>CM074728.1:116783902-117416402 GCA_037306005.1 Rhinophrynus dorsalis | reverse complement strand
TATCTCTTAAACCATAAAGGTTTCAGAGATAAGACTTATATCATTCTTCATGTTTTTTTAATGCCTACAAAATAAAATAAAGTTAAAATGAAGTATTACTATCCCTTTAAAGCACACCATAGACTGGGACAATAACAAGGTGGACTTTTTAAAGTGTAGCACCCATATGTGAACATTTTTCATGTGTTGGAGAATCTCAGACAAAGGAGTCTTAGTAATAGACTGTCCAAATAAGAATTATTGGAACCCCTTTTGTTCTGATGTACACAGCCAGTGAAATCATCATCTTGGTGCTAGGCCAAAACAAAGACCTTTATCATTTGAAGTTTACTTTTCAATTAACTCCTTAAGGACTATGACGTGCTATGACCGTCACGGTCCTTATACCCTTAAGGACCAGTGACGGTCATAGCAGGTCACGTACTTTTTACTTATAGCAATCTACTGGGAGCGCTGTAAATAAAAATGGGGCCTGAAATTGACGCTCCAAGACCGGATCGATCTCTCTTAGGCCTCAAAGCGGCGCGCCGGTACGCGTAACAGGTCACATGTAACAACGCGTCTGCAAGGATCAAAGCAGTCCTTAAGGGAAGGTAACTTCCCTGGACCGCTGGTACTTAAGGGGTTAAAGCAGAACTTTCACCCCACCATGCTTTGCGTTTGCACCACTGGCTCAGTTATGGGCAAAATGTGGCTGAAAGTTAATTCCAATCTAGTACAGGCTCGTGCGCATCAGGTGACGTGTCACATAACGGCAGGACAAGGGCGGGATAACAGAAAACGATGGGAGTGACTAAGTAACCGCACGGTAACCAGACTGACAAGCGCAGTAGCGCTCACTATGTTAAACTTTAATCTTCTTTTGTGCCTTATCGATCGTTTTTTTGATTTTTAAAATTACACCGCGCTTTATAATTACATTAATGCTACACACACAGATAAGGTCATGGTGGGGTGAAAGTTCCGCTTTAAGCAAACTGCAGACATATTTGATGGTTTGCACATACAAAGATATTTAAAGAAGAATCCATTACATCCGGGAACTTGCGTGGACCCATCACTGCTATGACTGATCTCATGGAAATCCGTCTGCACCTGAGAATCTATGCATATTTACTGCATGCCTTCAACAGCTGTGTGTGAATGCATCACCTGTCTTTCTTTGGAATAACAAAGATTTGGATACCCAGTTATACTGATCATTAATGAATCCACCTCTTTCTGAGCTCCGTGGCTTTAATGATGTCTTAGGTGTAGGTCTGTCCATGCATGATGGACATGTAGCACCTGAATGTCCAGTAGGCAGTTTTACTTTTCAATTCTTGCATAAAAAAAACCCAACAAAACTTGTTATGACTGTTTGAGCAGCATAAACTTTATGCCCTCACTACCTGTAAAGTATTAGGGGAAAAAAAAAAACAAAAAAAAAACAAACACACACATAAAACAAGTATCTTATGACTTATCTGCTCTGCTAACTGAAGCTGTGAGAAATACCGTCTATTCACTACGCCTCTGTGAGCCACAGATAGTGATCTCAGTCCAGAGGACCGTATTAGGTCTTTCATACCAACAGGATTAACGCATGTCCTTTTTATTATCGCACTTCGGTTAACATGGCATCTGAGGTTTCCTCTTTTGTCCAGGAAGCAATGGTGCAGCGAAAGAAATAAAAAATTAAACACTGCCGAGAGGACACTGAACGCCATCATTTCTTCAGGCAGTATCCCTAGTTTTGATCACACACCAGATGCTCCCGTCGGCTTCAGTGTCAGGTCTAGACAAACCTCTAATGATCACGAATCATGCAGCATTAACATGATCACTAAATGGAAAACTGGTCCCTATTCTCTCTCATTATTGCCACAATAAATGTGCACTTCATACACAGCTGATGAACCTGTATCACTAAGCAAGTGACACCTTTCAGCATTCAATGGAATACAGGATATATAGTATTAGAACAGTGGAGGTGCACAGAAGTGTGTGGTGACTGCTCATTTCTAATCCAATAGCACCATCTAGGGGACTTAACTGGAAACACCAATGCCACTATAAAAAGTGCAACAGATATATACAGTACTAGCAAATGCTGCATGGCGTTGACTGTGAGTATGTAATGTACAGGTTTTGGCTGTACACAGCTTTGTTGGAGTGGTCTGTGCTTCATGGCTCAAGTGCTCAGTCTTCCTTTGTGGTGCACATAGGGGAATCCATAGGGAGGTGGTGGTAAGAGTGGACGCTGCATTAAAGCGGAACCTTCATCAAAGATACATTCATCCCCAAATCCTTAATACATTAGCGATATACATATAAAAACTTGCAATTTGCAGTATAAGTCTGGCATAAGTAATGAATAGAACTGGATCTGCAGGCAGGCACCGGCAGGGATCTTGCAGTAGGTGCTCTTTGCATCCACGCGGTCAGGCTTCTAACTCGGCAGTCGAGGAGGAGAAGGGGACTGACTGCGCAGACTCAAAGATGCCGCCTTTGCAAGAGGTCTGTGCTGTTGCCCCGTTTCTGCCTGCCAATCCAGTTCAATGTTCTAATTATGCCGCACGTATACTGCAAATTTCAAGTATTTATATGTATAACTAACGTATGAATGATTTGGGGCTAAATGTAACTTTGTTGAAAGTTCCGCTTTAAAGAGGAGAGTCGGAATGAGATGTGAGGGCAGGTCTACAGTGACTGACAGGAGTGGCAGGGGGACACCCCCAGAAACTCCAGTCAAAATCTCCTCCACTGTGAATCTCGCTGAAGTTATCTTGACAGCTGCTGTGTGGGGGAACTCTGCCCCCTGTTGGCACGGGGAAGGGCTTACAGGGAACAAGAAACAATTGATTTTTTTTTTTTTTATGCTATGTTTGTTTTTATGTTTGTTTTTTTAAATCTCTTCTGGTGCAGAACAAGTAATAAGAAGTCTTAGATCAATGAGGAACATCAAGGTACTTACATCTCCCTCTTATGATTAAAATCTACAGCATACACAATCTCCTCTTCTCCATCCTTTACAATCTTCCATATTGTCCCACCGATCATGTGGCCCGCAGGTAAGGGAGTGATCGACAAGCCATGACCCTTTCCTGGAGGGAGACGAAGTTCATAATAATAATAGTACTACACATATAATATATATTATATATTTCAAATAGAAGATTGGCGCCAATGCAAATTGTTTACCACAGATGCCAGGAGATGCGCTGTGCACTCAGGAATCCTATATAATAATTCGCTAGAAAGTTTGTAACAACGCAGTCATGCAGAGTACAGACTGCCAGTGACGAGGAGGATACAGAGCGGGGAATCCAGCTCTGTATCAGCCGCGGCGCAGGCAATCTCTACTGCGCATGACTACCCCGCGACCAGCAGGCAGTGGCACTGTGGCCCGTGTAACGGGCTCTTCAACTGGTACTTAATAAATGTTTTATAGACAATAAGCCAAGTATCCATGAGTGCGCAGACTCATATATAAATAATAATATTATAATACATAACAGACAGGTGGGATTTAACCCCATCGTGACAATGGACTTACCAGGTACGTCACGCAAAAATGTCACTGAGGGACAGAGGACGTACCTGGTAAGTGCCGGAAGTAATTCGCTATAATGGGGAAAAAAAAACCCTGTTGTTAAGTGCCGGCCGCTTGCGCACGTGGCCAGTCACTAAGGGGTTAAAGAAAATAAAAAAATAAATAAAACAATGACTGATATACCTTTCAAATGTACAATCTGTGAGAATTTCAGCTGCTGTATTTTATCAAATGCAGAATCCACATCATCCAGGGAGAAGAGGTTAAAATCTTCTGTGTTGTGTCGAGACTGGAACAAAAAGCATTTCTCATATTAGTGTGTAAACATCATGCAACTCTCTGGCTTTTGTTGGACTACAATTCCCATAATTCTCAGCTGGTCGCTGGCAAGAGGAGAATGATGACAGTTGTAATCCAGCTCAAGATCCAGCACCCTCTCCATCAAATTGCAGCTTTCTATTGTGGTCACCAGGTGGAGCTTTTTTAATTGCTTACTATGGAGAGCTGACACAAGCTCTACAACAGAGTGCAGTCTCAAAAATACATTTGCCTTTTGGGACACCAGTTTTTGGTCATTTCTAGCAATTTAATCTACAAAATAATTAGATTTAGCTGTTCTGTGAGCAGAAATAGCCTTTTTTTCCCCCTGAAAAATAATATATTCACTTCATGTTTAACAAAGATACATATGTGATACACACCTGATACAAGTCATACATAAACATCTGGCCCATCTTGTACACTGGAATAGTAGCATATATAGCACAGTTTAACCCCATCTTCCCAACAGCATAAGGAAGAGCCCCCAGGTGTAATGGATCTGGGTGAGAAAGGAGGACGGCATCCACCTGGTGAACATATCTGTCAAAGAGGAAAGAGAAGCATCAATGTACAAACATTCTCTGAAGAGATGCATTAAAGACAACAACAGGCCGTATTCAATCACACCAACGCTACAGCAACCAGACAAAACCATCAGGGTAAGCTCTCACGAGCAGGGCCCTCTGATCCTCCTGTTCTCCACATCTGATTGTACTATTTAATACCTCTGTATGTCTATTCCCAATTGTACAGCGCTGCGGAATTAGTTGGCGCTATATAAATAAAGAATAATAATAATAATAATAATAATAATAATAATCAGGGACAAAGGCAAACTCCCACGATTTGATAAAAAAAAATAAATAAACAAATAAATTTTATAACATCTTGAATGCTAGAAAGGTCTCTAAGAAACTGAATTTTTACATACTGCTCTCACGGCTAGATAAACGTGTGTAAATTCTGATAGGACTTAACCCCTAAAAGGACTCTGCTATTGTTACCATTTTGACCACCAAGTGACAGGTTGCTAACCAGTATGCATTGTTTAACCCCTTAAGGACCAGTAAAGTACCAGGACCATCACAACAGTCTGTGCGATAAGGACCAGTTACAGTGCTGGCACGTCATAGCGCTGCTGAGGGAAGTCAAACTGATTGCTTCACGACTAGAGCAGTCACTTTCAGCCTCTCCCACAGTGAGCCAGTGCATGTGATTGCACGCATATACGGACCAACTGTCCAAACAAAATGGCTTTGGTTCTCCGTTGAACACAACCCCTGGTCAGCAAGGGGTTTCACCATTTTATTAAGAATTGCAGCCCTGCAAACTATATTTATCCACCCTTGCCTAGGACAGATTTATATAGGACGGACAAACACACACACACACACACACACACACACACACACACACACACACACACACACTAACCAACTAACCACTGAGCTGCATTGCTCGTGGGATTAGGATATTCGGGCACACTGGGAAACCCCATCTCTGTGGTGTCGAGTCTTCCTATAACGATTTTCACAGGAGTGAAATTGCCACTCCTGTGAATCTCGCTGCAGCAATTCTGAGAAGAGATGATTGGAAGCGCTCAGCCCTTACAGGAGACCCCAGACTCCTGCATTAAAGCCCAGGATGAGAAAGTTAGAGCAGTTTATAAAATGTCAATATGCCATTAGTGCAGTTTTAAGAAGCCACATAAGAGACATTAAGGGGTTAAAGAAGCAGTAAAATTAAAATTGTACGATTTTTCTAAGTAAAAGAAAGTCGCAGAGCAGAGAAATGTATTTTTCCCCCAGAGTTAAAACAGTTTATCCTTTTTAACCCCTACATTTAAATTTGACCTGTCACCTTGATTCAAGTTTACTTATTTGAAAACTTAATTTAAACACTGCTTGTGTCATGTTAGCCAGAAGAGAGGCAAACACATTGAAAACAACCATGATTTGTAAATATAGATATTTACAAGAAGATCCCTTGATCAAGTTTTAAACCAAAGTGGAATTATTAGTGTAGGTATTGGTGAATCTGTTTAACCCTTTGAGTGCCAGAGGGTATGCAACCCATTGTGAAGCAATGCATTGCATACCCCCTGACACCCAAAGGATTAAAACATACGTCTATACAATTAAAAAAAGATATACCGGTATTTAAAGGGATAGTAATACTTCGTTTTCACTTTATTTTATTTTGTAGGCATTAAAAAAACATGAAGAATGATATAAGTCTCATCTCTCAAACCTTTATGGTTTATGAGATATTCACAAGCAAAGTTCCCCTCCCCTCCCCTTTTTCCTAGTGTAAGCCATCTCTTCTCAGATGTGGATCAGGTTGTAAGACCAGACAGATAACAGAAGGGGACAGTCTTCTTTGTATGAAAACAATGAAAGCCCTGCCCCCCTTGACAAGTTTTTCAGCTTTTTCCCTTATCTTAATTGAAGATTGTCCCTCTCTGCAGTCTACCTGGGCACCTCCCTTCTGATCTGGCTGAACGGGGCGGGGGGGGGGGGGGATACTTTGTTTGTGAATATCTCTTAAACCATAAAGGTTTGAGAGATAAGACTTATATCATTCTTCATGTTTTTTTAATGCCTACAAAATAAAGTTAAAATGAAGTATTACTATCCCTTTAAATATCACCCAGGATAATAAATTTTGAGTACCACAACCAAGTTATGCATTCAAGTTTCACCAGAAAAAGGATAACATCCATTATGCAGATTCAAAGACTCACATGGAAAAAAAATTGCAGCAAAACTATTGATAGGGTTTATAGTGAAAAAGCATATATTTGCAATATGTGAAGTTCATGGATATGGGGAAAAAAAAATAATCAAACGGATTACGTAAAGAGCATAAATACACAGGTGCAAACATATATGTAAAGCAAATGTGTATAGAAAATCCTACAGTGTTCCAGAGATACGAGTCCACCAGGAGACCAATACCATACATCAAAGGCATGGGACTCCTGATCTAAAATTTGGCCAAAATGATTCACAAATACAGTTGCTGCCAGCAGTGTAGAAGTCTCTAAATCACATTAAAATGAGAAAATGACACAAGAACATAACAAAAAGCAGTAATTCAATATCATCATATGCCTGGAATAAATATAGTAGTAGGTTGCTTATTTGAAAACTGCATTTAAAACTACTTATGTGTCACGTTAGGCGAAAGAGAAACAAATGCGTATGTTGAGATGTTCATACTGTGTCAACATAGGATTTCATTTAATTTGCTAATAAAGCTCTTTCACAGTGGTTTCATACAGTAATTAAGCTCAAAGCTTAAAGGCGCAGTAAACTTTTTTTTTTTTTTTTTTTTTTTTAATGAAAAAATATATATTGTAGGGATTTTCCTATTGAGTAAAATAAGGGTACTCCCACTGCCCAGAGATTTATATTTCCAGAGTTACAGTTTACACACTTTTTTTTACATTAGCAGAGCCCTCTAGTGGTCAAATTCTAATTAGATTTCCTGTTAGATTCTAATGGAGAGGAAAGTCAGAGACATACAGTTCTCCATAGAATGTGATAGAAACTGCCTGTCACTTCCTGTCAGTTAGAACTATCAGGAAGTAAACACAGTAAATTCACTTCCTGTCAGTTAGAACTATCAGGAAGTAAACACAGTAAAGTCACTTCCTGATTATTTAAACTGATATAAATTTTGAATAAAATATCCTACAGCGATGGGAGTGACCTTGTTTTATTCAGCAGAAAAAACTCTCTAAAATATGTTTTTTTTTGTTTTTTTTTTAATGAAAAAAAGTTTACTGCTCCTTTAAAAATAAATTAAAAATGTGTGAATCTCTCAAACTATCTACTGGACTTTCAGCTAAAATGACATATAGGCAGTTCTGGATTCTTTTCAAGTATGAAAAAAAATTTCAAGGAGACATGTCCAGTTTTATATTACCAGCTAGTGGTCACTAAGTTATCCTCTAGTTACTCTGAAAAAAAATCTAATCCCCATAAGTTTAACACTGAGTGTCAGATATCTGTGAAATGCATTGCATATGCCTCTGACACTCAGAGTGTTAAATGAGGTTTCTAACATCAGGAATGCTAGTGGGTTCTCGAGTGCATTATAGGATTAATAGGTTAATAATCCCATTTAAATTACTGGGAATGCTCATGTCTCCCTCACAGTGCAGTTTACTTACACCCAATAGCACTTACTCCTTCTGTGTCAAGCCTACTTTCCTCTAGACTGTAAGATCTCACCAGCAGGGGGCCCTCTGATCCTTCTGTTCTCCACAATTGATTGTACTATTTAATACCTCTGTATGTCTATTCCCTAATGTAATGCGCTGCAGAATTTGTTGGCGCTATATAAGTAAAGCTTAATAAAATAATAATATGGAGTAGGGCACAACATGTCAGAAGGGTTGTTATGGACCACTGAAACGCAACAGTAAGTCAGATTATTATGTAGGAGATCTCTAGAGAAGACTGAAATGACAACATACTTTCTTATGGAATCAATGATCTCCATGGAGAAAGTCTCATCCCAACCACAGTCCAGGAGGAACCGAAACTCATCAACCTGTAGCAGGTAACAAACAGCAGATTCTTCCTGTGCTCCTGAGAGCGTTGTCAGCTTAATGATGGACGTCATTCTTGCAGATGTTTGGAATCTAGAGAAAACAAACGGCTTGCTGGTAAAATAAGTAATCCAAACAGAATATAAACTATTATTTATGCATATAACGGAAATATTCAGGGGTTATTGTTTTATATGCTAGATATGTTATCAATGTATTACAAAGCAGTGTGTTGCAGAAGGCAATAGTATCAAAGATATTAAAATGCAAGTCCTCTTATCTAACTAACTGATCCTTCAGTGTCTCCTCTGCCACCTGTTCAACCTCTCCTGTCTACCTCTCTGTTGGCGTTCCTAAAGGGGACTCTCTACACAATAACACTGATCTGATTAACGCATTCAGACTCAAATATCACCTCTATGCAGATGACACTCAGCTTTATTTATCTGTACCTCGACTGACTTCTATATTCAATCTAAAGTCACAGACTGCCTCTCCGCTATCGCAGACTGGATGGCTTATAAGGCACCTCAAGCTCAATATGTCTAAAACGGAGAGAATACTCATCCCACCTAGGTCTGGCTCAGCAGTACCCTTGCAGGTGACTAAATGTCACTACCATAAATCCAGTATCAAAAGCACAGTGCCTAAGGGTGATAACAGATACTTCTCTCTCATATTAATCCTTAGAGTGAGGGAGGGGGACACAAGAGATTGCAAAGCAATGCGTTGTGTAACCCTCCAGCACTCTAAGGGTTAAAGCCATCACAAAACCCTGACACTTTCCCTTGTGTAACATAGCAAAAATCCATTCCTCCGCAGCCAAAATTCTTACACAAGCTCTCATCCTTTCCCGCACGGACAACTGTAACCACCTTCTCTTTGGCCATCCTGTCTCCCAGATCCATCCTCTTCAAACCATACAGAATGTTGCCCTATTGTCACCTAGGTTTGTTCCTGGTCCCTCCTCCTCAAATATCTCCAGTAGCTGCCTATCAAACTCCGGAGCTCTCTCATTCAAAACTCTTCTCTCCTCGACCCCTTCCTACATTTCCACCCTGATCTCCCGTTACACCCCATCCCACCACTTACGTTCAGCCAATAACAATCTTCTCTCAGCTCCTTTTGCGCCTACAGTCCTCTCACATATCAAATCTTTTTCCCTCATTGCTTCTTATCTATGGAATGCTCCTCATCCCACCCTGCAACCTCTCTGATGTCAAAGTCGTGATTGAAAATACACTTCCTTAACAACCGGCTGATCGGCACGTCGCGGTCACTTATGGACCACAGAGCTTTTTTTTTTTTTTTTTTTAAATTCTTCTTCCAGACTCACCAAACGGCGTGAAGCTGCTGGGGGAGCCCGGAATTCCATGACGGTCATAGTAAGTCATGAGTTGTTAACTCGGATCGACCCATGACGTACTATGACCGTCAAGGGTCGTTAATGGGTTAACAAAACTTAAACATGCTAAAGGACACGGTATTTGTTTATGTCCCCTATCCGAACCAGAACTCTGGCACTGTATTCCACACATGACTCTTATGTAATCTGTATGTCTTCCATTACCAGTTAAGCTTTCAGGCCAAGACCCAACTTCCAGCGTTTCACTTAGCAAAGCACTTGTCACCCTGTATTGTCTAAAGCCTTAAATTGTAAAGGGCTGCGAACACTTGCGGCTCTATATGAATATATTCATTCAAATACAGGGTAATGCCCTACACCAGGGGAGTGCACATTTTTCCAGTCGTTTGCCACATTATCAGACAGACATAAGTACAAGGGCTACATAATTTTTTTTTATTGATAATAATGGTGAATTTTAGGCTGTCAGCTATTCAAAAATATGGATTTATTTATTGACCAAGTCAATAACACTTCTATTTAACAGACATCTACTCTTGAACTGTATGGTACCGGCAAGCACAGGATTAGATCTTACTGGCCTACTATAAAATTAGTTATTTTAAAAATCTCAGGTGGGGAGCATTTGACCCAAAAGCTGCACGTTGGACTCCCTTGCCCAATGCCACATCCCACGAGCTCTCCCTGCCGGGCCAGCTAGGCTTGCGCAATTCTTCCCTGTGCCTTCAGTAGCATACAGATATGGACTAAACATCTGTGCCTTACATTTCTCCCTTCTTAGGCTATCTGTACCAGGCCACTCAGACCGATGTCCATCTTTCCCTTCCTGGGTTCTCTTTACCATGCCACACAAGTCCAGGCCATCACTCCCTTCACATAAACAACGTGAGTTTTATCACTGTGGAGTAGTGATACACTTCTATACACACCGCACAGTCTGCTCTCCTAAACACAGGGACACCAGGGCGATACACTTATATACACACCACACAGTCTGATCTCCTAAACACAGGGACACCAGGGTGATACACTTATATACACACCACACAGTCTGATCTCCTAAGCACAGGGACACCAGGGTGATACACTTATATACACACCACACAGTCTGATCTCCTAAACACAGGGACAGCAGGGTGATACACTTATATATACACACCACACAGTCTGATCTCCTAAACACAGGGACACCAGGGTAATACACTTATATACACACCACACAGTCTGATCTCCTAAACACAGGGACACCAGAGTGATACACTTATATACACACCACACAGTCTGATCTCCTAAACACAGGTACACCAGGGTGATACACTTCTATACACACCACACAGTCTGATCTCCTAAACACAGGGACACCAGGGTGATGCACTTATATACACACCGCACAGTCTGATCTCCTAAACACAGGGACACCAGAGTGATACACTTATATACACACCGCACAGTCTGATCCCCTAAACACAGGGACACCAGGACGATACACTTATATACACACCACACAGTCTGATCTCCTAAACACAGGGACACCAGGGTGATACACTTATATACACACCACACAGTCTGATCTCCTAAACACAGGGACACCAGGGTGATACACTTATATATACACACCACACAGTCTGATCTCCTAAACACAGGGACACCAGGGTGATGCACTTATATACACACCGCACAGTCTGATCTCCTAAACACAGGGACACCAGGGTGATACACTTATATACACACCACACAGTCTGATCTCCTAAACACAGGGACACCAGGGTGATACACTTCTATACACACCATACAGTCTGATCTCCTAAACACAGGGACACCAGGGTGATACACTTCTATACACACCACACAGTCTGATCTCCTAAACACAGGGACACCAGGGTGATACACTTATATACACACCGCACAGTCCGATCTCCTAAACACAGGGACACCAGGGTGATACACTTCTATACACACCATACAGTCTGATCTCCTAAACACAGGGACACCAGGGTGATACACTTCTATACACACCACACAGTCTGATCTCCTAAACACAGGGACACCAGGGTGATACACTTATATACACACCGCACAGTCTGATCTCCTAAACACAGGGACACCAGGGTGATACACTTATACACACACCGCGCAGTCTGATCCCCTAAACACAGGGACACCAGGGCGATACACTTCTATAAACATCACACAGTCTGATCTCCTAAACACAGGGACACCAGGGTGATACACTTCTATACACACCATACAGTCTGATCCCCTAAACACAGGGACACCAGGGTGATACACTTCTATACACACCATACAGTCTGATCTCCTAAACACAGGGACACCAGGGTGATACACTTATACACACACCACACAGTCTGATCCCCTAAACACAGGGACACCAGGGTGATACACTTATATACACACCACACAGTCTGATCTCCTAAACACAGGGACACCAGGGTGATACACTTCTATACACACCACACAGTCTGATCCCCTAAACACAGGGACACCAGGGTGGGAAACAGGGATTTGGCTCACAAAGAGGGTCACTTGGTAGTTATGCCTCTGGGCTCCCTGGCCCGTGCCCACCTCCCTTCTCCGGGCCCGTGCCCACCTCCCTTCTCCGGGCCCGTGCCCACCTCCCTTCTCCGGGCTCCCGGCTCCGTGCACAGCTCCCTTCTCCGGGCTCCCGGCTCCGTGCACAGCTCCCTTCTCCGGGCTCCCGGCTCCGTGCCCACCTCCCTTCTCCGGGCTCCCGGCTCCGTGCCCACCTCCCTTCTCCGGGCTCCCGGCTCCGTGCCCACCTCCCTTCTCCGGGCTCCCGGGTCCGTGCCCACCTCCCTTCTCCGGGCTCCCGGGTCCGTGCCCACCTCCCTTCTCCGGGCTCCCGGGTCCGTGCCCAACTCCCTTCTCCGGGTCCGTGCCCACCTCCCTTCTCCGGGCTCCCGGGTCCGTGCCCACCTCCCCCTTCTGATTTCACGGTTTCGTGCCCACCTCTCCCCGTATAGGTTCACTGGCCGTCATCCCTCCCAGGGGGTCTAAGTGCCAAGATGCCCGGCCTGTGCTCAGTTCATTGTCTCGATCAGCCGCCCCTTTTACTTACCTGTCAGACCGACACCCGCAGTCACCTCCCGCTGGTCCCTCGGATTACAGCCCGGTGTGTCCGGCACTCAGCCGCCCCATGTGCCGCTCTCACATCCAGGAAACCACTTCCAGCGATTCAGCCGGCGCCGCCATTTTTCCAAACCGGAAGCGTGGGTCAAACCATTATCCACTCAGGGTAGGGGTGTGGGGACAGTCCATTTCACACACATACAATGGGGGCTATTTGGATCAACCTATTTGACATATGGGGGTGGGGATCCAGCATAATCCAATTGTATCAGCAACACGTCAATTTCACATGTAACCTGGACGCATTATGAGCGGGATCATTAGAACTGGTGTAGGACCCAGCAGTGACCATTTTATGGGACGTTCCAGATTTGTTTCCACCCCCACGTCACTGTAGTGGTTCGACCCGTTGTCCTCTGTACTCGGGGCGGTGAAGTTACAGCTCGGACAGGCCTGAGCGACACTCACTGAGGTGAGAGAGACAGGTGTGAGCACCATACAGTGTGAGTGTGTGAGTGAGTGAGTGAGTGAGTGAGTGACAGACAGACAGGACTGAATCCTGTAGTGTGAGACAGACAGACAGGACTGAATCCTGTAGTGTGACACAGACAGACAGACAGACAGGACTGAATCCTGTAGTGTGAGACAGACAGACAGGACTGAATCCTGTAGTGTGAGACAGACAGACAGGACTGAATCCTGTAGTGTGAGACAGACAGACAGGACTGAATCCTGTAGTGTGACACAGACAGACAGGACTGAATCCTGTAGTGTGAGACAGACAGACAGGACTGAATCCTGTAGTGTGAGACAGACAGACAGACAGGACTGAATCCTGTAGTGTGAGACAGACAGACAGGACTGAATCCTGTAGTGTGAGACAGACAGACAGGACTGAATCCTGTAGTGTGAGACAGACAGACAGGACTGAATCCTGTAGTGTGAGACAGACAGACAGGACTGAATCCTGTAGTGTGAGACAGACAGACAGGACTGACTCCTGTAGTGTGAGACAGACAGACAGACAGGACTGAATCCTGTAGTGTGAGACAGACAGACAGACAGGACTGAATCCTGTAGTGTGAGACAGACAGACAGGACTGAATCCTGTAGTGTGACACAGACAGACAGGACTGAATCCTGTAGTGTGACACAGACAGACAGACAGGACTGAATCCTGTAGTGTGATACAGACAGACAGGACTGAATCCTGTAGTGTGACACAGACAGACAGGACTGAATCCTGTAGTGTGACACAGACAGACAGGACTGAATCCTGTAGTGTGAGACAGACAGACAGACAGGACTGAATCATGTAGTGTGACACAGACAGACAGGCCTGAATCCTGTAGTGTGAGACAGACAGACAGGCCTGAATCCTGTAGTGTGAGACAGACAGACAGGCCTGAATCCTGTAGTGTGACACAGACAGACAGGACTGAATCCTGTAGTGTGTGACAGACAGACAGACAGGACTGAATCCTGTAGTGTGACACAGACAGACAGGACTGAATCCTGTAGTGTGACACAGACAGACAGACAGGACTGAATCCTGTAGTGTGACACAGACAGACAGGACTGAATCCTGTAGTGTGACACAGACAGACAGACAGGACTGAATCCTGTAGTGTGACACAGACAGACAGACAGACAGGACTGAATCCTGTAGTGTGACACAGACAGACAGGACTGAATCCTGTAGTGTGACACAGACAGACAGGACTGAATCCTGTAGTGTGACACAGACAGACAGACAGGACTGAATCCTGTAGTGTTAGACAGACAGACAGGACTGAATCCTGTAGTGTGAGACAGACAGACAGGACTGAATCCTGTAGTGTGAGACAGACAGACAGACAGGACTGAATCCTGTAGTGTGAGACAGACAGACAGACAGGACTGAATCCTGTAGTGTGAGACAGACAGACAGGACTGAATCCTGTAGTGTGAGACAGACAGACAAGACTGAATCCTGTAGTGTGAGACAGACAGACAGACAGGACTGAATCCTGTAGTGTGACACAGACAGACAGGACTGAATCCTGTAGTGTGACACAGACAGAGAGACAGGACTGAATCCTGTAGTGTGAGACAGACAGACAGGACTGAATCATGTAGTGTGACACAGACAGACAGGACTGAATCCTGTAGTGTGACACAGACAGACAGGACTGAATCCTGTAGTGTGAGACAGACAGACAGGACTGAATCCTGTAGTGTGAGACAGACAGACAGACAGGACTGAATCCTGTAGTGTGAGACAGACAGACAGGACTGAATCCTGTAGTGTGAGACAGACAGACAGACAGGACTGAATCCTGTAGTGTGACACAGACAGACAGGACTGAATCCTGTAGTGTGAGACAGACAGACAGACAGGACTGAATCCTGTAGTGTGAGACAGACAGACAGACAGACAGGACTGAATCCTGTAGTGTGACACAGACAGACAGACAGACAGGACTGAATCCTGTAGTGTGACACAGACAGACAGACAGGACTGAATCCTGTAGTGTGACACAGACAGACAGACAGGACTGAATCCTGTAGTGTGAGACAGACAGACAGGACTGAATCCTGTAGTGTGACACAGACAGACAGGACTGAATCCTGTAGTGTGACACAGACAGACAGGACTGAATCCTGTAGTGTGACACAGACAGACAGGACTGAATCCTGTAGTGTGACACAGACAGACAGACAGGACTGAATCCTGTAGTGTGACACAGACAGACAGACAGGACTGAATCCTGTAGTGTGACACAGACAGACAGGACTGAATCCTGTAGTGTGAGACAGACAGACAGACAGGACTGAATCCTGTAGTGTGACACAGACAGACAGACAGGACTGAATCCTGTAGTGTGACACAGACAGACAGGACTGAATCCTGTAGTGTGACACAGACAGACAGCACTGAATCCTGTAGTGTGAGACAGACAGACAGGACTGAATCCTGTAGTGTGACACAGACAGACAGACAGGACTGAATCCTGTAGTGTGAGACAGACAGACAGACAGGACTGAATCCTGTAGTGTGAGACAGACAGACAGGACTGAATCCTGTAGTGTGTGACAGACAGACAGGACTGAATCCTGTAGTGTGACACAGACAGACAGGACTGAATCCTGTAGTGTGACACAGACAGACAGACAGGACTGAATCCTGTAGTGTGAGACAGACAGACAGACAGGACTGAATCCTGTAGTGTGACACAGACAGACAGGACTGAATCCTGTAGTGTGACACAGACAGACAGGACTGAATCCTGTAGTGTGACACAGACAGACAGGACTGAATCCTGTAGTGTGACACAGACAGACAGGATTGAATCCTGTAGTGTGACACAGACAGACAGACAGGACTGAATCCTGTAGTGTGACACAGACAGACAGACAGGACTGAATCCTGTAGTGTGACACAGACAGACAGGACTGAATCCTGTAGCGTGAGACAGACAGACAGACAGGACTGAATCCTGTAGCGTGAGACAGACAGACAGACAGGACTGAATCCTGTAGTGTGACACAGACAGACAGACAGGACTGAATCCTGTAGTGTGAGACAGACAGACAGACAGGACTGAATCCTGTACCGTGACACAGACAGACAGGACTGAATCCTGTAGTGTGACACAGACAGACAGGACTGAATCCTGTAGTGTGACACAGACAGACAGGACTGAATCCTGTAGTGTGACACAGACAGACAGACAGGACTGAATCCTGTAGTGTGAGACAGACAGACAGACAGGACTGAATCCTGTAGTGTGACACAGACAGACAGGACTGAATCCTGTAGTGTGACACAGACAGACAGGACTGAATCCTGTAGTGTGACACAGACAGACAGACAGGACTGAATCCTGTAGTGTGACACAGACAGACAGGACTGAATCCTGTAGTGTGACACAGACAGACAGGACTGAATCCTGTAGTGTGACACAGACAGACAGACAGGACTGAATCCTGTAGTGTGAGACAGACAGACAGACAGGACTGAATCCTGTAGTGTGAGACAGACAGACAGACAGGACTGAATCCTGTAGTGTGAGACAGACAGACAGACAGGACTGAATCCTGTAGTGTGAGACAGACAGACAGACAGGACTGAATCCTGTAGTGTGAGACAGACAGACAGACAGGACTGAATCCTGTAGTGTGAGACAGACAGACAGACAGGACTGAATCCTGTAGTGTGACACAGACAGACAGGACTGAATCCTGTAGTGTGACACAGACAGACAGGACTGAATCCTGTAGTGTGACACAGACAGACAGGACTGAATCCTGTAGTGTGACACAGACAGACAGGACTGAATCCTGTAGTGTGACACAGACAGACAGGACTGAATCCTGTAGTGTGACACAGACAGACAGGCAGGACTGAATCCTGTAGTGTGACACAGACAGACAGGACTGAATCCTGTAGTGTGACACAGACAGACAGGACTGAATCCTGTAGTGTGAGACAGACAGACAGGACTGAATCCTGTAGTGTGAGACAGACAGACAGGACTGAATCCTGTAGTGTGAGACAGACAGACAGGACTGAATCCTGTAGTGTGAGACAGACAGACAGGACTGAATCCTGTAGTGTGAGACAGACAGACAGGACTGAATCCTGTAGTGTGACACAGACAGACAGACAGGACTGAATCCTGTAGTGTGACACAGACAGACAGACAGGACTGAATCCTGTAGTGTGTGACACAGACAGACAGACAGGACTGAATCATGTAGTGTGAGACAGACAGACAGGACTGAATCCTGTAGTGTGAGACAGACAGACAGGACTGAATCCTGTAGTGTGAGACAGACAGACAGGACTGAATCCTGTAGTGTGAGACAGACAGACAGGACTGAATCCTGTAGTATCAGACAGACAGACAGGACTGAATCATGTAGTGTGACACAGACAGACAGGACTGAATCCTGTAGTGTGACACAGACAGACAGGACTGAATCCTGTAGTGTGAGACAGACAGACAGACAGACAGGACTGAATCCTGTAGCGTGAGACAGACAGACAGACAGGACTGAATCCTGTAGTGTGACACAGACAGACAGACAGGACTGAATCCTGTAGTGTGAGACAGACAGACAGACAGGACTGAATCCTGTAGTGTGACACAGACAGACAGGACTGAATCCTGTAGTGTGACACAGACAGACAGGACTGAATCCTGTAGTGTGACACAGACAGACAGGACTGAATCCTGTAGTGTGACACAGACAGACAGGACTGAATCCTGTAGTGTGACACAGACAGACAGACAGGACTGAATCCTGTAGTGTGAGACAGACAGACAGACAGGACTGAATCCTGTAGTGTGAGACAGACAGACAGACAGGACTGAATCCTGTAGTGTGAGACAGACAGACAGACAGGACTGAATCCTGTAGTGTGAGACAGACAGACAGACAGGACTGAATCCTGTAGTGTGAGACAGACAGACAGACAGGACTGAATCCTGTAGTGTGAGACAGACAGACAGACAGGACTGAATCCTGTAGTGTGAGACAGACAGACAGGACTGAATCCTGTAGTGTGAGACAGACAGACAGACAGGACTGAATCCTGTAGTGTGAGACAGACAGACAGACAGGACTGAATCCTGTAGTGTGAGACAGACAGGACTGAATCCTGTAGTGTGAGACAGACAGACAGGACTGAATCCTGTAGTGTGAGACAGACAGACAGGACTGACTCCTGTAGTGTGACACAGACAGACAGGACTGAATCCTGTAGTGTGAGACAGACAGGACTGAATCCTGTAGTGTGAGACAGACAGGACTGAATCCTGTAGTGTGAGACAGACAGACAGACAGGACTGAATCCTGTAGTGTGAGACAGACAGACAGACAGGACTGAATCCTGTAGTGTGACACAGACAGACAGACAGGACTGAATCCTGTAGTGTGACACAGACAGACAGACAGACAGGACTGAATCCTGTAGTGTGACACAGACAGACAGACAGGACTGAATCCTGTAGTGTGACACAGACAGACAGGACTGAATCCTGTAGTGTGACACAGACAGACAGGACTGAATCCTGTAGTGTGACACAGACAGACAGGACTGAATCCTGTAGTGTGACACAGACAGACAGGACTGAATCCTGTAGTGTGACACAGACAGACAGGACTGAATCCTGTAGTGTGACACAGACAGACAGGACTGAATCCTGTAGTGTGACACAGACAGACAGGACTGAATCCTGTAGTGTGACACAGACAGACAGGACTGAATCCTGTAGTGTGACACAGACAGACAGGACTGAATCCTGTAGTGTGACACAGACAGACAGGACTGAATCCTGTAGTGTGACACAGACAGACTGACAGGACTGAATCCTGTAGTGTGACACAGACTGACAGGACTGAATCCTGTAGTGTGACACAGACAGAGAGACAGGACTGAAGCCTGTAGTGTGACACAGACAGACAGGACTGAATCCTGGGTTACAACATGAGGGACACTAAAAATGAAGTATTACTATCCCTTTAAATGAAAGTACCTTAGCAGAGTCTGATGCCTGATATTTGTGTTGTATATTTAACTTGTTTCTATTTTTACTGATTTTCTTCCCTTCATTGCAGCTACCATGGTGAACTTTGTTGGGATATTACGTGAGCACTGGGTCAATGTGCTGGTTCCAGCAGGCTTTGTGATTGGATGGTACTGGGACAGGAAGAATGATGAAAAGCTGACCATGTTCAGGAATAAAAGCATGCTGTATAAAAGGTAATATTTTATGTATCTGTACATGTAGTTATTTCCGCTAACATTTATCTTGTTGTTGTGCTTTTTTAACCATTCCTCCACACATTTTATTTTTTTTCACTGTTAGTCCTCGTTCACTTGAGTGACCGTTGAAGCATATTTTATTTCAACAAAAATTTCACAGATATCCTAGGTGTCTTTAGATTAATTCACATAGGTGAATTATAGGAATGTTTCGCATGGTGATACTGGAGCAACCGAAAGCTGCCATTGAAAATCATTGTAGCTGTAAAAGTCGGTTTACTTTTAAAAGGTCGCTCGTAAACGATCAAATGACACAGTAACTATGTCGCCATAATAAAAATGGCGACATAAGAATCTTGCACTGCACGACAGCCCGAGATTCTCATGTCGCGTGCTGAAAGGTCGCATCCCAGTCCAAAAAGTACCACAGTGCATTTATATGTGAGATTTTCATGTTGCCATTTTTATTGTGGTAACATGGTTACTGTGTCAATTGGTCGCATGCTGTTTTGCCTGCAAACTTTTAAAAGGATACGGTAAAAGTCACCCATGTGAACAACCCCAAAGATCATTTGTATTCTGTGAAACTTGTTTTAGAAACTGTTGCAGATGTTAACTAGACCTTAAAGCAGGGTTGGCCAATTGTTGGGCCTTCAGCTGTTGGGAACTACAACGTCCATCATCCGCATCAATCAAACATCCTTTACGCTGAAATTATTTTTAATAGCAACCTGATATTGCTGCACATTTTCACAACAATGCTTCTGGAAGTTTCCCATGTGAACTAGATCTTAGTGTATCCACGTAGAAGATTATATACTGATAAAAAGCCTAATTTTCTTTCTTTGCAGAGAACTGAAGCCTGGTGAAGAAGTAACGTGGAGATGAAGAACATGTTTACGAACATGATAATCATCCTATTAAATTAAATATATATGCTTGTTTGCATTTTCTATTCAACCCTAAGGGAGAAGATAAATAAACACAATATTGGAGCCCTGTTCACATTTACTAGTTTTTATTATTGCGGTTAATAGTTTTATAAGACTTTTACAGTTGACCTGTCACTTTTTGATGAAATGCATGTTTGCAGACATCATTTAACCTGTTGAGTGCCAGAGAGGTATCCAACACTTTGCAAAGCAAGGCGTTGGCTACCCCTCTGGCATGCAAAATGTTAAAACTTCTTATGCGTTGTCTTTAGCAAAAAGGCGAGTAGTTGCATATTTAAGGACAATGGTTTGAACATTTTGAAGTTGAAAGCTACAGATTTCTATAAAGTTGGCAATGCTTCACGATCTAGTGGAGATCTTACTCGCATGCAGGAAACCAAAAGCCCCATTTAAAACCGTGATTTTAATTTGTCTCCTATGTTGTAGTTAGTCTGGCCTTGACTTGAGAACCTAACTATGGTTAAATTCCTCCGGTAACTCATGGTTAATACCTTGTTTTGTGGCCAATCTCACACCGTATCTTGAAGACTAGGGGAAAGCAACATCCAACTTTCTCCGCTGATCGACAGTGTCTTCTCTTACTGCTGATCTAAACGTGAACCCTCTGGTGACTAAGGGCCCAGAAGCACGTAAAATCCTAAAATTGAATAAGCAGAATATTTCTGTTTAGAGAATAAAAAGTTCATCTTGCACTTTTAACCCCATAATTGCCGAACAATGCAGGGTCAGATTCATGAAAAACTTGCATGTTAAAACAATATATATGCTACCAAAGGACAACTTATTCTGTCCCACTGTTTGAATATAAATATATATATATATATATATATATAAATATACACAAATGCTAAACAGCTAGATTTAACCCTTATGTCTAGAGGGGAGTTCAACACATTTCTTTGCAATTGATGTGCACCAGTCTGGTAAATGGTTTGACACTAGATAATGTGTATAAAATGTTGGAACAATATGCACAAAAACAAAAGTGTAGAAACTCTGAGATAATTCGATTGCAGAACACACAAGACACAAAAATCAAACTAGTTAAATTAGGCTTTTAAAGGGATAGTAATACTTTAAAATGTAAAAAAAAAATATGTTGTAGGGTTTATCCCCCTGAGTAAAACAAGAGTACTCCCACTGCTGAAAGGTGTTTCATTCAAAAATTATTCATTTTCAAAGTTGATTTTTTTTTAGGTGCAATATCACAGTGGCCTGAAATTGTACCGTGGTGCTGTTTCTACACCATCCTATGGAAATTTATGGTCCTGGGACCAGAGCTGTCCATAGGATCGTGTAGCAACAGCGCCACTGTACAATTTCAGGCCACTGTGATATTGCACCTAAAAAATTCAACTTTGAAAATTAATAACTTTTGAATGAAACAGTGGGAGTACTCTTGCTTTACTCAGGGGGATAAACCCTACAACATATTTGTTTTTACATTTTAAGTATTACTATCCCTTTAATCCCTTGAATTATATAGGACTTTAGCCCATGTGTATAAAAGCTGTTTATTTTGGAGTCCAAATACACCAAAATTAATAAATTCATATGCACTGGAATAGCTCTTTTTAATACCTTGAATGATAGGTATCCAGTCAGTGCAGTGGAGACCTCTCTAACATTCACGTGGTTAAAAGCATGATTTTATTTAAACTGGTTTTATATTTGTCCCCTGTGTTGCAGTTGATTTACTCCAGAATAACTCCAGTTTTGTTTTTATAAATATGGGGGAGATGTATAAAAAGTCTTCTTAGTGCATGTTTAACCAATTGAGTGCCAGTGAGGCATCTGGCACTGGATACCTATCTGGCACTCAAAGGGTTAAGAACGGTCGCTGAAATTGTTTATAAATATGTCTATCTAAGGGGTTCCTGAGAAAATCTGCAAAAATGTACTCATGAGATTTTGTGGGGCGGACATAGCTGTCACGCCATTCCTCAATGAGAACAGGGGTAATACTTGTCATTAACCCTTTGAGTGCCAGAGGGGGTAAGCAATGAATTGAGAAGCGATGCATTGTGTAACCCTCTGGCACTCAAAAGGTTAAGATTTAATCACTAAAACTTTATTTTCCACATGGTGAATTTATTTATACATAAGTTGCAACACAATTCTTTAATTCTTTTGTGGAAAAGGCCATTTCTACTTCACTTTTTGAAAAAGTTGACTGACTGGAGTTTGCGCTTATTGGAAATGTTTTTAAACCTTTAAAGGGATAGTAATACTTTAAAATTGTTAATCCCAATATTGTAGGTGTTAAAAAAAAAAGAAACTATTTGCCTCCAGTGATATCTCTCAAACCTTTATGGTTTGAGAGATAGTCACTCATAAAGTCCCCCTCCCGTCCCTTTCCCTGAAGTCAGAGTTGTAGCTGACTGCAGGGAAGCCTGTTGTACGACCATCCGGCAGCTTTGCAGCTGAGCCGCGATCTCGTTAATAAAAAAAAAAAAAAAAGAAATCATTCACTTAAAAGGTCCTGTACGTGTCCTTGCAAACCAAGTACACTTAGAAGACCTTTTAAGTGAATGAGTTCTTTTTTTTTTTTTTTTTTTTTTTTAACACCTACAATATTGGGATTAGTAATTTTAAAGTATTACTCTCCCTTTTAAGTACCGGCACGCGAAGCCAGCACTTAAGGACCACGGAGTGTTTTTTTTTTTTTTTTGGGGGGGGGGATGGTGTTCAGGGCTCCCCAAACGTTGTGCAGTTGGACAGGGATCCCTGAAATCCATGACGTGCCAGGACCGTCATGGGTCCTTAAGGGTTAAACATTTTTACATAGCCTTATGTCTCTTTGAGATAACTTTACAGACACTTTCTTTATTACTCCAGTTTTATCCATTTGAGTGCCAGAGGGGTACGCAACGCATTGCAAAGCAATGCGTTGCGTACCCCTCTGGCACTCAAAGGGTTAAACATCTCCTTTGATTTGCCATAGAATTGCTTCTCTTTTAAACAAGTAATATAACCAACTCCATTATCATTAAAGCTGAAGGAATAAAAGCAACAATTATGGGGTAAACCAACTGCTCGATAACATTTCCCATTAACTGGAATGGAGCTTTTTATCCTTTAATGGAAGCAGTGCGATGGAAGCCTCGTTGGCATTCAGTGGGGCTAAAGTCCCCTTTCAATGAATTACTTGTTTTTATGTATCACCGATTTGCTCCTGTTCTTTTTAGTACTTGAAGAGGAACCCTGAGTTCTTCGTACTTCCCAACATTTTAAATGTCCAAATAGGGACACTTGTGTTTCAGGCAGGGGCGGACTGACCATTAGGACATTCTGTCACGGAACGAGGGGGGGCCCGCCGCTGCTCCTTTTATATAGACTTAAAGTATATATGTATTATCCGCCTGTCCACTGTGTAGGGGTCCATCGCACTCCCATTCCTATTATAATGTGCGGCTCTGCTCAGTGGATCTGCACATTACAGCGTAGCTGCCAACTCTTATCTTGTCTCAAGCTGCACTATTCACATTTTCCCCAGAGGCACGTTAAGCAATCCCCATATGTCAGGAGGCGAGGGTGCCCTCCACTTATGTTATTGAATCGATGGCAAGATTGGTCGCATGCGCATCTCTTAAAATGCACACACACAGCACATAGCGTACTCACTCCCTTGCCGACAACAAGATGCAGAGAAGTCAGTGTACACTGCAGAGTGGGAACGCGTGGTCATTATTACCATCAGGTACTCA
This sequence comes from Rhinophrynus dorsalis, assembly GCA_037306005.1. Lineage (NCBI taxonomy): Eukaryota > Metazoa > Chordata > Amphibia > Anura > Rhinophrynidae > Rhinophrynus > Rhinophrynus dorsalis. Next base: position 117,392,100 of record CM074728.1, on the reverse strand, counting down.
TCTCTCATCCTCCTTTTCTCCTGGTTGCCTGTCTCTCACACCCTCTCTCCCACTAGACGCAATCAATCACATACAGATGATATATGATGCCACTGTGTGACCCAATAAGCTGAAAGTTTAACAACTTGAAAACTACCTCCAATACCACTGGCAGTTCCGTGATCATCACCTAACTACCATGCTATTGGAAGTAATTTTCAAGTTGTTAAACTTTCAGCTTATGGGGGTACACAGTGGCATCATATATCTACAGAGCCAGGTCCCCTAGCACACTCTCTGAGGATGCGGGCAGAGAGAACGGAGATGCATTTTAAGGCTCAGTTAGCAGGACGCGCCACCTGACACTCCCCTTGCTAAGCTGTGTTCCCTGCTGAGTGCCAGCTGAATCTGCAGCTTACTAACACCCAAGTGGTTATCCCTCTTTCTGCTACACTGGCAGCTGGGTAGGCTGTGTCTGTAGATGTGGAGACATGGACTGTATGTTAAACAGAAAAGTGGAGGCATTCTAGGGAAAACTATTTCCATTACAGGGGAGTACTAAAAAAAAATCCCATTACTTTAAAAGGGGATTTTAACCCACCGAATGCAGGAGAGACCTCTCTAGCATTCAAAGGGTTAAAAACCAAATTTAAAATGAATGGTAAATTTAGTTCTCCTCTGTAATGCAAATGGTTTGCCCCAGAACTCCTCCGTTGTTTTTTCTTAATCTATGGCCCTATTATAAAATGGCAGGCCCGTTTGGGCATTCTTTTTACATGACTCAGATTCTGTGCAGTGGTCCACATGTATTCTTTTCATTTAATTCAGGCTGGCAGTTCTGCTTAGTGCAGCAATGGGCTACCTGCAGCTTTCTGGAAGTTAAAGTAAAACTTGGATATTAATCCTGCAATTACCCCCCAGGCCCGCAACCATCCTCCAGGGTAGCCAACAACCCCCCAGACCCTCTAGTGCACCCTAGGCAATCCAGTATCCTTCAGGCCAGCAACTATACCCCAGGTCTGCATCTACCCTCCAGAGCAGCCAACAACCCCCCCAAGGCCATCCAGTTGATGTCATGTGGTGGGGCCAATTATGTCATTTGGCAGGGGGCCCAGACCTCTTTTTGGAGCAGGGGCCCTGGGTCCTGTCAGTCCACCCCTGGTTTCAGGTGGTGTTGGTGGGTGGGAGATTTCTAAGAATTTTCCGATTATTTCATGACCTATTGTCACCGCTTTGTGTAAGTAAATAAATGATTTAGAGCAAAAAATATATTTTATTTACACTAATTTATATACACATATACTGAAGTCCTACATCCCAACACTGCAAATGGCCAAAGAGGGACACTTTTGTTGTAGATGTTGTTGCTGAGGGCATGGCTGATGGGTGACGCATTTGGTCTCCATATTAATAAATACACTTTTGGTCTCCATATTGATAAATTAACCCCAAAATTTTATCCCAATATAAGTACTCTTTTCAGAAACAAATTTTGTTTAATACCCTAATACAACAGATGTTGCTACCAGTCATAGACTATGGTGATGTAGTATATGCTCCAGTGCCAGAAATCCATCTTAGTAAACTTGACACCCTGTATAATTCATTATGCCTCTTTAGCCTCCAATGTAATTACACTACCCATCACTGTGATATGCTAAAAGAACTAAATTGGTTAACACTCAAATCTAGATGTGCCCTTCCCCTTTCTTGTTTAGTACACAACCACTTATTTGGAAAACTACGGACTACCTGAGCAGTATAATCACTCCAGTTCTCCATACTAACGATAACTTCCACTACTAACAACTCACTGACTGTTCCACATTACCTGAGCAGTATGATCACCCCAGATCTCCATACTAACTATAACCTCCACTCCACTTCTAACAACTCACTGACTATTCCACACTACCTGAGCAGTATGATCACTCCAGATCTCCATACTAACTATAACCTCCACTGCTAACAACTCACTGACTATTCCACACTACCTGAGCAGTATGATCACTCCAGATCTCCATACTAACTATAACCTCCACTGCTAACAACTCACTGACTATTCCACACTACCTGAGCAGTATGATCACTCCAGATCTCCATACTAACTATAACCTCCACTACTAACAACTCACTGACTGTTCCACACTACCTGAGCAGTATGATCACTCCAGATCTCCATACTAACTATAACCTCCGCTTCACTCCTAACAACTCACTGACTATTCCACACTACCTAAGCAGTATGATCACTCCAGATCTCCATACTAACTATAACCTCCACTGCTAACAACTCACTGACTATTCCACACTACCTAAGCAGTATGCTCACTCCAGCTCTCCATACTAACTATAACCTCCGTTCCTCTGCTAAGAACTCTCGGCATATACCACACTACCTGAGCAGTATGATCACTGCAGTTCTCCATACTAACTATAACCTCTGCTAACAACTCTCTTTGTATACCACAATACAAGAAAGAAGCAGGAAGATCTGCCTTTTCCTTCAGAGCTCCCAAAGTCTGGAACAATCTGCCTGAAATAATCAAATCTGTGCCCTGTCTAAAATCCTTAAAAATAAATGCTTCTTTATATCTAAAAACTGTGTAACTGTATATAATTTTAATATTTTATATGTATGTGTATTTATAATATGTAATATCTAATGTTTCTCATTTTGTGTAAATATGTAACCCTTTACTAAAAACTATCCAGGACATACTTGAAAATGAGAGAAATCTCAATGTATTCTTCCTGGTAAAACATTTTTAAAATAAAATAAATTATCAAGTATTTTTAGGTTATGTCATGATCTATTGACACCTCTTTGTATAACTGAATACATTATTTAGCGAAAGACTTAAGTATTTTATTTACAAATATTAATTTATAATCACATATACTGATGTTTTTTTAAAAAAAACATTAATGTGAGTTGTATTACTGGGGAGCAATGTGATACACTGTTATACACACCACACAGCCTGATCTCCTAAACACAGGGACATAGGGTGCTACATTTATATACACACCACACAGTCTGATCTCCTACACACAGGGACACCAGGGTGATACACTTATATACACACCACACAGTCTGATCTCCTAAACACAGGGACACCAGGGTGATACACTTCTATACACACCACACAGTTTGATCTCCTAAACACAGGGACACCAGGGTGATACACTTATATACACACCACACAGTCTGAGTGACCATACCTTGGAACTCTCCGGATTTGCCCCGGAGACTCCGGTTCTGACAGAGATTTACCGGGTCTCCGGGGCAGAGGCTGATCCCTCCGGATGTGGGGAGTTTCTATTGAAACTCTACCCACTTACACTGTTTCTCCAGCCGTTCCTCCATCCCCAGCCTTCTGTGTGACATTTTTAACCCTTTGAGTGCCAGAGTGGTACGGAATGCTTTGCAATGCATTCCGTACCACTCTGAAACTCAAAGGGTTAAGCACCACCACCCCCTCAAGTCAAGCCCCGCCCCTTTTTGACGCGATTAGCGTCATTTTTGTCACCCCCTGCTAAACAGAGGACAACCCTCCAGGTAGCCCTCAGCTGGAAGTTCCCAGGTATGGTGATCTCCTAAACACAGGGGTGGGAAACAGAGACTGTTCCTAGAGGGACACTTCGGTGGTATGGTACTTCTACCTGTTCAGAACTACAATATCTCTCGTAAAACGTGTAGTCCTGAACAGCCTCAAATTGCTCAGCCTTGTACATCAACCTTATTGAGCTGTCAGTCTTGCCCTCTTCTATAATGGCCGCGGCACATTCAACCCTTCAAACTTCAACGGCTTAGTGGTACGTTACCTGAATAAAAAATTGATCACATGACTTTCTGTCCACGTGATAGAGTAAAGGCTTGTTCATTGGGCTAACAGTTACCGGCGCAGCAGTGACGTAAAATAGGCTGGGTCGGCGGCCTGAGAAAAACAAACATGGAGTCTATATTTCATGAGAAAGTAAGTTCCCGGCCGGGGATGGTCGTTATGTACGTTATATGAGCCTCTTTCCAGAGGGACAGTGGGGTTTTGGTCCTGGCACTAGGGGGTAGGGTTGGGCACCCTCTGTATCCACTGACACTAAGGTTGATAGGTTGATTTACTACAGCAGGATTGGGCAAGCTGGGGTCCTCCAATTATGGAGAACTGCACCCCAAGCCGCCCCTACTGAATTTTAGTACCCGACAGATGAAGGACCTTAGCTTACCCACCCCTGTAATACAGAAAAGTGATATAATGCGGTAGCAAACCAACTTAACTATAGGAGTGCCAATAAAAATTCCCCCACGCCCATTGATTTGCCTGGGAGGTATCACACGCTTTGTTTCAGAATTGCACCACTTTATTGTAGTACATTAGTCTCCCTGTCACAGGACATAGAGCTTTATCATAGGCAAAAGTCACAGAGCAAAATTCACCGAGGATGAAGCAATGGGGTCAGTCAGGGGTTTTGTTCTTACCATGAAACGGGGGCAATAGAGACAGCAATTGTATCATTCTTACTGTGATGAAGGTAGTAGATAATTCTGTGCCTCTCGTTTTTGAAAGCTTAGGGAACATTCCTAAGGATAAGATGTATACTAGAAACCTTGACTTCAGTGCCTACAGAGACGAGCTACCTAATGACAAAGCCCAAGAAGTCTGAAATAGATGTCTGGGATTTCATTGCATTCTCATGCAGGGAGAAATGTCCTTTGTTTTTGGGCTTGTCTTGACTGCCCTTATGTGTGGGTGTAGTACAATATGCAATCTGGTATTTCTTCTTTGTAATGGCAGTACAAAGTTGCAAAATAAAATAAAGATAAAACGAAGTGTTACTATCTCTTTAAGTTGTGATATTCTTGAGTGATGAGTAGCTGAAGAATAAGCATATGTCATACTTATGTTCTTCCTTAGTGACTAGTTACTTCTATGCTTATCTCCCATGAGAGTGAACCCAGAAGAGTAGTAATGACTATTTCTCATGTATTCAGAATACCATGGCACTGTTTTCAGTGGATTGTAAGAATAACTTTGCTATATTCTTATCCATGTTACAAGTAGATTAACATGTTTATTTTGTATTCCTTGGTTCTATTTTGCAGTAGTAAACATGTTTAAGACATTCTACTGTACATAGTATGCTTCTTCCTACTTCCAGGGCTTTCTATACATTACAGCACAGTCAACTAGAAATATAGTTAGTGTTCATGAACATTGCCCAGTGAGTGTAGAGTTATATGTTTTCGTACTAATTGTGGATTGTAGTTTGGTTACTGATTTCTATTTATTTATTTTTCGTCATTTTTTTTTTCACCTTTTTAAGAACCTGACTAATGCATTGTTCTGCATTGTCCTTAAAAGGTTAAATAGAAAAAATTGTTTTGTGGCACTGCCTTTGTATTGCTTTAGACTTGAGTTTCCAAATTTGTATATTGAGCCTTTTGTATAGAAACAGTTCTGGGGCAACAAATTCCCTAAAACACCATTGATTTATATGGGGCTTTAATTAATCTACTTTGCTTTTATACGTAAGGCCCTCTGCTCACATAGCCTTGTTTTAGCTGCATCTTTTAACCTTTTAAGGTCCAGCTAGTTGTGTAACACATTGTGAAGCAATGCTTTGCATACCGTTGTTGTCCTTAAAGGGATAGTAATGTTTCGAAATAAAACCAGCTCCAATTAATCTTCATAATATTTGGGTCATGTAGAGTGTTATTTGAATACTGTCAGATTTGTAGTACAAGAGTAATTGAGTGGTAAAGTATCCCCCTCCCGCCCATTTTACCTAGTGTAAGCCACCTCCCCTCAGATGTGAAATCTGGTCTTAAGACCAGACAGCTCACAGCAAGGAACAATCTTCTTACTGTGAGAACAATGAAAACCCTGGCCCCCCATGACAGGTTTCTCAGGTTTTCCTTTATGCTATTGAAGATTAACCCTTTCTGCAATCCATTTGGACACCACCTTTGTGTTCTGAGGTGATCAGTGTTACATCAGTAAAAGGGACGGGAAATAAAACTCTCCATGACCCAAATACTATGAAGATTAACTGGAGTTGTTTTTTATTTTGAAACTTTACTATCCGTTTAAAGGGTTAGTAATGTCTAACATTAACTAACCCTAAAATTGAAGGTATTCAAAAGATAATCTTACTGTGCCAAGTTGGATCTCTCAAATCTTTACGGTTTGAGAGATATAAGCGCATAAAGTTTCCCCCTTCCTGCTGGTGAGCTGTAAAACTGTCGGCAGTCGATTTGAGTTGTGCAGCTCGGTGGCTCTTCAGCAGAGCTGAATGAGCGCTGTCGAAAACCAGATACTTCACTGGAACCGTCTACAAAGTGTGCTTGGTTTGCAAGCACACTTTGCAGACCATTCAACTGAATTATTTGTTCTTCGATAGCTATCATTCAGCTTCACTGAAGAGCCGCCGGCTGTTCTGGGACCGGGATCTCATGACGTCAGCTACATGCTGACGTCTGGAAAAGGGGAGGGAGGGGGAACTTTAAGCGCTTATATATCTCAAACCATAAAGGTTTGAGAGATGCTTTTTGGCACAGTAAGTTTATCTTTTGAATACCTTCAATATTAGGATTAGTTAATGTTAGACATTACTCACCTTTTAAGGTGTTAAAGTATATTTACACTTTCCATTGTTAAACCCATAACCATCTGTCTGCCAGAGGGTTATGCAAAGCATGGATTTTTAATGTATTGCACACCTCTCTGTCACTCAGGAGGTGAAGGACTAGTGGTGTACAGAACTCACTGCGAAACAAGCAGTAGTGTTATTTTCCTTATTGTAACCCTATAGGGGCAGTAATCCCTAAACTATAAGGCACCAGTAGATTAAATGGTTATAGTGGTCCTTGTATTTTGTCTTTGATTGCTGCAACAGGTCTGCATTTTAGCTAAAGCAGGTTTTCTAAACCCCTGGTTTTAATTCACCATTGTATACTGATATGTTCTTGGGAAAATACAGTTCATTGTCAGAGAGAGCAAAACCAACTGACATAACCTGACTCTTGTAACATTCAGATGTCTCAAGACAATAAGAGGCAGGGTCATGCTTACAGCTGAGCCAACCAACTGCACCACAGGGAACACATAAATATCTCCTTTTCATTTAAAACAATGCATTTAAATAAATTGAAATTTTGACATTATTAATTGTTCCTCATCCTCAGTTGGTTTCTTGAGAATTATGTCACTATTTTTGCATGTTTTGCACAGAATAAGTTCCAGTTATGTCCCCTCCAATTACAGTGTATTTACAAAGGAGAGTGTCAAACAAGTTGCTTAACCCTTTATGGACCAGAGGTGTGCACAGTGCTTAAAAATAATATAAAACTGTAGGGCTTTTCCTTCTGAGAAAAACAAAGAAGCTCCCACTGCAGGCCCTTGTATTCACAAATTATAAACTTTCAAGCTGTCAGGAAGTGATGAAGCTGTTACTATTACATTCTATGGAGAACAGCCAGAGGCTCCTCTCTCCCATACAGTGAAAGAGAATAGCTGTCATTATATCCGATGACCTGTAGATTAGCACTTTGGTCACCAGATGGCACTGTTTATGTTAAACACAACTGTTTTCAAATGTATAACTTTGTCCACTGTGAGTGTACTCTTGTGTTACTCTGCAAGAAAAGCCATAAAATTATGTGTTTTCGCAAAAAATATTACTATTTTGGCCAACCAAATGGTGTAGCTTCTTGTTCTAAATTTCAGCAAGAGGGTTCTCTATGTGCCCAACACTGCCTCAACAACCTGCTCCAAGGGGAGTACTTCAGTCCAGTGGAATTGTCTTCTATCGCAATGCAATTGGATGAGCAGGAGCGAATGAGAATGGCTGAAGGAGGCTTAACAAGTCAGGAATATAGAACGTTCATGGAGGTAAGTTCAGTTCAGTTTACTCAGCACATGGAAACATTTTGAGAATAACTGTTTAGTATATTTCAATAATGGGAAATCTTTTACTCTCCAGCTGTTTTTGGACTACCATTTCTGTCTTCCTCTGCTGACCATCAGCAACAGTCCAGCAGCTTCAGAGTCACAGGTTGTTCACCCCAGAAATTTACAAAGGGTTGTCCGCTCAAAGAAATATTATCCATTCTTGTCCAAATTAAATGCACCATAGGCAACAAGTAAAAATGCCTGTTTATTGAAATGGTGCTTTTAAACCCTTGAGCGCCAGAGAGATCTTCAGTGAATTGCTTCCTTGTAAAAAGCAGCTTAAAGGGATAGTAATGTTTCACAAAAACAGCAGCTCCAATGAACCTTAATAGTATTTGGGCCATGGAGAGTGTTACTTGAGTATTGTCAGAGATGTAGTACAAGAGTAATTGAATGATAAAGTATCCCCCTCCCGCCCCTTTTACCTAGTGTAAGCCACCTCACCTCAGACAAGTTGCAGCAGGGGACAATCTTCTTACTCTGATCATAAGGAAAACCCTGCCCCTGTTTGCCAGGTTTTACAGGTGTCCCCTTATGATCACTGAAGATTGTCCCTCTCTGCGATCCATCCGGACAGTCTTGCTACTAGGGCTGCAACAACTAATCGATATTATCGATAAAAATCGATTATGAGAATCGTTGTCAACGATTCTCATAATCGATTAGTTGCAGCCCCATACTGCCGCCACTGCCGCCAGTGTCAATATGACAAGATCCATCCTCTCGCATCATCACGCGCCCCTGCGGGCCATGATGACATACAGACAGAGAAGAGGAAGAGGGCAGAGGCACCGGAAGAGAAGCGCTTGCTGCCAGACAGTAACGATCAGTCTGCTGGCAACAAGCGCTTCTCTTCCGGTGCCTCTGCCCTCTTCCCCTTCTCTGTATGTATGTCATCACGGCCCGCAGGGGCGCGTGATGATGCGGGTGGGCAGGAGGGAACTCAAAGCCAGCCAGCCACAGGGGACCGGATGCCACTCAGATTACCCCCAGCCCGCCAACTCAACGCAGCAGTGAGAAGGAGAGCGACAGTGACAGTCTAGAGGTACAAAGGGGGGAGAAAGAAGTACAAGGGAGGAGAAAGAGACACATGGGGGAGAAAGAGAGGCACAAGGGAGAGAAAGAAGTACATGGGGGAGAAAGAGGCACAAGGGAGAGAGAGAAGTACATGGGGGGAGAAACAAGGGAGAGAAAGAAGTACATGGGGGGAGAAACAAGGGAGAGAAAGAAGTACATGGGGGGAGAAACAAGGGAGAGAAAGAAGTACATGGGGGGAGAAACACGGGGGGAGAAAGAGGCACATGGGGGAGAAAGAAGTACATAGGGGAGAAAGAGAGGCACAAAGGGGGAGAAATAGAGGTGCAAGGGGGAGAAAGAGAGGTGCATAGACCCCATAGTAAAATAATAACAATGACGCATGTTAAATGTGTAAAGTTTTTTTATTCTGCTGTTTGTTTTTAACACTCAGTTTGTTCATTAAATCATTTTAAATAATGAAAAATTAGCATATTGCTTTTTTTATCCGATCAATCGAAAAAATAATCGGCCAACTAATCGATTATCAAAATAATCGTTAGTTGCAGCCCTACTTGCTACTCTGAGGTGAGCAGTGTTACATCAGTAAAAGGGGCTGGAGTGGGATACTTTATCATTCAATTTCTCTTGAACTACAACTCTGACAGTATTGAAATAACACTCTATGTGACCCAAATACTATGAAGATTAATTGGAGTTTCTTTTTGTGAAACATTACTATCCCTTTAACTGAAGACAATCGCAACATGTGAAATGTTGGTGCTGCATTCTGTGTATATGGGATTGCTGGCAACCAGAGTTTTCCATAAATTTCTGTATCAGCAGCCCATTCTAAAACAGAATGTCTAACACCATCTGTCAAAAAGAGTAAACGTTGTGCTGTGATAATGTTTGAATGAAGAATCTCCCAAAAGATGGAGTACCTGTTTCACTTGTTAAGAAATGCCATATTTGTATATCTTCTTCTTATAAGTGTTTATCATCCTCCGGCTAGTCAGTTTCTGAGCCTCCAGCTGTTGGGGACTTCAGTTCCATCAACCTCAACAGATGGAGGACAAACAGTTTATCCCATCCTTTTAACATTTTCAGTAAGTCTGTGGGGTATTTATTTGTTGATCAAAACTGTGTATGACTTAACCATTTATAACAGGAAGCCAGGGACCAACCAATGGTCCCAAAACGACTGGACGTGACCAATGTGCTGCCAGTATGACATTCCTGTCGGTGAGCTGATAATTTAGCACCTTAACACTTTAGATGCTAAATATGTATCCAACGTAATGCAAAGCAATGCGTTTGAAACATCTGTAGCACCCAAGCTCTTAATTTGTCTTTTAATTTTTTAATTCTATTTTTGTAAACTAGTTTTGCTTGTTTTTCAGCAGCCCTCTGGTAATATGGACGACAGTGGTTTCTTTTCCATCCAGGTGAGATTCTTACATGAAGTTTTTAGATTATTAAAGGGATAGTAATACTTAAAATGTAAAAAAAATATGTTGTAGGGTTTATCCCCCTGAGTAAAACAAGGGTACTCCCACTGCTGAAAGGTGTTTCACTCAAAAGTTATTAATTTTCAAAGTTGAATTTTTTAGGTGCAGTATCACAGTGGCCTGAAATTGTACAGTGGCGCTGTTGCTACACAATCCTATGGACAGCTCTGGTCAGTTGACCATAAATCTCCATAGAATGGTGTAGCAACAGCGCCACTGTACAATTTCAGGCCACTGTGATATTGCACCTAAAAAATTCAACTTTGAAAATTAATAACTTTTGAATGAAACACCTTTCAGCAGTGGGAGTGCCCTTGTTTTACTCAGGGGGATAAACTCTACAATATATATTTTTTTACATTTTAAGTATTACTATCCCTTTAAATTACCACATGAAAGGATCAGAAGCCGGTTTATTAAATGCTTCCCTGGAGCCTTTTCTCTGTATTGTACCAGTGAATGATGAGAGTGTATCTGGTAGATTTAGTAAACTTTTGAGTGGCAGGGGGATGTCCAAAGCATGTGCTGGTCTCTCTGGAAACCGAAGTGTTGAATTGGCATTGACTGGTTCATCTGCTTGTTTTTTGACAGGTTATAAGCGATGCCTTGAGAGTGTGGGGCTTAGAACTAACTCTTTTCAACAGTCCGGAGTACCAGAACCTTGGGATCGATCCCATGTAAGACTCTGTCTGGAATTATGTTCTACTCTTGGTTCCCCTGTCTTGAGGAGGATCTGACCTATAAAGCAGGGAAACATTTGGAGCTGTATTTAATAAGAAAGATAGGTTAACTTCTAGAGCAAACCAATTTCACCACCGCGGACAAATGAAAATTCCCATTGATTTTAATATGTCTTTCAACCCCTTGAATATTATAGAGGCCTCCAAAACATTGCGCATTGCATGGATATCTCTCTGGTATTCAGGGGTTAAAAGTCCCATGTAAAGCGGAACTACCAGTGCTAAAAAAAAAAACCTTGCCCCCCAATAATTCACCATCTGGCGACTAGCTGCTTAGTAGCACTAGTTGCCAGAATTATTGCCGCGTTAACAAGAATTATCCATTGTTCCCGGGCTGACAGGCAGGACTGAGCGTAGACATCTTTCCATAGAGACTTCTGTGCGCCTGTGCTGTCGGTCCCTTTTGGAGCCGAACACCTCCTAGAGCCGGCTGGGACTGACAGTGCAGGAGTCACTATGGAAAGATGTCTGCGCTCCGTCCTGCCTGTCAGTCCAGGAAGAATGGAGAATTCTGTTGAACGCGGTAATAATTCTGGTGACTGGCGCTACTGAGCAGCTAGTCGCCAGATGGGGGGTTATTGGAGATTTAGTTTTTTAGTGGTAGTAGTTCCGCTTTAACTCCATGGGGATTTTGAGAGAGAGTTAATTGTCCCCTGTGGCACAGTTGGGTTGCTCCAGATATGAACCTATTTAGCTTCCTTGGAGCACAGAAGTAACTAGGGGGGTGGTTTCTGACTTTCATGTCAACCAGGTAATTATTGTTCTTTGGCTTCGTCTAACAGATAGGATCAGGAGCTTTACTGCTTGGAAGTAGTTAGGTGTTAAAGGGATAGTAATGTTTCATAATAAAAGCAGCTCTAATTAATCATCATAGTATTTGGACTTTGGACAGTGTTATTTCAATTCTGTCAGAGTTGTAGTACAAGAGTAATTCAATGACAAAGTATCCCCCTCCCGTCCCTTTTACTGATGTAACACTGCTCAGCTTAGAGCAGCAGGGAGTGCCCAGGTAGATTGCAGAGAGGGACAATCTTCAATTAAGATAAGGGAAAAACCTGTCAAGGGGGGCAGGGCTTTCATTGTTCTCATAGGAAGAAGATTGTCCCCTTCTGTTACTTGTCTGGTCTGTGGACTGGATTCCACATCTGAGAAGAGATGGCTTACACTAGGTAAAAGGGGCGGGAGGGGAAACTTTGCTTGTGAATATCTCTCAAACCATAAAGATTTGAGAGATAAGACTTATATCGTTCTTCATGTTTTTTTTAATGCCTACAAGATAAAACAAAGTATTACTATCCCTTTAAGACAGTGATTCTCAACCAGGGTGCCGTTGCACTTTGGTGTGCCATGGACATCAGCTTAGGGTGCCCCATGTTTTTCTAAGAAGACTATCAAAAATTGACTTTTAACTAAAGATTTATAGACCTTGTTATGCACATTATGTTTAATTTTGTTCTTATGATTGCAAGACCTAATAATAGCTGTATATTTATGTATTGTACCTTGATTATTCCCTTGATAAAGTACATAAAATATGTTAGGGGTGCCCCGAACGTTCTAGATAACTTGTTAGGGGTGCCCTGAACAAAAAAAAGATCGAGAACCACTGCTTTAAGATGTTATTAACATCTATGGATGTTAACCCCTTGAGTGCCAGAGGGGTACGGAATGCATTGCTTTGAGATGCATTCCGCTCCCCTCTGGCACTCAAAGGGTTAAAGGGATAGTAACACTAATTATGTAAAATAAATAAATATATATTGTACGGTTTATCCTCCTGAATAAAACAAGGGTACTCACACTGCTGACAGGTGTTTTTATTCAAAAGTTACTACAGCTCAAACTTGAACTTTTTAGGTGCAATATCACAGTATCGCTGTTGCTATACCATCTCTTCAACAGCTCTGGTCAGTTGACTATAAATCTCCATAGAGTGGTGTAGCAACAGCGCCACTGTACAATTTCAGGCCATTTAGATACTGCACCAAAAAAAATTAAAGTCCGAGCTGTGATAACTTTTGCATAAATCACCTCTCAGCAGTGGGTGTACTCTTTTTGTACTCAAGACTATAACAACTACAAAGTATACTGTAAAATCTATTGCGTTGTCATCCTTTTAAGAACATCAATAGATGCTTAATTTGTTATAGTTTTCAAAACGGTCACGGGAGATGTGTAACAAATAACATAATACATTTTGTTTTCTAATTCTTCTGCTTGCAGAAATGAAAGGGCTTTTATTTGTAATTACAAGGAACACTGGTTTACAGTACGGAAGTTAGGAAAACAGGTATGTGTTGCTCCACATTGAATCTGATTTTGACTGCTTACTTTCTCTCCTGCTTGAAGTCACATTGAGACCTTTTTATTTAAAATACTAGTTGAAGAGCCCGTTACAAGGGCCACAGTACCACTTCCCTCGGAGCGTCCAGCTCTGTATCAGCCGTGACGCGAGCAGTCTTTACTGAGAATGACGGCGGAGTGTCCAGCTCTGTATCAGCCACGGCGCGGGCAGTCTCTACTGTGCAGGACTGCGGCGTTACACACGTTTTCGCAAATTATTATATAGGATATGAATAGTGCGCTTTTAATTCTGAGAAAAACTATACTCTTTCTGGTATGAGATGCTTAAAGGGGATCTATCACCTCCTATATAAGAGCCTGAATAGTTATATATCAAATATGAGTAAAGGTTTATTATTTATATATATATTTTTTTAAAGCTCCTGTTGGTCTAAATTGAAGTAATAAACTCTGCCCTGTACCCACTTCCGCACAGACTAAGGTTACGTGCTCTGTACCACAGTCTGTCACTCTGCCTCTGCTCCCCTCCCTCTATCCAGCTTCCTCTGATGATGTAGGATTTCTGCCTGTAAGATGGAGCAGTTTCATTGGCTAGATATCGACCTCTGGCCAATGAGAGCACTCCAGCTTACAGGCAGAAATCCTCCCATCATCAGAGGAGGCTGGATAAAGGGAGGGGAGCAGAGGCAGAGTGACAGACTGTGGTACAGAGCAGGTAACCTTAGTCTGTGCGGAAGTGGGAGCAGGGCAGAGTTTATTACTTCAATTTAGACCAACAAAGGAGCTTTAAAAAAAAAAAAAAAAAAAAAAAAAAAAAAAAAAAAAATAATAAAATAAACTTTTACTCCTATTCGATATATAACCTGACTATTCAGGCTCTTATATAGGTGTGATACATCCACTTTAATTCAAAAGTTATTTTTCATAATAATGTATTTATTTTTATATGCTGCGTATTATTAATAGCTGTGCTCACAGTGACAAGTTTTTCAATTAGCAACAGCCCCACTGGTCGCAGGATTATTTTAATGAAACGATCAGCAAAATGCAAAGTTGTTTTGTAATGACTTCTGAAACAAGCATCTCCCAGCAGAGGGTATGCCCTTGGTTATCCCAAATAAAGAGCATAGAAGAAAGTGGAGGAACATTTTGAAACCATAAATGTGTTTGCAATTTGCTCACATTTTGATGCAAGAAACCATACTGATTCCTTGATGCTGAAAACACATGCTCCTAAATTAACTAAAAACATATTGCTTAATGCCATATAAATTTGCCATCAGAAGTAAGGTGATTGCACCAATTTCTTGCATTCTACTGAATATTCCAAAATGTCCCATTTATTTAACATCTTGAATACCTCACACTGTCGGAGACCCCTCTAGCATTCATGAGGTTAAAAGCAATGGGAATTCCGAAATATTGGCCCGTGTTTTAATCCCTTGAATGCCAGAAGGGTACGCAACGCATTGCCAAGCAAATGGTTTAAAAAAAAAAAAAAAATATGGAGTTATTAAAAAGAGCTTTCTAAAGGGACATTAATGTCCAATAAAAATGTTTTCTTGTTTTGTAGATTTAAAAAAAAAAAAATGTGGCACAAATCCCATCTCTCAAACTTTTATGGTTTGAGAGATATTCCCATCTAAATTTCCCCCCTCCTTCTCCTGAAGTCAGTGCTGTGCTGACAGCAGGAGATCCTGTTCCTGGACCAGCCGGCGGCTTTGTAGCAGAGCAGAAATAGCGATATTGGTAAAGAATGGCTTCATTGGAACGGTCTACAAAGTGACAGCACCTTTGTTGACCGTTCCAATGATGTTATTCTTTTCCAGTATGATTCTGCTTGCTACAAGCAGCCGGCATAGGTCAGCGACATGGATCTCCTGCTGTCAGCTTACAGCACTGACTTCAGGAGAAGGAGGGGGGAACTTTAGATAGGGAATATCTCTCAAACCATAAAGGTTTGAGAGATAGGGATTTGCTGCTACATCATTTATTTTTTATTTTTTTTTTAAATCTACAAAACAAGAAAACATTTTTATTGAACATTACTTTTCCTTTAATCCCTTAAATGCCAGAGAAGTCTCCTCAATTCAAGCTGTGAAAAGCCCAATTTATTTAAGAGGAATTTTTACTTGTCTCCTGTGGTGCAGTTGGTTAACTCTAGAATAACTCTAATTTGCTTTTATAAATATGGGATATTGGGGGAGATGTATAAAACTGGACTTATGAAGAAAGTATCTGTGAGATTGTAGCAAAGCGACATAAGGATCTGTATAAAAGTTTAGCGACATTTTCACTAACTTAGTCAGTCGGCTTGTCCAAATAAGATTTGTGTAGCAACGTATTCGTAATGCAATTCGCTAATTGCACCAAAAATAAAGGCAGTGTTAGTGATCAAATCTAAACCCTTTTGAGTGCCAGAGGGGTACGCAATGCATTGCATACCCCTCTGGCACTCAAAGGGTTAATGCCAGGTATAACCTGTACTTAATGGAAGTCTATAGTGACTGCTATGTATGCAAAAATAAATGTCTGTTGTGAATTTTCTCAGAATATTCCCGGAGAGACATGTTTATAAACTTGACTTCTTTATAAATATTACCAGGCCCTGAGAATTGTTTCTAAAATTTATAAACTAAGAAGCCGCCTTTTTTTTTTTTTTTTTTTTTTTTTTTTTAAATAAATCAGCACCATTGTTTTTTATGGTGCAATTGGATCATACCAGAATTGCTCCAGTTCTTAGTACTTAGGCCTCCTTGTGAGTCCATTTTCCATATTACGATAACTGTAGTTTCCTACTTCCATGTTGTGCTGACAGTCTTTCTTTGTATTTTGCCTTCCAGTGGTTTAACTTGAATTCCCTCCTGACCGGTCCAGAGCTAATTTCGGACACCTATCTAGCACTTTTCTTGGCTCAGTTACAACAAGAAGGTGAGCAGGATTGGATGTACATCCCAGGGCCCTTAGGCAAGGCAATCTAGGAGCCTTTAGCTCCACCCTTGTCCCCAGTCCCATCCTATAACAAGCAAGGACAAAAATATAGCCTTTAACCCTGTGGTTGTTAGAGAAATCCCCAGGGAATTGCTTTGAAGCGTGTTGGAGATTTCTCTAGCATTCAAGGGTTAGATAAAGAGGTATAAAACTGGTGCAGGGGCATTGTGAGTGCTAGTAAGTTACTTACTTTGCCTGTTGGGAAATCCAGCCCTGAAGGTGACGGTCCTCTTCATGGAGAAGGAAACCTGACAAACACACAAATATTTACTTTACAGTTTATTTTTCTTAACCCCTTAGGGACCCTTGACATGGCAGGACTGTCACTCCTGGTGTAGCAATTAAAGGGATAGCAATACTTCATTTTAACTTTACTTTATTTTATAGGCATTAAAAAACATGAAGGACGATATAAGTCTTATCTCTCAAACCTTTATGGTTTGAGAGATATTCACAAGCAAAGTTTCCCCTCCCGCCCCTTTTACCTAGTGTAAGCCATCTCTTCTCAGATGTGGAATCCAGTCCATAGACCAGACAGATAACAGCAGGGGACAATCTTCTTCCTATGAGAACAATGAAAGCCCTGCCCCCTTGACAAGTTTTTCAGGTTTTCCCTTATCTTAATTGAAGATTGTCCCTCTCTGCAGTCTACCTGGGCACCTCCCTTCTGATCTGGCTGAGCAGTGTTACATCAGTAAAAGGGGAGGGAGGGGGATACTTTGTCATTGAATTACTCTTGAACTACAACTCTGACAGTATTGAAATAACACTCTCCAAAGTCCAAATACTATGATGATTAATTAGAGCTGCTTTTATTATGAAACATTACTATCCCTTTAAGAACCAGAGGCAGTACTGGCATGCCATGGAATTCCGGGGTCGCTGTGCGGCTGCTCAATGACCCCAGAATCCATTGCAATAATAATAATAAAAAAATAAATAAAAAAGAAAAGATACAAAAATGCCCCAATGTCCTTAACGGCAGCTGCACACCATGTTGGCTGGTCGTTAAGGTTTTAAGATCTGCAGGAACTCTTAATGAGTTATTATATTATCATTTCACTGCCAGATGAGACTGCAAATGGATAACGTTGTGTATGTAAGTGTACCCATGAGTGTGGGGTCAGTTAGGTATCTACACTATTGATAGAAGATGTATTGGGTTTTTTTTTGTTTTGTTTTTTTCAACTCAGGTGCTGGATCAGCCGTTTTAGTCGTGGTTAGGACTTTGTCTAGCCAGCAGTCGTATTGAGAGTGGATAGGAGTTTGTTTACCCAGCCACTGCCGTATTTTATTTATGTATTTTTAAAGGGGAACTACCACCCTGCAAAAACTTAGTCACCAGATGAAGACTTAAATAAGATTATCTGCTTAGTAGCGCTAGTCGCCAGAAATATTACCCGGTTTACAAGATTTTCTACTTACTCTGAGGCTGACAGTAGCAAGAAGCACGGACATCTTGCCATAGTGACGTCCGTGCGCCTGCGCTGTCAGTCCCTTTTGGAGGTGGCTGGCTCCTAGCAACGCCTCCTAGACCCGGCTGGGACTGACAACGCAGGTGCACGGACATCACTATGGCAAGATGTCCGTGCTTCCTGCTACTGTTCATCTCAGAGTAAGTAGAAAATCTTGTAAACCAGGTAATATTTCTGGTGACTAGCGCTACTAAGCAGCTAGTCTCCAGATGAAGACTTAAATAAGATTATGTTTTTGCGGTGTGGTAGTTCCCCTTTAATTTGTTGCACCATTGCACATTCTGGAGCTCTTCACATGGACGGCTCATGTGCATAGGTCTGAATTGAGATGTCCTTGTCCATCAGAGAGGAAGGGGTTAAGCCTTTTAGAAGCAGAGGGTTCTCTCAACACGTCGCAAAGCCCTGTAACTGTCAGAGAGCACCATTTTGTTCATATAAAATTACTTTTCTATTAAAAATGATCGCTTCTCCTGCAGGTTATTCCATATTTGTAGTTAAGGGCGACCTCCCTGATTGTGAAGCTGACCAATTACTACAGATGGTTAGAGTCCAGCAGCTGCAAAGACCAAGACTCATAGGAGAAGATGCAGCGGCAAGGGACCTAAGGTAAAATGAGAGTAACACTTTATCTTGGGATCTTGGAGTCCATCTAACGCCTTTGAGTGCCAGAGGTGTGTCCAATGCACTGTGAAGCAATATATTCGGCACTCCAGTAACACTTAACCCCCTGAGTGGCAGAGAGGAATCCAACACATTGCATTGTAATTCATCGGATATCTCTCTGGCAGTCAAAGGGTTAAACAAAAAATGCATAATATCTAAAATGAAATGCTGTTATAGATGTAAATAGCGAAGACAAAAAAGGAGAACATATGGGGGGTTCCCCTCGTGCAAATGCCCCACAGAAATGTTATGAGGCCGTCACTAGAAAATACCCTTCAGGTGGGTACTCACAAGTAAATTGGCTGGGAATTTACATATGTCGGTCTCCGCACAAACAACTTCTGGGAACTTGATCGCTGCCTCAGACACACAGACCCTTTCTCTGTCATCCAATACAGGTTACTGGTAGCTTTGGGTAGGCGATCCACCCCTTTAAGTAGGCAGGAACAATTCTAGAAGTGAATGCAGGGGGTGGAGCCTACCTTCCCTCCTTGGCTGCAGCTAGCCAATCAGCTCCAGTAAGATTTGTTCCTTGGATGAAGATACAGGCAGGAGAACAGTTCTGCTAATTTTTTATTTTTCTGTTAGGTATGGAATACCACCATTAGGCGGATTACCATAACTGACAATGCCCTTAGATGTGGCTAGCTCAGTATCCAGATGCTTTTGTGGACCTTAAGCCCTGAGGGGGAAAATCTTGGGTTCAAGTTCTTTCCCCAGGAGTTTCCCACTGAGGCTTCTTCTTAAAGTGACCGTATTAATTAAAAAATACTAATCCCTATGTTAAAGGGATAGTAATACTTCGTTTTAACTTTTTTATTTTGTAGGCATTAAAAAAAACATGAAGAATGATATAAGTCTTATCTCTCAAACCTTTATGGTTTATGAAATATTCACAAGCAAAGTTTCCCCCTTCCGCCCCTTTTACCTACTGTAAACATTCTCTTCTCAGATGTTGAATGCAGTCCATAGACTGGACAGATAACAGAAGGGGACACTCTTATTCCTACGAAAACAATGAAATCCCTGCCCCCCTTGACAAGTTTTTCAGGTTTTTCCCTTATCTTAATTGAAGATTGTCCCTCTCTGCAGTCTACCTGGGCAGCTCCCTTCTGATCTGGCTGAGCAGTGTTACATCAGTAAAAGGGGCGGGAGGGGGACACTTTGCTTGTGAATATCTCATAAACCATAAAGGTTTGAGAGATAAGACTTATATCATTCTTCATGTTTTTTTAATGCCTACAAAATAAAATAAAGTTAAAACGAAGTATTACTATCCCTTTAAAGCCCTTGAATAAAGATGTAAAATGCCCCAGCGGCATTTCTCAAACCTTTATGGTTTGAGAGATAACCGCTTTCAAAGTTCACCCCTGGCTGACATCAACATTCTAGCTGACAGCAGAGGAAGCCTCTCCTGAGATCAGCTGGCGGCTCTGCAGCAGAGCCGAGATCGCGTTAATACAGAAGAAATCCATCACTAAAAGGTCTTTTACGTGTGCTTGGTTTGCAAGCACACGTACAAGACCTTTTAAGTGAAGGATTTCCTTTTTGTTAATACGATCTCGGCTCTGCTGCAGAGCCGCAGACGGTCCCTGGACCAGATTCCCAGGCTGTCGGCTAGAATGCTGACGTCAGCCACGGGAGAACTTTGAAAGCGGTTATCTCTCAAACCATAAAGGTTTGAGATATGCTGCTGGGGGCATTTTTCATCTTTATTCAAGGGCTTTAACATACGGATTAGTATTTTTTAAGTAATACTATCTCTTTAATACATGGTAATCTGAAGACAGAAGATCTGCAGGAAAGGTGAGCAACCCTTTGAGTGCTGCAGGTCCACATGTCCCACAGTGCCCCTCCGCACAGGGGTTTTCCTTTGGCGTTCCTGTTGCACACTCCTGCACTCACTGGGTCTGTCTGTATGTCTGTTGGGTGTTTTGGAGCAAGTTTCTGTGGTAACTTAACCCTTTTGTTGCTGGATTAAAATCTTTTGGGGGGTTGTTGGCACTTTCCCTACTGGGTTCAGTGTTTCTTGGGTCTGGTGACATGTTTTAGTAATGTTTGCTGCACATTTACTTCTCAGTTGTAACTTTGCAAAAATTGTGTTCGGCGCGCTTTTACCACATATATGCCATTGCTCCATTCATGTCTATGGGACTGTACAGTTTGAGACATATCTCTGTAACCTCTCATCGTAGCGACTTCAGAGATGGCTCATTTTGTTTGTCTGCCCTTGCTATATCATCCGGTTCATGTTTCTAGTGTGTTGGGGGGCTCAGGGGGCTTCGGGCACTGTTCGGGTACTTTTTCTGGGAAAACTACATTTCCCATGAGCGCTTGCTTCACACACTCGTTTCTGATTGGCTCCCGCTGCGGCAGCCATTTTTTGCCGTTTCCAGAACGAGTATCCTATGCAGGGCTTGGACTCTCCTTCTCTCCTCTGCAGATTAACCCTTCGCCTGCAGATAAGTGTATTTTAGTGATTTCTGAGGTGAAATTTTAATCTTGCACACTGTATTTGGGTGACTCTTTATACTTTAAACGTTTTGACACTGTGAGAATGTCTAATCCGTTAGAGCTTGGGGTCAGGCCTAAGACTAAGGACGCTGGGGTCTCTGTGTCCCCTATTGCGCATTGTTCGTCATGTCATTCAGGGTTACCTAGAGAATTCTCAGGTCATTTATGTCCAGCATGTTCTGATGTCCCTGAGTCTCTCCCAGGGACCACCAGCCATGCATTAGAGCCAGTTTGGGTGCAAGAGTTCAAGGCTGCTACTAGAGACCTCCAGTCAACATTGCAACTCTTTCCATCCCAGTTACAGGGAGTCTTCCACTCCTGGCAGACCCCTACTTCCGTCATATTTTCCCTGCCAAAACCGCAGGGAGTACCTGATGTATCAGATTCCTCTGAGGAGGAACTGTTGGTGGATTCAGATGTTGAGGAATGTTCTGCTGTGGGCTCTTCTCAGTTTTTGGGGACCCCTTTGTGGCTGATGCTGATCCCTCGACTGAGGGCTTAATCAGGGTTGTCTTGACCACTCTAAACATTCCCTTAGTTCAGGAGGTTACTTCGGATCCCTCTGATGTATTTCAGGAGCCTAAGAGGCCCCATACTTGTTTTCCACCTAACCCCACTCTTGACCGCCTTGTGCCTGATGAGTGGAATCTCTGGACAGGAAACCTTCTGTCTCCAAAAAGTTTGCCAAGCTTTACCCCTCCTCTGAGGCGGAGCTTGCTCAGTGGGTTCATCCCCCCCAAAGTGGATGCTCCTATCTCCAGGCTATCTAAGTCCACTGCATTGCTAGTTGCTGATGCGTCTGCTCTGAATGACTGGACTGACAAGAATCTTGAGGTCTCCCTCAAGTCAATTTTTGCCACTGCTGGTACTGCCATGCGTCCAGAGTTTGCTGCGGTATGGGTGAACCGGGCCATTGAGGTCTGGACTGAACAGGTCACCCTGGCTGTCCGTCAGGGTGCTACTAATCTGGATATGTTGCGGCTTCTTGACAACATTTCTGAAGTCCGGCACTATGTTTCTGCTGCCTTATTTGATGCCATCCGTTTGGTGGCAAGGGTTTCCACCATGTCTGTGGTTGCCAGATGAGCTCTTTGGCTCAAGATCTGGTCTGCCGACACTGCTTCCAAGAAAGCTTTGCTCTCATTGCTTTTTCAAGGCACCTCTTTGTTTGGACCTGTCAAGGGACCATGCTTGGCTCTCCTGTGGCAGACCGTGGGGGTCCTTCGGGGTCACGCTCACAGGAGTCTTCTTTCCCTTCTACCATCTAGTGAATAGTTAGTGTCTCAAATCTTACTGGAGCTGATTGGCTAGTGGCAGCCAAGGAGGGAAGGTAGGCTCCACCCCCTGCATTCACTTCTAGAATTGTTCCTGCCTAGTTAAAGGGGCAGATCGCCTACTCAAAGTTACCAGTAACCTGTATGGACTAAGAAAAGTATTTAACAGGTAAGACTAAAATCCTCTTATGTATTTCCATGATCTTGATAAAAGGTACAGGGCTGCTTTTCAATGCTACCTCTCGACAGTGGTTAAAAACATACAAAATTAAAACACAGAATGAGACCAGTAGTGTAATACTGCAATAAATCACTGAGGATGAAAGAAGACTAAAGTATAATCTATACACACTTTGGTGGTTTGGATGAGAATACTCTGTCTACTGACATAACTAGCATACGGAGAAATTGCACCGTCTCTTTGGGATTTTCCCCGTTTCACGATGAAGAAGCGGCTGCACGTCACACAAAATCCACGAAAAGATAACTAAAAAAAGATATAATTTATTTGTTTAAAACGATAAACAGGCCTATTCTTATGAGTTTCACGGATGGACACTGCTTCATAAAGGATAATAGCCAATTTCATCCTGAACACCAACATGTGTGAGTAGATTTTAATTTCCTGTTGTGTGATTTATTGCAGTATTACACTACTGGACACTTTCTATGTGTTATTTGTATATACATTTAAGTAGTGTACTCCGTGTTCTAACTTTTGTAAATTGATTGTACAGCTACAATCTAATCCTAATCTTACCTTTCTACTGCATGTGTAGAAAGCACATCTCCTGTTCTACACAGCCAAGGATTGATATGTTTTTGTTTGGGTAGTTGATAATCGGATACCAAAGCTAAACTAGTTAATGAGGACCTGTCCCCCTTCCAAAACATCACTACAGTTGGATCTGCCGTCTTGAAATGGTCTGCTTGATTTTTTTTTTCCTTTTCTTCTTCAATTTATTCCACCCATCTTGTGGAAACTGATGGCTTCTAGCTGCATAGAGGCGATTTCTTGGACATAGTAACAAAGTAATAACATGGTAACATATTAAATTAGGTTGAATAAAGACACAAGTCCCTCAAGTGCAACCTTCTCCTCATACCCCAGTAATTTTATAGCTTTCCTGCTACCAAATAAGTAAGTCTTTATCAGGACTTCCTGATCTGCCTACTAATAAACAGTATAACTCTGTATATTCTCTTTAGTAAGAAATGTATCTAATCTTCTCTTGAATGTATCCATTGTATCTGCCATAACCACCTCCTTGGGCAAAGAATTCCACAATTTAACAGACCTTACTGTAAAATATACCTTCCTCTGCTGAAGTTTAAACCTCCTTTCCTCTAATCTCAAGGGGTGTCCCCTGGTCATCTGATCAGGCCTTGGAATGAATAGCTCACCGCAGAGATCCTTGTATGGACCTCTCATATACTTGTACAATGTGATAAGGTCTCCTCTTAGTCATCTTTTCTCTAGAGAAAATAAACCGAGTTTGTCTAGTCGTTCCTCATATGTCAAGTCCTCCAATCCCTTAATTAATTTTGTTGCTCTTCGCTGTACCCTCTCTAGTTCTAGTATATCCTTTTTCAGAACCGGTGGCCAAAATTGCACTGCATACTCAAGGTGAGGTCTTACCAATGATTTGTACAGTGGCAAAATGATTTTATCCACTCTTGCTTCAGTACTTCTTTTTATGCAAGACAGGACTTTGTTTGCCTTTGCTACTGCTGTTTGACATTGGTCACTGTTTCCAAGTTTTTAGGATACCTGGGTCTTTCGCTAGCAATGAGTCCACTAAACTGATTCCATTAAGTTTTTTAAGTAGCCTTGGGATTATTTCCACCCAAATGCTTGACTTTACACTTCCCCACATTAAACTTCATATTCCGTTTGTTTGCCCAATCTGCCATTTTATGTAAATCCCTCTGTAGAGAGAAAATATCCTGTTCTGAATTAATTATCCTGCATAATGATGGAAGCAATTATTATGCAGCTGTATCTGACCGGTTGAGAGGACAAAGCTCTTCTGAGGTTTGATTTCCCATCAACTAAAGCCAAATTCTGTAAAACTGATGAAAAAGTACTTATATATAGGCATTTTAAAAGGTTACATTTTGTGAGATTAAAAGCTGGTAGGTGACTGGACAACTTTAATTTACGGAGATACAACCCATCCCTCTTTTATCCAGGTTTTTGGCCTCTAATAATTTACAGACATTATTGCAGTGTCTTTTACTAGATGCCTATCATGGTTGTTTAAATAAACAAGGGTCTTGGATCAGCAAAAGGTGTATTTTAGACAGCGACAAATGTTCCAAAACAACTTCTTTGCTATATATGTGGCATGGTGGGGTCTTCTTGTCCACCCTATGCAGCATTTAGACCAGGGGTGCCCATGTTTAGTGTATATTTTTTTTATTGTTCATTTTCTGTCAACCCCTCCCTGATTAGTGATACCCCTGCCCACTAGTAATACCCTTTGACTTCTAATATGGACTGAGAGGTGTAGAGATTTGTCTGCCTGTCTTTGTTATTACATGTATCATTGTTGTGATTTGTGACACATTTTCTCTGTCTTCCGTTTTACAGAAAAAGTACTAATTCCTCTGTCTTCCCTCCTTGAAGTGATTTATTGTTTCAGTGTTGTGTCTTCTGAACAGAAAACAGAAAAGATTATCTTCTCTTATGGAATTGTGGTACATTGTATCACTGTTGTGTACTGTCATAAACTGCATCACTTGTTTCCTTTGCAGAGAAAGCCAGAAGTGTGTTTGTTCTGTGTATAAGAAACATTGCTGTATGTGCGCTGCCAGAGGGACCGAATGGCCAGATTCAATTGACCTGGGCTGAAACTAAATTTTATCCATCTCTCAACTGCACATGAAGGGCTGGATTCTATTGCAGATGATAAATGTTAACATCCGTTTTATCAAACATTTTCCTATTGAAGTCTATGGGGGAAACTGGAGATAAAAGCAGTGATAACATTGGCAAGCATTAGAATCCAGCCCTAAATCCTTTATTTATTTATTTATTTATTTATTTAGTTTTACTCTCACTTTTAAATGGATTGTAATGTCCCAAAAAGTATCTTCTAAATGGTAGCTGCAATAAAAATACATTTAATGCACTTAATCCTTTCTCTCAAACCGTTATGGTTTGAGAGATGTAAGAAAATAAAGACCTCCGCTCCCTCCCCATTCTCATGTGTCCGCTGTACAGCGGACATCATGAGATCCTGCTTCTGGGACCAGACAGCGGCTCTTCAGGATTGCTGTCATCTAGATATGTAACTATAATTACTTCATCGGAATGGTCTACAACGTGTGCTTGCAAGCCAGGAACACGATGTAGACCATAATGATATAGTAATTATAGTTATCTATCTCGATGACAGTGCTCCTGAAGAGCCGCCATCAGTCGGGCGACCGGATTCTGCCTCTGACAGCTTTACAGCTCATCAGGCAGAAAGGGGAGGGAACAAAGGACTTTATTTTATTATTTCTCTCAAACCATAACCATTTGAGATAAAGGGTTAAGCGCATTAAGTGTTTTTTTTATTGCAGGTACCATTTACAGGACACTTTTTTTGGGACTTTACTATCCCTTTAACCCCTTAGTGATGGCCGCGTGCAGACGCGGCCGTCACTTAACGTCCGTCTAACTTTTTTTTTTTTTTTTCTAAAAGAATCCGGCGTCCCCGAACGGCGTGCAGCCGCGCGGGGAGCCGGATTTCCGGGACGTACATGTATGTCCTCTGTCACTAAGTGACAGCCACACAGGACGTACATGTACGTCCTGTGTCGCGAAGGGGTTAAAGGGATAGTAATACTTCAGTATTACAAATCCCTATATTAAAGCCCTTGTAAAAAGAAACATTTTGCCCCCAGTGTCTTCTCTCAAACCTTTATGGGTTGAGAGATAATCGCTTCTAAAGTTGCCCTCCCCCTTTCCCGTAGTCAGCATTTTAGCTGACTGCAGGGAAGAGAGTCGTATGACTTTCAAGCGGCTCTGCAGCACAGCCTGATCGTGTTAACTGAAAAAAAACTTTCACTGAAATGATCTTCTACATGTGTTTGGTTTGCTCTTGGCTTGCAAGCACGCTTAGAAGACCGTTTTAGTGAAAGTTTTTTTGTTTTTGTTTTTTTTAGTTAACGAGATTGCGGCTCTGCTGCAGAGCCGCCTGATGATCTCTGACCGGATTTCCCTGAGTCAACTAAAATGCTGACTACGGGGAAGGGGGAGGGAGAGGGCAGCTTTAGAAGCGATTATCTCTCAAATCATAAAGGTTTGAGAGATGACACTGGGGGCAAAATGTTTTTTTACAAGGGCTTTAATATAGGGATTTGTAATACTGAAGTATTACTATCCCTTTAAGTGCAAAAAATGTTGTGAGGAAGTCCTGAAAAATTGTTCCTGCTATTGGCGCATTTGGCTGCTGGTTGCCTCTCACGGTTATGGTTTATGTCTACAAGTGAGCCCAGCAGCGGTAACGTTCATTCCAGACTTTCATACGAAAACTGGGGGGTTTCAGAGCTAGAAGTTTTGGCTTCTGGACTGGTGGGACTGATATTTTACCCCTCACTCACATCTGATATATGATGTACGTTAGTATTGGGATGAATATTTAGTTAGTGTTTGTTGATCCAAGGAGAAATCTGATTGCCATTTGAAGTCAAGAAGGAATTTTTCCCCCCATTCAAGGCAGAATTTGAAATTGCTGTATTGAGGGTTTTTTTTTTTGCCTTCTTTTGGATCAAGGATGGTAAACAGGAATAGGAAAAGACTTGAACTAGATGGACACAAGTCTTTTTTCAACCTAAATTACTATGATATACAAGTTGTTTGGCCGCAGACAGGCATGTACACAAAGCATAGTAGTGTATTGCCCGATGCTTCACATGCAGGGTGCAGAGGAGCGAGGCCGGTGTGGAAGGAAACCGTTTGTTCGAACCTCCCATTGTGATGGACGAAGACGAGGAGAACCTCCAGAAAGCGCTGGCGCTTAGCAGGCAACAGATTGACATGGAGGATGAAGAAGCAGATCTACGCAGAGCTATTCAGCTCAGTATGCAAGGTGCGTGTTAGAGAAGCTGGTACTGTTGTGTTCATCTGACAGCCGCTCAGATTCTGTTCCTTCTGTCTTTTATCCTCTCCTCTCTCTCATATGTAATCACTGTAACTTGTGTAGTGATTAACACATATATATATATATATCTCCTGCTTAAAGGGATAGTAAAGTCTAGTAATAATAAAAGTTAATATTGTAGCTATTAAAATAATAAACTGAAAGATGTTAGTCCTATCTCTCAAAACCTTATGGTTTGAGAGATATACCTTTATGGTTTGAGAGATAAACGAAGATAAAGTTCCCCCCCTCCCTCCCCTTTCTGTGACGTGACCTGTAAAGCTGTCAGCCCGAGATTCTGATCGCGTGACCAGACGAGGCTCTTCAGCAAAGCTGAAATAGCGAGATTGTGACACAAATACTTAATTGGAACGGTCTACAAATTGTGCCTGCAAACCAGGCACACTTTGTAGACCATTTCAATTAAGTATTTCTGTCATGATCACGATATTTCAGCTCTGCTGAAGAGCCTCTGTCTGATCCTGGGACCAGGATATCCCGCAACCGGCTTTAGAGGTAATGTCACAGAAGGGGGGGAGGGAGGCGGGGGAATTTTATCTTCGCATATCTCTCAAACCATAAAGGTATATCTCTCAAACCATAAAGGTATATCTCTCAAACCATAAAGGTTTGAGAGACAGGACTAACCTTGTTTAGTTTATTATTTTAATAGCTATAATATTAACTTTTATTACTAGACTTCACTATCCCTTTAACCCCTTTGATAGTAGCCATTCTTTTGTAAAATAAAATTGTTTTGAGAAATTAACCTTTTTGGTGGCACAGTGTCACACTAGATGCTGATTCTCTACACCAGGGCTCAAAATTTCCACTCTCCACTAGCCAATGGCGAGTGAAAATTTAGCCCTGGCGAGTAGAAATTCAGCCCTGGTGGGTATGTTATGTATTGCAGTGGCGAGTAACTTTTCTGGTCTGGCTAGTAGCAAAGGACTTCAAATTGTAAGACCTGCTCTACACAACATGCTGATTAGTTTGAGGCCAAACTATTAGAAATGTTCCCAGTGTGTGGACTCTGCCTAGATTCATTCATAACACAGGGTGTGGTAATATTAGCCCAGCACATACACTAATTAGCATAATGTGCCAGACTCTGACACCAACAAATGAAGGTTTGGTTTTTTTTTTGTTTGTTTTTTTAAAGAAATGAACCATATGTATTACAGATTGCCACCACAACATATTGGCATTTTAACTAAACTTATTTTTTGCCAAATATAAAAGTAAGGGAACTTGTCAGAAAAAATACATGTTTGGGCCAACTTGCAGTGTTTTTCTGAAAAGACCATCAATATCTAGTTACACCCCTGCTTCTACAATTTGGGGATGCAGACCTGAATGGAGATTTCTCCCTCTTCTAACGGACTAAACCCTTAAGGACCCATGACGTGCCCGGACCGCCATGGGAAAACTTTCCTAAAGGACCAGTGACGTCCTGGCATGTCATGGATTTCGGGGCTCCCAGCGTGGCTGTACGCCGTTTGGGGATCTCTGAATCTGATTGGGGGGGCAGCTCCGTGGCCCTTAAGTGCCGGGTTAAGGGCCTAATTCAGCAAGCTAAAGTGGTGCAATTCTGGAGCAAACCAACTGCACCGTAGGGAAAAAGTTAACATTTCCCAAATTCCCATCAGTCTAGTGGGTTTTTATCTGCCTGAATACTAGAGGTCTCCGATGCAAAGCAGTGTGCTGGAGACATCTCTAGCATTCAAGGTGTTAAAAGCACCATTTAAATCAAAGGGAATTTTCATTTGTCCCCTATGGTACACATGATTTTAAAGAGGAACTGTCACCCCTATACAAGTTTACCTTATTGTAATTCTTATCTCCCCTCAGTCCTCATGTCATGTGAATGGAGCCGGACAGCAGCACTACATGACCTCAAACTACCCATTCTCCATGGTGATCTTAACCCATTAAGAAGCAGAGGGGTGTGTACGCAATGCATTGCACACCCCTCTGGTCCGTAAAGGTTTATATAGGCTCATGCTCTGCCTCCTTCAATTTTGGGGGAAAAAAAGCCAGCAACTGTCATGTCCTCCTCCATGGACAGGATAGCCAAGACTCGGTGTATATGTTCTCTCTTGAACAAAGACACATGGGTAAAATTCATAGGGGCCATTAGGATTTCCTGGCAATAATAAAATGTGTATGTGGTTATTTATTAAGAGGTGTTACTTCCTGTGTACACCAGGTCACATGGATACACAGGAAGTGGTTACTCATATCTGCAGGATAAAATAGAAGTGTTTGGAGTTAGTGGAAGATGCTGTTTAGTGAGCAGATTCTTCTTTCCCTGAAACTTAGGGCCTAATTCAGCAAGGCAAAATGGCACATTTCTAGTTAAAGGGGAATTAACACCCAAATACAGGTTTACCTTCTTGTAATCCTTATCTAGAGATAAGCTAAATCGTTTTTGTTTTTAAAAAGCACGCTATGGCAATATATACATTATTAAAAACTAGCCTGTGCCTTACGTCCGGACAAACTGCGGGAAAGACTCTGTTCCGCAGTCTGTTCCCTCCCCAAGTATTGTCGCATTTCAACCTTCTCTGTGGAACGCAACAATACTTGGGGAGGAACAGAATGCGGTACAGATCCATTCCTTCTGGCTCTTAATAGGTTAAGATCACCATGGAGAATGGGTAGCTTGAGGTCATGCCAGCTCCATGCTTATGACATGAGGATTGTGTGGAGATGTTATCTCTTGAATCAGGGAGCAAAGTAAATTCAGAGGGGTCAAGAGGATTTTCTGGCCACAGTAAGGTAAATTGGGGGTTAGTTCTAGGAGGCTTACCTTCCCCTTTAACTTACCAGTTAAACGTAACTCATTTCAGGGGGCCAGCTGAACGAACTCACAGCGGCATTAATGCACAATGTTCCACAGTCATCGAGGGCTTGCGATCCCGACTCTCTCACATCAGAGGAACTGCGCAGGAGGAGACAGATCTACTTTGAGAAGTAATAATGCATCTGTTTCACTCTTGATTCCCAACTTGAAATCCATAAACCGTTTTTTAGATATTCCTCATATTTGAGAATCAAAAATTAATCAAAGAAATAAGAAATACTAAATTAGAATGAACAAAAGTATTTTTTGCTTCTTCTGAGACTAGACACTGCTCAGTAGCTTCATGTTTTGGCTCTTTAGTGACTTTATCCTATATAATAATTCGCTAAGTATGTTTGTCAGAAGCCTTCATGCGCAGCAGAGACATCTGAGTGCGTTGCAGTCATGCGTAGGATAGACTGCCCACTCCGTGGCTGATATGGAGCGGGGTGCTCCGAATTCAGACCGTAGTCCTCTCTGCGCACCTTGACTACGATCTGAATTCGGAGTGCCCTGCTCCGTATCAGCCGCGGAGCAGGCAGTCTCTACTGTACATGACTGCACCGCGGCCTTTGCTGGGTGGTACTGTGGCCCTCGTACATGGACTCTTCAACTAGTAGAAGATAAATGTCCATGTTTGTATCGGACTAATACCACCCAAGAAGCCTGTCTGGCTCCAAAATGCTAGGTGGGTCTCCTGCAGGAGAATACCAATGAGTCACAGTTTTCTCGTTTACCACACTTACATCATGTTTGAGCTCATGACTAAGCATGGTAAACACACTGATCTGTTTGTTATGGCATTGTACCTCATCAAGTTCTCAGACTCTGATCACCTGTGAGTCTCTCCATTTGAATATTTTTGACCAGAACATTTTTGGAGGTACTTTTTCCTTGTATCCGTAACATGTTTGATGTTTTTACCTATGGACTTTCTTGGATTTATCTGTGGTAACGTGTGATACCCTATTGTATTTGAATAAAATGAGTACCCCGACATACTTAAAAACGAGAGACAATCTCGTTGTATTCTTTCTGGTAAAATACGTTTAATTAAAAAATAAATTGATAGATCTTCTGATAGTTTGGCAATTCCACCAGCTTTTTCTTGTCTGAAACTACTGTTATAACTGATATTTCCTAATTGGTGAGTTTTCTGCACCTTGAGACATCAGAACCATTCACTGAAAAACTGTATTTTCTTTAAGGCAACAACAGTTACAGATGGAACAGTCCTCGGAAGAAATTTATGCAACTCCAGGTTCGCTAGCAATGGACTCAGGTATTCTACTGTAATTGTATGCTATTATACAGTTTTACACTGTAACATGTCATCAGTCGGATGCAGAGGCTGATGAGCTGGAGCAATTTTGGGACAAATTGATTGAACCATAGGGAACAGGTAGAAATTAAAGGGATAGTAATGTTTAATTTTAAGTTTATTTAATATTGTAGGCATTAAAAAAAATAATGACATTGATTGTAAGTCTTATCTCTCAAACATTTATGGTTTAAAAGATCTAACTGGCTAAAGTTTCCCGCACCAGGCTGTTTCAGAACTCTATGGGACAGCAGCAGATACTGGTCATTTGACCAGCCAGGTGGCTTTTCAGCAGAGCCGAAATTGTGCTATTTAGAAATAAATACTTCATTGGAACGGTCTACAAAGTGTGCTTGCAAACCAGGCACACTTTGTAGACCGTTCTAGTGAAGTATTTGTTTCTAAATGGCACAATTTCGGCTCTGCTGAAGAGCCGCCGGGCAGTCCTGGGAACGGAATCTCTTGCCGTCAGCTAGAGGGCAGACTTGTCTGAAACAGCATGGAGGGAGGAACTTTAGCCGGTTCTATCTCTAAAACCATAAAGGTTTGAGAGATGAGACTTACATCAATGTAATTATTTTTTTTTTTTACTATTAAATAAACTTAAAATTAAACATTACTATCCCTTCAAAAGGGGCTGCACTGTGTCACTGATGATATGACAGCCCTGATGGGGCAGAAATCAGAACATTGCATTCTGATGCGTAGATTTGAAGGAAAAATTGGCTCTTTACCTTTCCATGTGGCATGCTGGAGATCGCCTATCAGTCTGAGTGACCTGGAGCACCCCTCTCAAGGGAAACTAGAGCAGGGAAGGATGGAGATTGTATAGGCTGAAATCCCAAGCCGCTGGGTCGCTTTGCCTAGCCATTACCACAGTGGAGGATAGATGAGGATGAGAGACCACAGCTTTGTGAGATCCTCCGTCACGTATTCAGCCTCTCACCATGGCAGGGGGGAGAGGTAAAGAGCTCCCAGTTAAAGTGGATGTCTCAACTATGCACAACATCCTCTAAATAGTTAGGTGACACATCCCATAGCATTAAAACATTATTATTTTATTTTAAAGGGATAGTAATACTTCGTTTTAACTTTATTTTATTTTGTAGGTATTAAAAAAACATGAAGAATGATATAAGTCTTATCTCTCAAACCTTTACGGTTTAAGAGATATTCACAAGCAAAGTTTCCCCTTCCGCCCCTTTTACCTAGTGTAAATCATCTCTTCTCAGATGTGAATCTGGTTGTAAGACCAGACAGATAACAGCAGGGGACAATCTTCTTCCTATGAGAACAATGAAAGCCCTGCCCCCCTTGACAAGTTTTTCAGATTTGTCCCTTATCTTAATTGAAGATTGTCCCTCTCTGCAATCTACCTGGGCACCTCCCTTCTGATCTGGCTGAGCGGGGGGGGGGGGGGATACTTTGCTTGTGAATATCTCTTAAACCATAAAGGTTTGAGAGATAAGACTTATATCGTTCTTCATGTTTTTTAATGCCTACAGAATAAAATAAAGATAAAACGAAGTATTACTATCCCTTTAAGCTTCTGTTTGGTTTAAATATAACTTATAAAAGCCTGTGCTGCAGCGACTTCCGTATAGACTGCAGCCCGACTCTCTGTCTCTGCTCTCCTCCCTCCTCCGATGGGAGGCGTCTGTCTGTAAGTTGGAGCGCTCTCATTGGCTAGATATTGATCTCTGCCAGTGAGACCGCTCCAGTTTACTGACAGACGCCTCTGTCATCGGAGGAGGGAGGGAGTAGAGGCGGAGCTCTGTAACCGCAGAGAACCACAGTCACCCGGAAGTGGCTGCAGCAGATACTTTTATAAATCACATTTAAACCAAACAGAAGCTTAAAAATAGTAATAATAAGGTTTTAATGCTATTGTATGTGTCACCTAATTATTTAGGGCATGTTGTGCATAGGTGATACGTCCACTTTAATTCTGCAGAGAAAAGTGTTCTAATTGCTGCCTGATCAGGAGTAAATTTTGGTCACTGACACAGTGCAGGCACAAAAAGATTTAAATGTCAGTATCCCCGTCAAAACTTTCCCTTGATTTGTGTGTGCACCATATTCATCACAGACTTGACTGGGCACTAGGTAAAACGTGGCACTCTGCAGAGGACACAGTGCATAGTGAATTATAAAGGAGCCGAGTGCTCGGGTGTATTAAAAGGCAGCTCAGGTCCATCACCACATCTAACTTACAGCAGACCCTGCACAGTGAGTGGGTCAGTTTTTAGTTTTTGCAGAAGGATAAAGTATAATTTTCTTTTGTGCTTGACATGCTCCCTTCCAGTAATGATGTTACCCCTATGAATGCTGTGTGATTAGAGGGAGAGAACTGCTTGGGGTGTTATGCACTAAGATTTCTCCTTCTGTGGAGATCTTAGTACATAGGCTCTATAGAATGACATAGGAACCAGAGAAGTCATCCGCTTCATCACCTCTTTTTCACACCTTAGTGCATCTCCTTTTTAAGTTTTCGCCCTCCATTATTTTCCTTAGCAGGGACAGCAGTACACGGTCCCACTATCCCTTATTTTCTTACCATAAATTTATTACATCCTATATAATAATTTGCTAGAATGTTTGTCAGAAGCCATCGTGCGTGGCAGAGTCTGCCCAAACGCATGGAATGCTGGGAGGTGTAGAAATGCTGGGAGTTCTGTGCTGGGAGCATTCTGTGCGGAATGCTGGGAGTTCTGTGCTGGGAGCATTCTGTGCAGAATACTGGGAGTTCTGTGCTGGGTGCATTCTGTGCGGAATGCTGGGAGTTCTGTGCTGGGTGCATTCTGTGCGGAATGCTGGGAGTTCTGTGCTGGGAGCATTCTGTGCTTTCGGGCAGTCTCTACAGTGCATGACAGCGTTGGCGGCAGGATGCAGAGCAGAACCGGCCTCTTAACTCTTTGAGTGCCAGAGGGGTATGCAACACATTGCAAAGCAATGCTTTGAGTACCCCTCTGGCACTCAAAGGGCTAACATCACCCGGACCTTGGCCCGTGTACACGGGCTTTTACACTAGTACTCATATAAAAGTGTTTAAAAATGATATAGGGAGTTTAACTTTCCATATTCTGCAATTGCAAAATATGCAGTCAAAAAGTGGGTGACTGTTACTTTAAATGGGGCTTTTTAGTCTTTGAGTGCCAGAGGGGCACACAATGCATTGCGTACCCCTCTGGCATTCAAAGGGTTAACACCTAGAACGCTAGAGAGGTCTTGCAGTGCTTTGGGAACCTGTAACATGCAAGGGGCTAAAAAGTCTGAAGAGACCGTCCATCTCCTCTGCAACTTTGCGTACTACACATTCACAGAATACGTCAAATTGCCTAAATATTTTTATTATCATTTCTTCATCTTCACCCATTTCTTTACACTTTTATGTCCTGAACATTGACCTCCCCAGATCTGTGTTTGCAGACAGGTTTGTGGAGGGGGGGACTGTGAAGCAGGGATAATTATACAATCCTGCAGTCTCCCTGCAGCTCTGTGTAATCTGCATACCGTACAGATGACTTTTCTACATTGTTTCACTGTCAGCTTGTATCTTTTTTTCCATTGCTTTTAAAATGCTTTCTGGAAACAAATTCAGAGAGCTCCCTATTAGGAACCTAACAGTGTAAGGGGAAAAAAAAAAGGTGAATGTGAAATAATAAGTATAGACCGTTATTATAAATCACTGGGCATTTTTATTTGTCCTCTGTGGTGCAGTTTGTTCCAAAATGGCCCCATTCTGTATTTATACATAAAGAGATAGTAATGCATCTTTTTCACAAATATTCATCTTGTAGCTATTAAAAACGTACACTAAATTCCCCCAGTCCCATCTCTCAAACCTTTATGGTTTGAGAGATAATCGTAGTTAAAGTTCCACCCTCCCTCCCCTTTCCCTGACGTCAGTGCTCTAGCTGACTGCAGGGGAATCCGGTCCCTGGACAAGAGGAGGTTCTTCAGCAGAGCCGAGATCAGGATATTGAAAAAGTAATCTTTCACTGGAATGGTCTACAATGTGTATTTGGTTTGCAAGAGATGGGACTGGGGGCATTTAGTGTACGTTTTTAATAGCTGCTACAAGATGAATATATATTAAAAAGATGTATTACTATCCCTATAAGGTCCTTGTGTTTTATTGACATTTGAAATTCTCTTGTGTAAGTTGCAGCATGTTGATAATATTTATATTCACTTCTTTATGTCTCTTTATCACATATAACCAGACACCGGCTTGAGTGAAGATGACATGTTAAGAGCAGCCACAAACATGTCTCTGGACACTGGCGGTAACAACACTAAGTCTTCTGAGGATCAATGACCCCAGTCACTTCTCCCCAGCCCTTGTTCTGCTGTCCCTGTGCGACCTCAAGGTCATGCAGGTACTGAGGATGTACATACCGCTTCTGACTTCTGGACCACGTCTGCTCAGATGTTTCCTAGCGCTTTTACGAATGTCTTTTTAAGGTGTCTCTTGCGTATGTTTTCCATAATGGCCTTCGGCCCTGCACTTTCCTGTTGAGATCACACATCATATTGTTACATATATATGGGTAGTTCATATAACACGACTTTGCTTAATAAAAGTGGCTGTAAGGCTGAATCCAACATGACCAAACAGAGCTTTCCGCATTACAAGCTTCTGTGGCTAACTTGTTGCAAAAAAAGGAATAATTATAAAAAAATAGATATATATCATTTTTTTTTAAATTAGAAATGTATTGCAATTCTTTTTCAGCTGAGTACAACAAGAGCAGACATTTAAAAGTTACTACAGTTTTGCTATTAAATAAACTGCAAAATTTGCCTCTTGGACACCAGGTGGCAATCTTGCCAACAGTTTGATTTGGCAAAAAAAAGTTTGAGTTCTATTAACTTTTAAATGAAAATTCTCTCAGCAGTGAGAAATACTTGTTTTGCTTAACAGAACACCCATAGCAAGTATTTTTTTTTTCTTTTCTTTAACCCCTTAACGACCCTTGACGGTCATAGTACGTCATGGGTCGATCTGAGTTAAAGGGATAGTAATACTTCGTTTTAACTTTATTTTATTTTGTAGGCATTAAAAAAACATGAAGAACGATATAAGTCTTATCTCTCAAACCTTTATGGTTTATGAGATATTCACAAGCAAAGTTTCCCCTCCCGCCCCGGTTACCTAGTGTAAGCCATCTCTTCTCAGATGTGGAATCCAGTCCATAGACCAGACAGATAACAGCAGGGGACAATCTTCTTCCTATGAAAACAATGAAAGCCCTGCCCCCCTTGACAAGCTTTTCAGGTTTTTCCCTTATCTTAATTGAAGATTAACCCTCTCTGCAGTCTACCTGGGCACCTCCCTTCTGCCCTGGCTGAAAAGTGTTACATCAGTAAAAGGGGCGGGAGGGGGATACTTTGCTTGTGAATATCTCTTAAACCATAAAGGTTTGACAGATAAGACTTGTATCATTCTTCATGTTTTTTTAATGCCTACAAAATAAAATAAAGTTAAAACGAAGTATTACTATCCCTTTAACGACCCATGCCATACTATGACCGTCGTGGAATTCCGGGCTCCCCCCGCGGCTACATGCCGTTTGGGGAGTCCGGAATCGGGAAAAAAAAAAAAAGCTCCGTGGTCCTTTAGTGACTGCCGCGTGCCTGCGCTTTTGGTCGTTAAGGTGTTAAAAAATGTATTGTTTCTTTAACTCTTTGAAGGTTGTACATAATATGGTGACGCAATATGTTGCACACCCCTGTGGCACTCCGTTAACCATCCATTTGCAGTCTGTCTAAATTTTTATTGCTAGATGGTGTCACCGAATGGCTCTGTGGCTGCTTACCAGCACCAACCGAGTTACTGATGCCGTTTGAGTCATGTTGACATGGAACAGGTGTAGACCACTTGGCTTTCCAGCTGTTGGTAACTAAAACCATCATCACTAATCGGTCTTAGAACTTATCTTGTTTCATGGTATTCCCCATTATGGTGTTGTCTTACATCACCAGGAGTGTGGCTGTACATCATCCTTGTATTGGACATGGGGCAGAGGAATGCTGCTGTGGGGATTGCATGTTACAGGGGCTTTGGACTGTCCATAAACTACTTTTGCGGCCTGTCTGGGTCTTGCACTGCAATTTTTTTTGTCCGTCATGGCACCATATGTTGGGATGTGTGCGGTGATGTGCGTAAACAGGGCCCAATTCAGTAATCTTAACCCTTTGAGTGCCAGAGGGATACGGAATGCATTGCTTTGCAATGCATTCCGTATCCCTCTGGCGCTCAAATGGTTAAAGTGGAGCAATTCTTGTACAAAATGAAATTCCCTTTGATGGACCTTATTGAAGCGAAACTTTCATCCGATAACCATAGCGCCGCAGATGATAATTACATTAGCGATATGCACATACCTAGTTTTATTTTCAAGTATAATTGCTGCATTAAACAAAAATAGACCTTTTAGGCAGACAGGCACCGGGGAACAGTGCAGGCATCTTGGAGAGGCGGCATCTCTGCGTCTGCGCTGTCCGTCCCCTTCAACTCCAACATTGCTGGGTTGAATGTCTTTGTACCGGAAGGGACTGACAGCGCAGCCGCAGAGAGCGCCTACAGCAAGATCCCTGCCAATGCCTGCCTGCATAAAAGGTTACATTTTTTATTAACCCCTTAAGGACCCTTGACAGTCCTGGCAAGTCATGGGTAGATTTGCGTTAAGGACCCATGACATGCCAGGACCGTCATAGAATTCAGTGCTCCCGTGTGGCTGCACGCCGTTCGGGAAGTCCTGAACCAGATGCTGAAGAAATAAAAATGGTCCGTGATCCTTAAGTGAGGGCTGCATGCGCGATCGGCCGTAGGTATATCCATATGGCTAATGTAATCATCGTTCGCGGCTCTATAGTTATCTGATGAAAGTTCCACTTTAACCCAATGAGTGCCAGCACACTTCTTTGCAGTGCATTAGTGACTTACCTAGCATTCAAGAGGTTGAAAACCTTATCCTATATAATAATTTGCTGAGGATGTTAGAAGCCGTCATGTGCAGTAGAGACTGCCTGAACACACAGAATGCTGGGAGTTCTGTGCTGGGAGCATTCTGTGCGGAATGCTGGGAGTTCTGAGCTGGGAGCATTCTGTGCGGAATGCTGGGAGTTCTGAGCTGGGAGCATTCTGTGTGGAATGCTGGGAGTTCTGAGCTGGGAGCATTCTGTGCGGAATGCTGGGAATTCTGTGCTGGGAGCATTCTGTGCGGAATGCTGGGAATTCTGTGCTGGGAGCATTCTGTGCAGAATCCTGGGAGTTCTGCGCTGGGAGCGTTCTGTGCGGAATGCTGGGAGTTCTGAGCTGGGAGCATTCTGTGCGGAATCCTGGGAGTTCTGCGCTGGGAACGTTCTGTGCGGAATGCTGGGAGTTCTGTGCTGGGAGCATTCTGTGCATTCGGGCAGTCTCTACAGTGTATGACTGCGTTGGCGGCAGGATGCAGAGCAGGACCGGAAGGGTTAACATCACCCGGACCTTGGGCCGTGTACACGGGCTTTTACACTAGTTTTAAATAAATGAAACATTTGGGGATTTAATTTTTCCCCTATGGTTCAGTTAATTTGCTACAGAATGGCACCATTTTAACTTAAGGACCAGAGAGTGCATGCCCCTCTGGTCCTTACGGGATTAAGCGCCCCCCAAGCAAAGCACCCTAACCTTGCTTACTCCTCTTAACCCTTCCCTCCATCACATTCACTGACAATACTCTCCTCCTATAACATACAAACAAAATAACTCTCAAACGCTAACACCAAAAAAAAATGGAATAGGTCGCTATAACTTTAAATATCACACACTTGCAGCTAGTGTATGTAAATATTGTTCATAGGTTATATCTCTAAAATATAATCGTTCACTTGCTTTTTTTAACCCCTTAACGGCCAGCGGTCGGTGAAGTGGACTGCCTTTAAAGGGATGGTAATGTCCGTTTTGTAGTGCTTAAAAAGTTGACTTGAATTCCAGAAACGTATCTCTCAAACCGCTATCTTCAGCAGACCAGCAATCGCGGTATTTAAAAAGAATTACTTAATTGGAATGGTCTACAGCGTGTGCTTGCAAACCAAGCACACTTTGTAGACCATTCCAATGAAGTCATTCTTTTTAATACCGCGATTGCAGCTCTGCTGTTGAGCCTCCGTGTCAGCCGACATGGATCTCCTGCTGACAGCTTTACAACTGACAGTAGGAAACATCACACTTTGAATGCAGATATCTCTCAAACCATAGTGGTTTGAGAGATTGGGTTTTTTACATTCAAGCCAACTTTTTAATCCCTACAAAATGCAGAAAAAAAAAAATTCTGGGAGATTACTATCCCTTTAAGGACCGCTTTGATCTGATGGTGACCGCTCCGGCCTTGGAGAGGTCAATTTCATACCATGCCAGTGCTCACAGCGATCCTGCAGGACCTTGCCAGGACCGTCATTGGGCCTTTAGGCAAGGATGCAGGTGACGGTCTTGACACATCACCAGTCATTAAGGGGTTTAATGTATGTGTAAATTGTCCTGTTCAGAGAGGATTTACTAAGTCTTGTTCGCACTCTTTGCATTGAGAGAGAATTGCTAAAGTCAGTTCATTGTGATTTAATGCCCTTGTATTATATTATCTCCGCTCATGCACAGACAATTTTGGACAATGAATGGGAGTCCTGGAAAATGCAGCAATGTCTGCTCCCTCAGTGCAAATGTAAGATGAGATTTTAGGCCTCAGAACACAGACGTTTTACAGATGCCGCACAAATTACAGAGAAGTTAACCCTTCGAGTTCCAGTGGGGTACGCAAAGCATTGTAAAGCAATGCGTAGCATACTCCTGGCACTGAAAGGGTTAATGGGATAGCAATGTAAAAAGTAATAAAAAAAACAAACCCACAACTCTGTATAGGATTGTTCAGTTTAATTTGTTATATCGCATAGCATATTTCTAAATCTCTTTACCTTCATATTCTTATTAAAAAATTGATTTAAAGGGATAGTAATACCTGATTTAAAGTTTAGTATTATAGGCATTCAAAAAATATAAAGAACTATGCAAGTCTTATCTCTCAAACCTTTATGGTTTGAGAGATATTCACAACTAAAGTTCCGCCCTCCGTGACAGCGCTGTAGCTGAGAATACTTGGATTCTGGTCCACAGACCGGCATGCGGCTCTTCGGCAGAGCTGAGATTGTGATCTTTAAAAAGAACTTTTCATTGGAACGGGCTACAAAGTGTGCATGCAAAACAGACACACTTTGTAGACAGTTCCAATTAAGTAGTTCTTTTTAAAGATCGCAATCTCGGCTCTGCCAAGCACACTTTGTAGACTGTTCCAATTAAGTAGTTCTTTTAAAGATTGCAATCTCGGCTCTGCTGAAGAGCTGCCGGCAGGACAGCTAGAGCGCTGACGTCATGGGGGAACTTTAGTTGCAAATATCTCTCAAACCATAAAGGTTTGAGAGATAAGACTTACATAGTTCTTAATATTTTTTTGAATGCCTATAATACTAAATAAACATTAAATCAGTATTACTATCACTTTTTTTGTTGTTGGTTTTTTTTTTCTTGTTTTTAGCTCTTTAATTGTATATAAACCCTGTTCATTTTTAGGCTTTGTTTCCTTTAAAGGGATAGTAATACTTTAATATTATTACTATCACTCATATTGTAGGTATTTGCATATTTGCAAAATAAATTAATAGCCCGCAGGTTAATCTCTCAGACCTTTATGGTTTGAGAGATAACCGAAGGCAAAGTTTCCCCCCTCACTCCCCCTTCCCTGAAGTCAGCGTTGTACTGACTGCAGGGGAAGTCTGTCATACGACAGGCTTGCGGCTCTGCAGCTGAGCCGAGATCCCGTTATTAAAAAATAATTATTTCACTGAAACGGTCTTCTACATGTTCTTGGTTTGTGATTGGTTTGCAAGCGCATGTAGAAGACTGTTTCAGTGAAATAATTCTTTGTCACTAACGCGATCGTGGCTCTGCTGCAGACCCGCGTGATGAAAGACAGACCGGATATCCCTGCAGTCAGCACAACGCTGACTTCAGGGAAGGGAGAGGGAGGGGGGAACTTTGCCTTCGGTTATCTCTCAAACCATAAAGGTTTGAGAGAATGACCTGGGGGCTATTAAATTATTTTACAAATATGTACAATATGGGGGGATAGTAATAATAAAGTATTACCACCTCTTTAAACCAAGAGTTGTCAATTGTTGGAAACTGTAGTTCTCATCATCTCCAACCAGCCATTGTCAGGTCTAACATATGACTACCCCTGTCTTAAAGGAACACTAACATCTCCTAATAATAACCGTTAAAGGGAAACTATCACTGAAAATAAACTGCCCCCCCAAATCATTATGCATATAGCGATACATATATCCTAGTGTTATCCTGAATAAGTTGAGAGTTATTGATAAATCCAACTCATTTCCAGACCTGCAGGCATCTTGCTGTAGAGGCATCTGTGCGCCTAAGGTCCCTTCCTGTACCTTAAAGGAATAGTAAACTTTTTTTATGAAAACTCATATTTTATAGAGCATTTCTTGCTGAATAAAACAAGGTCACTCCCATCGCTGTCAGATGTTTTATTCAAAATTTATAGCAGTTTAACCCCTTAAGGACCGGACATTATGGGACATTTCCGTCCCATAACGTCCGCATAGGGGCACGTTGACGGGCCGGTACACGTGACCTGTCACGTGTATCGGCGCGTCATTATGGGGCTTGAAATAGATCGCTCCGATCTTGGAGCGGTCTATTTCATGCCCCATTTTTACTTACAGCGCTCCCGGAAGAGCGCTGTAAGTAAAATGTACGTGACGTACCAGGACCGTCAAGGGTCTTTCAAGAAAGTTTACCCTTGACGGTCCTGGTACGTCAAGGGTCCCTAAGGGGTTAAATAATCAGGAAGTGACTTTACTGTGTTTACTTCCTGATAGTTCTGACAGGAAGTGAATTTACTGTGTTTACTTCCTGATAGCTCTAACTGACAGGAAGTGAATTTACTGTGTTTACTTCCTGATAGTTCTAACTGACAGGAAGTGAATTTACTGTGTTTACTTCCTGATAGCTCTAACTGACAGGAAGTGAATTTACTGTGTTTACTTCCTGATAGCTCTAACTGACAGGAAGTGAATTTACTGTGTTTACTTCCTGATAGTTCTAACTGACAGGAAGTGAATTTACTGTGTTTACTTCCTGGTAGTTCTAACTGACAGGAAGTGACAGGCAGTTTCTATCACATTCTATGGAGAACTGTATGTCTCTGACTTTTCTGACTTTCCTCTCCATTAGAATGTAACAGGATATCTAATTAGAATTTGCCCACTAGAGGGCACTGCTAATGTAAAAAAAAAAAATGGGTTTAAACTGTAATAACGCTGGAAATATACATCTCTCGGCAGTGGGAGTACCCTTATTTTACTCAATAGGAAAATCCCTACAATATATATTTTTTCATAAAAAAAGTTTACTGCTCCTTTAAGCTAAAGTGCAACGTCTCTTAAAGAAGACCGGGTTGGACACACAGATGTCTGTTTGGCAAGATGTCTGCGCTGATGCCTGCCTGTGCGTCTGGGAACGAGTTGGATTTCTCAGAAATGCCTGAATTATTCAGGGTAATACTAGTATGTATATGCCTATCGCTATATGCATAATGATTTGGAGGCACTTTATTTTCAGTGATAGGTCCACTTTAATTACTTTAATCTGCACAGAAAATCCTAATAGCCACTATGAATCTATTCTGGGTGAACCGATTTTTTTCCAGAATGAATCTTTAATTAGTACTGGTCGTTATGTCCGTGGAGGCAGACTGGATTCTTTTGACAGGACTCCAGACATCTACCACTGAAATCTTATGAAAGAAGAATTAATTGGGAGGGGTTTGGGGTCCCAGAGTCCTTCAGCAAATAGTCTTGTCCACCACAGGTTTACTTTTGAAGAACCATTCCATGTAGATTTGATTCATTGTCATTATTAGAATTTTCTGCTCAGATTAAGTTAAAGGGATAGTAATGTTTCACAATAAAAGCGGCTCCAATTAATCATGATAGTATTTGGACCATGGAGAGTGTTATTTCAGTACTGTGAGAGTTGTAGTACAAGAGTAATTGAATTATAAAGTATCCCCCTACCTCCCCTTTTACTCATGTAACACTGCTCACCTCAGAGCAGCAAGACTGTCCGGATGGATCACAGAGAGGGACAATCTTCAGTGATCATAAGGAAAAATCTGTCAAAGGGGCAGGGTTTTCCTTATTTTCACAGTAAAAAGATTGTCCCTTGCTGTGATCTGTCCGGTCAAGAGACCAGATTCCATATCTGAGGGGAAGTGACTTACACCAGGTAAAAGGGGCGGGAGGGGGATACTTTATCATTCAATTACTCTTGAACTACAACTCTGACAGTACTGAAATAACACTCTCCATGGCCCAAATATTATGAAGATCAATTGGAGCTTCTTTTAGTTTGAAACATTACTATCCCTTTAAGTGGTGGGTTATTAGAAGGCATTGTATTTATTTAACCCTTTATGGACCAGAGGCGTTTGCTCTGCACACCCCCTTGTTAAATAATTATTACAAGGACATATAAACTGGTAGATGTAGTGGTCCAATTAACCATTTGAGTGCTTTTCAATGCATTGGATACCCTTCTGGCACTCAAAGGGTTAACATACAAACTGGACACTCTAGTACCCTATGGGGCAAGTTTACAATAGCAATTCATTTGATGTGCTGAAATTGCACATAAAATTGCATTAAAAATACATGCAATTGGCATACGATTATTGTGCTTTTTCCAGTGCAGTTTGAATCACAAGTCTACTTTTCCAGCTATAAGTCTGTTCTTCAGATTTATCATCGCAGCTTCAACATGGCATAGTAACCAGGTTAATATGTGTTTTATTTTGTTTTATTTTTTTAGTTTTT
Source organism: Rhinophrynus dorsalis (assembly GCA_037306005.1). Lineage (NCBI taxonomy): Eukaryota > Metazoa > Chordata > Amphibia > Anura > Rhinophrynidae > Rhinophrynus > Rhinophrynus dorsalis. The sequence continues at coordinate 117,347,446 of CM074728.1, read as the reverse complement.
TATTTTTCTTAATGCAATATAATTAATCACATACAAAAACGCACTGTAGCCTCAAAGGTTGAAGCAACATGCACTGCGTTTTTCAGCAGTGTGAACAGTCCTATATGATGTAACGATAACAATTTCATATATATAATTTCATCTGTTCTAATTGTCGCAGTTCAGTCATCGGTGTGATCCAGTCCTTAAACCTGTAAATAAATTGGTCACCATAAGCCAGGAGTAGTGGTCTGGTGCTGGGGTATTACACTTACGCTGGACATGCCTCTGTGTCAACACAGATAAGCACTTACCACAGTTGGACACCCTATGGTAGGGAGATGCAACCTTTGGCTTTCCAGCTGTTGATGATGAAGTCCCATCATCTCCAACCAGCCAGAATCTGGTTGGAGATGGGAGTTGCAGTCTCCAACAACTGGAGAGCCATAGGTTTCCAACCACTGCCATAGGCTGTGATCTAATGTAAAACTTGTCCCTGCATGGAATGGGGAAGGAGCAAATAGATACAGATGCTTAGAAAACACTTGTCTTTAATCAAATGTCACATTTTTATTATTCCACAATGTATTTAAAGGGATAGTAATGTTTCATAATAAAAGCAGCTCTAATTAATCTTCATAGTATTTGGACTTTGGAGAGTGTTATTTCAATACTGTCAGAGCTGTAGTTCAAGAGTATTTGAATGATAAAGTATCCCCCTCCCGCCCCTTTTACTGATGTAATACTGCTCACCTCATAGCAGCAAGACTGTCCAGATGGATCACAGAGAGGGACAATCTTCAATTAACATAAGGGAAAAACCTGTGAAGGGGGTGCTGGGTTTTCATTGTTCTCACAGAATATTGACCCTTGATTTAAGCTGTCTGGTCTATGGACTGGATTCCACATCTGAGGGGAGGTGTCTTACACTAGGTAAAAGGGGCAGGAGGGGGATACTTTATCATTCAATTACTCTTGAACTACAACTCTGACAATATTGAAATAACACTCTATATGGCCCAAGTACTATGAAGATTAATTGGAGCTGCTTTTATTGTGAAACATTACTATCCCTTTAACTCCTTGTGGTACAGATTTTATGGAGAGTAATGTTTTAAAACAAAGTTAATCTTATATGAAAGGTCGCACTTTTCTGAAAAGGGACATGTAATATAAAATTTACTACATCTTAACCCTTTAAGTTTCAGAGTGGTACCCCTCTGGCACTCAAAGGTTAATGGTGCTCTGGATTCCTATACTATCTAGTAAGCAGGCTGATAATCTCGCTGCAACCTCTGCACTCTGGTGTTTGACTAAAACACTGGGCAAAGCAATTTACTCCTAGATAGATACAGGATAGGAAACGGGCAGATTTAAGGCAAATGCACAAAAAAGTGATTAATTCTGAAGCAAACACCTGCACCATAGAGATTCCTATTTATTTAAATGGACCTTTAAACACATGAATACTAGAGATCTCTAAACACTTTGCTTTGCAGTGCTTTGGAGAACTATATAGCAATCGACACGTAACCTTTTGAGTGCCAGAGAGGTATGCAATGCATTGGATAGCTCTTTGACATCGAAAGGTTTTAAAAAGCCTCATTTATAGGAACAGTACTTTTTTGTCATTTGTTTTTGCTCTGAAAATAAAAACTAGGGTAATCCCAGTACTGGGAGATATTTCATTGAAACGATACTATGGACCAAGCTTGTTTTCTTTAAAAAAAAAAATCTGGTTTACTGCACCTTCAAATCACTGGGAATCTTTCTTTACTCATCAAATACAGGTTACTGGTAACTTTGGGTAGGCAATCAGCCCCTTTAGTAGGCAGGAACAAGTCTGAGAAGTGACTGCTGGGTGGAGCCTACCTCCTCTCCTTAGCTTGCAGCTAGCCAATCCCCAACCAGTAAGATTTGTTCCTTGGTCAAGACACAAGCAAGAGAACAGTTCTGCTATAGTTTTAACTTTTTATTATTTTTCTGTTAGATATGGAATACCACCATTAGGCGGATTACCATCACTGACCATTCCCATTACCCAAATGTGGACAGCTCAGTTTACCAGGTGCTTTTGTGGACCTAAGCCCTGGGGGGAAAATCTTGGCTGCAAGTTCTTTCCCCAGGAGCTGCCCACTGAGGCTTCTTCTTGATATATGTTAATCTGAAGATAGAAGATCTGCTGAAAAAGGTGAGCACCCTTTGAGTGATGCAGGTCCACATGTCCCACGCTTCCCCTCCGCACAGGGGTCTCTATTGGAGTTCCTATTATATACTCATGCACAAGTTGGGTTTATTCTGTATGCCTGTGAGGAGTTTGGAGCAAGTTTCTGTGGTAACATAACCCTTTTGTTGCTGGTTAGCACATTTTGGGGGTTTTTTGGACACTTTCCCTACTGGGACCAGTGTTTATGCGGTCTACGGTTTTATTTGAGTGTGCTTTTGTGTTTTTTTTATGTGTTGGTATTCACCTCGTTAACTTTATGTTCCGTGCCTTTAAGGCGTGCGTTTACCGCATAGACACCATTGCTCCATTCACTTCTATGGGACTTCACAGTTTGGGACATATCTCTGCAATCACTCCACGTAGCGAGGTCAGAGATGGCTCATGTTGTGGGTTATCTGGTCAACGTTCTGGGGATGTCGGGGGCTTTAGGGGGCTTCGGGCACTGTTGGGGTACTCCGTCAGCGAAAGTACGTTTCCCATGAGCGCCCGCTTTGCGCGCTCGTTTCCGATTGGCTCCCGTTGCAGCAGCCATTTTGTGTATTCGCAGATCGAGTATCCTACTCAGGGCTTGGACTCTCCTTCACAGTTTAACCCTTTGCCTACCAGATAAGTCTAATTTAGCATTTCTGGGGTGCATTAATTATACACGCTTTTTTGGGGGTGTTTTGATACTTTGACCGTTTTGACTCAGTGAGAATGTCTACTCCATTAGACCTTGGGGCTAAACCTAAGATTAAGGCTACTTGCTCATCATGTCAATCAGGGTTACCTAGAGAATACTCAGGTCATGTTTGCCCAGCATGCGCTGCTGCCGCCTCTGAATCCCCTGCTGGGGCCTCCAGCCATGCACTAGAGCCAATATGGATGCAAGAGTTTAAGGCTACTACCAGGGACCTCCGGTCCACCTTACAACTACTTCCATCCACCTTACATGGGGTCTTTACTTCGTTGCAGACCCCCGCCCATATCAGATCTTCCCTGCCTAAACCGCCGGCTGTACCTGATGTGTCTGGTTCCACTGAGGAGGAATTATTGGTGGACTCTGATGATGACTGTTCAGCTGTTCCTTCATCTCAGTTTTTTGGAGACCCCTTCGAGGCGGACCCCATTGCCTCAACTGAGGGCCAGATTAGGGCTGTGTTGTCCACCCTGAACATTCCCTTGGTGCAGGAGGCATCTTCTGATCCCTCCTGATGTTTTCCAGGAGCCTGTTAGGCCCCATGCCTGCTTTCCACCTAATCCCACCCTTGACCGCTTGGTGTCAGAGGAGTGGAAATTTTAAGACAAGAAACCATCTGTGTCTAAAAAGTTTGCTAAACTTTATCCGTTTTCTGAAACGGCCCTTACATAGTGGGTTCATCCCCCTACAGTGGATGCCCCAGTGTCCATGCTTTCTAAATCAACTGCCTTGCCAGTGGCTGACGCTTCTGCTCTTAAAGACTGGACTGACAAGAAGCTTGAGACTTCTCTCAAGGCTGCTTTTGCAACTGCGGGCTCTGCCCTTCGCCCTACCTTTGCCGCTGCATGGGTAAATAGGGCTGTGACTGTTTGGACTGAACAGCTCAATTCTGCTGTACGTCAGGGGGCCAGTACTTCTGACATGTTGCGTCTTTTCGCTAACATTGCTGATGCTCAGCATTATGTCTCTGCTGCCTTGTTTGATGCTGTACGTATGGTAGCCAGGGAATCTGCCATGTCTGTGGTGGCAAGATGGACACTTTGGCTTAAGATATGGTCAGCTGATATGGCCTCCAAGAAGGCTCTGCTGTCTTTGCCTTTTCAGGGTTCTTCCTTGTTCGGTTCTGAACTTAAGGATCTCATCAATGAGGTCACTGGAGGGAAAAGTTCTCACCTGCCAGTGGTCCTAAGGAAGAAGGCACCTGTTAAAATTAATTGGCTTTTTCGGTCCTTTCAAGCAGACTCGAGCCAAGCGACCCAGATGGTCCCGCAGTCTTCCGCGTTCCTCATCCAAGCCTAATGGAGCAATGGAGAACCAAGTCCTCCACGAAACCCAAGGCTTCCAAACTTCCTCCTGCATGACTCACTGAACCCGGGTCCCCACCCACAGGTAGGGGACCACCTACGCCACTACCTCTCAGCTTGGCAGGCCTCTGTAGTGGACCCTTGGGTTTTATAGGTGGTGGCCTCGGGATACAGGATTCCCTTCACCTCCCTTCCTCCTCCAAGGACCTTTTTTTTTTTTCTTGTTCTCCCTTGGGAGCAGAAAAGAGACACCTTTTTTGAAGAAGCTATACAGGCCCTTCTGGACAACCTCTTGTGGTTTCCAAAAAGGGATGGGGGCTGTCGTCCCATTTTGGTTCTGAATGACCTCAACTTCTTTGTGGTCAGGTCCCAGTACCACCAGGAGTCTCTGTGCACAGTGATAGCAGCCATGTCTCCTGGGGAATTTCTGGTCTCTCTGGACCTTCAAGATGCCTATCTGCACATTACCATTCATCCAGAGAGTTGGCAGTATCTCCGCTTTGCCTGTGACAGAGGGCACTTCCAGTTCTCTGCCCTACCCTTTGGCCTGACCACGACTCCTCAAGTCCTCAACAGAGTCCTAGGAGCTTTGATATACATCCTACATCAGAACGGCATCAGAGTGACTCCAAATATGGATGACCTCCTCCTGAAGGCCTCCTCTCCGGATCTCCTTCACCAGCAGGTGCAGGACTGCATTCATGCTCTCTCCCATAACACGTGGATCATCAACTTGGACAAGTCAGACCTTGTTTCTTCTCAGAAAATGGTCTTTCTGGGCCTCCTCTTCGACACCCAGAGGGGGATGGTGTTTCTGACAGATGAAGTGGCTAATCAGATTGCAATGAAGGTCCAAGCTATCCTGTCTCAGGATCCGGTCCCAGCCAAGAAGTTGTCCTCCTTGCTGGGGAAGTTCATTTCCACCAGAGAAGCAGTTCTGTTTGCCATGGCTCACACCAGGGAACTTCAGAGGTTTCTGATCATGGCCTGCAAGGACCGTCCAGATCTACTGGAAAGATCTCTGTCTCTCCCTCTTCAAGTGGAGCAGAGTCTCTCATGGTGGCTCAACCTGAACAATCTCCTGAAAGGCAGATCCTTTCTGGTCCCATTTTGGACCACAGTGACGACGGATGCCAGCCTCTCTGGATGGGGAAAGGTGCCGGGGCACTTGAGTATTCAGGGCCAGTGGTCTCCAGAAGAATCTCTCCTTCCCATCAATGTCTTGGAGCTTTGGGTGATATTTCATGCCCTACATCACTGGAAATGGCCACTGCAGGATTGCCCGGTAAGGGTGCAGTCGGACACCGCCACAGCAAGCAGGGCAGCACAAGAAGTCTCACAGCTTGGTTAGAGGTCAAGGCTATTTTATCATGGGCAGAGGAGCATGTCCCTGCCATTTCCGTAGTTCATATTCCTGGCGTAGACAATGTTCTGGCAGACTTCCTCAGTCGACACACAGTGGACAGCTGGGAGTGGGAGCTGCATCCAGAGGTGTTCAACCTCATCATCCAGCAGTGGGGTATACCATGCATCAACCTGATGGCAACAAGGCACAACAGGAAGGTTCCAATCTTCTGCTTTCGCTGGGTGGATCCCATGGCTCTGGCAGTGGATGCTTTATCGATCCCGCTGACGTTTCCTCTGGCTTACATCTTTCCTCCTGTTCCTCTGTTGACCAGAGTTCTTCGGAAGCTGTGACTGGAGCGCTGCCCATCATTCTGATTGCTCCGTACTGGCCACGACAAGCTTGGTTTCCGGAGCTTCTAGACCTCTCAGTGGTGGAACCTCTTCGACCCCCCCCCCCCCCCCCCCGTCCAGATCTTCTTCTGCAGGGTTACCTCTCGAAAGAAGATGTTCATCATCTGGCTTTGACGGCTTGGAGATTGAATCCTCAATTTTGAAGAAGAAAGGATTTTCTTCTGGAGTGGTGGATACTATACTTAGTGCCCGCAAGCCTGTTTCATCTAAGGCCTACCATCGGGTTTAGTCTACCTTCCTGGCTTGTTTTGCTGACAGAGACCTGTCTCAGGATTTTGACCTTCCTACGGTTCTTTCCTTCCTACAGGATGGTGTGGATAAGTCTCTGTCTGAGTTCTCTCAAGGTTCAGACTTCTGCGCTCTCTACTTTTTCAGATGCATCTTGCTATCATTCCTGATGTCAAGGGTTTCTTTCAGGGGGTTGCTCATACTCGTCCTGTTTTCAAGACTCCCGCTCCTCAGTGGGATCTTAACCTGGTCTTGGGATTACTCCAGCGTCCTCATTTTGAGTCTTTGGTTACCATTCCTCTACGTCTGCTGACATGGAAGATGGCCTTTCTCCTGGCGATTGTTTCTGTTTGCCGAATTGCGGAGCTGCATGCCCTGTCCTGTAAACCACCCTTTCTGGTTTTCCACAAGAACAAGGCAGTGCTTTGCACCTCCCAAGAGTTTCTCCCGAATGTTGTGTCCAAGTTCCACATCAATCAGGAGATTGTGGTTCCCTCTTTCTGTCCTAACCCTACTTCTGACAAAGAGAGGGATCTTCATCTGTTGGATGTTGGCACGGTCTCAAGTTCTATGTGCATCGCACTGAGTCCTTGAAGCAGTCTGACACTGTCTGTCATTTCTGAGGGTCCAAGGGCAGGGAAGCCTGCTTCCAAGGTAACCATTGCTTCTTGGATCAAGTCCACGATTCGTAAGGCTTACGAACTTCAGAAGAACCAGGTTCCCTTCAGGGTCACAGCTCATTCTATGAGGTCTGTTAGGGCTTCTTGGGCCTACAAGAACCAGGCCTAAGCTGATCAGTTGTGCAAGGCGGCCACTTGGTCATCTGTGCACACCTTTTCTAAACACTATCGTGTGCTGGCATCGGCTGATGCCAGTTTTGGGAGGAAGATCCTGGAGGCATCTTTGCCTGTCTAGGATCTCCTTGGTTTTTCAGTACTCTTTCACTTTTGAGCCCTGTTGGCTCTAGTTCAGTGTGCTGTGAAACAGTTTATGGGGTTTGTTTTTACCCCTGTTCGGTGTCAGTTGACACTTTACGGTGGATGTTGAGCTATTCATGATCTATAGGTTCATTGGTGCTCTGGTGACTTTGGGGGCCTATGCCTGGTGCTTGCCTTTCTTTCCGCCCTGGGGAACTTAATGGTTGGACATCCCAAAGTTACCAGTAACCTGTATTGGACGACAGAGAAAATAGGATTTTAGTCTTACCTGTTAAATCCTTTTCTCTTAGTCCATACAGGTTACTGGTCTCCCACCCTGTCAAGGGACCATGCTTGGCACTCCTGCGGCAGAACATGGGGGTCCTTTCGGGTTCATACTCACAGGAGTCTGTTACCTTCTTACTACCTAGTCAATGGTTAGTCTGCAAATCTTACTGGTTGGGGATTGGCTAGCTGCAAGCTAAGGAGAGGAGGTAGGCTCCACCCAGCAGTCACTTCTCAGAATTGTTCCTGCCTATTAAAGGGGCTGATCGCCTACCCAAAGTTACCAGTATTCTGTATAGACTAAGAGAAAAGGATTTAACAGGTAAGACTAAAATCGTATTATCTACTATGCAGATGGTTTGCTCTTTTGCCCCGGAATGTATTTTCTTTTGTCTTTATAAATATTCCACAAAGTATTATGGTATAGCCCATTTATGTACATTTAATGGTCCAATAAATGTATGTTTACACCGTTTTGATAACATGCACGTGTTTGTTTCTAGAACAAAGAACAGTCTAAATTCTAGATAATTTGTATCCAAATGAACAAGACACACTGTTCGACCTCACCAGGGGACACTGCAAACCAGGCTGGTTTATTGTCAGCACGTTGTACAAGTGACAGATGATAAAAACATGAAGATACTGAACACCAAAAGGCAATGGGCCATATGTATTTGGAGCAGTTTTGGGACAAACCAACTGCACCTTGGGGACAAATATTCCCACTGATTTAAATCACTGCATTTGAGACCTCTACCATTAATGTAGTTAAAGGGATAGTAATGTTTCATAATAAAAGCAGCTCTAATTAATCATCATAGTATTTGGACTTTGGAGAGTGTTATTTCAATTCTGTCAGAGTTGTAATTCAAGAGTAATTCAATGACAAAGTATCCCCCTCCCACCCCTTTTACTGATGTAACACTGCTCAGCCACAGCAGAAGGGAGGTGCCCAGACTGCAGAGGGGGACAATCTTCAATTAAGATAAGGGAAAAACCTGAAAATCTTGTCAAGGGGGGCAGGGCTTTAATTGTTCTCAGAGGAAGAAGATTGTCCCCTGCTGTTATCTGTCTGGTCTATGGACTGCATTCCACATCTGAGAAGAGATTGCTTACACTAGGTAAAAGGGACGGGAGGGGAAACTTTGCTTGTGAATATCTCTCAAACCATAAAGGTTAGAGAGATAAGACTTATATCATTCTTCATGTTTTTTTAATGCCTACAAAATAAAATAAAGATAAAACGAAGTATTACTACCCCTTTAAGGTGTTAGTAATGTCTTTATATAAAAAAAAAATTTAAATTGCAGCTATTACAAAAATAAACTAAACGATCCCAGTCCCTAAATGTCTGTGAGATATACGAAGCTAAAATCCTCCTGTCCCTCCCCTTTTACTGCTGTAAGCTGACTGCAGGAGATCCTGGTCCCGGCACCAGCAGGCGGCTCTTCAGCAGAGCTGAAATAGCACAATTTACAAAGAAATACTTCATTGGAATGGTCTACAAAGTGTGCTTGCAAACCAGGCACACTTTATAGACCGTTCTAATAAAGTATTTCTTTTTACATTGTGCTATCTCGGCTCTGCTAAAGAGCCGCCTCGAGTCGGCAGACACAAATCTCCTGCTGTCCACTTTACAGCTGACATCAGGGAAAGGGGAGGGAAACGTTAAAACGATATATCTCTCAAACCAAAAGTTTTTGAGAGATGGGGCTGGGAGTGTTTAGTTTATTTTTGTAATGGCTGCAATATTACCTTTTTATATATAAAGACATTTCTAACCCTTTAAAGAGAGTAATATCTCACTATAATGAAGATCTGATTATTCCTTACTAGTTGAAGAGCCCGTTAAACGGGCCACAGTGCCACTGCCAGCCGGTCACGGGGAAGTCATGCGCAGTAGAGACTGCCCGCACCACGACTGATACAGAGCTGGACACTCCTTTTGGAGCGTCCAGCTCAGTATTAGCCGTGTCGCGGGCAGTCTCTACTGCGCATGACTGCATCGTTACACACATTTTAGTGAATTATTATATAGGATACTAGTGGTTCTCAACCTTATTTTGCTGACAGTACCCCTAACAATCAGTCTAGAATTTTTGGGGTTCTCCTAACATCTTATAGAGCAATTGTCAAGGAGTATTGAATGGTACAAATACATAAATATATAGTTATTTTTGGTTTCTCAATCAGAATAACAAAAACAAACATGTTGTGCATAAAAATGTCAGTAAATACACAACGGAAACTCTGCATTCCTATTTTTGTCAGTCTTTATAAAGAAAAGAACAGGCACCCTGAGTGGATGATGTGCCGCAGCACCCTGGTTGAGAACCACTGCCTTATACATTGTAATAGCGAACGTACCTTCAGCAGTGTTCTTATCCGTTCAGTGTTTGTGTAATTATATTTTTCAAGTTTCCACCTCCCTCCCCTTTTACAGACATCACTATTGTTTCTTCAGATCAGAAAGCCGGTTCACATGGGGCAGTCTTCTATAGGAATAAAGAAAAATATGTTCTCCTTCATCAAGGGGGACAGCATTTTCCGTTCTGCTGATATACAGAAGATTGTCCCTCTTTGCGATCTGTCTGGTCAAGCAACCAGATTTCAGATCTGAGGGTAGAATAGTCACATCTGTAAAAGGGTCAGGAGGGGAAACTTTATAATACAATTACACAAAAACTACACCGATTAGATCATTGACGAAGGCACAGAGTATTATTAAAAATTATAAGGAATAATCAGATCTTCATTTATAACATGACATTACTATCTCTTTAAAGGCCCCGGTTAAATTTGTATTTGCCCTGTGTCTGCAGCTGGTTTGCACAAGGCACGTTCCTCCTTTACACATCTGCCCCACTCTTTCTGGTAATGTGTGTGTGTGTGATTGTGTAGCAATGAGTTTTGTGTTACAATTTTGCTATCCAAAGGTCATTAAATGAGATTACTTGATGCATTTTATTTGAATAAATAGCCATGGAGTGATTCACTGTTTTGCTCTGTTACTTTATTTATTATTTACTAGTTTAAAAGCCTGTGTACACGGGCAAAGTCTGGGTAACGTTAACCCTTTGAGTGCCAGGGGGCAACGCAAAGGCCCCTACCTTTGCTCCATGCAATGCAGTCTTGTGTCGCCTCACTCATGTGATGCAGTCATGCGCAGTAGAGACTGCCTGAACGTGTGCACTGCGCATGACTGCATCGTGACAGACATCCTAGTGAATTATTGTATAGGATTTCCTCTATTGGAAAAAAAAAATGTAACTGTTTGAGTGCCAGAGTTGTATGCAGAGCACTGTATTTCACACAGGTCTAGCACTCCGATGCTGAAGTTGCTAAGAAGTACTGGAGTAATTCTACAGCACACCAGCTGCATCATGGGTGACAAATAAAAATCCCCACTGATTTTAAATGGGGGTTTTAACTCTTTGAGTGCCAGAGAGGTATCCAATGCATTGCTTCTGGTGTGTTGGAAGATGCAATCTCCCGGTTGCTGGAAAACAGAGCAGATCAGACTCATTCATTTGCACATTTCTTTTCCAGAGTAGATTAAAATATTCAGGCTTTTAAAGTGGAACTATCAAAACAGATAAAGCCCTCCCCCAATAATTAGCCATATAGCAATAAAGCGGAACTTTCACCCAAATAAAAATAGATTTAATCCGATGGCTCTCAGTCTACTATTTTTAACGGCTATATTTATTTTAACAAAATCGGCATATTTAGAAAGTTATTTAATGTAAAAGAAATACCTGGTGACGTCCTTCCGCTGCACACTACGGTACACTTTGCACCGCTCTGCTCTCCAGCCCATCCCCTTACCGGCCAGAGCCCAGTAATAAGCCTGCATTGCACGTGTAGGACATGCGCATATGGGCTCTGGCCGGCAAGGGGATGGGCTGGAGAGCAGAGCGGTGCAAAGTGTACCGTAGTGTGCAGCGGAAGGACGTCACCAGGTATTTCTTTACATTAAATAACTTTCTAAATATGCCGATTTTGTTAAAATAAATATAGCCGTTAAAAATAGTAGACTGAGAGCCATCGGATTAAATCTATTTTTATTTGGGTGAAAGTTCCGCTTAAGCTTATCAATAGTCATATTATCCAGCATAATTACCGCGTTAGTCAGAAATCCTACTTCTGCGGAGACTGGAGGCCAGGCAACAGTGCAGCCATTTTTGCTTACAGTCCTGGTCTCCTCTAGGAGGCGCTGCATTGTACCTTAAGGTAACGGGAGGGGACTGACGGTGCAGGCGCACAGATGTCTCTGAAGGAAGAAGCCTGACTGTCAGTCTCAGCAGAAGTATGATTTCTGAATAATGCTGTATTTATGCTAGAAAATAGGACTATTGGTAAGCTTATGGCTAATTAGCTAATTAATTATTGAGGGGGTTTACTTTATTTGGGCTGATAGTTCCCCTTTAACCCCCTGAATGCTACACAACACACACACAAATACTGGTTCCAGGGGCACTTTTGCCCTTCGTCACCGACATTACCCACACTGACAGGCTTATATAATTTCATTCAGTATTTCACATTACGGAACTATTGCTTCTTTATCTCTGATTAACTGTTTAGTGACAAGACAAACAATTGTGAGGAGCACCCATCAAGTGCGAACAAGGTAAAGTGTCTTGTTCTAGGCATGGTGGCCTCACAATGGTGCTGCAACTCATGTTTTTCACTCCCATGTGCCATTGCAGAGAGGAAATTTCCATATTCATATCAGTCTGTTCCCGCCACAGGCAGTCCAGCTGCAAAATGTCAGGCAAATCCTCTCCACACTAGAGAAACAGCGTAACCACAGATATACGTTTCTCTGAAGTAATCCATCAGTTGATGATTGGTCCTGAAAGCAAACAGATCTAATACCAGTGGACCCCTGAGGAGACACAGCTGATGGAAAACTGAAACGTCCAGCTTCCAATCACTGCTGTCTCGCCAATGTCGAGAAAACCAATGTGAAGTTGGAAGTTCCGGGAAGACATTCTGTCCGGAGAGAAATATTGCGACTGAAGCAAAACTTGTAAATATCCTGCGCTGCCTCCATCAGGTCTTGAGATCTGGCGCCTTCCAACTTGATATACCGGACCGCGGAGACATTGTCCATCCGTAACAAAATGCAGCAGTTGGGCCTGTCCTTGGCAAAAATGCAGACGGCAAAAGAACCCGCAGTCAACTCCAGACAATTGATGTGCAGACCAACCACCTCTTCTGACCAAGGACCTCCCGTGGAAGAGTCTGCGCAATTAGCACCCCAATCCTAAAGGCTGGCAACCGACTCCACCACAAAATCTGGAGATGAGCCGAAGCCCGCTCTGCTATTCCAAGCCTGCCTATGAAGAAGCCACCATGAAGCTTTGAACGAACTTCCGCAGTCATACGAGAGGCCTGTCTGTAAATAATGAGCCTTCAGGAGCTGCATTGCGAGGTAGTGTAGATGGCCCAGAAAAATGACTTGGGTAGAGGAACAAAGGAGCCCCACTATGCAAGCCAGAAGCCGAAGAGAAATACGATCTCGACAGAAAACTCACCAAATCTCCTTCCCAAATGCCACAATCTTGGCCAAAGGGAGACGTAGGAGACAATGAATCGAGTCGATCTCGAAACCCAAGAACTGAAACACCTGTGATGACGCCAGAGTCGACTTCTCCCTGTTGACAATGAAACCCAAAGACTCCAGGAAGACCACAACAAAGCGAGTCTGAGATTGAATCTGTGAGGTATCGTTGCAAAACAGCAACAAGTCGTCCAGATATATCAAACATCGAATACCTAGAGACCTGAAATGTGCCACCACCGACTTCAGGAGCTTCGTGAAGCACCATGGAGCCGAACTGAGGCCGAAAGGCAGGCATGCGAAGTGGCACGGACGACCTCACAATCTGAAAAGAAGGAAGCAATGATGGAAAAATAAGCGTCCTTGAGGTCGAGACAAGTAAACCAATCTCCCTCTGTGAGAAGGTCTCATAAAAGATGGATACCCTCCATCTTGAAGTGGCGGTAAACCACAAAAGCATTTAGGCTCCGCAGATTGATAACCAGTCTAAAATCTCCAGTCTTCTTTCTGACTAGAAAGATATTGCTGAAAAATCCTCCCTCGTTTGCAGCAATTAAACTGCGCCTTTTGAAAACAGAGAACGAATCTTGGTATCTATCAAAAGTTGGTCATCCACGGACATCACTGGCACTGGAGGAGGCGAAGGTTGCGCTGGAGCAGAATGAAACTCTATGATGTATCCTCTCACCGTTCGAAGCACCCATGCGTCTGAAGAAATCACCTCCCAATTCTGTAAATGAAGGGTAATTCTGCCAGCAGTAAAAACATTTAGAGACTGACAGGTGATCTCTTACCTGTAGGAAATCTGGATCAACTTTGACCCCGGTGATGTCTGGCTCTGTCAGTGCCTCTGGCAAAGGAGGTGGTCCGGTAGGAGTTAGCCGGGAAGAAACTTGCAGAGGGAGGATTGGCTCGGAGGCCTGATGACCAGAATCTGCTGGTGGCACGGCCCCTCTGCCAACCAGCTCTCCCCAAAACACCCCTGGATGAAGATGGGTAAAAAACCTGACTGAGCCTTGTTCAGGGTAGTAAACAGATTCACATGGCGTTTAAGCTCCACAATAAAAGGTTCACCAAAGAGAAGACCGTTGGCTGAGGGCCCTATCTCTTTTGCCCGAACAGAGTTGCATTGGAATTCCCCAGGAGGCCGATGGATCGATGTTCCCATTTTCGAACATTGGACGGAAGCGCTCGACGGAGTGTTCATAAATGTGACGCCAGTCAGGTGATAGAAAAATCTTTTTATTTTCTTTATTAAAGATGTAAAAACATTACAGGAGAAGGGATAAAGCCCAAAACAAACAGATGAGTCCTAGCACGATTCGCCTGACACGTTTCGTGAGTATTGGTCACTTAATTATAGGCTCTGTCGAGCGCTCCCATCCGGTGTCTTCCTGTATGTTGAATCCATGACTGTGGATGTTGGGGGCTGCACCGGAGCGTTCAAGGCTTGGAGAGCCCAGTGAGTGTATTAGTTTTGCTTCATTACAACTGTTATACTAGGCTTGAAAGCTAAATATATCAGACAGCTTAAGTGTAGCGGCAGCCTCTTTCTTTTTGTTTGCATTCTCGAACATTGTCTGCATCCAAAGTATCCCCGTGAGCTAAATCCTGGCCTGAAAAATATAAATCTTTGCCAGAGGACCCAGAACATCCAAGAGCTTATCTTGCGCTATTTAACAATACCCATCCTAGGATTTCGACCAGATCTGGACTTAAAAGTAAATATCGTAGGGTCAAACTCCGGCGTCAACACCACCTTGTTGGGGATTAAAGGTCTCGGGCATTCAGCTCAGCGACGGCTCCTCACCTCATGGTCCAGTGGCTTCCTGATCCAAAAGTGGACAAAATGGGCTAGGTGTTCCCAGAGGCTCCATTCTGAGGATGACGTAGAAAACGGGGATCGAACGGCAGGTTACCCTGAAAATCATACAAACTGGCATACTCCTGAATTGGTGAGTCCTTGCCAGACACTCAACTCTTGGTCCCCAGTGCCTGATTCCTTAATGTACTGAGACGTTGAGCTTATAGGGTCATCCCAGGCGAATCGTCTGCACGCCACTCATCCACTGCCAAAGGTGGCGGGAAAAAAAAAATGTAATCATCCGAAGACGGCAGAGGAGAAGGAAGGGAATCCATCATGCTGCTACTTTTCGCCCTCTTCAGAGGTGTTTTCCCCTTGGACCCATGAAGGCCAGTAGAAGCACCCTTCCATGGACGTTTGGAAGACGTCAGTCCTGCACCAGTAGGTTCCAGAGCAGCAGGTGGACCGTTGTCCTGAAGGAAACCAGAGACCTTGTGGCCTGAAAATGAGTCAGAAGGTCATTGTGAAAGGACCCTGGCCAGAGCCTTCTCAACTGAAGCAGCAACCGCTGCATCAATAAGGGAGTGAAAATCCTGAGGGCGAGTAGGGGAATTGCTCATACTAGCAGAGAATGCAGAACCTGGGTAGGGACAAAAAAGGTAGGGTCAGTAAACCAGATAACCCACAACCCAGGAAGGGATACACCCCTACCAGGTACAACTAGGGCTCACCCAGAGAAAAGTGGGGAAAGAATATTAAATGACTGCTAAAATATATATATATATATATATATATATATATATATATATATATATATATATATCTCATATCCTGAAGATATAAAAGAAAAAGGGGGCTCACCCCTTTATTAACGGACTCAATGGAGACCAATTCCCGAAAGTCAAACAAAACCATGCAGGGCATGGAAAAAGGTGCGTGACCTAAAAGCAGGTAGGTAGGACTATATGAGGGCTCACCCCAGATGTACAGCAGGGGCTCACCCTTAATGTAAATAATCAAAACTGTAAAATGGACAGGAGAAAATGAGGGGGCTCACCCCTGAAATAACTCTAGATATACTCGGTAGTAAGGGTAAAAAAGGAAATTGGGATGCCAAACATGCAGCACCCACACTTCCCTTCAGTCAGCAATAACCAAAAGAATGACATATAAAAGTAGCATAAACTTTAATAAAATGGATAAAATCAATAAGCAGAAGCGACCCGGGAAGTCGGCATCCGCTCTGGATACCTCGACCGGTAAGCTAAGTCTGCAGCGGGCCGACACTAAACAAAAGAAAACAAAATCAAAGATGGCCACTGAGAATCCCACTCTCGTGAGATCCAAGATGGCTGCCGCTCACACAAGCAGACTGCACAGTATGAAACAGCTGATAAGGAACTAGAGAATGCAGGCACTGCACTCCCCTTCCCAAAACTAACAGGGGAAACCAGGCCCAAAGCCCCAAGTTGACTCCGCAAATGCTTCAAACAGAAAACAGGCAGGTGTAAACAACCCCAGCGCCTAAAACAAAATGGACACCCCACCATGGCAAGACAGGACAGTAAAGGCAACCAGATTCCCCAATATCCCTGAACAGCCTAACAAGAAGATAAATGTTTTGTTAAAATAAAACTAGGGACAATCTATACAGCGAAAACGCTCAACTAAATGAAGGCAAAATACAGTAGATAGTAAGTTGAATAAAATATACAGCCAAAAGCATACTAAATATTAGTATAAGGGCATCCAAGGCATGGGCCCTTGCGCTCCATGTGCCTAGAGGGAATCAGCTGCACCGCACGGACGAGGCCCTCACAGGCTGAAACGTATGTCGGTGGTGTCGCTGATTCTCTCATGCAGAATGGATTTGCATGACGTTTCAGAGCTGAACTGTCTGGGGGCGGGACCCATCTGATATGAAAATGGAGATTTCCTCTCTGCAATAGCACTTGGGAGTGAAAAATGTGACTTGTAGCACCATTGAGAGGCTTCCATGCCTAGAACAAGACACTTCATCTTGTTTGTGTTTGATGGGTGCTCCTCACAATTGTTTGTTTAGTGACAAGCTCATAGAACACAAGGTTGAGATTTAATTGTAAAATCACGGGTGAGCTTAACCCTTGGCAGTATACATACCTGGAAACTTTCAGAATGAGCAGTAGATGAGATCATTTAAATATTCTGCCTTAAAGTTATAGTATTGTCTAATGTTGAGAGGCTAATTCTTGACTTTTCATTCTAATATTTGGGTTTAAAGGTAGTATAATATTTCCTAATAATAATCACACCACTTCATGTAACATGCAATGGTCAAAGAACTAATGGCCTTGCAGAAGTTTTCCCTTGGGCCAAGAGACAACATACACAATCAGGTCTGTATGTCAACTCCATGGTGAGAGACATGACAGTTGCAAGAATGACCTCAAGCTCTGCTCACCTCACATGGTAGTCTTAGCTCTTTAATGGCTAAAAGGAGTTTATGCAGCCTGTCTGTGTTATTTCGAAAATACTGTCACGCTCAGCTCCATGTTCAAGACTGACTGAAGATGTTATCTCTTCATACCCCTCAACATTTCAAATAGCCATAGAGGGACACTTGTGTTTTAGGGCGTGTGGCTGGTTGGAGGGGCATTACTGAGAATGTTTAGGTTAATTCATTACCTATTGACACCTCTTTGTGTAACTGAATAAGTGATTTAGAACAAGTCCAAAGTATTTTATTTACACAGGCTAATTCATATACTGAACTTTATACAGACAGTAATGTGAGTTTTATTGTTGTGGATCAATGTGATACACTTATATACACACCACCCAGTCTGATCTCCTAAACACAGGGACACCAGCGTGATACACTTATATACACACCACACAGTCTGATCTCCTAAACACAGGGACACCAGGGTGATACACTTCTATACACACCACACAGTCTGATCTCCTAAACACAGGGACACCAGGGTGATACACTTCTATACACACCACACAGTCTGATCTCCTAAACACAGGGACACCAGCGTGATGCACTTATATACACACCACACAGTCTGATCTCCTAAACACAGGGACACCAGGGTGATATACTTATATCCCGCACAGGGACACCAGAGTTGGAAAGAGTGACAGAAAGATTTGAGCCTCAAAGAGCATACCTCCTAAGTGTCCCTTTTTGAGACCCAAATCCCTCTTTCCCACCCTGATGCCCCTGTGTGTAGGAGATCAGACTGTGTGGTGTGTATATAAGTGTATCACCCTGGTGTCCCTGTGTTTAGGAGATCAGACTGTGTGGTGTGTATAGAAGTGTATCACCCTGGTGTCCCTGTGTTTAGGAGATCAGACTGTGTGGTGTGTATAGAAGTGTATCACCCTGGTGTCCCTGTGTTTAGGAGATCAGACTGTGTGGTGTGTATATAAGTGTGTTTATAAACTAGACTGGTTAAATAAAATACTTTGGTCTTGTTCTAAATCAATTATGCAGGTGCAGAGGTGGCAGTAGGTCATGAAATAACCTAAAAATTCTCACTAATGCAACACTCCCAGCCACAACCCCTAAAACACAAGTGTCCGTTTTCAACTTTGTTAAATGTTGGGAGGTATGAAAGAGAGACCCTTGTGAGGCATGTCTCTTAACCCAAGAGGTAGACTTATGGGTTCCACTAGCATTTTCTGGCCATATTAAGGTATAGGGGTTATGCTTATGTAGTGTCACGTCCCCTTTAAACACACCTTCCTCCCCGGAGATTCTGACAGACGGAGACACGTGGAAGAGTTTTCGCCTCTCTCCCTGGCCCCGCCCCCATGTTCCCCGTAGGTCCTCCAGTATCCCAGCATGCACCGCGGTATGGACACGTCGCTCTGGTACAGCGGCAGAGTTACGGTGTTCCTGTCATGGCGGCCGTCGAGTTGGCGAATACCGGGTTGTTTAGAAATAACTGAGGGAACCGGGGAGGCCATGAACGGAGGAGCACAGCGCGGTGTCCCCTGTGTTATTACCGGAGTAGCCGTGCTCTGAGGCCTCGGTGTTTTGTGAGGGCAGTAACCCGGATACCTGCATTCCTTGTCTGCTGGGCAGCTTAGCGATTCCCGGTGCGAGTTTTGTATCCGTGGATCGTTAGTCCCACCGGCCTCCCGTCCAGTCTGTTCAGTCACTGAGCAATGGCCTCTTGGTTCGGGGGTCTGGGCTCCGGCCTGGGCCAGTCCCTGGGGCAAGTGGGGGGCAGCCTGTCATCCATCACCGGGCAGATCTCCAGCTTCACCAAGGACATGCTGCTGGAGGGCACGGAGGAGGTGGGAGGTGAGTACCTGACAGGGGTGGACAACAGCAGGCCAAGGGCAATATTTACCAATAACAACTGGAACCAGCTACACCATAGGGAGCAGATAGACATTCCTTTAATTCCCATTGCTTTAACAGAAAGCTGACACCATCTAATAACAACCACACTTACTTTCCTGTGGCTAGAAAATCCTCATGGCCCTTGGGAACATTGAGTGCATGAGTCCACTTCACTTCTACGTAAAAGAGCACTGGAGCTTGGAAAGGATTGTGAAGTAATGTATTGCACACCACTCTAGTCTTTGACCACTTGATTACCTGGTGGGTGTGTAGTGCATTGCAACGCAATCTGTGGCACACAACTCTGGCAATTGAGGGGTTAAGGGTGCTATGATTGCCATATGCAGTGGACAAAGTTGTCCTGTTTTCATTCTAGTATCTGTCAGTACCATGAAGGCAGACATGACATCCATAATTTATTGAATATGTTATCGCTTGAAGAAAGGCAAAAGGGAAAATGTAATAAGGACATAAAGAGTTTTATGGCTATGGTAAGGTAGGTTGGGGTTATTATGAGGTATTCTCCTTTAAGTGAGTCTATAACTGTCAGATGATAGCGAAGTCTCCAGCACATTGTGTCACAGTGACTTGGACTCCTCTAACATTCAAGGGATTAAAGACTACCACAGCCCTTTGAGTGCCAGAGAGTATGCAATGCAATGCAAAAGTAATATGTTGCACACCTGTAGCACTCAAAGGGTTAAGGTCCAGAGATAGCAGCGAAGCCTCATTTAACCCTTATGGTTTTGTTCTTATGCTTTATTATTGTGTCACTTTGTCTTTGTGTATGTGGCCTCAGGGTGGATTCTGGTGTCAGAAACGGAGTATAATTTTCTTAGTGTACACTATGGGTAGGCAACATGTGGTTCTACTGCTTTTGTTGGACTACAACCCCATCACGGTGTGAAATGTAGCGCTACAGGCTGTCCACATCAGTGCTGTGATATTTTTGGTGCTTTTGTGCTCTTATTTAACTTACACATAACCGCTGTGGCATGTCCTCATGTAAGACTATTCAATTATAGGCAATAGTTCCTCAACACAGAGGTTAAGGGACAGCAGGCAACTGCTGTACTACAACTTGGAAGTAAAGTTATCGAAACAGTATGCTAGGGCAGATGAAGAAGTAAAAGAGAAGCTGACATGTTTTCACTCACTTGCATTCTAATGAAGAGCTGGGCAACCAGAGGTCTTTAACCGGCTGTGGGTCATGGGAGTTGTAGTCGACATCACTTGGAGGATGTAAGGTTGCCCACACCTGTTCTGTGCAGTGAAATGCTTTTGACCACTTTGTCATGCAAGACCAGCTTGTCCAGTCCAGACCAATAACTGCTTGTCTGCCTCTGTTCTTTTTCCATGGATTTTGTAATAAAAGTTTACTTTTTAAGGGTGTTTACTATCCCTTTAAATATATGTTCTAAATCGTAGATGCACTAACAAAACATTCAATGTTCTTAATCCTTTCTCTCAAACCATTATGGTATGAGAGATATAATAAAATAAAGACCTCCGCTTCCTCCCCCTTCTCACGCACCCGCTGTACAGCGAACGTCATGGAATCCTGCTTCCGGGACCAGACGGCGGCTCTTCAGGATTGCTGTCATCTAGATGTCTAAGTATAATTACTTCATCGGAATGGTCCACAACGTGTGCTTGCAAACCAGGCACACGTTGTAGACCATACCGATGAAGTAATTATACTTAGACATCTAGATGACAGCGCTCCTTAACAGCTGCCTACAGTCAGGCGACCGGATTCTGCCTCTGACAGCTTTACAGCTCGTCAGGCAGAAAGGGGAGGGAGTGGAGGACTTTATTTTCTTATATCTCTCAAACCATAACGGTTTGAGAGAAAGGATTAAGCACATTAAATGTTTTTTTTTAGTGCATCTACGATTTAGAACATACTTTTTAAAGGACTTTCCTATCCTTTTAAAGGGGAACTACCATCCCGCAAAATCTTTATCTTAATGAAGTCTCCATCTGGCAGCTAGCTGCTTCGTAGTGCTAGTCGCCAGAATTATTACCTGGTTTAAATGACTTATGACTTTTTCCGAGGCTGACAGTAGCAGGAAGCACGGACGTCTTGCCATAGTGACGTCCGTGCGTCTGCCCTGTCAGTCCCTTTTGGAGCCTTCATTAAGATAAAGATTTTGCGGCGTGGTAGTTCACCTTTAATGCAGAAAGGAGCTTGTTGTCAACAAACATTCCTGTGATAAATAAAAGCTGCCTTCAGGAAATATCATCATTCAGTTATGTATTACATATTTGCTTCTAAATGAATCTATTTTATGGATGTGCTAGGAGATCCTGTTTAACCCTTTGAGTGCCAGAGATGGATGTATTGGATACCTTTTTGGCACTCAAAGGATTAAAATGATAGTAATATTTCACAAAAACAGCAGCGACAATTAATCTTCATAGTATTTGAGCCACAGAGAGTGTTATTTCAATACTGTGAGAGTTGTAGTTCAAGAGTAATTGAATGATAGTTTCCCCCTCCCGCCCCTTTTACCTAGTGTAACACTGCTCAGCTCAGATGTGGAATCCAGTCCATAGACCAGACAGGTAACAGTAGGGGACAGTCTTCTTACTGTGAGAAGAATGCAAACCCTGCCCCCCTTGGTTTTTCAGCTTTTTCCCTTATCTTAATTGAAGATTGTCCCTCTCTGTGATCTACCTGGGCACCTCCCTTCTGATCTGGCTGAGCAGTGTTACACTAGGTAAAAGGGGCGGGAGGGGGATAATTTATCATTCAGTTACTCTTGTACTACAACTCTGTCATTATTGAAATAACACTTTCCATGGCCCAAATACTAGTCTTTCTCTCAAACCATTAACTAATGTTTTATTATGAAACATTACTATCCCTTTAAAAGATCACTAACACCAGAAGATGAAAAAAGTTGATATCTTTTAAATATTACTTGCTTACGTTATTCATAGGTTATATCCCCAAAACATAATCCTAAACTTGATTTTTTTAACACTTTTAAATTGTTCTGCTCAGAAAGGCTATCGCATCTCAACCCAGTCACAGATAATCCTGTACAGTGAGTGGGAACCCTGGATCACTTAGAGCATGTAAAAGACTAGATTGTATGCCTCAGAAAACAGAATATTTACAGGCTCTGCATGGGTTACAAGGTATTACATTAGTTATTGGGGTCAAGTAACAAACAAAGAATAGTGCATTTGTCTTATTTACTTCAGCAGGACTTGAGTCTCAACAGGCAGAATATGTTGGTAAGATCTGTTTCTACAAGCTTGTTAAAAATATTTTGGAAACCTTGACAAGGTTATTTTTTCTGTCCCAACATCTGATAAAACAAGCTAAAAATTCAGCTACAGATGTTACCGTTTCTAGAACCCCCCCCCCCCATTGTGTTTGTATAATTGGAGCTTGTGACTGGATCCTGTAAACCTTGTACAACGACAATAGAACGTTTCCAAAGTGATGCCTAAAGGAATGTGTGATACAGCAGTCTTCACATTGATTTACTATATCAGTTTGACATTTCTTCACAGAAAGATTTTGAGTGATCTAATATATTAACCCTTTTGTATGCCAGAGGGGTACGGAATGCATTGCTTTGCAATGCGTTACGTACCCCTCTGGCACTCAAAAGGTTAAAGCAACTGTTTGCAAAATGGTAAATAGTGCATCACAGGTGTTGGCTTTCCTTATTACCTTTACATATATTCGTGCCGTTTTCATTGCACTACTATTGATGGTTTCTGATGACATAGTAAAACTTTAACATGTTTCCAACATTCTGTCAGAATGATGTTATATATTTGTTTTATTATTATTATTTTTTTGCTTGTTGCAAAATGGATTTATGCTGAATGTTTTAAAGCAGAACTAACACATCCTAGTAATAACCTCAACTTACATTGCTATTGCCAGAATATGGCCTGTTTGTGTCTTGTTCTTGTTACTTGATTCAGAACAAAATATCAGTATTGGATGTTATAGCCGTGTAGGCAGACATGACAGTTGCTTTCATGACCAAAGGTCATGAAACTGCTCACTGGACATGGTATTTTTAACCTTTTAATTACCAGAGGGTTGCTGTTGCACACCTATCTAGTTCTTAAAGGCATAGTAATACTTAAAATGTAAAAAAAAAAATATATGTTGTAGGGTTTATCCCCCTGAGTAAAACAAGAGTACGCCCACTGCTGAAAGGTGTTTCATTCAAAAGTTATTAATTTTCAAACTTGAATTTTTTTAGGTGCAATATCACAGTGGCCTGAAATTGTAAAGTGGCGCTCTTGCTACACTATCCTATGGAGATATATGGTCCCGGGACCAGAGATGTCCATAGGATCGTGTAGCGACAGCGCCACTGTACAATTTCAGGCCACTGTGATATTGCACCTAAAAAATTCAACTTTGAAAATTAATAACTTTTGAATGAAACACCTTTCAGCAGTGGGAGTTCTCTTGTTTTACTCAGGGGGATAAACCCTACAACATATTTTTTTTTTTTTTTTTACTTTTAAGTATTACTATCCCTTTAATGGGTTAAGAATTCCATGTCCAGTGAGCAGAGATTTGATGGCCTGATTTCACATTTATTTTCTGAACAAGGACGTAGGGCCATTAAGATTTTCTGGTTTTAGTAAGTTAAGTTGTTCTTAAAGGGATAGTAATGTTTCATAATAAAAGCAGCTCTAATTAATCAGCATAGTATTTGGACTTTGGAGAGTGTTATTTTAATTCTGTCAGAGTTGTAGTACAAGAGTAATTCAATGACAGTGTCCCCCTCCCGCCCCTTTTAATGATGTAACACTGCTCAGCCAGATCAGAAGGGAGGTGCCCAGGTAGATTGCAGAGAGGGACAATCTTCAATTAAGATAAGGGGAAAACCTGAAAAACTTGTCAAGGGGGGCAGGGCTTTCATTGTTCTCATAGGAAGAAGATTGTCCCCTTCTGTTATCTGTCTGGTCTATGGACTGGATTCCACATCTGAGAAGAGATGGCTTACACTAGGTAAAAGGGGAGGGAGGGGAAACTTTTTGCTTGTGAATATCTCTCAAACCATAAAGGTTTGAGATATAAGACTTATATCGTTCATGTTATTTTAATGCCTTTAAAATTAAAGATAAATCGAAGTATTACTATCCCTTTAAGAGGTGTTCTCCTTTAAATCAGTTATATTATGATCAAGCTTACAGTCTGCTGTGACCACTTGGATTCTGTAGATTTCTTCAGTACGTTACAAAGCAATGTTTTGGGTCTGTATCTAGCATCTGAGTGTCTGTAATCTCAACTAGAGATGTGTCTGATTATAGAATGCATCCAGAGGTTTATTCTATAATTGTGACTCTGGTTACTGTACCTTTGTTTTATCATTTTGTATTTTTTATTAATCTATTTATTTTAACCAGAACAATTGCACAGACAGGAGGTAACAATATGGATATTGGTGTTGCCATTTGTAATTCTTTTTCCATCAGCAATATAGTCAGCCTGATCATCCTCACAACCTTCATTTGTTATTGATAATAAAAGGTATTTCACTAAAGCTTTGTGAACCAGAGTGACGTGGAATGTGTTGGAAACTGCTTTCTGGCACATGAAAAGGTTACTCCTCATTCAAAGTTATTTTTGCACTATCCATCGCGTTTGATTCATATCTAAACCACTTCTTGTATATTACAATCTCTGCTTACCCAGTCTTAGTTTATTTGGCTGTGCCCCTTCACAGTTGGTGGCATTCCATAACTGGATTACACTTTTGACTATTTGCCAGTTCTTCAGTGTCAGTCAAGATTCCCTTCTTTGCTCTGACCACAACAATTTGGGAGTATGGATAAAATCATAAGTGAAGCAGTAAAGGGGAAAACCAGAGTGATGTATCTGAGACCTGTCACACCCAATGGGTAGAATCCACATTTAATTCAAAGTACACAGGTTGTACATCATCATATTCCATCAATTTGTATTAGTTTGGTGACCCGATGCACTATCGAGTTCTTCGACTTAGCATGGCGGGGAATGTTCTCATGCAGCCGGCTCCAAAAGGGACTGACAGCGCAGGCGCATGGATGTCACTATGGCAAGATGTCTGTGCTTCCTGCTGCTGTGAGCCTCTGAAAAACTCGAAAATCTTTGAAACCAGGTAATATTTCTGGCGACTAGCGCTACTAAGCAGCTAGTCGCCAGATGAAGACTTAATGTAAAGTTTTTGCGGGGTGGTAGTTCCCCTTTAAAGCAAAGGACCTGAACCACCTTACGTGGTTTACATTGGTACCTGCAGATCTTGTACTAGTATGAACATAGTTTAACCCTTGAGTGCCAGAGTATTGTGCTGTGCATTGCTTACTTCCTGGCGTTCAGTGGGTTAGCACTACAAGAAACAGAGCTACCTCCTTAGAATTGTAAAATCCCAGCTGAGACGTAAATATGCGAGAGAACAGGGAATAGCTTTCCATGCAGTGCAATGTATCAAGCTTCAAAGATCCCTTCTTATCGGGTGTAAATTTTGTAATTCTAAAGTGGTACAAGGCTAGTGTCCGAGTGTATTAGGTGTTCTCTTTTCCTATATGCATACTGAGCAGATTATTATGGCATAGTAGATAACATTATCAAGGTATCAGTATACAGGTTTGTCCATAGACTTCATTTATCACTTTGAGAGCAATCCAGCGATAACCCTTATTGGTTGCAATGTATTCTCTTAATGAGAAGATTTGGAGCAAACCAGCTGCGTTGTACAGAACAAATGAAAATTCCCATTGACTTTAATGGAGATTACCTTTCATAATGGGAATCTGTATGATTGTGGCGATAGTTTTGGTGATTGGTTACACATCTGGCAATATAAGGATTGACTCCAGCAATTGTAAATGGGTTTTTATAAAGGAATACAGAAAGGTAAATAAAGTAAAATGTTATCACTCCTGTCAGGGGAAGGTTTATATTGAACATGCACCAATAATGACATTTTTACCCCCATCACACATTCTTTTTTTAAGAAGTTCATAGTTCTTATCATTGGTGGACTCTGGCCTCCAAATTAGTATAGCTGTTAAGATGCTACAAACCTTATGCAAGCTTTGACACCGCAGCTGTTGTCTCTTTAACCCTTTGAGTTCCAGAGGGGTACGCAACTCATTGCTTTGCAATTGTTGCTGCCCCCTCTGGCACTCAAAGGGATAGGGATGACTGGAGTTACAGTCCTAAACAGGGCTGGAAACATATCCCTGACATTCACATGTTCCCCAGTCTGAGGAGAGATACTTGTTATGAGGTGAGAAGTTACTTGTCCACAAATCAGTTTATCATTGAGAACCAGATTGTTGTGTGTTACTTGTCTACTGCATTTAGACACAGCCTAGTGGACATTTCCAGCCCTGCACATGTACATAGAATCAGAGATTACTAATATCCATGGTATTGAGTTTTTCAGTTATCAGATAAGTTGTTTTCTGTGTATATTGCATTTTAGAGCTGTAAGAACCTTTGCCTCTCCAGCTGTCAGTCTATACCTCGTATCAATACCAATCAGCCAATGGCTGAATGGTGCCGTTGGAGTTGTAGCCACTGACAGTTGAGGAGCCAGTTGATTGCCTACTCCAGCTTTAGTGCTTTTCAACCCGAAATCAGTTAATTATTCTAAACCAGTGTTAACCCTATGATTGTGAGAGGGGTATGCAATGTAAAGCAAAATGTTGCATAACCCTTTGGCATTCAAAGGGTTAAGCATCCTTAGGATTGCAGGACAACCACTCCCAACATCCTCCGCAACCCTTAGCTGGCTGAGCATACTGGAAATTGTAGTCCAAGAGCAGCTGGAGGGCCTCAGGTTCCTGTCACTGTTACGGCCAGGTCACCCAGGCATTGTAGTCATATTTCCTGGAAAATGTTCAGACTGTTTACTGTGTGAGAGCTTTATCCTTTCTCTGGTGCTGTGGCTTTATGTGTAGCAGTAGAGTGAACCTGGGGTAAAACAACTATACCTTGGGAACAAGTAAAAATTCCCATTGATTTAAATTGGAGATTTTAACCTCTTGAATGTTAGAGGTCTCTCTAACATAATCATTTGAAATACATTGAAGCCTTTCTAGTATTTAGGGGGTTCAAAAATCCCGTTTATATTTGAGGAAAGTTGTATTTGTCCCCTATGGTGCAGTTAGTGTGCTTCAGATTGCTGCACCTTGATTTTATACATGTATGGATTGATGGACCTGGCCTGTACGTCAGCAACTGGATTGGTGGATCTGGTCTTATCCGTACTGCACCAAGTGGATTGGTGGATCTGGTCTTATCTGTACTGCACCAAGTGGATTGGTGGACCTGGTCTTATCTGTACTGCACCAAGTGGATTGGTGGACCTGGTCTTATCTGTACTGCACCAAGTGGATTGGTGGACCTGGTCTTATCTGTACTGCACCAAGTGGATTGGTGGACCTGGTCTTATCTGTACCTCACCAAGTGGATTGGTGGACCTGGTCTTATCTGTACTGCACCAAGTGGATTGGTGGACCTGGTCTTATCTGTACTGCACCAAGTGGATTGGTGGACCTGGTCTTATCTGTACTGCACCAAGTGGATTGGTGGACCTGGTCTTATCTGTACTGCACCAAGTGGATTGGTGGACCTGGTCTAATCTGTACTGCACCAAGTGGATTGGTGGACCTGGTCTAATCTGTACTGCACCAGGTGGATTGGTGGATTTGGTCTTATATCTGGACAGAGAAGAAATGCTGAAGACTCTAGGGCAGTCAAAAAAAATGTCAGTTACTAGGAACAACTCAGAGGTATAGAAGCCAGATAAGTGGTATATCCACCATCATGTACTTGGCATTAAAGGAACACTAACTCCAACATGTGAAATCGGTTGATATAACAAAATTATTCATGTGTTACAGCCTTTAAATATAGTCCCAGACTTGCTTTTTAATGCCTATGCAAATTGGTCTGTTTGGAGAGCTTTGATATAAATCCGTTTGTATTAAGACATTTAGAGCTAATGTCAGTTAACTGATTGTATCTACAGTGGATATAAAAAGTTTACACACCCCTGTTAAAATGCCAGGTTCTTGTGATGTTAAAGAATGAGACAAAGATAAATCACGTCAGAACTTTTTCCACCTTTAATGTGACCTATAACGTGAACAATTCAATTGGATACCTTTAGCATTTAAGGGGGTAAAGCCCAATTTGAATGAACAGGTCATTTTATTTCTCCCTGTGGGTCTGTTGGTTGAACCCAGAATTACACCATTTCCTCTTAGGTTTAGTTCCTACTGGTGACTGAATTGCAACGATTAGAACTGGTGAGGTGAAAAAAAAAAAAAAAAAAAAAGTGAAAATCTGTATTTATTGTGTTGTGCGCTATCCGGTCAAGTGACCAGATTCCACATCTGAGGTGAGCAGTGTTACACTAGGTAAAAGGGGCAGGAGTGGATACTTTATCATTCAATTACTCTTGAACTACAACTCTGACAGACTTGAAATAACGCTCTCCATGGCCCAAATACTATGAAGATTAATTGGAGCTGCTTTTATTGTGAAACATTACTATTCCTTTAAAGGGACACTAAACAATTTTTCTTATTTTGTAAAATAATTTTTGAAAAAAAAAAAAAAATTGTTGTACAAATCCCATCTCTCAAACCTTTACTGTTTGAGAGGTAATCACAGTGAAAGTTCTCCCCTCCTTCCCCTTCTCCTGACATCAGTGCTGTGCTGACAGCAGGAGATCCCGGTCCTGGGACCAGCTGGCGGCTCTGCAGCAGAGCCGAAATCGTGATATTGAAAAATAATTACTTCATTGGAATGGTCTACAAAGTGCGCCTGGTTTGCAAGCAGACTTTGTAGACCGTTCCAATGAAGTAGTTTGTTTCCAATAACGCTGTTACGGCTCTGCTGAAGAGCCTCTTCGTGACGACCGACACAAATCGCCTTCTGTCAGCTTTACAGCTGACATCAGGAGAGGGGGAACTTCAGATGCAAATATCTCTCAAACCATTAAGGTTTGAGAGATGAGATTTATGCAACATTATTAATTTTTAATCTACAAAACAAGAAAAAATGTTTAGTGGACATTACGAACAGTAACAGTAACCCCTTAGTTAACGCCCGCCGGACATTTTTTTTTTCATTTCGTAAAATGATTTCCGGGACGTATATGTACATCTTCTGTCCACCTGGGACATCTGCTCGGGACGTATATGTACATCCTCGGACAGTAAGGGGTTAATGGCTCCATTTAAATCTGTGGAAATTATTATTAGTCCCCTATAATGCAGTTGGTTTGCTCCAAAATTGATCCCCTGTAGTGTTCTCTTTCTGCGTATGGCATATCCAGTTTTAGCACATTTTGATACATGACCATTTCTGTGTATTGCAGTTACCTAATGAACTTGGTAGTTCTGGATGTAAACAGATAACCGTAGCTCTAATTGGAGCAATGCAATGGAGACCTCTTATGTTCACAGGGTTTAAAGTGATAGTAATACTTAAAAAATATATATATTTTATTTTGTAGCCATTAAAAATCATTAAGAACATTATCAGTCTTATCTCTCATACCTTTATTGTTTGAGAGATATTCACAAGCAGAGTTTCCCCTCACTGACCGAAATGGCCAAGTCTACCATCTAGCTGTCAGATTTAGAATCTGGTCCACAGATCAGCTGGTGGCTCTTCAGCTGAGATCGCAAGATATAAAAATAACTAGTTCATTGGAATGGTCTGCAATGTGTGCTTGCAAACCAGGCACACTGTATACCATTTCAGTGAAGTAGTTCTCCTTATATCTCGTGATCTCGGCTCTGCTGCAGAGCCGCGGCTGGTCTGCAAACCGGATTCCAAGTCTGACAGCTAGAGCAGTGACATCAGTGAGGGTGAACTTTGCTTGTGAATATCTCTCAAACCATAAAGGTTTGAGAGATAAGACTTATATCATTCATGTTTTTTTTAATGCCTACAAAATAAAATAAACATAAAATTAAGTATTACTATCCCTTTAAATTCTCAGTCCCATTATTGATGAGTTACACCTAACATAACCAATTAAGCATTTTATATTTTTTTTATTGTCCTTTATTTCCTTCTCACAATATTTATGTTGTTTTCAGATGTTACCACTGAGCTGCAAGTTTCCAACTCCAAACTGAGAGAGATAGAAGTCACTCAGGCCATGCAGAGGTCAGAGGTGAGTGTTACCTGGAAGGGATCACACCTAGGGGGATTGTGTCTCTAATTACTGAGATTTATAGTGTCTTTAACCCCTCTGGATGCCATAGAGGTCTCAAACAAATTGCTTTTCAATACCTAACATCCAAGGACTTTACCTTTGCTCTGCAATTCATTGTGGACCACACTGGCACTCCAAGGGTTAATTATCTTGTCAACAATAGAAGGCCACTTGGCCACATTAGAGAAAATTTCAGAAAAATCGTGCTGTTGCTGAGCAGGTGTCAGTTCAAGAAACCAAACAAATGCTTCTTAAAGGGACAGTAACGCCCCACAAAAAATCTTCTACTTTTATAGAGCTTAAAAAACTGTCCCACAAATTGTTTGAGAGATATTCGCACTGAAAGTTCCCCCTCCCTCCCCTTCTCCTGATGTCAGCGGTAAAACTATTTTACCGGCTCTGTATTAGAAGTGAGCTGTCTCACCGGCTCTGTATTAGAAGTGAGCTGTCTCACCGGCTCTGTATTAGAAGTGAGCTGTCTCTCCTGCTCTGTATTAGAAGTGAGCTGTCTCTCCTGCTCTGTATTAGAAGTGAGCTGACTCTTCTGCTCTGTATTAGAAGTGAGCGGCCTCACCTGCTCTGTATTAGAAGTGAGCTGTCTCGCCGGCTCTGTATTAGAAGTGAGCTGTCTCGCCGGCTCTGTATTAGAAGTGAGCTGTCTCACCGGCTCTGCATTAGAAGTGAGCTGTCTCACCGGCTCTGCATTAGAAGTGAGCTGTCTCACCGGCTCTGCATTAGAAGTGAGCTGTCTCACCGGCTCTGCATTAGAAGTGAGCTGTCTCACCGGCTCTGCATTAGAAGTGAGCTGTCTCACCGGCTCTGCATTAGAAGTGAGCTGTCTCACCAGCTCTGTATTAGAAGTGAACTGTCTCTCCTGCTCTGTATTAGAAGTGAGCGGCCTCACCGGCTCTGCATTAGAAGTGAGCTGTCTCTCCTGCTCTGTATTAGAAGTGAGCTGTCTCACCAGCTCTGTATTAGAAGTGAGCTGTCTCACCACATCAGTATTAGAAGTGAGCTGTCTCACCACATCAGTATTAGAAGTGAGCTGTCTCTCCTGCTCTGTATTAGAAGTGAGCTGTCTTGCCGGCTCTGTATTAGAAGTGAGCTGTCTCACCGGCTCTGTATTAGAAGTGAGCTGTCTCACCGGCTCTGTATTAGAAGTGAGCTGTCTCACCGGCTCTGTATTAGAAGTGAGCTGTCTCTCCTGCTCTGTATTAGAAGTGAGCTGTCTTGCCGGCTCTGTATTAGAAGTGAGCTGTCTTGCCGGCTCTGTATTAGAAGTGAGCTGTCTCTCCTGCTCTGTATTAGAAGTGAGCTGTCTCACCAGCTCTGTATTAGAAGTGAGCTGTCTCACCACATCAGTATTAGAAGTGAGCTGTCTCTCCTGCTCTGTATTAGAAGTGAGCTGTCTTGCCGGCTCTGTATTAGAAGTGAGCTGTCTCACCGGCTCTGTATTAGAAGTGAGCTGTCTCACTGGCTCTGTATTAGAAGTGAGCTGTCTCACCGGCTCTGTATTAGAAGTGAGCTGTCTCACCGGCTCTGTATTAGAAGTGAGCTGTCTCACCGGCTCTGTATTAGAAGTGAGCTGTCTCACCACATCAGTATTAGAAGTGAGCTGTCTCTCCTGCTCTATATTAGAAGTGAGCTGTCTCTCCTGCTCTGTATTAGAAGTGCGCTGTCTCACCGGCTCTGTATTACTTTAATGTCTAGTTCAGTGATTCTCCGATCCAATCCTCTGGACACATCAAGAGGTCATGGTATAAGGATATCTTTGATTAAACACAAGTGGAGCCGTCACTGACTTACCTGCCTGTTAAGACACAGAGAGTTACTGAAAACCTGCCCTGTTTGTGTGTCCTGAGGACTAGCATGGACAGACACTGGCCTAGTTTATACATTAATATACCAACGTATTAACCACCTTATGATTTTTTCTTTTTCTTTTGTTAGTATGTTATAGGTTAAAGTGAACCTGTGATCCACTCACATTTTTGGCTTCTTAAAGCAGAACTAACACCATATATATAATTCGCCCTCCAATTATTAGGCATATGCCGATTTAGCTTCTTAATAGTGCTATTATCTCATACAAGTACCACGTTCTGAAGTAATCCTTATTCTTCGGAGACCAGAAGCCCGGCTTGCATGCAGACATCTTGACTTGGAGACTCCTGCATGCCTGCTCTGTCCATCCCCGGTCTCCTCTAGGAGGCGCTGCACTGTCCCTTAATGCACGGGAAGGGACTGACGGCACAAGTGCAAAGACGGCTCTAAAATAAGAAGCCTGGCCGTCGGTCTCTGAAGAATAAGGATTACTTCAGAACCGGGTGTGTACTTTTGGGAATATGGAACTGAACTTTTGAATAAATATCATCTATCATCTTGACACCTGAACGTGCTTTCTCTTCACTGCAGCCCAGGCTGAGTATATTCTGTGTATCTTTATGGGACGTGCACCCTATCTTTAGTACTGATTATTATTTAATATTGGTGTGCCATTGTCTATATCCATTGCTGTAGTACTACTACTGTATATTACTACAGTAGTATGTTAAAATCAATTAAATGGGTGTTGTTGTCATAGAAACAATAGCAGAGAGGTCCCTACCAATCAGATGCATACCTTTCTTACAGTCACAGGGTTATGGATTGTGCATTTTGCTTTCCAATCTATTAAGCAGTTTGACATTTTTAGTTTAGTTGTTGGGGAATCTAATTTCAGCGATCCTTGTTCTCTGATGTGATAAAGCTACATAATTACTTACATGTCCAGAAAATAACCCTCACCCTTCTTAGGCTGCTAAAACATATCCGTTTGCACCAGAGGGTGGAATACATCAGTGGTGATTAAATAAGCATGCATCACCTTTAAACATGGAGACTGATGAGATCCATTTGTAAATGATACAGGCTCTCTAAATATAGTTCCTGGTCAGATGACAGAGAATTTGGCTTGTGGCACATCATATGTGGAGTAGGTGTGTGGCCATCGGCAAGCTGCGGGGGTGGGGAGCAAAACTAGAATGGGGTTTACCACAGTAATGATCCTACAGATGGCCTGATGTCTGAGCCAGTATTAACTATCCCCTCTTTTCTGTAATAACATTACAACATCCCCTTGCTGACATCAGTCTTCGTTTTTTGTTCAGAACGAGAGGCTGAAGAAGCTTTGTATGGAACTAGAGGAGAAACACGAGACAGCGGAACTTCAGGTGAAACAACAATCTCTGGATTACAGGAATCGGCTGCAGCAAAAAGAGGTACAGTTCAATGTAGAATAACCAAACAAAGCTTCATTATAACAGCGTGTCTGAAATCTGATTCTGGAGAAGATGTCTCCTCTTCTTTATAATGTCTTAGTACATCTCCCCTGTAGTTTATAACAGTAGTTCTCAACCCGTGCCATAAGTGGCCACTAACAGGCCAAGATATGATGCTTTCCTTGTTAGAGCACAGATGAGTTAATCAGTGTGAATGAACTTCTAATCAACACACATGTGCTGTAGTAGGGACATTCCTAAGTCCTGGCCTGTTAGTGGCCCCTGAGGGCACAGGTTGGGTACCACTGTTCTATAAAGCTCTATTACAGAGTAACATAGGAACTGGAGAGTTTATCTCACTGGAGAAGTTATCTCCTCTTTATCACACCTTAGTACATCTCCCCTGTAGTCTATAACTAAATCTCTCCCATAGAATAACATAGGAACTGGAGAGTTTATCTCACTGGAGAAGTTATCTCCTCTTTATCACACCTTAGTACATCTCCCCTGTAGTCTATAACTAAATCTCTCCCATAGAATAACATAGGAACTGGAGAGTTTATCTCACTGGAGAAGTTATCTCCTCTTTATCACACCTTAGTACATCTCCCCTGTAGTCTATAACTAAATCTCTCCCATAGAATAACATAGGAACTGGAGAGTTTATCTCACTGGAGAAGTTATCTCCTCTTTATCACACCTTAGTACATCTCCCCCTGTAGTCTATAACTAAATATCTCCCATAGAATAACATAGGAACTGGAGAGTTTATCTCACTGGAGAAGTTATCACCACTTCATTACACCTTAGTACATCTCCCCTGTAGTCTATAACTAAATCTCTCCCATATAATAACATAGGAACTGGATAGTTTATCACACTGGAGAAGTTATCTCCTCTTTATCACACCTTAGTACATCTCCCCTGTAGTCTATAACTAAATCTCTCCCACAGAATAACATAGGAACTGGAGAGTTTATCTCACTGGAGAAGTTATCTCCTCTTTATCACACCTTAGTGCTGTAGTGGGCAACCTGAGGCCCTCCAGCTAAAGCAATGCATTGCAGACTTCTCTAGCTTTCAGTGGGAGAACATATCCTTTTAAAACTGTGGGGATGCTTAACTTTCCCATTTGTTTAAAGGGACAGTAATATCCCATAAAACATCCTTCTAGTTTTGTAGAGGTTAAAAAAAAAAAAAAATAAAATAAACGATGTGCCACAAATCCTATCTCTCAAACCGATATTCGTATTGAAAGTTCCCCCTCCCTCCCCTTCTCCTGATGTTCGCTGTAAAGCTGACAGCAGGAGGTTTGACTCGGCTGACTCAATGAGGCTCTTCAGCAGAGCCGAAATCTCGTTATTTAAAAAGAATTACTTCATTGGAACGGTGTACAAAGTGTGCTAGCAAACCAGGCTTACTTTGTAGACTTTTCCAATGAAGCAGTTCTTTTTAAATAACGTAATTTTGACTCTACTGCAGAGCCGCCGACTGGTCCCCGGACCGGGATCTCCTGCTGTCAGGACAGCACTGACGTCTGGAGGGGGGGGACTTTCAGTGCGAATATCTCTCAAACCATAGTGGATGGAGAGAGAGAGAATTTGAGGCATAGTTTTTTTTTAACCTCTACAAACCTATAAGATTTTTTAATTGGACATTAATGTCCCTTTAATATGTTTTCCTTTATAAGCACGTCCTATTACACTACTAGCTAGTCTAATGCAGTTGGTTTGTTTTATAACAATGCCAGTGGACATACAATTCCACGGATTTGATTACTGTATTTTTTTCTTAGCCTTCGCTCACATTCTGATACGGAAATCTCTAAACAACTTATCCTACTACATTTATATGTAAATAATACAGTGTTTAGGTCTTATCCATAGAAATAGACTGACTTAATCAGAATATATCTTAACCCCTTAAGGACCAGCTGATCATGTACCTGTTCGGCACTTAAAGGGTTAGTAATGTTTCATAATAAAAACAGCTCTAATTAATCATCATAGTATTTGGACTTTGGGGAGTGTTATTTCAGTTCTGTCAGAGTTGTAGTTCAAGAGTAATTCAATGACAAAGTATCCCCCTCCCGTCCCTTTTACTGATGTAACACTTCTCAGCTCAGAGCAGCAGGGTGTGTCCAAATAGATTGCAGAGAGGGACAATCTTCAATTAAGATAAGGGAAAAACCTGAAAAACTTGTCAAGGGGGGCAGGGCTTTCATTGTTCTCATAGGAAGAAGATTGTCCCCTGCTGTTATCTGTCTGGTCTATGGACTGGACTCCACATTTGAGAAGAGATGGCTTACACTAGGTAAAAGGGGCGGGAGGGGAAACTTTGCTTGTGAATATCTCTCAAACCATAAAGGTTTTAGAGATGAGACTTATATCATTCTTCATGTTTTTTTAATGCCTACAAAATAAAATAAGGTTAAAACGAAGTATTACTATCCCTTTAAAGGGATTGAAATACTTAAATATTACTAATCCTCATATTGTAGCCATTTTAAAAAGATTTGAATTGTCCCCAGTGTCCCCCGCAAAGTTCCTCCTCCCTCCCCCTTCCCTGAAGTCAGCATTGTAGCTGACTGCAGGGATATCCGGTCTTATTTTCATCAGGAGGCTCTGCAGCTGAGCCGAGATCGCGTTAATAAAAAATAATTATTTAATTGAAATGGTTTTCTATGTGTGCTTGCAAACCAAGCACACTGCAAACCAAGCACATGTAGAAGACTGTTTCAGTGAAATAATTCTTTTTTTACTAACATGATCTCGGGTCTGCTGCAGAGCCGTAAGCCTGTCGTACAACAGGCTTCCCCTGCAGTCAGTACAACGCTAACTTCAGGGAAGGGGGAGGGAGGGGGGAACTTTGCGTTTGGTTATCTCTCAAACCATAAAGGTTTGAGAGATGACACTGGGGACAATTCAATTCTTTTTAAAATGGCTACAATATGTGGATTAGTAATATTTAAGTCTTACTATCCCTTTAAGGGCAACGGACTATTTTTTTTTTTTTTTTTTTTTTTTTTTTTTTTTTTTTTTTAAACTGCGTCCGGTTCAGAACTCCCCACACGGCGTGCAGTCCTGAATTCCATGATGGTCCTGGCTCCCCAACCCATGACATGGAGGACCGTCAAGGGTCCTTAAGGGGTTAATCAGGAGACCAATGCAAGTCTCTATTGCCAAACATAGAGTAAATTAATTTGATCTCTCTCTCTCTCTCTCTCTCTCTCTCTCTCTCTCTCTCTCTCTCTCTCTCTCTCTCTCTCTCTCTTTTTCTCTCTCTCTCTTTTACTCACACACAGTGCCATGCACTGATCTAAAATGAATTTCTCAAGGTTGTTTTGCAAATAAATGGCTAGTTTAATTGTAAAGTGAATTAAACCAGTTTAGAGTGACAGTTTGACTTTATTTTGTCCCCAGCGCTAGATCTCTGACTCAGAATAAAGAACCCGTACAAGCTAATAATAAACTATTGGCCATTGTAAAATGTGTCCTTGTGCATTTGGTCAAGAGAGAACAGATTGAGGGAGCAGACAGATTGAGGGAAGACTGACAGACTGCGGTACAGAGCTAGTAACCGCAATCTGTCCGGAAGGAAGCCGCAGGGTAATCTTTAGATGTTTAATTAGGGCAAAATAACGATTTTCAAAAGAAATAAAAAGTTTTCAGTCTAATCCCTATATAAACTAATGTTTTCAACGAACATGTATAGGGGTGATAGATCCCCTTTAAAGGATTAAATAGTGTCATGCACTCTGCGTGTTTGTTTGAAAAAAACCCAAAAAAACCTGCTAGCTTCCATCATGTGTGATCCATGGACGTAACATTCAGAACTGTCTGAAGATGTAACATAGTAAATTAGGCTGAATAAAGACACAAGTCCATCAAGTTTAACCTTTGCCTCATACCCCAGAGACATGAGAATTGTATAGCTTTCTTGGTACCAAATAAGTTTATCAGACCTTCCTGATCAGCCTACTAATAAACAGTATAACTCTGTATGTTCCCTTTTGAAAGAAATGTATCTAATCTTCTCTTAAATGTATCTATTGTATCTGCCGTAACTACCTCCTCGGGCAAGGAATTCCACAATTTAACAGACCTTACCGTAAAAAAACCCCTTCCTCTGCTGAAGTCTAAACCTCCTTTCTTCTAATCTCAAGGGGTGTCCCCTGGTTATTTGATCAGGCCTTGGAATGAATAGCTCACTGCAGAGATCCTTGTATTGACCTCTCATATACTTTTACAATGTCACCAAGTTTACCTCTTGAAACGAGGTACAAGGCCAAAATTCATAGGTGTCATTAGGATTTTCTGGCCATAGTAAGGTAAGTGGGGGGTATGATTAGCTGGTGTTGGTTTTATTTTAATGTGCCTGACTGGTAACAGAGTATTTTCCCTTTCCGTGTAGGTGGAGGTGAGCCACCTCAAAGCCAAGCTGAATGCTCTGCAGGATCAGATGCAGAAGATGCAGACATCTGCACAACTTGCTGGCGTCTCCCTTCAGACTCTCACCCCCTCCTCATTTGTACCCGGTGCCAGGCCTCCTGTGTCCGCTTACCATGGAGATGAAATGGATTTTGGGGATGTCATTTCTTCTCAGCAAGAAATTAACAAGCTGTTTAACGAAGTATCAAGACTCGAGACTGAAGTGGCACATTGGAAGCAAATGGCTCAGGTGGGCCATTGCCAGTTATGACCATCTTCTGGGGGTAGGCTGTATTTTGGGAGATCCTTTGAGGTTGACCGTTGGCAGCTGCAGCAAAGCATAGCTGCTGCAAAACCCTGCAAAAAGCAGAGGTGTTAGCCACGTTTCTCCTCCATTACTGGGTACTATAAACTGTCATCTGAGGGGGAAATACATAATCTATACATAATAGTATTTTTTTTTCTGCTGATTAAAACAAGGGTAAGTCACTTCTGGTGAGATGCTTCATTTAAATGTTAGAACAGTCCAAATGTATTCCTTTTTTTTTAAAAGGAACACTAACACCCAATAGTAATTTTATGTTGTATTGTAGATTTAAAAAAAAAATAAATTATGTAGAGCAAATCACATCTCTCAAACCTTTGTTTTGAGAGATATTCACATCTAAAGTTCCCCCCTCCCTCCCCTTCTCCTGACTTCAGCGCTCTGACAGCAGGAGATCCCGGTCCTGGAACCAGCCAGCGGCTCTTCAGCAGAGAGGGAATAGCGGTATTTGAAAAGAATTACTTCATTGGAATGGTCTACAAAGTGTGCCTGGTTTGCAATCACACTTTGTAGACCATTCCAATGAAGTAGTTCTTTTTAAATATCGCTATTTCGGCTCTGCTTAAGAGCCGCCTTGTGTTGGCCGAACTGATCTCCTTCTTGTACGTCATGGGTCAGTGTGCAATAAGGACCAGTGCCATACGTGTACGTCATGGATTTCAGGGCTCCCCACGCAGCTGTATGCTGTTCGGAGAGCCCTGAATCTGATTTGTATTTAAAAAAAAAAAAAATACTCTGTGATCCTTAAGTGCCGGCCGCGTGCACATAGGTCCTTAACCCCTTAAGAGCCAGCGGTACTGGAATGTTTCCATCCCATAAGGACCGCTTTGATCCTTGCCGACGCGCCGTTACATGTGACCTGTTGCGTGTATCGGCACGCCGCTTTGGGGCCTAAAAGAGATCGCTCCAGTCTTGGAGCGGTCTATTTTAGGCCCCATTTTTACTTACAGCTCTCCTGGTGGAGCACTGGAAGTTAAAAGTACGTGATGTACTATGACCGTCATCGGTCCTTAACTATTTAAGGACCGTGACGGTTGTAGTACGTCACATAGTCCTTAAGGGGTTAAGGGTTAAAGGGAAATACAGCTCCCCTTTGTGTATTTTTGTTGTTGTTTCAGCCAGTAGAAATCAATAGGCATTTTGATTAAATGTTTTATGATTTAATAAATTAGTTTTCCGTAGTTACACGCCTGCGAATCTGCTGGCCTCAATGGTTGCACATTAGAAAGCATGAGACGCAGTAACAAAAGACCATTCTATTGCCATTGTATTCACTGGAGTTGTAGACAATACACAACTACGTTATTACCATCAGGGGTAATCCATCTTTTGAGGGACTACAACTTCCATCATCCAGCAACAACCTACTGCTGGTTGGGGATGTTGGGAGTTGTAGTCCCCAACAGCTGGGGAACCAATAATTTTACATACACTTTAAGATTACAATCATTAACATTATTGTTTTAGAAACTTATTCTGTTCTGCAGTGATTTTCTTGCCTTTTTGCAGTTAATTTGTCACCACTGTTGCAGTCTTCTATAAAACTGAAAATAATAGTGTTTTGGTTTGTCCTTTTATTTTTCAGGCATCGAAGAGTCAAGGGGCGCAGAAAACTGACTCAAATGAGATTGGTGTATTACAAAATACCATTAAGGTACAACACCACACATTTAATTACATATACAAAGCAAAGTGTATACAGTGCATTGGAAATGTCCTTAGCATCCATAGTGTTAAAGGGAAATTAGGCTAAGTGACTCATTGTTTAACAGAAGGACTGATTAGTAATTATATACACCTGACTGCTGTATGATGGATTCCTACCTAGATAAGTGGTTCTGTTACACACGGTAATTATATAGATACACCTGACTGCTGTATGATGGACTCCTACCTAAGTAAGTGCTTCTGTTACACACAGTAATTATATAGATACACCTGACTGCTGTATGATGGACTCCTACCTAGGTAAGTGCTTCTGTTACACACGGTAATTATATAGATACACCTGACTGCTGTATGATGGACTCCTACCTAGGTAAGTGCTTCTGTTACACACAGTAATTATATAGATACACCTGACTGCTGTGTGATGGACTCCTACCTAGGTAAGTGCTTCTGTTACACACAGTAATTATATAGATACACCTGACTGCTGTGTGATGGACTCCTACCTAGGTAAGTGCTTCTGTTACACACAGTAATTATATAGATGCACCTGACTGCTGTGTGATGGATTCCTACCTAGGTAAGTCCTTTTGATGCACACTGTAAGT
The DNA here is from genome assembly GCA_037306005.1 of Rhinophrynus dorsalis. Taxonomy (NCBI): domain Eukaryota; kingdom Metazoa; phylum Chordata; class Amphibia; order Anura; family Rhinophrynidae; genus Rhinophrynus; species Rhinophrynus dorsalis. The sequence continues at coordinate 117,306,847 of CM074728.1, read as the reverse complement.
GCTCTATGTTAATAAAAGCTGTCATAATGATAAAAGTAGGATATGGAAGGGAAGACCGACCATGTGCAGATTCTAAGTGTGATTATCTTTTCTCAACCAGTTAGGGTATAAGGGATAAATGACAAATCTCATGGATTTGAAATGGGACTTTTAACCATGATGAATGCTACTGAGGAATCAAACGCATTGCTTTGCTATATGTTGGAGACTTCTCTAACAGTCATGGTGTTTAAAAGCCTCATTTTAAATAAATGGAAATTGGTAAATTTCTTTTTGTGCATTCTTGTTTTGCTCGAGAATTGCTCCAGTTCCTCATAGTCGATCAGCCTCCTCTCTTACTAGACGTGGCGGTTTAATTTTCAGACTGTTTGTTTATCTGCAGGATCTAAAGAAGAAGCTGAGTCGGGAAATAGACGAACATCAGCACGAGCTCTCCGTACTGCAGGACGCACACCGCCAGAAACTGGCAGAGATCACGCGGCGGCACAGAGAGGAGCTGGGCGAGTACGAGGAGCGTATTGAGGAGCTGGAGGAGCAGTTACAGTCAGGTCTCTCTTCTTCCTGTTTTTCGCTGTCAGATGTTTTATTCAAAAATTATAACAGTTCAAATAATCATGAAGTGAATTTACTGTGTTTACTTCCTGATAGTTCTAACTGACAGGAAGTGAATTTACTGTGATTACTTCCTGATAGCTCTGACAGGAAGTGAATTTACTGTGTTTACTTCCTGATAGTTCTAACTGACAGGAAGTGAATTTACTGTGATTACTTCCTGATAGTTCTAACTGACAGGAAGTGACAGGCAGTTTCTATCACATTCTATGGAGAACTGCATGTCTCTGACTTTCCTCTCAATTAGAATGTAACAGGAAATCTAATTAGAATTTGACCACTAGAGGGCACTGCTAATGTAAAAAAAAACATGGGTTTAAACTGTAATAACTCTGCAAATCTAAATCTCTCGGCAGTGGGAGTACCCTTATTTCACTCAATAGGAAAATCCCTACAATATATATTTTTTCATAAAAAAAAGTTTACTGCTCCTTTAACTGTTTAATTACAAGTGCCAGAGAGGTGCTCTGCAATGCACTGGGCATCCCTCTGGCACTGAAAAGAGTCCCAAAACAAGTGGTCATTCAAAAGGACATATGGACCAAATTTATGAAACTGGAGTTATTTTGGAGCAAAACAACTGCACCATAGGGGACAAATAAAAAACATCCTAAATCCCAATGCACTTGAATAGCTTTTTAACCCCTTGAATGCTAGAGAAGTCTTTAGTGCATTACTTCACAATGCATTGGAGACCCTGCCAGCATTTAAGGGGTTAAAAGCACAACTAAATAAAAAATCCTGTTAATTTTTCCCCTGTGGTGCAGTTGGTTTACTCCATTTTAGCTCCCTGTGCCTAGCAAGATTAACCTTTTTAAGAACCAGAGAGGAGTGTAATGCCTTTCTTTTGCAATGCTCTATGTACTCATTTGGGTTTTTAAAGGGTTAAAAGAGAACGAACACCTCCTAATAGTAACGCTCCCCACACACATACCTCTACCCTACTATGGCCAGAAAATCATAATGGCCTACGAATTTTGCCCTTATGCAGTTAAGGGGTAACCTCTTAAATCAGTCCTAGATATCGTGTCTGTGTAGGTGGACATGACGGTTACTAGCAGGACCACTGGCTCAAATTGCTCATTTAATTTTTTTTTTTTTTTTTTTTTTTTTTTTTTTTTTTTTTTTTTTTTTTAAGCTTTATTAGGAATACTTTCAGTACGATACAAAGTAAAACAAATTGGATTAAAGGGATAGTAATGTTTCATAATAAAAGCATCTCTAATTAATCATCATAGTATTTGGACTTTGGAGAGTGTTATCCACATCTGAGAAGAGATGGCTTACACTAGGTAAAAGGGGCGGGAGGGGAAATTTTGCTTGTGAATATCTCTTAAACCATAAAGGTTTGAGAGATAAGACTTATATCATTCTTCATGTTTTTTAATGCCTACAAAATAAAATAAAGATAAAATGAAGAGTTACTATCCCTTTAAGCATGGTACAGAAATAAAATACAGAGTTGTACAGTAAAATGCATTGGAGACATATTCACAATGTAGAGAGCGATCAAAGCTGTTTACCGTTAACAAATAAATCAAATTAAAGAAAGTTCGAGAAAAGTTGTCTGGATCAGCAATAGAAATTCCATAATGCGGAAATAGGTCTACAACATATAAACACAATATTATACTTAATCCACAAGAAAGTGGCAAAGAATGAATGATAGAAGGTAAAAAACAGAAACACAGAAAGGAGGAAAGGGTACTTGACAACACAGTGGGAACAGACCTAGAGGCACCGAGGGCGGGAGCATAAATTCATAGCGGCATCCGTGACGTTAGTCTGGAGTCCATAGGTGACTTCTACAGTTAGCATCAGAATAAAAGGAGGAAGGAAATAATACAGTGGGAAGAGGGCTTACTCTCCGTGTGTAAGAAATCAAGAGGCATCCGAGGAGGGCTTGACCTCCGAGTAATAGGACAGCCAGGGAGTCCAGAGGGTTTGTGTCAGGTCCAGGATCCCTCTACTCGCAAAGGACAGACGCTACATGTCGCATGTGAGATTCACCAGTCGTCTCCACTTGGCCAGACCCGGAGCAGCATCCTACCGTCAATGCAACGATATCGGTCTTCTTGCTGCATTAGTTAAATGAAAAAACAAAGATAGTTTAAACTGATATTTCACGATCGAAGAAGGTAAGTCACGTCCAAATAACAATCACATGGGGTAGTCTTCTGTGTTGACACATATCTGGTGTAGTTGCGAGCAGATAGTACTCCAATATGGAGAGATCAGGGAACCGGACCACCAGATGTGCAACATGGATCCCCGGTCAAATCACGTGGTAATCTTAACCCTTTGTGCTCCATAGGGATGTGCAGAGCATTACTTAGCAGTGCGTTGGTTATCTCTCTTTTCCTTAAAGGGCAAGTAGTCTCACTCACTGTACCTACTTCCGTTAGAAAAGCACAGCAGATGTTATGTCCACCCATAGGGACATGACAGCCAGGACTGATTGAAAATGTTCCTTTACTCAAGAGAGATAACAAGTGCAAAATTCAAAGGGGCATTTGGATTTTTTTAAGAAGGTTAGTTGGGGTTATTATTAGGGGGTGTTCTCCTTTAAAATATGTTGTCCAGACCAAATACTTGCCCAGACTCTTGCTTGATCCTCCTGTGATGTCTGGATAAGTCAGGTAACAGCATTTCCTCTTCCTTCTGCAGTGATTAATAAACGGTGATATGCGGCATGAGAAGGGACAAACTTCCCGGGGCTCAAACCTGAATTGTTATTGGATATGCTTATGTAAAATGCACTTTTATAGTCTAAGGCAGGAGCTGTTGATTAGGCCCAATCAACAGCTCCTGCCTTAGACTATAAAAGTGCATTTTACATGAGAGTTCCCAGCAGGTGGAGGTGATTCAACTGACAGCTCCTAGGCTAAGGGTTCTGACTGAATGCGGCATGCACAAAGCAGCTGTAGCGGGAACGGGTGGCTGTTTGCTTTTGGTACCTGGTGTTGGATCTCGCCTGATTTTTTTTTTTTTTTTTACTTTGACAGTTTTATTGCTACAATACATAAGTCTGCCCTTTTAATCACAAACACCGTTGTCTCATTCCACTATGTTTGGTTAATCATCTATATATATAAAAGAAGACTTTGTGCCTGCCAAAACACACCCAGGGGAGGCATAAAGCATGAGTTACTATTCCTATTGGGTGATTCAGTCATGCAGGGAGTTGGCCCTCCCCCACTATGCAGCCCGCCCACCACTATCAAAGTCAGAAAAAAACAATATGGCCGCCACTTGCTCCTACACCACAGACAAACACACATGCCTCACTCATACAGCACCAAACTCACACACATGCCCCACTCACACAGCACCACACAAACACACACACATGCCCCACTCACACACACAGACCACCACACACATGCCCCACTCACACAGCACCAAACTCACACACATGCCCCACTCACACACACAGACCACCACACACAATGCCCCACTCACACAGCACCAAACACACATGCCCCCACTCACACACACAGCACCACGTACACACACAAAGCCAGAAATAAATATGGCTGACACACACACACACACACACACACACTCACTCACCCTGACTCCCAGTGGCCTCAGCAGGACCTGTAGTGCAGCACCAGAAGAACAAAATGGCACTCAAAGGTTTAAGGTAGGCCCTCATTGCTCAATTATTTCTTCACTGTCATCATTTGCCATGCAAGACACAGGACAGACAGCCATCAGGTACACACTTAACTCACTGACTGCCACAGGGTTGTGTATCAAGTTTTAGCCCTCAGGGAGTGTGTTCAAACCCCTCACATTGTAAACTTGCATTTCCCTCCCACTTCTCCTCCTTCCACAGCCTATTACTAGCACTTTTCCACATTTATGTTAAGCCCCGCCCCTACTCGCGATTAAGCCCCACCCACTTTTAACCCAGATTGCCCCATTTGTCTCTCCACATCAGCACCACATCAGTCCCCTCTAGGGACTCCACAAGTCAAAGTTCCCAGGTATGAACACACTTCCCACTGCTATTTAACTCTCACATGCCTCTGTATATCTTAACCCTTTGACTGCCAGAGGGGTACACAACTCATGAGTGCATGTGTTTCTGCTCATATATGTTGCATGTGTGTTTGTGTCCATCTCTGTTACATATATGTGTCCATGTGTGCATCTCCAGTGTGTCTGTGTGTGTATATCTGTTACATATGTGTGCATCTCCAGTGTGTCTGTGTGTGTACATCTGTTACATATGTGTGCATCTCCAGTGTGTCTGTGTGCGTGCGTGTCTTTTGCATGTCTCTGCCGCTCACTGTGTGTATGTGCATACCTCCCAACATTTCACATGGCCAAAGAGGGACACTGTAGTTTTAGGTGATATTGTTGGGGCGTGGCTGGTGGGCAGGGCATTAGTAAGAATTTTTAGGTTATTTCATGACCTATTACTGGCTATTTATGTAGCTGAATAAATGATTTAGTGCAAGACCAAAGTATTTTATTTGCACAGACTAATGTATAAACACATATACTGAAGTTTATTGCTTTATTGCTGTAGAGCAAAGTAGTACACACCACACAGTCAGGGCTGGTGCAAGGATTTTTGCCACCCTAGGCAAAACCTAATTTTGCCGCCCATTTCGCTCCGCCCCTTGTGTCCCACCCCTTTATACCCTGCCTTCTTATACCCCACCTCTTTTCATGATTGTCCTCTCTCTGCCCCCTGGGCCAGTCTGCCCCTGGTCTGGAGATGCCTGTAAGAGATGCCCCCTACCAGCTCCAACTTGCCCCTTATCAGCTTCACTTTGGCCCACCAGCTCCACTTTGCCACCATCAGCTCCAACTTGCCACCATCAGCTCCACTTTGCCCCCCATCCACTCCAACTTGCCCCCATCAGCTCCACTTTGCCCCCCATCCGCTCCAACGTACCCCCACCAGCTCCACTTTGCCCCCCATCTGCTCTAACGTGCCCCCACCAGCTCCACTTTGGCCCCTCAGCTCCACTTTGCCCCCATCAGCTCCACTTTGACCCCCATCCTCTCCAACTTACCCCCATCAGCTCCACTTTGCCCCCCATCCGCTCCAACTTGCCCCCCATCCGCTCCAACTTGCCCCCACCAGCTCCAACTTGCCCCCACTAGCTCCACTATGCCCCCATCCGCTCCAACTTGTCCCCCATCCGCTCCAACTTGCCCCCCATCTGCTCCACTTTGCCCCCATCTGCTCCACTTTGCCCCCCATCTGCTCCACTTTGCCCCCCCTCAGCTCCACTTTGACCCTCATCCGCTCCTATTTGCCCCCATCAGCTCCAACTTGCCCCCACCAGCTCCACTATGCCCCCTCAGCTCCAGCTTTCCCCTAACAGCTCCAACTTGCCCCCATCATCTCCACTTTGCCCCACATCCGCTTCAACTTGCCCCCTCAGCTCCACTATGCCCCCTCAGCTCCAACTTGCCCCCCATCACATACCTGTAGCTCCCGCACAGTCTTCTCTTCAGTAATGCAGAGCGCGGCGGGAGATCATGACTCCTAACGCGCTCTGCATTACTAAAGATCCGACCAGATGAGGGAGCGCTGTAGCAACACAGACCTGACTGTGTTGTGGTTCCCGTCGTGGTGTGTGTGCGGGCGCAGCTCTTCTCCGCTGCATGCCCGCGCCCCCAGTACGTGTGCGCCCTAGGCCGGCGCCTACGTCGCCTATAGGTGGAGATGCCCTGCACACAGTCTGACCTCCTAAAAAGAGGGACAACAGGGTGGGAAAGAGGGACAGAGGGATTTGGCCCTCAAAGAGGGACACTTGGGATGTATGGTATGTGTCTGCCTGTGTGTTGTATATGTCTGTGTTTATCAGTGTGTCTGCATTTCACACACGTGCGCCCAACGGTCATAACATGACGGGCAACGCCGTCCCACATTGCTAGTAATGACTATAATTAAGCATAGATATCCTGAAAACCTGACCTGTGTGTGTTTTGAGCTAATGCTGAGAATCGCTGATCTAGATACAACATGAAGAATATTGGGAGTAATCCATCTGCACTATAGGGGACAAATAAAGCAATGTGCATTTTAAGACTTTTTAAATGGGGTTTTAAAGCAGAACTACCATGTCACAAAATGTTTAGCAAGATGTCCATGCTACTGACAGCTGGGGAATAAAGCATATATCTATTAAATAAGGTAATAATTCTGGAAACTAGCGCTACTAAGCAGCTAGTTGCCAGAAGGGGACTTAGTTAAGCTGAACATTTTGTGACATGGTAGTTCCACTTTAACCCACTAAATGCTAGTGGAGACATCTCTAGCATTCAAATGGTTTAAAGGGATAGTAATACTTAAAATGTAAAACAAAATATGTTGTAGGGTTTATCCCCCTGAGTAAAACAAGAGTACTCCCACTGCTGAAAGATGTTTCATTCAAAAGTTATTAATTTTCAAACTTGAATTTTTTAGGTGCAATATCACAGTGGCCTGAAATTGTACAGTGGCGCTGTTGCTACACAATACTATGGACAGCTCTGGTCCCGGGACCATAAATCTCCATAGGATGGTGTAGCAACAGCGCCACTGTACAATTTCAGGCCACTATGATATTGCACCTAAAAAATTCAACTTTGAAAATGAATAACTTTTGAATGAAACACCTTTCGGCAGTGGGAGTACCCTTGTTTTACTCAGAGGGATAAACCCTACAACATATTTTTTTTTACATTTTAAGTATTAATATCCCTTTAAATGCCTCATTTAAGTCAGAGTAAACACACTCTCTCCTACAGTTTAGCTGGTTTGACCCAGAATCCATACACTTTTCTTTAGAACATAAGACCCAGAGATCCCGTTCTATGCGAAAGTAAAAGAGACGACGACACAAAAAGTATTTTCAGATTAGACTGTGGCCTTCACCCAGCGTGCCTGTATTAGAGTAATACTCACATTCTTCTGAGGCTAGATCTGTACCGGTTCAAGTATGTAACGCCTTATAAACCCCAGGACCGTTTGACGGGAACCCCATCTTGCTCCTCCATTGATTGATGCTTCTTGAACGGAACTTGTTGGTGATGCCTTCAAACTAAACCGGAATTTCAAAGTCACAGCACACAGAGGTATTTTGGACCCCGCTGGTTGTCCTTCCTAGTCTTCCGGAGTATAGGGCAGAGAAGCCGTAGTGGCTAAATTATTTATACAATATTAACAAGAATCATACTAGGGTGAGGATATGAAATACACTCTTTAATAATAATAAAAGAATGCTCAAAGCTTTATGTGTAAAAAAGATTAACTTCCTCAGGAATTTTTTTGTTCTGTTTTTTGCTCCTTGTATCTGTTTTCACACAAGGTGTTGAGCGTTCTTTTAATATTATTAAGTAGAGTATTTCATATCTTCATCCTAGTGTGATTCTTGTTAATAATAATATAAATAATTTACCCACTGGCCCCCATGGCTTCTCTGCCCTTGCTCTGGAGGCTAGATAGGACAACCAGTGGGGTCCAGTATACCTCTGTGTGATGTCACTTTGAAACCCTGGTTTAGTTTGAAGGCATCACCGCCAAGCACCGTTCAAAAAGCGTTGATCAAGGGAGGCGCAAGAGCGGTTCCAATTAAGCTGTCCTGGCGTTTATACCATGCAGGCTTTACATACTTGAGGCGGTATAGATCTAGCGTCAGAAGAATGTGAGTAAACTCTAATAGCAGCACGCTGGGTGAAAGGGATAGTAATACTTCGTTTTAGCTTTATTTTATTTTGTAGGCATTAAAAAAACATGAAGAATGATACAAGTCTTATCTCTCAAACCTTTATGGTTTGAGAGATATTCACAAGCAAAGTTTCCCCTCCCGCCCCTTTTACCTAGTGTAAGCCATCTCTTCTCACATGTGGAATCGAGTCCATAGACCAGACAGATAACAGAAGGGGACAATCTTCTTCCTATGAGAACAATGAAATACCTGCCCCCCTTGACAAGTTTTTCAGGTTTTTCCCTTATCTTAATTGAAGATTGTCCCTCTCTGCAGTCTACCTGGGCACCTCCCTTCTGATCTGGTTGAACAGGGAGGGGAAACTTTACTTGTGAATATCTCTTAAACCATAAAGGTTTGAGAGATAAGACTTATATTGTTCTTCATGTTTTTTTAATGCCTACAAAATAAAATAAAGTTAAAACGAAGTATTACTATCCCTTGAAGGCCACAGTCTACCCTGAAAATAGTGCATTTAGACTCCTTTTTTGCGCTGTTGTCCCTTTTCCTTTCACTGCAGAATCAAAACGAAGGGATCCCGTCCCTTAATCCAGCGAGCTGCAAGCACTCCTTCCCTTGGATACTGAAAGATTTATGGAACCCGTGGACCCATTCCTTGTTTTAACAATTCTCCCAATATTTCTACTGGGTCTATTCTCTCTAATTATTCCTTTTTGTGTTTTAGATTAGTGTTTGTTCTGTATACTATCTATAGGCGCTGGTATGCGCTTTCTGTAATGGAGGCTCTCTTATACATAGAGTTTCTCCTAAACCAGTGGTTCTCAATCTTTTTTGTTCGGGGCACCCCTAGCACATAATCTAGAACATTCGGGGCACCCCTAACGTATTTAATGTACTTTATCAAGGGCATAATGAAGGTACCATACATAAATATACAGTTGTTATTAGGGCTTACAATCATAATAACAAGATTAAACATAACGTACATAACACTTTCTATAAATCTGTATTTAAAAGTCCATTTTTGTTAGATTTCTTAGAAAACATGGGGCACTCTAAGTTGATGTCCGTGGCACACTAAAGTGCCATGGCACCCTGGTTGAGAATCACTGTCCTAAACAGATAAACTCGTACAGATTCCAGTGTATGGCCTGGGTACAGCTGCAGGAGCTAAAATTGTCTGTGAAGTAAAATGTGTAACACTTTTCGTTCATTAGAGGTTTGGCTATTCCAGGTTTGCTCTAGCTGTTTACTTTGCCTTGGTCTTTAGGTGGAGGAGATGGTGGCACGGATCAGTCGAAAGTGTTCGAGTTGCAAAAATCTGTCCGAACCCTGGAAGCAGAGAAGGCTGAAAATGCGCAAAGAATTCAGGAACTTGAGGACAAACTGAGAGACTTGAGCCAGGCAATATCTGCAGAAGAAGAGCAAAAAGTTACCCTGCGGAAGGCTCAAGAACTGGTAATGGAGGAACGAAATCAGATGGTGCAAGACTATGAAAGACTGAAATCTGATTTCATGGAGCTGCAGGCAGCAAGAGTGGATGGCTCAGCCCAAGTGACAAATTTACAAGAAGAGGTTCTACGGCTACGAGAAGCCTTGTGTGGTGAGTTTCCAAAAAAAACACACATAAATGTAACTGTTTAAAGCCTAAAGGGTGTGCAACACATTGTGAAAGGCCATTAAGGACCAACTCTGAACCATGATACAATGTAACAATATCTCTGCAGCACTTTGTGCTGTTTTTTTTTCCCTTTTGCATTGTATTTTATTGGTTGTATCAGTGTCCTTGCTTTCACAGTTCCTGACAGAAAGCTCTCTAAAGAGAGACCCAGGAATGGGAAAAATATAATGATAAAAAACGTGGACAATTGAGTTTAAATATTATGCATTTGAAGAATTTGTAAGGTTACTATCCCATTAATGTGTATAACAAGAGCACTTGCCTAGGTTAGGTGTCCTTCATACCTCATTAAGGAAACCAGAATGAACCCCCCCCCCCCAGCAATTAGCTTCTTACCTTTTATCGGTGTAAAGAATACATGGTAAACAACTGGTCAAGCAGCATACGGAAATTTGAATTCTGATGGAGCGGTCGTCCTCACTGTATAGTGCAATAATGTAAAAATCCCTTTCGTATTCTGCTGTGGCCAGCTTGTTGCCTTTTTATTTATTTATGCTAATAAATGGTAAAATGAGAATTGCTAGTGGGCAGTCCTTATACCTATTTTATTAAAGGGACCCTCACCTTTCTAGCTTCCTCCTCTCATTGGGGGCTTCCATCTTGAAAAGACTTAAATGAATGTTCCTCCTTATTAGTTTAATCTGCCAGTCTAGGGTGAAAAGTTTTAGGTTCTAGCAGCCTAAGAAGGTGGAAAGGGGTGCTATTCTGGGCCTGTATTAGTCAGCTTTTTCAGACATGTCAGTAAAATAGTAAAATTGTCCAACATCCATGGGTCACTTCACTTCCGCAGTTGGGGGCAACGGGCATCCCTGCAGCCACAATGCAGCCCTTAGTGGCTTCTCTTGCAGCTGCCAATCTGGTCTCTGCTTCAGCAGGAAGAGGATCAGAGAGAGAGATTTACAAAAGTAGAGTGAAGCAAATAAGAAGCCTTAAATTGTCTGTAGCAGTGTCTTCGATAGTTATAAAATTAAGAATGCCAGTTTAGGAGGGCTGTAAGCCATGTAGTATGTGGGGAAAAAAATGGAGTCATGATGTTTGCAAAAAGTTGTGCAGTGAATTTATAAAGAAATGCCTCCATTTGCAACAATCTTCACCAGAATATTAACCCCAGGTATATACTGTCCTTAAGCATTGCAGGAGTTAACATCAGAGTAATAACGCCGTATTTATAAAGCTCCTTAAATCATTTAAAAATCAGCCCTGACGTTACCTTCAGTTTTCATGACTTAAAGGGATAGTAATACTTCGTTTTAACTTTATTTTATTTTGTAGGCATTAAAAAAACATGAAGAATGATATAAGTCATATCTCTCAAACCTTTATGGTTTAAGAGATATTCACAAGCAAAGTTCCCCTCCCCGCCCCTTTTACCTAGTGTAAGCCATCTCTTCTCAGATGTGAGTCTGGTTGTATGACAGTACAGATAACAGCAGGGGACAATTTTCTTTGTATGAAAACAATGAAAGCCCTTCCCCCCTTGACAAGTTTTTCAGCTTTTTCCATTATCTTAATTGAAGATTGTCCCTCTCTGCAGTCTACCTGGGCATCTCCCTTCTGATCTGGTTGAACAGGGGGGGATACTTTGTTTGTGAATATCTCTTAAACCATAAAGGTTTCAGAGATAAGACTTATATCATTCTTCATGTTTTTTTAATGCCTACAAAATAAAATAAAGTTAAAATGAAGTATTACTATCCCTTTAAAGGGATAGTAATGTTTCATAATAAAAGCAGCTCTAATTAATCATCGTAGTATTTGGACTTTGGAGAGTGTTATTTCAATTCTGTCAGAGTTGTAGTTCAAGAGTAATTCAATGACAAAGTATCCCCCTCTCGCCCCTTTTACTGATGTAACACTGCTCAGCCAGATCAGAAGGGAGGTGCCCAGGTAGACTGCAGAGGGGACAATCTTCAATTAAGATAAGGGAAAAACCTGAAAAGCTTGTCAAGGGGGGGGGGGGGCAGGGCTTTCATTGTTCTCATAGGAAGAATATTGCCCCCTGCTGTTATCTGTCTGGTCTATGGACTGCATTCCACATCTGAGAAGAGATGGCTTACACTAGGTAAAAGGGGAGGGAGGGGAAACTTTGCTTGTGAATATCTCTCAAACCATAAAGGTTTGAGAGATAAGACTTATATCGTTCTTCATGTTTTTTTAATGCCTACAAAATAAAATAAGGATAAAACGAAGGATTACTATCCCTTTAAGGACAATTTCTTAAAACGTACTATGGATGGGTGTTTTAAATCTCCCTCAAAGTTCCCTCTGCCATATCAAACCCCCCCATATTGTCACCCCTAAAATAGCATTCATCTTCTTTTGCCTCAAATATGTCTCTTTATACTACTGTCCCATCTTTAACCCCTTGCATGCTAGCGAGGTCTTGAAATGCATTGGAGACCTCTCAAGCATTCAAGGGGTTAACCGTTGTGTACCCCTCTGGAACGCAAAGGGTTTAAAGACCCATTTACATCCACAGAATTATTTACTTGTCTCCTATAGCTTTGTTATGCCACATTTGCCTAACAATACCGATTTCCATCAGAGTGTAAAACGAGAAAAAGAAAACAAGGCGTTCAGAGCGAAGGCAATAAATAATAAGTATTTAAAATGGCTTTTGTATCTGTGGATTACTGTGATAATGACGCATCATATTGTTTGTGTTTTAGAGGCAGAGAAAGACAAGACAAAGAGAAGTAGTCCAGTTAAGGTACATTTTATTTTCTTTATATTAGTGGTGGAATATTTGCTATGTGTTGGTCAGATGGGGAAATTGAGATGTAGACTTTGTTTTGCAGGATGAGGAGCGTTTACAAGCAGAGACCCTCAACTTACTGGAACTTGAAAGTCGCCTGCAGGTTCTACATGGTGAAAAGGAAGTGCTAGAGACAGAGAAGGTATTTGTCACAAAAAGGGGACAAAGTGGATCAAATAAAGTTCATCCCAGACCATAGGGTTCAAGGAAAAATTCACAAAATCTCCATTGATTTCAAGGATCACTTAAAGGGTTAGTAATGTTTGTTTAGACAAGCAGCTAAGCTTGTTCTTCATAGTTAATAGTACTGATGTCTGATGGTGGCGCTGTTCATAACTGTCTAGTTCCGCTGTAATTACATGATGTTTACGTCTCCCACCCCTTTTCCCAATACCTGTCTTCTCTGGCTCAGATCTGGCAGCGGATCATGACAACTGACGATCTTCAGTCAGTAGCAGGGAAAACCTGTCTGTCTTTGTCATGAAGGGCAGGGTTTTTTTTTATACTGACAGAGGGAAGACTCTCTTGTTTTGATCTGTGTGGTATGATGATTAATATTGGTATGGGATTAATATTTAGTTAGTGTTTGTTGATCCAGGGAGAATCTGATTGCCATTTGGAATCAAGAAGAAGTTTTTTCCCCCCATTCAAGGCAGAATTTGAAATTGCTATATTGAGGGGGGGTTTTTTGCCTTCTTTTGCATCAACGATGGTAAACAGGAATAGGAAAAGGGTTGAACTAGATGGACGCAAGTCTTTTTTCAACCTAAATTACTATGTTACTATGACCAGTTTTCAGAACTGAGAGGTAGTGGCTTACAATCAGGGAAAAGTGGCCAGGAGGGATAAACCTCATCATTATACAGTGCAACTAGACTGTTATGAGCACTGCCACCACTGGACATCGGTACTATTCAAGGGGAGAGATTGCACGTATTAAAGTTGCCTTGATTTGGATGCTCTTTTGCACTGAATCTGTAATCCTTTTTTTAAATATAATGCGTTATTCTCTGTGATACTGGCTTTTAAAGTTTAGCCAGTTGCATCAATTCAGGACAGGCTGCGGGTCAACTCTGCCATGAAGCCTGTCAGTCTTTGTCTATTCCCCTCCCAAGTAGCGCTTCATCCCAAACGCCTCAGATGACTGATGATTTCTCCATGTAAGCTGGAGCGGTCTCTTGCCAGTGAGACTCAAATGAGTTTGGGACGAGGCGCTACTTGGCGAGGGGAACATACGACGATTGACAGGCTGCGGGGCAGAGTTGACCAGCAGCATGTCCTGAAGTGACGTCACCGGCTGAACTTTAAAAGCCAATATCTTGGAGAATACCACATTATATTTAAAAAAAATAAATACATAAATAAAAGGATTACAGATAAAGTGCAAAGGAGAATTCAAATCAAGGCAACTTTAATACAGGTGATTGTTCTTCATAGTTAAAGGGGAACTATCTTAGCTGCTTGTATAATCGAACATTACTAACCTTTTAAAGGGATAATAATAGATACTTTTAATTAAATGTAATACTGTGTAGATACAAAAAAAAAAGAAATTAATTGAGCCTAGTCCGATCTCTCAAACCTCCTTCAGTAGAGCAGAAATCGCCTGATTTTGCCTCTTCTGAAGAGCCACAGGACGGTCTGTGGACCGGGATCTCCTTCTGTAAGGTAGACCGTGACATCAGTGCAAGGGGAGAGGGTAGGGGGAACTTTATAATTATATCTCTCAAACCATAAAGGTCTGAGAGATCAGACTTGGCTCAATTCTTTTTCTGTATTTACAGTATTACATTTAATTAAAAGTATCTATTACTATCCTTTTAACAGCTAAATTATCTGTGATCATACACCTTTAACCCCTTAATGACCCTTGACGGTCATAGTACGTCAAGGGTCGATTTGACTTAACGACCGATGACGTACTATGACCGTCATCGAGTTCCGGGCTCCCCCCGCGGCTGCACGCCGTTCAGGGAATCCGGAACGCAACGGAGCAATAAAAAAAAAATTGCTCCGTGGTCGTTCAGTCACGTCCGGATTCCCCGGTCGTTAAGGGGTTAAATCCTTTCTACTTCTTCTTTGGAAACCACAATTATGAATAAAACAATATATTTTTTTTTCTTTTAATCATTCAAGAAAGAACTACAGATGAAGTTGGATCAATTCCAGTCAGCCAGTGCCAGGGATTCGGACATCACAATAGATCAGCTGAGGCGAGAACTTGAGGAGAGTGAAATGAAGAGAAACGAAGCGTTGGCAGAAAAGGACATTGTATCCGCAGAGCTGGAGGAACTCGATAAACAAAACCAAGAAGCTATGCAGGTTGTCTACCCTTCTAGTGCTTAAAGGAGCAGTAAACTTTTTTTATGAAAAAATACATTGTAGGTCCTTTCCTGTTGAGTAAAGTAATGTTACTCCCACTACTGAGAGATACATATTTCCAGAGTTATTACAGTTTAAACCAGAGTTTTTTTAACATTACAGTGCCCCCTAGTGGTCAGATTCCATTTAGTTATTCTGTTACATTCTGTTCGAGAAGAAAGTCACTGATAAACAGTTCTCCATAGAATGTGATAGAAACTGCCGAGTCACTTCCTGTCAGTTAAAACTATCAGGAAGTAATCGCACTGTAATTTACTTTTGTAACGGAAGCTGTGAAGGGACCACGTCGCCTTCCGCCGTCGTTCCTGGGTCTCTCCTTCTCGACGCAGATAAGCGCCGTCAGGTGCACCGGTTGGGGTATGGACGGTCACTGGAAACAGCCACAGGATCACTGGAAGCAAGGAAGCAGGGAAGTAGGGAAGAGTCCACGTCGCCGCCTGACAGTCCACGAAGTTAGGTCGCAGGAAACTGGCAGCAGGCGGTCGGCAATTCAGGATACTTGGCGCAGATGGGTATCAGAGTGGATACTTTAGACCATAAGCAATACAAGACTCCAGGACTCCTTGTTCACTCCAAAACAGAACTCATTTTATTGTCACAAACCACAGATATTTATATACAGTACAGTACATTGGATCACATGGGGAAACCTGGTACAATAGGGAACATGATTAAATCAAACACATCAGACAAAAGGCAAGGGCTGACACCATGAGAGCATTCACAGAGGTAATCAACTCACAACATAATACAAAGGGCTGGCAACAGAGTTTCAGGCTATACAATAGGTGACTCACAGACTGAGGGGTGTGAATGGATTAACACACACAGCAGGGGGGTCTCAGGACAGTTCTCACTCCAAGGACTTGAGTGGCCAGAATATTCATTTCCTTAACAATGGCCAGGGGTTGAATAATTAAGCAAAAGGCTTGGGAGTCTGCAATACATAATGAAATAATTAACCCCTCACTGCCTATTCCCTTGGAGTAAACCCTCAACATACTATATACAATAACTAAAACGTTCGCCATACATTAAACATACTATGTGATCCAAAGTCTATGAATTTAAGTCTTTCTCTTAGGGAATAGCTGGCCAGTTTGTACGCCAAGGCACAGCACAGAGTCCAAACAGCAATAAATGTCCATAGTCTTTGAATAAATAGTTTGAGGTCCAGACAAGGGCTCAGTAACGGGTAGGATCCGTTACATTTCTCCCCCTTTTTGTACCAAGCCAGCGGGGACAGTAGTAAACGCTGACTTGGAGCTGTAGGAGACCATTGAGGTTGTGAGCCACTTGTCTGGACAGTTCATTAGTCTGGAGGCCTTAGTCCTAGGCCAGTCTTAAAGGAGGAGCCCCTTGTCCTGGGCCAGGGAAACAATGACTCAGCCTGGTGTCCTGTGCCAGGAGAAAATGCAAGCCCCTTGTCCACGCCTGGAAATAGAAAGCAGGTCTCTTGTCCTGGACCAGGGGTACAGTCTCGGTTCTTAATCCTGGGCCAGGGAAATTGGTGCCTGGTTGTCCTGGCAATCATCAAATTGGGTGGCCTCTCCTGGGCCATGCTCCATGCAGAGCTGGGGTTCAATGTTCCTGGGTCTGGGGCCAGGGGCTCAGGGTCCAAAGCCAGTCTATAAGGGGGATCTTCCTGGGGCAATTGTGTCTCTGGCTTCTGTGCATCAGAGTGTGGGGAGAGAGGTATATCTCCCCCTTTTAGTTGGGCCACTGCCCCAGAGGAACAGGAGAGGATGTTTGTCCCACTCTCCTGGGCTGGGGCAACGTTCTGGGACACATTCCCACCCCCCAGGCAGAGCTCAGGAAATTCAGGGGCCCCAGCAACATCCCTGATGAGGACGGTGGTCCCACTCACCAGATCAGGGCCCAAAGGGGAATTGTTGGGGAGCGCCTTCTTGGGGCTTCTGGTGAGCTTGCTCCCACTCACCAGTGTCAGGGCAAAACAAGGGGTGGTGTGCTCACTCCTACACACCACAGCAGGGGGTTCACAGGACCCGGTGAATTTGCTCCCATCCACCAAGCCAGGGGTCACAGGGAAAGGGAACACAATCGTTGGGCTGGGGATGAGGACTGTTGATCCACTAATCCCAGCCAAGGTTTCACATGATCTGGTGCGCTTGCTCCCACGCACCAAGCCAGGGGTTACAGGGGGACTGGAGAGCTCGCTCCTACTCTCCAGCATGAGGAACTTGGGGCAACATCCAGGGTTTCCAGGGGCAGTAGCAGCACTGCAGGGTGGCAGCCTGCTGTACCCCTCTTCTTCTTGGCCCCTCACATCAGGGCCATCTCTTGTCTTCTGGAGGAGGGCAGTCTCAATCCTCCTCGCAATCTTAGTCACATACCTGGAGAAGACACTCTTCCCCTTCTCCAGGGCAGTAGCAACAGGGGACGGACTGGGGCTGCTGGTGGGGACCTGCATCTCCTTCACCACAGCAGGGGTTTCCCAGACCCTGGTGAGCTCGCTCCCACTCACCAGGTCAGGGTTTACAGGGGGGCTGATGGGGCACTCTTCTCCACCCATCAGTTCACACAACAAATTCACAGGAGGGCCAGCAGCACTGCTCTCTTCCGGTCCGCTGGGGACCTCCTCTTGTAGGCCATCACTTTCCAGGGCCTTCTCTGCCTTGAGGGAGACCGCAGTCCCATCCCTCAAGGCGGCATCCTCTGTGGCCCTGGAGAGCACATACCGCTCCACTTCCAGGGCGTTTTCCAACCCCACAGGGGGCATCATCTTGGGGCTGCTGGTGAGCTCTTCCACACTCACTACAGCAGGGGGGTCATAGGGACTGATGGGCTCTCTCCCAACCATCAGTTGGGACATACAATCGCTACTGGTGGGGACCTGCATCTCATCCACCGCAGCTGGGAAAACAGGGGAAGGGGCAATATGCCTATCAGGGGAGATGTCCGTCCCATCCCCTGATGCAGAGGCATTCTCTTCACTGAGGGGGAATGAATTCCCACCCCTCAGCTCAGGCAACAAACGGTCCAGGGGCAAAGGGGTATCAGGCAGGGCAACAGGGGCACTGGTGAGGAACGCATTCCCACTCACCAGTGTGGAGTGAACAGGGGCAGCTCCATCTAAGTCCTCAGCTCCACTGAAGTCCTCCTCAGATGAGTAACCCCCCCAGTCTTTTTCCTCTCTTTGTAGCTCCTGGGCTTCCTCTATCCAGCCCATGTACATTAGCTCCAAGTTCCATTCCTGCTCGACTAAACGGTCTAGGTTCCCCTCCAGGTCTGGAGGAAAGTAACTTCCAAACATGGCCTTTCTTTTCTCCCAAATCTCCCAGTAGCGGCTGTAATTCCTCTGGCCGAAAGTAGCATCCTCCTGAAAGGCCATCCATACCAGTTGTTGGAGTTTCAGGCGCAAGTTGAACGGGAAAAAGTTGACCATAACTCCTGTATACTCCTTGTGAAGGCACTTGATCATTTCCCAGTATCCGTCCTGGACTTGGAGCTCCTCTGTGATGCAGGTGGTGACCTCCCGGTAAAACTCCTCGGCTAAATCACCTAGGAAGGTCTCCCATTGACATCCTATGTAGTGGTACCGCATGTCATACACTCCTATGGCCTCCGGCAGCCGTGCTTTCGCCGCCATCTCTTAGCTGGTACACCCGGTAAAAGAAGGAGAAATCCCACCGCTATGCCACCAATGTAACGGATGCTGCGAAGGGACCGCGTCACCTTCCGCCGTCGTTCCTGGGTCTCTCCTTCTCGGCGCAGATAAGCGCCGTCGGATGCACCAGTTGAAGTATGAACAGTCACTGGAAACAGCCGCAGGATCGCTAGAAGCAGGGAAGCAGGGAAGAGTCCACGTCGCCGCCTGACAGTCCACGAAGTTAGGACGCAGGAAACTGGCAGCAGGCGGTCAGCGATTCAGGATACTTGGCGCAGATGGGTATCAGAGTGGATACTTTAGACCATAAGCAATACAAGACTCCAGGACTCCTTGTTCACTCCAAAACAGAACTCATTTTATTGTCACAAACCACAGATATTTATATACAGTACAGTACATTGGATCACATGGGGAAACCTGGTACAATAGGGAACATGATTAAATCAAACACATCAGACAAAAGGCAAGGGCTGACACCATGAGAGCATTCACAGAGGTAATCAACTCACAACATAATACAAAGGGCTGGCAACAGAGTTTCAGGCTATACAATAGGTGACTCACAGACTGAGGGGTGTGAATGGATTAACACACACAGCAGGGGGGTCTCAGGACAGTTCTCACTCCAAGGACTTGAGTGGCCAGAATATTCATTTCCTTAACAATGGCCAGGGGTTGAATAATTAAGCAAAAGGCTTGGGAGTCTGCAATACATAATGAAATAATTAACCCCTCACTGCCTATTCCCTTGGAGTAAACCCTCAACATACTATATACAATAACTAAAACGTTCGCCATACATTAAACATACTATGTGATCCAAAGTCTATGAATTTAAGTCTTTCTCTTAGGGAATAGCTGGCCAGTTTGTACGCCAAGGCACAGCACAGAGTCCAAACAGCAATAAATGTCCATAGTCTTTGAATAAATAGTTTGAGGTCCAGACAAGGGCTCAGTAACGGGTAGGATCCGTTACAACTTTGATCTGTGATAACTTTTGAATAAAACACCTTTCAGCAGTAGGAGTACCCTTGTTTTACTCAGGGGGATAAACCCTACAACATTTAAGAGGCAAAACATAATTTGTCAAGAAAATATTACAGGGTTTCCCTGCTGAGTAAAATAAGGTTATGTCTGAAAGAAATTCTAACTCAAACTTTATTTTATTCAAACAACTGGAAACAGTGCCAACTAGTGTCCTAAATGCAAATGATTTTTATAATGCAGTAGCTAATGGCACACAGCGTTCTCCATACGATTAGGCACTCTGTGCAGTTCGGGGATCCACTGGTCTGCTGTAGTGGTGAGTCGTGTTGCACCACTTTTCACTACAGTGAGCAGGGGTTCTTCACCACGTGCCCACTCCTGTGTAAATCGGTGCCCCTGATTCGCTGCCTGCCACTGATCTCCACCCCCTGACGCTCTGGGGCAGACAGCGAACCAGAAGCGGTTAGAATTTTATATGTATAGATTCTGTGGGAAAGCTTGAGTCATAAACTATGTCCCTGCGTAAGTGGGAAAAAAACTGCGACACCTGAAGACTAAAATAGAACTTTACAGTTTTAATTTATAAAACTGAGCATTTTTCAAGAAATCCTTTGTCAGAAGTGCCAGTAGGTTTCTTACTTAGCAGGAAAACCCTACAAGAGATTTTTTCTATAATAAAGTTAGTACACCATACACACAGCAGTTTTGTTGTAGTAGCATTCTGTTCTAATATATCTTTCTATGTTTCAGCACCTCTTGCTAATGAAGGAGCAACTGTCTAAACAGCGAATCGACGTGGAGACCAGCGTAGGTCAGCTGGAAAGGGAATTAGAATGTGAAAAGAAGAACGTATCTCAGGTTGAATCCGAAAATTCAGGACTACATAAGGAAGTAGAAATGTACAAAGAGAAACTGAGCCAGACTGCAGCTTCACTGAATGACATGCACGTGAATAATCAGCAGCTCACAAATCAAGTGCAGGAGCTAATGGCTCAGCTTCGGAATGTAGAAATGCAGAGTTCTAGTGTTGAAAGTGAAAATGTAAAACTCCAAGAAAAACTTAGGCAAGTGACAAACGAGCTTTCCATAGTCAAACAAGAGTCTCTTTCTAGATCCTTGGGTGAAAGTGATAAAGAGAGAGAGCTTGAGATTGTAAAATTAAATACTCAGCTTTCAGAACTCACACAGCTGAAGGAGGAGTTAGAAAAAGTCATATGTGATCTTAAGATGGAAAATGAGATGCTGCTTTCAACCCAAGAACAGACAAAGGTGAAGCTGCAAGATGCCGTAGCCAGTCACAGCAAAGACGCTCTTGAGATGCAGTGTGTAATAGAGGCTTTGAGGACAGAGAAGGGCCGTCTAGAAAGTGAGCTGAACCAAACTGAAAACAGATTGCTTGAGCAGGCTCAGAAGTAC
This sequence comes from Rhinophrynus dorsalis, assembly GCA_037306005.1. Lineage (NCBI taxonomy): Eukaryota > Metazoa > Chordata > Amphibia > Anura > Rhinophrynidae > Rhinophrynus > Rhinophrynus dorsalis. The sequence continues at coordinate 117,285,704 of CM074728.1, read as the reverse complement.
GAGCGCACGATAGAGGAACTGTCGAACGCACAGAAAATGGACACGTCGGCCTTGCAGAAAGAGCATGAGCATCTAGTGAAACTCAATCAGGATACAGGTTTCCAACTAGCAGAGAGCAAAAGGACCATAGCACAACTGGAATCGGATTATGAGGAAACCAAGGTGATATTGAACAGCAGCTTAGAAGGACAGAAACAGCTGACTGAGGTGATAAAAGAGAAGGAGAAATTTGTTGAAGAGCTTAAGGAAAGGAACTCGGAGTTACTGAGGGAACTGGAACAACATGCAAAAATCTCCAAAGACTTTGATGTTTTAAGACAAAACATAGATGAAAAGGAAAAGGTTCTTGCTTCCATGAAAGAAGACAATAACCACCTAAAAGAAGAGATTGAGCGACTAAAGGACCAGCAGAGCAGATCTCAACCAGCAGTCGAACCCAAAACATTAGATCTAATTACAGACCTGGAAGCGGAGATTACTCAGCTGACTAAAGTACAAAAGAATTATGAAGAGGAGCTGAAGCTTCAGAGAAAGGCGTCAGAAAACCAAAATCAAAACGTGATGCAACTACAGAAGTCTCTGCAGGAGAGGGTAAAGGAGATGGATCAGGTTAAGTTGCAACAAAAGCAAATGGTGGATATGTACGAGAAACGTCTGTCTGAGAAAGACAGCGAGATATCCAGCCTCCGACAAACGAACGAACTGATTAGCTCGCAGTTACAGAACGAGCATATGTTTCATACGCAGTCCTCTGTCATATTGCAGGACACCAAAGCACAAACCATTAATGGAGAAAACGGCACTGAGAAGCACGATTTTTCTAAAGCTGAGATCGAGAAGTTGGTGAAGGGAATTAAAGAGAAGGAAATGGAAATCAAAGTGCTCAATGAGAAGAATGTTACTTTGTCTAAGCAAATTGATCAGTTATCAAAAGATGAAGTCGGCAAACTCACCCAGATTATTCAACAGAAAGATTTAGAAATACAAAGTCTTCATGCAAGAGTCTCCACCGCGAATTATATGCAGGATGTCGTGTATTTACAGCAGCAGTTACAAGCTTATGCCATGGAGAGAGAGCAGGTACTGGCGGTATTGAGCGAGAAGACCAGAGAAAACAGTCAGCTCCGGACAGAGTATCATAGGGTCATGGATGTAGTGGCAGCCAAAGAGTCGGCATTAATGAAACTGCAAGATGAGAACCAAAGACTATCAAATAGCCAAGAGGGCAGCACCCAGGACATGTTTAGGGAAACCATTCAGAACTTGTCTAGAATCATTCGAGAGAAGGACATTGAAATAGATGCACTGAGTCAGAAATGTCAGACTTTGCTGACTGTCCTCCAGACGTCCAGTTTGGGGAACAGCGAAACAGGCGGTGTCAATAGTAACCAGTTTGAGGAGTTGTTGCAGGAACGGGATAAACTCAAGCAACAAGTAAAGAAAATGGAGGAGTGGAAGCAGCAAGTGATGACAACTGTTCAAAACATGCAGCACGAGTCTGCTCACCTCCAAGAGGAGCTCCATAAGCTTCAGGGGCAGATCACAGTGGACAGTGACTCCAACTCTAAACTGCAAGTGGATTACAACAGTCTGATTCACAGCTATGAACAAAATGAGCACAAACTGAAAGGACTTAGTGGGGAGTTGAGTAATGTGCAGCACAGTATAGGGCAACTGAATAACACAAAGGAAATCCTTCTGGGCAAACTAGATACTGTTCACCTTCAGACTGGTGCATCTGCTGCTGCGGGATCAGAAAGCTCTTCTCTTGTAGCTAGCGATCAGCTCATGATTGCTCTGCAGGAATGTGAGCGACTGAAAGCGCAAATACAAGAGCGAGAGGCCACAATCAGGACGCTTCAGGAAAACAACCAGAGGTTGTCGGACTCTATGTCTTCATCGTCCGAGCGGGACCGGAAGGGTCAGGAAGAAAGTGCTCTGGAGATGAGACAGGTCAAGGAAAAAAATGACCAGCTGCAGAAGTCACTCAAAGAAAAGGACATTTTAATAAAAACCAAAGGCGACAAACTAAACTCAGCCACCGAGAACCTGAGGAACAAGGAGAATGAGAATGAACTTCTGAAGCAGGCAGTCACTAACCTCAAGGAGAGGACGCTAATTTTGGAGATGGACATCCGCAAACTGAAAGAAGAAAATGAAAAGGTCATGGCCAAAGGTATAGAGAAGGAGACCGAATTCCGAGCGCTGCATGAGACCAACATGCAGTTCTCCATGATGCTTAGAGAAAAGGAGTTTGAATCGAACTCCATGAAGGAGAAAGCGAGTGCTCTGGAGAACCTGCTCAAGGAGAAGGATCAGGTTTGTGCATCGTTGTGTTAAACGTTAATTTACTGAGTGTTCTGGTAAATTTAGGACCATTTGCACAAATGCCAAAAAAAAAATTTAAAAGAGCAGTTATTTTTTATTTTTTGTATTATTGCTACCAATCAAGGGGTTAAAGGAGAACAAAGATCTCCAAGTAATTACCTTCACTCACCTTGGTACGGGCATAAAATCTTAAAGGGATAGTAAACCCCCCGAAAAACTGTAAGACACATGCTAGGAATAATAAAAACATACTTAAAGGGACAGTAATGTCAGAAAAACAGTATTAACAATATGGTAGATACAATTAAAAGACAGAACTTGCACTTATTTGGATCTCTCAAACCGTTATGGTTTGAGAGATATAGGAAAATATAGTTCTCTGGTCCCTCCCCTTTCTGCTTGACGAGCTGTAAAGCTGTCAGAAGCAGATTCTGGTCGCTTGACCAGATGTGGCTCTTCAGCAGTGCCGATATAACGATCTCTAAAGATAAATACTTAATTTGAAACAGTCTACAAAGTGTGCCTGGCTTGCAAGAACACTTTGTAGACCGTTCCAATGAAGTATTTATATCTAATTAGTGGAATTTTGGTTCTGCTGAAGAGCCTCTGTCTGATTAAATGACTGGAATCTTCAGCTGTCAGCTAGATGGCAGACTTGAGTAAAACAGCCAGGAAAATTTAACTTTAGCAAGTTATATCTCTTAAACCATAAAGGTTTGAGCGATAAGACTTACATTGATATTAATCTTTTTGTAATGTCTACAATATTAAATCAACTTAAAATTAACCATTACTATCCCTTTAACGCCCTCATTCCTATCTCTCAGACCGTTATGGTTTGAGAGATATAGAAAATAAAGTCCTCCGTTCCCTCCCCTTTCTGCCTGACGAGCTGTAAAGCTGTCAGAGGCAGAATCCGGTCGCCCGACTGTAGGCGGCTCTTCAGGAGCGCTGTCAGAGGGATATCTAACTATAATTACTTCATCGATATGGTCTACAATGTGTACTTGGCTTGCAAGCACACGCTGTAGACCATTCCAATGAAGTAATTATAGTTAGATATCTCAATGTCAGCACTCCTGAAGAGCCGCTGTCTGGTCCCCGTAGCAGGATCTCATGACGTCCGCTGTACAGCGGACGCATGAGAAGGGGGAGGGAGCGGAGGTCTTTATTTTCTTATTTCTCTCAAACCATAACGGCTTTAGAGTTGGGAATGAGGGCGTTAAGTATGTCTTTATTATTCCTATCATTTGACTTAAAGTTTATCGGGGGGTTACTATCCCTTTAACCCTTTGGGTGCCAGAGGGCTACACAATGCATTGCAAAGCAATGCATTGTGTGTACCCCTCTGGCCCTCAGAAGGTTAACGTCCCATGTGACTTTTTTGTCCTTGTGGTATTTTTTCCCATGGAGGAGGACATAACAGCTGCTGGCAGTTTTTTTCTCAACGTAAAGCAGGCAGAGCGCAGAGCCTACTTAACCATTTGTGTGCCAGAGTGGTATCCAGCATATTGTAACGCAATGCCTTGGATAAATCTCTGGCACTCAAAGGGTTAATACATGGGGGGGGTTGTATGGATTTTTTTCCTTCTGGATAAAACCAGGGTAATTCCGCTTCTGGGAGATTTTTAATTCAAAAGTTTTATACTGCCAAAACTTTATTCTTTTTACTTGTACTTTATGGGAGAACCTGAGTCTTAGTGACAGGATCATCATACGTGGTTACCGCAGTAGAAAACGATAGTTTAACCCCTTAAATGATAGAATTACAGACTTTTAATATTGTACATATAAAATAAATAAACTGATGTAAGTAAGTCCCGTCGCTCAGACTTGTGTAGTTTAAGAGTTATAAGCTTCCAAAGTCCTCCTCCCGCCCTACAAACCAGACACACTTTGTAAACCATTCTAGTGAAGTATTTCTTTGTAGACAATGCTATTTCGGCTCTGCTGAAGAGCCATCCTGTTCCGGGACCAGGATCTTGGTCTGTCAGCTAGGGTGCAGATGTGTGTTAAAAGAGGATGGCGGGGCCTTTTAGAAGCTTTGAGACACAAACTTTTTTTTTTTTTTTTTTTTTTTTTTTTTTTAAGATGTACAATATTAAACATTTGTAAAATCAAGTATTACTATCCCTTTAACGACCAGCCGATGTTGGTCGTTGCTGGCCGTTAAAGACGCACGGGGCGTGTTTTTTGCTGCATTGGATTCCAGGGTTGAACCCTGGAATTCCATGACGTGCCAGTATCGTCACTGGTACTTAAGGGGTTAATATAAATAAATCAAGTTTGAACAATAAATAATGTTCTCACTTCTGAATGAAAATCTTCCCTACTATGCTGAAAAAAGCCTTATAGAAATGTTTTGATAACGTTTACTGCGCCCTTAACCCTTCGAGTGCCAGACTGATATTAAAATAAATGCAACTCAATGTGTTTGGATACCTCTCTGGCACTCAAAGGCTTAAATGGGACTCTTGCATGTTTATATCCCTCTGGCATTCAGAGGTCAAACAGTCCCTAATGTGGTTTAACGTGAAAAAAAATTTTTTTCAGGGCTTTTTCTGCTCGGTACAAAGATTAAACCACTGCGTACAGTCGCCTGATTTAAATGTTACAACGGGCCATATTGTTACAGAGTGACGCCGCTTTTACGGACGTGCTCTGTGGTGAGCTGTAGCCAGTGATCCTTATCCATCAAACTAAAGAGGTGTAATTATGGAGCAAATTAACAGCAGCCATGGAGAGGCAAAATGTGAATTATCACTGATAATGTTTAATGCTAGTTAGGTTTCTAACAAACTGCTTTGCATTGTATTGGAGACCTCTCTGGCATTCAGAGGTCCATCTAAATCCATACCATCCAAGTTCAGCCCTCAAGGGCCACCAACAGGCTAGGATATAATGATTTCCCTGATTAAAGGGATAGTAATGTTTCATAATAAAATCAGTGCCAATTAATCTTCATAGTATATGGGCCATGGAGAGTGTTATTTCAATTCTGTCAGAGTTGTAGTTCAAGAGTAATTGAAGGATATAGTATCCTCATCCCGCCCTTTTACTGATGTAACACTGCTCACCTCAGAGCAGCAAGACTGTCCGGATGGATCCAAGAGAGGGACAATCTTCAGTGATCATAAGGAAAAACCTGAAAAACTTGTCAAGGTGGGAAGGGTTTTCCTTATGATCACAGTAAGAAGATTGTCCCTTGCTGCGACCTGTCTGGTCAAGAGACCAGATTCCATATTTGAGGTGAGCAGTTTTACACTAGGTAAAAGGGGTGGGCGGGGGATACTTTATCATTCAATTACTCTTGTACTATAACTCTGACAGTATTGAAATAACACTCTCCATGGCCCAAATACTATGAAGATTAATTGGAGCTGCTGTTTTTGTGAAACATTATTATTCCTTTATGCACAGGTGAGTTAATCAGTGGATCATTCATTGTGACTGACTCACCTGTGATTAATCAGTGGATCATTCACTGTAACTGACTCACCTGTGTATAATCAGTGGATCATTTATTGTGACTGACTCGCCTGTGATTAATCAGTGGATCATTTATTGTGACTGATTCACCTGTGATTAATCAGTGGATCATTTATTGTGACTGACTCACCTGTGATTAATCAGTGGATCATTTATTGTGACTGACTCACCTGTGATTAATCAGTGGATCATTTATTGTGACTGCCTCACCTGTGATTAATCAGGGAAATCCTTACATCCCGGCCTGTTGCTGGCCCCTGAGGACTAAACTTGGACAGACCTGATCTAAATCAATGGAATATGCATAATTCTCGTTGCAGTTGTTTCACTCCAGAATTGCACCTTTTAGGCCAGGGCAGGGCTGTCTAGGTTCAGTCCTCAGGGGCCACCAACAGGCCGGGATATAAGGATTTCCCTAATTAATCACAGAGGAATTAACCAGTGGATCATTCATGTTGATTGACCAGCTGTGCTCAGACATGGAAATCCTTACATCCTGCACTGTAGTTCTTGAGGACAGAACGTGGGCTTCCCTTCAAAAGAGTAACTGTATGGACATCAGATGGCGCTGTTGCTAACAGGTCACATGTAGAATGGCAATTGTGGTGCAGTTCTGGTTCAGAGCAGCTGTACAATAAGGAAAAAAATGTGTTCTCTTGATTTAACATGGGACTTTTAACCCCATTAATTGGCGAGGAGTCTTTTTGCCCCAGAATTACTACATTTCTCAGTACAATCTAATAATGACCCACAACACACACACACACACACACACACACACACACACACACACACACACACACACACACACACACACACTTATCGTACTATGGCCATAAAATCCTAATGACCCCTCTGACTGTGTCTTTTTACACAAGCTGGCTTCATTAGACAGTTTTTGTTGTCAAGGACATGGGGGCAGACATGACAGCTGCTAATGGCAACAGCGGACCTCAGTCTCTGCTCACTGTGCATAGAAATATTAACCTTTTATTGACCAGAAGGGTGTTCAATGGATTGCTTAATGAATTGCACATCCTTCTGGTCCTTAAAGGGATAGTAATGTTTCATAATAAAAGCAGCTGTAATTAATCATCATATTATTTGTACTTTGGAGAGTGTTATTTCATTACTGTCAGAGTTGTAGTTCAGTTGTAATTCAATGACAAAGTATCCCCCTCCCACCCCTTTTACTGATGTAACACTGCTCAGCTCAGAGCAGAAGGGAGGTGCCCAGGTAGACTGCAGAGAGGGACAATCTTCAATTAAGATAAGGGAAAAACCTGAAAAACTTGTCAAGGGGGGCAGGGCTTTCATTGTTCTCATAGGAAGAAGATTGTCCCCTGCTGTTATCTGTCTGGTCTATGGACTGGATTCCACATCTGAGAAGAGATGGCTTACACTAGGTAAAAGGGGCGGGAGGGGAAACTTTGCTTGTGAATATCTCTCAAACCATAAAGGTTTGAGAGATAAGACTTATATCGTTCTTCATGTTTTTTTAATGCGTACAAAATAAAATAAAGATAAAACGAAGTATTGTTATCCCTTTAAAGTGTTAAATAGGCTCATGTTTGGGAGAAAAATACCAGCAACTGTCATGTCCGCCTCATGAACCTAAAATCCAGGTCTAATTGGAGATGTTATCTCTTGAATAAAGGCCCAAAGCCAAAATTCATAAGGGCCTTTAGCATTTTTAATGTAAGTTAATTGGTGGGGTATTGTTAATGGGAAATGTTAGTTCTCCTTTAAACTAATTACTTTATGCATTTCCTAGTCAGTGGAAATTTGTGTATGATATGTGTGTGTATGATATGTGTCTGTATGATATGTGTCTGTATGATATGTGTCTGTATGATATGTGTATATAATATGTGTGTATGTGTATGTGTGTGTGTGTGTATCTGTATATAATATATGTGTGTGTGTGTGTGTGTCTGTGTGTATCCTTTATAACATAAGGGAGCTTCGCGGTGAGCCGTCTGGAGCTCTCAGTTAAGGATCAGTGCATTCGGCAAATCTCTACTGTGCATGACTCCAGCCATGTGCAGTAGGGACTAGCCGAACTCGCTGGTCCAGAGCGGGGAGCTCCGGACGCCTCACCGCCTGTCTCTGCTCCAGGGCAGCAGCCGGGCCTCTGGGTGCACTTTAGCCCGTGTGTGTGTGTGTGTGTGTGTGTGTGTGTGTGTGTGTGTGTGTGTGTGTGTGTGTGTGTATATATATATATATATATATATATATATATATATATATATATATATATATATAATATAATGTGTGTGTGTGTGTGTGTGTTTGTGTGTATGTGTGTGTGTATATATATATATATATATAATACAATGTGTGTGTATGTGTGTGTGTGTGCGCTATTTATCTGTGTGTGTGTGTGTATCTATCTATTTGTCTATGTGTGTATGGGGGGTGCATGTCTATAATAACATGATCCCAGGGAAGAATGACTTATCTAATACACATCTGTACCGTCTCTTTGGTAAATAGTCCCCTAACACCTGGGAGTCCAAATATTTTTTCCAAAAAGGCCATACTGAGGGAAGAAATATGAATAAAGGGACAGATAAAATAAATAATATAGTGGGATTCAACACAAAGATATGGAAATTATATAGACCAATGTGTGAAATCTTACGAGAGAAGCTTCCGTACTCAGGGTTACATTTGCCTCATTGTTAGAGATCAGGCAAGGTCTGTAATGTTGTGCATTTCAGTATTTCATAGCATTTAGGTAAAGAGTCAGATTGGCTTTGTGCCCCAGTGTGTACATCCCAGCCTAAGACCATGTTGGTGTAGGGAAAATGTGGATCCGTGTTAGCCAGTCTCTTGTTAAAGCCATGTTAATTTAGTAAATATGTGTGTGTATATGTAACATATGGTTATTTTAAACAGGGAAAAGCTGGAGAACTAAACCAGCTGTTAAAAGAAGTGAAATCAATGCAAGAAAAGGCGATTTTGTTTCAACATGAAAGAGATCAGGTGATGCTGGCGCTAAAACAGAAGCAAATGGAAAGTGGCGCTCTACAAAACGAGGTATGTAACACGCAGGCAGGACGATGCCTCTTTCAACCCTTGAGGACCAGAGGTTTTGTACACCAAAGGACCAGCACCATTTTATTCGCTGAGCCATGCCTCCTGGAATGATCACAGAGCACTTTCAGGATCACTGTGATCGTTTATCTAATTGATAAATGTAATAATTTAACTCGTGATGTGCCAGGACCGTCACTGGTCCTTAAAGGACCAAACATTTTGACTGTCCTGGCATGTCCACGCTCGTTAAGTGGGGGAAAAAAAAAAAAAAAAAAAAAAGCATGGAATTTGTAAAGTTGGCAGAGGTTACAGTCCTATACTTCACGCACATTTAATATATTAATGTAGAGTGCACATTGACACCACATCTTGTTGGGACGATAGCTCCGCTTTAAAGTGAAACTACCACCCGACACAATCTTTAGCTTCAGTAATTCCCTATCTGGCGACTAGCTGCTTAGTAGTGCTAGTCGCCAGAATAATTACCTTATTTAATAGATTTCTCCTCTCTTCAATGGGTGACAGGCAGGATGGAGCGCGGACATCTTGCCATTGTGATGTCCGTGCGCCTGAGCTGTCAGTCCCAGCCAGGTCTAGTAGGCGTTGCTAGGAGCCATTTGGCCCAGGCTGGGACTGACAGTGCAGGTGCGCGGACGTCACAATGGCAAGATGTCCGTGCTCTGTCCTGCCTGTCACCCACTGAAGAGAGGAGAAATCTATTAAATAAGGTAATTATTCTGGCGACTAGCGCTACTAATCAGCTAGTCGCCAGATGGGGATTTAGTGAAGCAAAAGATTGTTTCGGGTGGTAGTTCTGCTTTAACCTTCTGAGTGCCAGAGAGTTATTCAATGCAATGCAACACAGTTCATTGGATACCTCCCTGCAACTCAAAGGGTTAATCCGCCACCTCATATTACACAGTAGGCTTCAAAAGAGGAATCCTGCCGGGAGAATTGCTGTATGATAGGGAATTACCTGGACAAGTCCTTCTGTTAAACACACATGGAACCACTTAATTCTGTAGTCAAAGTTCCCCTTTAAGAGCCATATAATCCTGTAGTCGCAGTTTTCCTTTAATTTGTAAACCAAGGAATGCTATCCGTGTTGCAGACAGACTAGTGATACAAACCTGTAAATCTTCTAGTTCTTGTACTAGATTCTTTAAAGGAAAACCAGCACCTCTTAATATTAACTCTTTGAGTGCCAGAGGGGTACGCAACGCATTGCAAATGAATGCGTTGCGGACCCCTCTGGCACGCAAAGGGTTAAGCCCCACTTACCGTACTTCGTCCAGGAAATCCTAATGACCCTTATGATTTTTGCCTTTGTTGAAGAGAGAACATTTTTGATCAGTCCTGGATTTCATGTCCATGGAGACAGACAGAATGTCAGATGGATAAAGTCTAACTGTTCTCCTTGTATTCTATAGTGCAAAAAAATGTTTATTTAAGGTGAAACTATCACCGCAAATAAACACCTCCCCCACCCCAATAATTAGTAATATAGTGGTAAGCTTTAATAGTACTGTTACCCAGCATAAGTTCAGCGTTATTAAGAAATTCTACTTCATCTGAGACTGACGGTCAGGATTCTTAGTTTAGAGACATCTGTTCGCCTGCACAGTCAGTCCCTTCCTGTTACCTTAAAGGGATAGTAACCACCCCCCCAACAACTTGACGCCAAAATACAGCAATCATACAAACATACTGAACGCACTTAGTCCCATCTCTCAAACCTTTATGGTTTGAGAGATGTAAGGCAAGACAGACCTCCGCTCCCTCCCCCTTCTCATGCATCCACTGTATAGCGGACGTCAAGAGATCCGGCTTCCAGCACCAGATGGCGGCTCTGCAGGAGCGCTGTCATCTAGATATCTCCGTATTATTACTTCATGGGTATGGTCTAAAACATGTGCCTGGCTTGCAAGCTCATGTTGTAGACTATTCCTATGAAGTAATTATACGGAGATATCTAGATGTCAGAACTCCTGCAGAACCGCCGAAAGTCGGCCGACCGGATTCTGCCTCTGACAGCTTTACAGCTCGTCAGGCGGGGGGGGGGGGGACCGGAGGACTGTCTTGCCTTACATCTCTCAAACCATAAAGGTCTGAGAGATGGGACTAAGTGCGTTCAATATGTTTGTATGATTGCTGTATTTTGGCGTCAAGTTGTTGGGGGGGGGGGGGGGTTTACTGTCCCTTTAAGGTACAATGCAGCGCCTGCTAGAGAAGACTGAGATGGACAGTGTCTAAACCAAGATGTCTGTGCTGGTGCCTGGCCGTCAGTCTCAGATGAAGTAGGATTTCTTAATAACACTGTACTTATGAGGGATAATACTACTATTTCTAAGCTTATCGCTATATGACTAATTATTGGGGGGGGACTTTATCTGGGTTGATGATTCCACTTTAACAGTTTGAATGCCAGAGGCTTGTGCAACACATTGCTTTGCAATGCGTTGTGCACCCTTCTGGCACTTAACACGGTTCCATACTGTCAGGTTCAGCATCTACGTGATAAGGAGCTTCGTTTAAACCAAGAGCTGGAGAGACTGCGCAATCACCTTCTAGAGATGGAAGACTCTTACACCCGAGAAGCTTTGGCTGCAGAAGACCGGGAGACGGATCTAAGAAAGAAAGTTGTGTTGCTGGAAGACAGACTTGCTTCTTCGTCCAGTGCTGTTGAAAATGCCAGGTAATATTTCTTATAAGTACAAAAACCTTCGGCTCTGTCTTGTCTGACCGGGTAATCTGATACTGGTATTGTTCCCTTTCTTGATAAGCCACCAAGCTTCAATGCAAGTGGAGTCTTTGCAAGAGCAGCTGAACGTGACGTCAAGGCAGAGAGACGAGGCTGTGCTGCAATTCAACTTGTCACAAGAGCAAGTCAAGCAATACGCATTGTCACTGACCAACCTGCAGATGGTGCTAGAGCAATTTCAGCAGGGTAAGCAGAATTATTGGAAGTGTGGCCAAAAGGAAAACATGCAAATTAAAATCATGATAAAGTCTAAGTTTAAAACTGTTTATACTAAAGAGCATGTTGCTGTGTGGGGGCAAATATCCTCCCTGCTCAAACCCTGTACTTATAAACAGTTCCCTGTTCACGTACAGATGAACTATGGAAAACTGTAGAGAAACAATCTATACACTAATGATACACATTAATGAATTAGTCAAAGATTCCCTATACTGAACCAGTATAATGTACTCCATTTCACACAAACTGTGACAATAACAGCAGAATGATGTGTAGAATAGTTGGTGGGTAGAGCGCTTGCTGTATACCAGCAATTTGCCTGGGTTCCTGTCAAGTAAGAATAGATATACAAATGAAGAGTGAGACGCACTCACAGGTCTTTGAAGAGAAATGTGCTGATTTATTGAATCAACATTTCAGACCTAAAAGGGGCCTTTCTCAAGATTGTTTGGACTGAAATGACAATTCAATAAATCAGCACATTGTTCTTCAAACAAGACCTGCGAGTGCGGCTCATTCTCTTCGTTTGTGTGTGTTCTTATATAAAATGTATTGTGTGGATGTTGGATTGCATTCACTGTAACATTTAGCATATCGCCTGGGTGCTCGAATCAAAGGAAAAGAGATACATACAGTTCTGATGTTGTAGAAATGGCAAATGCAGGGTGGTGTTGAATGCAAAAAAAAAAAAAGGTTAAATTTATTGAATAAACGTTTCGACCGTCTAAAGAGCCTTTTGAGAGAGGCTACTTAGACGGCCAAAACGTTGATATACACTTCCATCCTGCACTTTGTTGAATTCCTTCATGTATTTGAATGTTTCTGTCATATCCCCTCTTTCTCTTCTCTTCTCCAAGCTATACATGTTCAGATCCTTTTATCCTGATATTTATCTTTCTGTAAACCAGTCACCATTTTAGTAGCCCTTCTATGAATTCTCTCTGGAGTATCAATATCCTTCTGGAGATGGGGTCTCCAGTACTGTACACAATACTCTAGATGAGGTCTAACTAGAGATCTGTAGAGTGGCATGACCACTTCCCTTTGTCTGCTACTAATGCCCCTAGCTATACAACCCAGCACCCTACTTGCATTCCCCACTGCTTAATTACATTGCCTGCCTACCTTTAAGTCATTAGAAATAATTACTCCCAAATATCTTTCCTCTGTTGTCTCTGACAGCACAGTACCCTTAATAGTATATTTTTCATTTAGATTTTTATGTCCCAAGTGCATTATTTTACATTTATCAACATTAAACTGCAGCTGCCACACTCTTGTACATGCTTCTAATTGACCTAAATCATTTGCCATTTGGCGGATTCCCCCTGGAATGTATACCCTATTGCAGATCTTTTATCATCTGCAAAAAGGCATACCTTTCCTTGAAGACCTTTTGCAAAATCACTAATAAAAATAGTAAAAAGAATGGGCCCCAGTAGAGATCACCAAGGTACCCCACGAGTAACACTCATTTCATCTGAATATTCTCCATTGACTACCACCCTCTGTCTCCTGTCATTCAGCCATTGCCTTATCCATTTAACTATTTTTGCATCCAGACCCAAACACTGCAATTTATTAACGAGTCTTCTATGAGGGACAGTGTCAAATGCTTTACTGAAATCTAGATAAGCTATATCTACTGCTCCCCCTTGGGCTATTATTTTAGTTACCCAGTCAAAAAAATCTATGAGGTTAGTTTGACAAGATCTCCCTGCTGTAAACCCGTTCTGTTTGGTATCTTGCAAGCCATTCAAATTCAGATATTCAAAAATTCTTTCTTTTAGCATAATATCCATTAATGTTCTCACTACTGATGTAAGACTTACTGGTCTGTAGTTGCCAGACTTTTCCCTTCTACCTTTTGTGTGAGCCTCACTGAATCATACACCTCTTTGTAATTGCATGTATTAGTGTTCAACTTTTAATAAGCGATTTGTTAATTGCGTATGGTGAAGTAATGCATCATAGACCTTTCTGGAAATGTAATTTGTCTGCTATGGTGCAGTTGTTGTTGCACCAGATTTGCAGCTCTTAAGCTTATTGCAATATTTGTCAGCATGTCCTTTGACACCCCAACAGGTCAGCTTTTCAAGATATCACTGCTTAATCACAGGTGTAATCATTGGCTCAGTCATTGTGATTGAGTTGCCTGTTCTTATGAGGGTTTTTTTGAAAACCAGACCTGTTGTTGTGTCACGAGAACTGCAGCTGAAAATCTGTTGTCAACCTTCCCATGATCTGTTGTTGGGACCTGGGGACAGGTCTGTCAGTCCCTGCCCTAATAGAAGCTTTTTCTTCCACATTCAGTAGACTAGCATCAGGCTTTGGAAGACATCACCAGTACAGGTCTATCTGGTTTGATATGAAGTAAAACCTCAATGTTTATTGTAGTTTAGTAGGGCTATTGATGGGAGTATATAAATCTACAATATGTGAATTATCCAATTGCAGAGGAGAAAGCCATGTATTCAGCAGAACTTGAAAAACACAGAAAGCAGAATGAAGAGTTGAAGCAGAAAGTGGAAAAATTAGAAAGTAAAGTGATCTTTCTACAGGTATGAGGGTTAAAATATTCATTCTGTTATGTTAACAGTGTAACTGGAACATCCAAGCTGTGAATTGGCACTACCTGATTCACTCTTATAGAACGTGAGCTAGCTGCTATTGTGCAACATTTCTGCCAACACTGGGGGAGATATAGAAGAGGTGCAGACATATTTTTGTCCCAATTTTCATATAAAATTGACTGCGTGTGCGTAAAAAAAAATGCTTGCACATAAAAAAATCTCTTCCCTGCTTCAAGTGCTCCAAATACATTTCAAAACAAAATTGATGGTTGTGGCTTAAGTAAGAATTATTTCGCAGTCAATTTATAAATCTTGTCACATTTTGCAAAAGTTTTAAGATCACTGTTTGCAGATTGTTTGTTCACCTCCATCCCTTTAGCGTATCATCAATACACAATCAATTTGTTTGTGTAAAAATATGTAGAAAATGGCTCATTGCCAGAAAAAGTCAAATGTCGCAAAAAAGTTGCAGTTGAGACTTAAAGGGTTAGTAATGTCTTGTATTAATAAAAAGTTATATTGCACATATTCAAAAAATAAATCAGGAGATGCCATTCCAATCTCTCAAACCTTTATGGTTTGAGAGATACAACATTTTAAAGGGGTAGTAATACTTCGGTTTAACTTTATTTTATTTTGTAGGCATTAAAAAAACATGAAGAACGATATAAGTCTTATCTCTCAAACCTTTATGGTTT
The DNA here is from genome assembly GCA_037306005.1 of Rhinophrynus dorsalis. Classification (NCBI taxonomy): domain Eukaryota; kingdom Metazoa; phylum Chordata; class Amphibia; order Anura; family Rhinophrynidae; genus Rhinophrynus; species Rhinophrynus dorsalis. Next base: position 117,270,594 of record CM074728.1, on the reverse strand, counting down.
AAGAGATATTCACAAGCAAAGTTTCCCCTCCCGCCCCTTTTACCTAGTGTAAGCCATCTCTTCTCAGATGTGGAATCCAGTCCATAGACCAGACAGATAACAGCAGGGGACAATCTTCTTCCTATGAAAACAATGAAAGCCCTGCCCCCCTTGACAAGTTTTTCAGGTTTTTCCCTTAACTTAATTGAAGATTGTCCCTCTCTGCAGTCTACCTGGGCACCTCCCTTCTGATTTGGCTGAACGAGGGGGGATACTTTGCTTGTGAATATCTCTTAAACCATAAAGGTTTGAGAGATAAGACTTATATCGTTCTTCATGTTTTTTTAATGCCTACAAAATAAAATAAAGATAAAACGAAGTATTACTATCCCTTTTTTAATATTCCCCCCTCCCGCCCCTTGCACTGATGTCAGCTGTAAAGCTGACAGAAGGAGATTCAAGTTGGGCGACGGCGGCTCTTTAGCAGAGCCGTGATACCGAAATCTAAAAAGAAATACTTAATTGGAACAGGCTATAAAGTGTGCCTGGTTTGGAAGCACGCTTTGTAGACCGTTCCAATTAAGTATTTTTTTTTTTGATTGCGGTATTCCCTGCCGGTCCCGTGACCAGGATCTCAGGCTGTCAGGTAGAGGGCAGACTTCTTTGAAAGGAGAGGGAGGGGGGAACATTAAAATGTTAACTCTCAAACATCGAAATGGCATCTATTGATTTATTTTTGTAATATATACAATATAAATTTTTATTAATATAAGACATTACTAACCCTTTAAAGTTGTCTCGATATCGCAAGATAAGTTCAGTCATCTGCATATGATTTAAATATATTTGTAGACATTAACCTTTGTTGGTGGCACAGTCTGGCATTTTATGTCAATTGGTGTATTTGCTAGGCCAATAGTAACACACTGTGCTATTCATGTGTGTAGGTGCCATACTGCGCCACCAAAACACAGCTGTTAATTTCTCAAAAAAAATATTTTTCAGAAACATGGCATATTTTAAATATTTGTTAAAGTGGTCATATCACCTTGAGTTTACTTTGCATATTTAAAAAAATTCAATATTCACACTTTTATCTGTGGGAAAAGTGAAAGTCTCCTGGTACAGAACAGTGCTTCATTACCATATGAAGCATCACTGAAAAACATTACCATATGAAAGTTCAGTGGTATTGCAGTTGGCATACATTAAGGTATGGTAACAAGGAAATCTGATCTTTTGTTTAACATGACATAGAGGCAGTTTTTAATGCGGTTTTCAAATATGCAAATTTGAATGAAGGTGGAATGTCCACTTTAAACAAGATAAACTTTAAGTACAAGTAGAACTGCAAAACTGTAATGAAAGTTTCCATTGCAGCAACGAAAACATGTAAATTCTCTCCATTCTTTTGAATGTTTTGTTTGTTGATGACTGCTCCTTTCACATTGGAAAGTTTCCTAGAATCCGAGCATTTTGGATCCAATTTCAGTTTAATAACATGGTTGGACTACTCGGGGATTTGCAGCCGTTCCTTTTTTTTTCCTTCTTAAGATTTTATTCCAGCCTTGGAGGAATAGTCTTCACAACAAAGACCCCATTGTGTTGTCTCAGCTCGTACTTTATCCCCTTCACCTTATTCTAAAACCGCCAGCTTTCTCCTGGAAATAACTCACATCTGTGATATATAAAGAATTGTTTTAAAACAGGGGTAGTTCATTATTTGTCGTTCAGCTGTTGTGTACTACAACGCCTGTAATCTCCAACAGCCACTGACTGGCTGGGGATGATGGGAGTTGTAGTTCATTCACAGCTGGAGGTCCAGCAAGAGAGACTCACAGGGTATCCAAAGTGTGATTTATTTGGTAAAGGTTTTGGAAGTTCTCTGAGAAAGGGCCTGTTTTATGCGACTGAAATGTTTACTGAATAAATCACATTTCAAAGATCTGTCAGTGGCTCAATAATTCCTGTATATTTTCCATACCTACTGCTGTGAATCCAGACGACTATCCTTTTGAGACAGGTTCCCAAAAGTGTGCATTGTATGCGCGCACTCACTGTTGAGATAGCTCAGTTGTTAATGCGCCAGCTGTAGAATGTTTGAACCTCGGGGTCTCAGGTTCTAGTCCCATCAGTGTCTGAGTTGACTTCCTGCTAAAATAATTTGAGAGAGAAGTGTGTCCTGGGGTATGGATGATCTAGCATTCAATGTTTTTATTGTCCCATTCAACCCTTTGAGTGCCAAGCAATACATTGCGTAGCCCTCTAGGACTCAAAAGATGACATCAATTGATCTTCTGATTCGTCTCCGCTGGTACAGTTGGGTTACCCTAAAATTTAACTGCTTCCCTCTCACACAAGGCCCATTGACTCTCTCATTTGCCTTTTAAAAAAAACAAACTAGTGAATATGCCCCAGCAGTTGTGTTAAAGCACAGTAAGCAAACATGTTAACCTCTTGGATGCCAGAGAGATCTTGCATTGGATACATTTCTAGCATCAAAGGAGTTAAAGGGGTTTGCTGTGTTTTCCGTTTACCCAGAGACCAACTGTGGTTTTAAATCGCCCTATCCACTTGCAGCCAGACTGTATAGGCCAAATAATTCTCTGCCATGTAAGGGGTTACAGGAATAATAATAATATAGCATATAATGTATGTATGTATGTATCTTTATATTGTGCCATACATGTACACAGCTCTTTACAGAAATTGTAATAATACAGTCTAAAAATACAGAATTGGGTTAAAGGGACAGTAATACTTAAAATGTGAAAAAATATGTAGAGTTTAGAGTTTATCCCCCGAGTAAAACAAGGGAACTCCCACTGCTGAAAGGTGTTTTATTCAAAGGTTATTACAGCTGAAAGTTGAATTTTTTAGGTGCAATATCACAGTGGCCTGAAATTGTACAGTGGCGCTGTTGCTACACCATCCTAAGGAGATTTATGGTCCCGGGACCAGAGCTGTCCATAGGATGGTGTAGCAACAGTGCCACTGTACAATTTCAGGCCACTGTGATATTGCACCTAAAAATTCAACTTTCAGCTGTAATAACTTTTGAATGAAACACCTTTCAGAAGTGGGAGTTCCCTTGTTTTACTCATGGGGGGATAATAAACCCTACAACATATATATATATATATATATATATATATATATATATATATATATATATATATATATATATATATATAATTTTATACGTTTATTTTTTTTTTTACATTTTAAGTACTACTATCCCTTTAAGAGCATCAGGCTAAAGTGCTATCATCACATTATTAGTGGGGCAGAAGGGAATCATACACTTGAAAAGGACCCTGCCCCAAGGAACTTACAGTCTACTTAGAAATCATGACAACATGCAGAGACAGTAGGAGGATTATAAATACAAGTACAAGGCTTAGTGAAGGAAGTGTAGACTGATTCTGGTGTGACTGTCAGAGGCACAAGGAGGCTATTGTTACTGAGATGCCTCATTGAGCAGGGGTGTTTTCAGGAGATATTTAAAAGTGATTTGTGGATGATTGGCGAATGGTGATAGGGAGGGTTTTCCAAAGTTGAGGAACAGCAAGTGATAATGGTGAGTTATGTATGGAGAGGGCAGAAAGAACCCCTGAGAAAAATGCAGCTGATGGGAAGGGGTGTAGTGGGAGATAAGGGCAGAAATGTAAGTGTGAGTGCTGAGGAAGAAAGCGATTTAAAGGAGCAGTAAACTTTTTTATGAAAAAATATATATTGTAGGGATTTTCCTATTGAGTAAAATAATGGTGCTCCTACTGCCGAGAGATTTATATTTCCAGAGTTATTACAGTTTAAACCCATGTTTTTTACATTAGCAGTGCCCTCTAGTGGTCAAATTCTAATTAGATTTCCTGTTAGATTCTAATGGAGAGGAAAGTCAGAGACATATAGTTCTCCATAGAATGTGATAGAAACTGCTGAGTCACTTCCTGTCAGTTAGAACTACCAGGAAGTAAACACACAGTAAATTCACTTCCTGTCATTTAGAACTATCAGGAAGTAAACACAGTAAATTCACTTCCTGATTATTTAAACTGCTATACACACTAGAGAAATGGCGTCTTAGAGGGGATATGATAACACTATCCTATATAATAATTCGCTAAGTTGTGTGTAACGCCCGACATGCGCAGTAGACACTGCTGCGCGTGCGGCAGTCATGCGCAGTACAGACTGCCCGCGCCACGGCTGATACAAAGCTGGGCGCTCCGAAGGAGCGTCCACCTCTGTATCAGCAGTGGCGCGGGCAGTCTCTGCTGAGCATGACTGCCCCGCGACCGGCTGCCAGAGGCACTGTGGCCCGTGTAACGGGCTGTTCAACTAGTATAAATATGTTCAGGGCCCATACAAAGGGCTCTCCAAAGACCTGTTCATTAACAGAACAGTACACAGGACAAGGGGCCACCCACTTAGACTTGAGGAGAGGAGATTTAATCTACAACAGCGGAAGGGTTTCTTTACAGTAAGGACAATAAAGGTATGGAATTCACTGCCTGAGGAGGTGGTGCTATCAAATACATTAGATGCCTTTAAAAGGGGCCTGGATACTTATTTAAAAGAGCAGAACATAGAGGGCTATGTACGTTAGTATTGGGATGAATATTTAGTTGGGGCTTGTTGATCCAGGGAGAAATCTGATTGCCATTTGGAATCAAGGAGGAATTTTTTTTCCCCCCCATTCAAGGCAGAATTTTAAATTGCTAATTGAGGGGGGGTTTTTTTGCCTTCTTTTGGATCAACGATGGTAAACAGGAATAGGAAAAGGTTGAACTAGATGGACGCAAGTCTTTTTTTCAACCTAAATTACTATGTTACTATGTTACATTTTGAATAAAACATCTCTCAGCGATGGGAGTGACCTTGTTTTATTCAGCAGGAAATGCTCTGTAAAATGTGTTTTCATAAAAAAAAGTGTACTGCTCCTTTAAAGGACAGAACAAGAATCTTGTAAGAAATACAAGACCTTATATGTAGCCAATAGAGGGGTTTAGGGAGCAGATGTGAGGGAACGTATCTAGCAAGGGTAGTAATTCTTGCAGCTGAATTGAGAACAGACGGAGGTGGAGAAAGATGAAAGGCAGAAAGATCAGAGAGTAGAATGTTGCAATAGTCAAGTCTAAAGAGAATGAGTGAGAGTTTTCTTGAGGTTGCCTTACTGAGGAATGGACGTATTTTGGCAGTATATTGCAGTGTTTATCCTGCTGTCTAAATCAAGGCACTCCCAGTGCTGATATGTATTACTCATAAGTTATTGTTGCATTTGTATTGGGTGCAGAACCTCAGTGTCCTGAAATTTCTGTGGTTATGTTACTGCTACAGCAATGTATGGACAGCCCTGGACAGTTGACCATAAACGTCAATAGGATGGTGTAAAAACAGCGCTACTATAAGTTTTTGGTCATGGAGGGTACTGCACCCAAAAAAAGTTTGTGCTTCAGTAACTATTGAATAAAACCTCTCTCCGCAGAGAGGGTGTCCTTGTTTTACTTAGCGGGATAAGCCTGCACTATATTTCTTTTTGAATATTAAGCATTACTGTGCCTTTAATCCAGAGAGCACATTGCACTGCCTACAGCACTTGTGTTCAATCTTTAGACTTGATTTATTGAGGTTTACTGTCCTGTAACCCTTTGAGTGCCAGAGAGTTATCCAGCGCATTCTGTTGCAATGCTTTGGACCTCTATGGCACTCAAAGGTTTAAACTAGAGTAAGGTCCACTTTTATACCACTATATTCAAAGTACTACTGTACAGGGAGATTGGAAGAGGAGATACATTTTAAGGTTCCATCCACATTAAAGGGATAGTAAACTCCCCAAAAAACTGTTAGTGAAATAATAGGAATAATAAAAAAAAAAACATGTAATGCCCTTATTCCCATATCTCAAACCGTTATGGTTTGAGAGATGTAAGAAAATAAAGACCTCCACTCCCTCCCCCCCTCTCATGCGTCCGCTGTATAGCGGACGTCATGAGATCCTGCTTCCGGGACCAGACGGCGGCTCTTCAGGAGCGCTGTCATCGAGATATCTAACTATAATTACTTCATCGGAATGGTCTACGTGTGCTTGCAAGCCAGGCACACATTGTAGTCCATATCGATGAAGTAATTATAGTTAGATATCCCGATGTCAGCGCTCCTGAAGAGCCGCCTACAGTCGGGCGACCGGATTCTGCCTCTGACAGCTTTACAGCTCGTCAGGCAGAAAGGGGAGGGAGCGGAGACCTTTATTTTTTTTATATCTCTCAGACCATAATGGTTTGAAGATGGGAAAGAGGGCAGTAAGTATATTTTTATTATTCCTATCATTTCTCTAACAGTTTATTTGGGAGTTTACTATCACTTTAAAGGAGAACTAACTCATAATAACTGTAGTAAAAGGAGGGGGAGAAAGAGACCACAAGCGCCCCTGTGCGGAATCAATAAGGCATCAATGGCCACCACAAATGCCCAGAGGTGCGAACTCGCAAAGGTATTGACTAGATAAAGGGATATACCAGTTCCAGCACACTAGCCACTGAGTATTGGTAACTGCCCACAGATACATTATATTATTCTCTCTCCCTGAGCGGCATAGAAAACCCCAAAGGTCATAGAAAACAAACAAACAAAAAAAGAGCGCCGAATAGTGTAATAAGCCTGCATGTTATTATTGATTTTAATTTATCTGTATGCTTGATTAAAGCGTTTTAACCGTGTGGAAGCAGCCATCTTGTTGTTGTTCAGAAGTGTGGATTGTCCTCCCCCTGAGTGGAGACGTGTCATTTCTCCATAGTCGTTTTCTATGACCTTTGGGATAACTCCTCATAACACCCACTTACCTTGCCAGAAAATCCAGATGGCCTGTATGAATTTTGCTTTTGTGCTTTGGTTCAAGAGATAACCTGTTCAGCCAGGCCTGGATGCCACGTCTGTAGAGGCGGACATGACAGTTACTGGAAGCTTTTTGAGGATGAAGGAGGCAGAGTGCATGAGGCTACTTCTGTAACCCTCTGGTACTTAAAGGGATAGTAACTCTTAATATGCAAATAAATGTGTATTGTAGGATTTATGATCTTAAGTAAGAAATGGGTACTGCTGAGAGGTGTTCTATTCAAAAGGTATTCCAGCTCAAATGTCTACTTTTTTTACATTTTTAGGTGCAGCATCACAGTGGCCTGAAATAATACAGTGGCGCTGTTGCTACACCATTTGATGGAGATTTATGGTCAACTGACCAGAGCTGTCCATAGGATAGTTTAACATTTCAGAACATGGAGATACTGCATTTAAAAAGTTTGAGCTGTAATAACTTTTGAATAACTCGCCTCTCAGCTGTGGGAGTGCCCTTGTTTTACTCAGGAGGACAAGCCCAACCATATATATTTTTTCCATATTAAATGTTACTGTACTTTTAAATGGTTGATTGCCATGTGCAATTGCTCCTCGTTTGAGTCCACTGGTCCTGCCAGCATTTGTCATGTCTGCCTCCATGGACGTGACTTTTGGGACTGACTGACGATGCTCTTTTATTAACCCTTTTAGTGGCCAAGAGGTATCTGGATACCTCTCTGGCACTCAAAGTTGTAAACAAAGGCAAAATTCAGAGGGGCCATTAGGATCTTCTGGCCATAGTAAGATAAGTGGTTGGTGGTTGTCAGGAGATTTTAGTTCTACGTTAATATGAATCACTTTACAATGTACTGTATTTGCTTTTCCTCACCCATCTTCTTTGTAGGAAAGCCTGGATGAAGCGAACATCGCCCTGGAGGCCGCGTCCCGACTCGCCGAGCAGCTCGACTTGAAGGAGGAGCGAATGGAGGAGCTGAAAAGGCAATGTAAGGGACAGGGAGCTACCGTTTCACACCATGCTTGGCTGCAGCATGATTTTTTTTAACCCCTTAACCCTTTGAGTGCCAGAGGGGTACGCAAAGCAATACGTTGCGTACCCCTCTGGCATTCAAAGGGTTGAACAACATTGATTTGTCAAGAGGGTCAGTTTGTCAATAGGCTGACTGCAAATAGAAAAGGCTGGGGCTCAATTCCTGTTTTATTTAGCTCCTTGTGACCTCAAGTGACTCCCTATGTCCATCAAGCAACAGACTCTGATTGTTCGCTAATACTGCGCACATCCCAGAGCAGGAAATGGTACAATGTGAGATTAACATTTTCAGGGCCATAGAGGTAGACAACCCATTGCATTGCAATGCACTGGATACATCTCTGGCCCTCTACATCAGTGGTTCTCAACCATTTTTTGTCCAGGGCACCCCTCATACTCAATTTAGATTCTTCAGGGCACCCCTAACTTTTTAAATCTCACTTGTCAAGGGCATTATGAATGGTACACATTAGTAATATATACTTATTCTTAGGTCTTAAATTCAGAAGAACAAAAAACAAACATTGTGTATAAACAATTCCATTGCATAAATATGCATCTAAAACTCAACATTCACTTTTTTGTCAAGTTCTCCATAAGATACAAGGGGCACCCTAATTGGATGTCCTCGGCACACCAAAGTGCCACAGCACCCTGATTGAGAATCACTGCTCTACATTATATTGTTCCCTCTCTCCTGATGTGATCTGTAAAGCTGACAGCAGGAGATTTGAGTCGGCCGACTCGAGGAGGCTCTGCAGCAGAACCGAAATAGCAATCTTTAAGAAGAACTACTTAATTGGAACGTTCTACAAAGTGTGCTTGCACATTTTGTAGACAGTTCCAGTGAAGTAATTCTTTTTAAAGATCACTATTTCAGCTCTGCTGAAGAGCCGCCGGCTGGTCACAGGACCGGGATCTCCTGCTGTCAGCAGAGCGCTGACATCCATGCAAGGGGAGGGAGGGGATAACATTGCGGTGAATATCTCTCAAACCGTAAAGGTTTGAGAGATGAGATTTGCTGCACGTAATTTATTTTTTTTAAGTTTACGATAACTTTATATTTTATCTTTGGGCATTACTAACCCTTTAATACAGAATACAGGTGATTGTGGAAACGGTCTCATCTTCCCCAAATTTAGTTTTTTAGGTCCTTTTAATTTATTTATTTTTTTTAGGTCTGTTTAAGGATTTCATTTTTTAAATCCTTTATTATTTTTTTAAAACCTTTGCAATGAGTTGTGTACCCCTCAGGCACTCAAGGGTTAACATACAGGACCCCAAATCTAAACAGAACTCCCCGTAGGGACCCAGTGAAGTAAAAAATGCAGAGCGTTAACACTGTGTGTTCTGCCCTTCTAACAAGTGACTGTAATGAGGTGTGACCCGGTCTGTATTAAGCAATGCTGTCTCATTTGGGTTTCCCTCAGCCCATTGTAGGAATCTTACCGTTGGCTTCAGTCCCTGAACTAGTGATATCATATTTCATATTCCCTCTTTCCTGCCATTTTGAAAAATGTCTGAAGATTAGATTAGCAGACCGCTTTAGAAGAACAGAGCGCTAATTGTTTTTCTATAGATTACGCTGTATGTAAGTGTTGATATTATAATAAAGCAGTGTGGAATTCTAAACACATTAATGTGACTAGACAGGAAATTCCCCTAAGAAGTGTTTGTATTGGGAATAGATTTATGCATTTCTGTTCATTACTATCCCAGCACTCGAACTGATTCAGGAGTGCAGACTTCAAGACAGACCTTTCTAAGGTTGCTTCTTAATTCTTTAACCCTTTGAGTGCCAGAGGGGTACGCAACGCATTGCAAAGCACTCAAAGGGTTAACCGCTTGACTCCCTGTGTACAACCAGCTTTTTTATTTCAATCAGAATATGAACATTTGATTATTTGTAATGCCACTTTAATGGAATAGCGTTTTTTTTTAATTAAAATCATAATTCGCCAGTCCATGAGATGGATATGAAGGTTACTTCCACTGCTGATAGGTTGTCAGTTAACCCTCTTGTGCCAGAGGTGCGCAACACACCACTCTGGCACTCTGTTAAATGTTAAAGTGATAGTAATGGTTCATTTTAAGTTAATTTAATATTGTAGACGTTAAAAAAAGATTAACATCAATGTACGTCTTATCTCTCAAATCTTTATGGTTTGAGAGAGAGAACTTGCTAAAGTTACCTTTTCCTGGCTGTTTTACTCAAGTCTGCCATCTAGCTGACAGCTGCAGATTCCAGTCATTTGACCAGACAGAGGCTCTCCAGCAGAGCTGAAATCACGCTATTTAGAAATAAATACTTCATTGGAACAGTCTACAAAGTGTGCTTGCAAGCCAGGCACACTTTGTAGACCGTTACAAATTAAGTATTTATCGTTAGATGTCTTTATACCGGTGCTGCTGAAGAGCCATATCTGGTCAAGCGACCAGAATCTGCTTCTGACAGCTCCTTAAGCAGAAAGGGGAGGGACCAGAGAACTTTATTTTCCTATATCTCAAACCATAACGGTCTGAGAGATACAAATAAGTGCAAGTAATCTGTTTTAATTGTATCTACCATATAGTTAATACTTTTTACTGACATTACTATCCCTTTAATACAGCTCCCAATAAAGCGCTTCTATTTTCAGTGTTTTGTAGAGCTTTACAGTCAGTGACAGAAATTCTCCTTAAGGACTAATGAAAGTGCAGCACTTGCTGGTGATGATGATTTTTATACACTTTATTTGCTGGGGAAAAAAAAAAAAGACACAAAATCGAACAAGTTTTTTGCGCTTTTATAACGTTTTTATTAATTATCTCACAGAGATAGGAGTAAGGTGTCCCTACAATAGATATATATTCATAATAAAATATTACTGTACCTTTAATGGGGGATTATAGTTGTTAAAATAAGTGGCTAGTTGGTTGTTTAACCCTTACAGTGCCAGATGGGTTCCAGCGCTTTGTGAAGCAATACCGTTATTCTCATTTACCTTATTAAACTGAATTAGAACACTTGGAATCTGTCTTCCCATATTAACCCTTTAGGGACAAGAATGTTACGCTGTAAGCTCCTCCCTTCAGTCGTTTTATTCAGCAGACAGAGGTGTTACCATTACCCCTGCTTTCCATGTTCCTGGCATAGATCTACCTGGAAAGAGATGCAATGAGCTCACTGGCAGAGACTAAATGTGTCAAAAATAAATTAAACTATAAAAAGTAAACTATATGCAATTTGAGTTTACTGTTAAAGGGGAAGGAACACCTGATAATACTATCCCGCCATATATCTTACTATGGTCAGAAAATACTAATGACCCTATGAGTTTTGCCCATCTGCTCCTTAAAGGGGTTAAAGTGGACCTGTCACCTTGATTCAGATGTGCATATTTGAAATTAGCATTAAAGACGCACTAATGTTTCTCCATAAATTAAGCTTTGATCATTCATCATCGTTTTCCTACCACGCGGAGTGTTATTACAATGCTGTACGGTGCCTAGTTCATGTGTAATTGTTCCCCCTCCCGCCCTTTTACCTACGCAGCGCTGCCTCCCACAGAGGTGGAATCCGGACATCGGACCAGACGGATCGCAAAAAGGGACAGTCTTCTGTTGTCAGTATATGGAAAACCCTGCCCCCCCCCCCCCCCCCCCCGAAGAATGCAGGCAGGTTTGCTCAGAGAAGATTGTCCCTCATTACGCTCCATCCGGACTGGCTTAGAGAGGCAGCATTACATATGTAAAAGGAGCGGGAGCGGGAGGGGGGACACTTTATAGAATAATTACACGTGAACTAGACACCGTACAGCATTGTAAATAACGCTCTGCATGGTGGAAAAACTTTGATAAATGATAAGTTTAATTTATGGACAAACCTCAACATCCCTTTAAAAAAGCCTATGTAGCATATTCACTAAAGGACCAGCAGATGTATAGTAGTTTGGGAGATCTTTATACTTATTTCTTTGTCTTGAGCTCCCTGAGTGCAGTACTACATGCTAATGAAGCTATTCGATTGGGTTTCGTATCCTACGGTAATTAACACTCTGAAAGCCAGTGGGGTACCAAACACATTGCAAAGTAGTGTGTTGGGTACCCGTGGAACTCAAATGGTGAAGCTCTGTGCTGCACTGAGATACTTAATTTTAATTCTGGAAAAAGTGTATCTTATCTGTTGGTCTTTTCACTGATGGGAAATATCGGGTGCTTTATATAAAGTTTTGCAACGTGCGCAAAAAAAAAAAAAAAAATGAATTGACAGGTCCACTGTATGTGCAGTAGGTGGGGTTTGTCCTTTGGTCTTGCTAGGAACTGTCATGTCTGCCTCCGTGGACCTGATATCCAGAACTGATTTGAAGAGAGTTCTTTTGAACAAAGGCATAAGGGTCTTTAGGATTTTCTGGCTGTATTAAGGTAAGCTAGAGATAATAATTAAAAGTTGTTTGCTGTCCTTTAAGTGAATAATTGTCACTTGGTTCCCAGCACTGAATTCACTATTTTTCCTGCTAGAGACTTAAAGCATTTTTTTTTTTTTTTTTAATTGAACACGTTCCCAAATGCATTCTCAGACGCAGCACCGGCCAAATCTGCTGATGGATTCCTTTATGGACTTGCTGGCAGCAGACACAATATTCCCAGGCAGACATGATGCACTAAGTCTGGTCTGGATTTCCTTAAATGGTTAACAAATTGATCCTGGCTGTTTTAAAGTCTGGGTTACCAAAGCCAAAGTTCAAATCTGGCACCATATTGATAATTGGCAGAGCAGAGAATTTTATATATATATATTTTTTTTTCCTTCAAAATGCTCGAGAACTCATTGGTCTAAACTGAACATTAATTGGTCTTTCAGAATGGATCAGTCACTGATGTTATGTGATTGCTGTGCTGAATTCCTGCAGATGTGTAATCTGGGGTGTTGGCTTATGCACCACATGTAGGACTTAACCCTTTGAGTTCCAGAGGGGAATGCAATGCATTGCGTACCCCTCTGGCACTCAAAGGTTTAAGATATCTACAGGAACATTTACTTTTATTGTGTTGTATTAACAGACTATGAAGTGGGTTACAGATCTCTAACACCAGTGGTGCAGCTTTATCAAATGTACTGAACCATTTGAGCACCAGAAACGTATTGAACGCATTGCAACGCAATGCGTTGAATATGTTTCTGGCACTCAAAGATTTAAAGGTGAAGTACACCCTAGGGAATATGACTTTAAATGCGTTTAAAGCCTTAACGACCCTTGATGTGCCAAAGATGTCATGCTGGTTACGGCACTTAAGAACATCATGGAATTCTGGGTGACCCCAGAATCCAGTAAGGCAAAAAAAAAAAAGACCTGTGGTCCACACACTGCGTAGGACAGTCATTAAGTGGTTAATACAGCGATTTGCCTAGATAAGTGTCTTCATAGTAAACAGAAACAATAAGTCATAAATTAGAACAGGGATCAAACAGAAATGCCTTACTGCTGTCTCAATGACACCTAAGAAATTGAACCAGTTATTCTTAGGGGACGTTTTCCCTTTAATATGAAATGGATTGCGTCAATGAACTTGAATGGAAACCTTGTTTCTGCAACACTTTGCTCTTCCCGGGCAGTAATAACATCCTGGCTCCTGGCTGCACAACGTCTTGAAACTCGACACAAAAAATGTTTTGCTCTGCAGTAACGTTTGACTGAAGCATCTCCAAGCAGTGGAAATGCACTCGTTTTACTCAGCATAAAAAGTCTTAAAGTATACATGGGGGGGTTATGCACAAAGGCGTGATAAAGTGGAGGTGACTTCTCCAGTGATATCACTTCTCCAATTCCTATGTTATTCTATAGAGCCCATGAACTAAGATCTCCAAAGTGGGCGAAATGTATCTTAGTGAATAGGTTCCATAGAATAACATAGGAATTGGAGAACTGCTATAACTAGAGAAGTCGTCTTCTTATCACCTCTTTACCACACCTTAGTGCATAACCCCCTTAGTTTTAGAAGGGCATACTGCTTCTTTAACCCTTTGAGTGTCAGGAATACAAAACGTCATATTGCATTGGATACCGCTGCCACGCCAAAGCAAGTTGTTAATTTTAAAATGATCTAGTCACCTTGGAGTCAAGTTTGGATATTTGAAAACGTCATTAACCCTTTGAATACAAGAAGGGCATGCAGCGCATTGCTCTGCAGTGTGTTGCGTACCCCTCTGGCATTCGGAAGGTTAAAAACTGCTTCTGTACAGTGTTGTTTAAAAGACCAGCAAATGCAAAGTTCGGGGGAGATTGATACCTTTCTATCTCTGTTGTGAGCTGTCTGAGTTCTGCTTTATGTGCTGGTGTTTTATTGAAGCTTTCAGTGCACTTTAATTAGGATGTGAAATTGCACCAAGAGAGATGTTCACTTTCTCCGAAATCAGTATCTCCTAAGTGATGTTGCTTGTTTATTTGGGGGAAGGTAACATAACACACAGGCAGCTCTGAATGATGCTTGCAAATATGAAAACATAAATTCAAATTGACAGGTCTACTTTAAAAAGAGTAAAATACTGCTTGTATGTTGCGTTAATATTTGTCTATTTAGGCTGCCTAATAATTTGCTAAACTTTAGCATATGAGCAAGTGTTCAGTTTATTGCATAGGTGAGCAGTCTCTTGGTTGCCAGCTGTTATTGGACTGCAGGTCCCATTCTGCTCAGCCATCCATACAATAGAATTGTAATCCATCAACAGCTACAATGTTTAGTTTGTCCACTCTTATCAAATGGCAACACTCTATGCCCAAAAATGGTTAATCCACGTATTACCCAGTCCATGCGTTCTCACGCTGAGGGTAGAGAACTAGCCGGGGAGACCTCAAGGTCATTTTACAGTCTGTAGAAACAACATACCATTTCTTGTGAAAAATCAAGATATACAATAAAACGTGCTGTCCGCTCTGGCCTGTCCAGCCCCCATATTCCAAATACTGAGTTGGGCCAGGGCCATGAGACTTAGTGATGTGAAAAGCAGGAGCCATTAACCCTTTCTGTGCCAGAGGGGTACACAACACATTGCAAAGTGTTAATCTTGATCTGTTTCATAACCCTGCAGTTTAATACAGATTGACATCCCTTCACAGCTGCCCACTGTTTTTAATCTAAAGGTCTTTTTTTCAATTTTAGGCGATCTGAAGCAGGAGATGTTGGACGATGCTCAGAATAAACTAATGAATCTCTTAAACAGCACCGAAGGGAAAGTAGACAAGTAAGTATTTTCCCATCCACCTTTATTTCAGTCCTCTGGAACATAAATGGGCTCGGATTACTTCTACACTTACTGTAGTCTCATTACTCCGTATGGAAAGAAAATCTATATTGCAGGCCTTATCCTGCTGGGCAAAACAGGGAACGTCCACTGCAGAGAGAGGGTTTATTCAAATGCAAGTTTCAACAGCAGTAACTTTTGAGTAGAAAATCTAATTGGTGAAAGTACCCTTGTTTGTATCAACAGGATAAACCCTTAATTATATATTTTTTCAATTTTATGTGATACTGTTAATTTAAATAAAAAATGGCTATTAAAAGACTGATTTAGGAACTAAGGAAAGTTTTAATTTAACATAAACATTCAGGTGTATCTATATAATTACTGTGTGTAACAGAAGGACTTACCTAGGTAGGAGTCCATCACACAGCGGTCAGGTGCGTCTATATAATTATTGTGTGTAACAGAAGGACTTACCTAGGTAGGAGTCCATCACACAGCAGTCAGGTGTGTCTATATAATTACTGTGTCTAACAGAAGGACTTACCTAGGTAGGAGTCCATCACACAGCAGTCAGGTGTATCTATATAATTACTGTGTGTAACAGAAGCACTTGCCTAGGTAGGAGTCCATCATACAGCAGTCAGGTGTATCTATATAATTACTGTGTGAAACAGAAGTACTTACCTAGGTAGGAGTCCGTCATACAGCAGTCAGGTATATCTATATAATTACTGTGTGTAACAAAGCACTTACCTAGGTAGGAATCCATCATACAGCAGTCAGGTGTATCTATATAATTACTGTGTGTAACAGAAGCACTTACCTAGGTAGGAGTCCATCACACAGCAGTCAGGTGTATGTATATAATTACTGTGTGTAACAGAAGCACTTACCTAGGTAGGAGTCCATCATACAGCAGTCAGGTGTATCTATATAATTACTGTGTGTAACAGAAGCACTTACCTAGGTAGGAGTCCATCACACAGCGGTCAGGTGCGTCTATATAATTACTGTGTGTAACAGAAGGACTTACCGAGGTAGGAGTCCATCACACAGCAGTCAGGTGCATCTATATAATTAATAATTACTGTGTGTAACAGAAGGACTTACCTAGGTAGGAGTCCATCACACAGCGGTCAGGTGCGTCTGTATAATTACTGTGTGTAACAGAAGGACTTACCTAGGTAGGAGTCCATCACACAGCAGTCAGGTGTATCTGTATAATTACTGTGTGTAACAGAAGCACTTACCTAGGTAGGAGTCCATCACACAGCAGTCAGGTGTATCTATTTAATTACTGTGTGTAACAGAAGCACTTACCTAGGTCCTACCATCACACATCAGTCAGGTGTATCTATATAATATAACCTAGGTAAGAGACAAGAGATTACAGATCCTTTTCTCTGTTATTTTCAGAGTCCTGATGAGGAACCTTTTCATTGGTCATTTCCATACTCCAAAAAATAAACGCCACGAGGTTCTGAGGCTGATGGGGAGCATCCTGGGACTCAAGAAGGACGAGATGGAAGAGGTAAGGAGGATGAGATAAAAAATACATTACAGAAGATTGAAGCAGGAGAATATAAGTCTGAGTATAACAGAGAACAATATATATCCCCGATATACAATAAGTGCAATGGACGCTAAGACAATGTATAACCACGTATTACGGCTAGAACATCCACAGAGCAGACAAGTCTGTATGTGTGAGAGATGGAGAGATGACGGTAAATCGAAGATGGATAGAGCAGAGGAAGAAGGGGGAATAGAAGGAAAGAAGGGGGGTGAGGGGAATTAGGGTACCGCCCGTGGGGTCACACTGGGAGAAATGTCTCATGGCTTTAACGGAGATAGAAAAAAGTCTGTGATTACTTCAGGGTTCTCACCTTTCTTCAGCTTCGCCAGTCTCGGCAGGGTGACGATGCCCATTCTGAATATGTAGGGGGTTAACAGATTTCCAGTGGACTGGGAACTGTGCTTTGGCTAATACCAGCAGGGCCAGTAATATTTGACATGTGCTGGAATGCAGAGGAGGTAAACGCTTGTAAAATAGGATTTGCCAAGGGTCTCTAGACAGCTTAATATCCAAACTACATGCATTGTAGTCCAGTAATCAGTCAAAACAGGGCATGTCCACCATATTTGAATTGGCAACCCCACCTCCCCATCATACCTCCATCATCTATCACTGACAGCAGGGAATATAGCATGTAATCTCATCGGGGTGTAATGCCTTCTACAAATACATTTGAAATGAGATTCCAAAAGTTGTATAGAAATGGAGCAGGACTTGGATGTATGCCAGATATATTGCCAGTCTTCATCTGGCAGTGTGTCCCCTAATTCTGCCACCCAGGCTTGAATATATTATCATTTTGATGGAGAGACAAGATAGGATAATATATTGTATATCTTTATAAGAAAACACCCTGTAGGTAGTGGGGCGGAGAACAACAGATTTGAATTTAGTTGGTGGTTGAGACCACCCTTGTTTTAATATCAGATGACTCAAGAAAATGTTGATTGTGGATAATTTGCCACATCTCACCCGGTGTGAGAGAAAATCGGTTTCATAGAGATTGGAAGGAGATAATCTTTCCTCTATCTATGAGATCCCCAATCCAGATATCCCAATCACTGTCCATTGTGGAAAATCGCTAGCTAAGAGAGTATGTTTAGTAGCAATATTATTAAAAAACAGTGATGCGAGTGATGGAAGGGAGAGGATGGAGGAGGTGGCCGTGTATGATTGCCAGTCAGCCAAAAACGCATTTGGTACCAGATGATGTATGGATTTAGACAACCTAAATCTCGAAGGAATCAGGGTCTCAGAGCATATCTAGAGTGGGGAAGTAGGCGCGTTCTACAGAAAGCCAAGTTTGGATAGAATGTTGTGGTGCCAATCCATGACAGAAGAGAGCAGAACAGAATGAGAATATTTCTTAAAGTTTGTGTCGATCAGCTATGTTGCGGCTGAACCTGGGTACACAGGATTTCCAAATAAATTGGAAAAGGTAAGAATGGAGTTGGGCAAAGAAAGTAGGCGGAATCTTGAGGGGGGAGTGTCTGAAAGAGATTCAACACTCTGGGGCAGCGGTTCTCAACCTTTTTGGTCGCGACCCCGTCAGGGGTCGATTGACGATTTGGTAGGGGTCGCCTAAAACCATCAGAAAATTGTTTTTGTTTTTTTTTTCTGTTCTTATCTGTAAATCTTGTAATTGTACAAATTGTTTCCGTTATAAAGAAATCCTTACTGTTCCGAGACTGACGGCCAGGTTAATGCAGTCTGTGCGCTGTTTTATAGTCTGTGTTATAGAAGCGATGAAGGAACAACGAAAATAATTTTACTGTTAGGGGTCGCCACAACTTAGGAAATTTTATCAAAGGGTCGCGGCACTAGAAAGGTTGAGAACCGCTGCTCTGCGGAGTATATTCATCTTAATTGAATTAACACGTCCCAACCAAGAAATATGATGGGGGGGTGTCCAAGTGTTAAGATCACGTTTGATCATGCAATAGTTGAGGATAATTCATAACGTAGGTGGACTGAATAGTGGGAGTGATCTATACTCCCAGGTACTTAATGCCTTTGGTCTCCCATTTAAAATGTTACAGGGATAGGAAGTCCGCTTTCATGGATGATGGGAGGCAGAGAGGTAGGGCTTCTGATTTTGATAAATTAATTTTAAAGTCCGAGAAGTTGGAAAAGAGCTGAAGTCCATCCATCACTACAGTTCTAAGTTTTGTTTTTTTTTTGTTTTTTTTTTTTGTTTTGTTTTTTTTTCCCCTCCCTTACATGCAGGGTGGCTGGATGAAAGAACAAGCAACTTTTTGAGTACTGATCACCCTAAATAACCCTATATTATATACTCTTCCTAAAATTCATAAATCTTATCACAGCACCTCCAGGGAGGCCAATTATATCGGCTATAGGATCTTTATTACATCCCCTTGGTCAGTATATTGATTTCCATCTTCAACCTCGTGTACAAAATCTCCCTTATCATTTAAAAGATACTAGCGAGTTCTTGAAATTATTGATGAGGATGAACACTGAATTGGAAGATGTGATTCTTGGGACCATGGATGTTAGGTCCCTATACACGGTCATCCCTCATTCGGAGGGTTTGGCTGCTGTACGAGACTTGATTACCAATTATCCATTATATATAAAGGTCCTCCCATAGATTATTTCTTATTATTACTTGAGTTCTGCCTTAACAAGAATTTCTTTAAATTTGAGAAGAAATTCTACCTACAAAAGACTGGGACCGCTATGGGGGCATGCATGGCACCCGCATATGCCAACACTTATATGCATAAGTATGAGATGGAAACTCTTCAAACACATGTTCTCTTTAAACGACACAAGACAGTATATACTCGGTACATAGATGATATGTTCATCATGTGGAAAGGGACAGGGACTGAACTGGAGGAATTAGTGACTGATTTAAATAATAATCATAAACAAATCAAATTGACTTTGACGTACAGCAAAACAGAAATTCCTTTTCTCGACGTTTTAGTACAGTTGAAAAATGGTGTAATAGAAACCACACTTTACAACAGACCCACTGATAGAAATAATTTGTTACAAGCCACCATCCACCACATCTGAAAAATAGCCTGCCTAAATCACAGATGTTAAGACTGAGGAGAATTATTAGCAATGAGGACCTCATCAAACCTGAATTGACAAAAATGGGTGAAAAGTTTTTAGAGAGAGGATATAATGAGAATCTGATCAATGAACATATACAGCCTATTGTAGAAAAATCAAGGGTGGAATGTTTTGTTAGAACTAAATCTTCAAAAGAAGCCATAATGACATTTCCAACAACATTCAATACCAGTACCAAATACTTGAATGCCAGCATTAAAAGACACCTATTATTGTCAGTGGCCCAGCACTTAAAGGGATAGTAATACTTAGTTTTATCTTTATTCTATTTTGTAGGCATTAAAAAAAACATGAAGAATGATATAACTCTTATCTCTCAGACCTTTATGGTTTGAGAGATATTCACAAGCAAAGTTTCCCCTCCCGCCCCTTTTACCTAGTGTAAGCCATCTCTTCTCAGATGTGGAATCCAGTCCATAGACCAGACAGATAACAGAAGGGGACAATCTTCTTCCTATGAGAACAATGAAAGCCCTGCCCCCCTTGACAAGTTTTTCCCTTATCTTAATTGAAGATTGTCCCTCTCTGCAGTCTACCTGGGCACCTCCCTTCTGATCTGGCTGAACAGTGTTACATCAGTAAAATGGGCGGGAGGGGGATACTTTGTCATTCAATTACTCTTGTACTACAACTCTGACAGAATTGAAATAACACTCTCCAAAGTCCAAATACTATGATGATTAGTTAGAACTACTTTTATTATGAAACATTACTATCCCTTTAAACAAATACCTAAAAATCGTCCTATGAGGTGTTATAGGAGAGGCAGGAATTTGAAGGACTTGTTGGTCAAAACTGACCCTGAGGTTTGTTACAATAAGGACAAACCAATATTGATAAAAGGGTGTTACAAGTGTGTTTTCCTGTGTTACCTGCAGTTACATGCTGGTAGGAACTTATTTTACACACCCGCATAAGGGGTTCAGAATTTACATTAAACATAAACTGTACCAGCCAATATGTTGTTTACTTTATCCTGTGTCCCTGTGCACTGCTATATGTGGGTAAAACCACAAATGCTTTTATAGAATGAATGCGTAATCACAGGGCAGAGATCAAGGCAGCATTGGAGGCCACGCGAAATCCAGATAAGAACATTTCATCGAAAATTAAGGACCAACCGGTAGCAACACAACTCTCCAAGTTTAATCACCCTTTGCCATCACTACGTTATATGGCTATTGACCAGGTTCCCCCTTTGACAAGAGGAGGTGATAGAGGAAAAATGTTATTACAGAAAGAGGCCAAGTGGATACAATTCTTGGACACAGTGGCACCTAAGGGCGTGAACGATAAACTTTCATTACACTGCTTTCTATGAATATTCGCAGTGATCATGAGATTTTTGTATATTTGTTTATTCTCATTTACCTTTTTGTCTTGTATGAGTTTGCAAGTGCATAATGATCTTTGACTACTAAGCGGTTAACTGGTGGTAAATGAATGCCGAGACAGCGGGAGGTGCGATGGACAGGGAGTTATGGGACACTACTGTGTTTATGTGCTCCTATTTCCTTGTCCTCCTATGTGGGGCAACTGAACCACCTGCAGCCACACATTTATAGTCATAGGTAGTTTCGTTCACTTGTATCGTTTCCCATACATTTTACATTATTTGATTTCACTGTCTTACCTCCTAATTAGACACATCTAAAAGTATTGTTTTTTGTTTCATTATTTGATACAGTCTGATGGGCGCGTGTGTGCCCCATTTGCCCATGAGGGTACATGGGACACACTCGTCCTCATCCTAGATGTGTGCGTGGCGGGGGGGGGGGGGGTACCTGCTGACTGGGTTCCTTCTTCTGGCGGTGGGACCAGCTGCGGCCGCTGGCCCCTCGTTATTTTTTGGGGGTACATTTAGTGCTGATTGAGGCCAGCTTACTGAATTTACGATTCATGATATTTATGTTAATTTGCCTTTGTTAATTGTACATATGTGACACCATCAGGACTACTTTTACATATTGAACTGAATATGTCCTTCGGGTATTTTGTGTTAAAGCCGCAGTCCACAGTATTTGCCTTTAACCCTTTGAGTGCCAGAGGGGTATGGAACGCATTGCTTTGCAATGTGTTCCGTACCCCTCTGGCACTCAAAGGGTTAATCCTTTTGACCCTGTAATAGGACTCCATGATGTCTGCATGAAGCAGCACATGTAGAGCCAGGGGTTAAGGAACTTTTACACATATGGTTTGGATCTTTCATATCAGTTGGGACCTAGTAGCGGACTCCGTAGTGTCTGCTATACAGCAGCACACGTTGAGCCAGGTCTAAGCAACAAAGGTATCTTTCAATATACTGGAGGACTATTAGAGATCCTATCACCATACCATGGCATCAATCGGAAGGAATTAACTGATACAATGATTGATTGCATTACCACCTCGGACAGGTGGCGGCTCCCTTCCCGTGTTATGGGATAACGCTGTCTTTATGTATTTCGTGTAAGTGTGTCACAGTGTTGAATTGTTCAATGTTTGGTTCATACATTGCTTCATTCGTACTTGGGTGTCTCTGGCGCTCCCGTCGGCTTTGTTTATCCCTCTAGCCCGCGCACAACAAAATATTTTAATTTTGTTTTTTTAGATGCTTCTTGATATCAGTTAAATATCATATATTGTTACAGTATCTCCTATATTAGCTTGACTGCGGTGCATTGTTTGTACACAAACAACGGGGATGGCTATTATGATGGCCCTAATTAATGTGGAGCGTAGGGAGAAAGTTAGGGTACCTCAAGGGTTAATGCCGCTTGCGGTCCAATACGTTGTGCTTCATGATGCACAGGGACGTTGTCGCAGTCGCCTTGTGGTGTTTAGGAGCAAACAAGCCACTGTATTTAAGGTTGCTTTTTTGTATGGTATAGCGTCTTGAGAAAGGCCCCAAGGGGGTCGAAACGTTGATCTTTTACCTATTTGAATAAAAGTGATTTTTTTTATTTTTCATCGGACCCTAGTGTGTGCTTGCTGCTTGATGTATTCATACATTTGCAACTCGCTCTCTCTCTCTCTCTATATATATATCTATATATATCTATATATATATATATCTATATATATCTATATATATCTATATATATATATCTATATATATATATATATATATATATATATATATATATATCCCCAGTTCATTTTATGTGTTAGTGTTCCTTTAACTGTTAGCCGTATGTTATAGGAGTGGTTATCTTGAATGCTTGATGTCTTCAATGGATGTAATCTCAATCCACTGGGGACCTCTCTAGCATTCAAGTGGATAGCCCTTTGAGTGCTAGGGTGGATACCTCTTTTGCTCTCCTAGACTTAAAACCCACATTTATATCATTCAAAATTATGGGAGCATTTATTTGTTCCCCATGGTTTGCACCATTATTTTTTATTTTTATTTTTTTAGTACATCAGCTTCGCTGTTTGAAAATTTGCTACCTATATTAACCCTCTGAATGCCACATGGATGTGCTATGCATTGTGGAGCAGTGTTTTGCATACCCAGTGTGGTAAGTGCAGGGTTAAGTTATGAAGCCGCTCCTTCCTGTAGGTATAGACACCAGGGGAAGGCAACGTTTGGTTCTCCAGGTGTTGGGGACCACATTCACTAGCTTATGATAATGGGAATTAAAATCTCCAACAGCTGGAGAGCCAAAGGTTGCCTACCCCTGGTTTACATTATAGCCGAGGAAGTGGGGTGTTGTTGGGCGCGGTACCACACTGTTTATGCCTTGATAACATTAGTTCTGTCTCATTCCTTCAGCTGCTGACAGAGGAACACGGTGGTGTCACCCGATGGGTGACTGGATGGCTCGGACGTGGAGGAGCAGCAGTCGGCTCAAAGAGTGTACCTAACACACCCCTGAGACCGAGCCACCCTTCCTTGTTTAATAGTGTAAGTAATATTTGTGTATGTAAACCTTTGATCCAAGATGGGGCTGCTCAGTGGTTGGTGGGAGTTGTAGACCAACCACGGCTCAGAAGCTGCAGGATTCCTGCTACTGACCCAATTGCTAATTCTGCTCATGGCAGAGCAAATATAGGGACACTCATGAAAAAAGAGGAATATTCTGGAGAAAATCTGCTGCACCAATGCCAACGGTACAGGGAGTTATTACAAAGTAAAAGGAATGATGGGATGCTCATTTATACTGAGACATTACCACGTCTTTAAGCGAGACAGTGATGTTTCATGTGCCAAGGCAAAGTGGTATATTTGGTACCTTAGACCAGGGCTTAAAATTTGAAGTCCTTTGCTACTAGCCAGACCTGAAAAGTTACTCGCCACTGCAATACATGACATACCCACCAGGGCTGAATTTCTACTCGCCAGGGCTAAATTTTCACTTGCCATTGGCTAGTGGCAAGTGGAAATTTTGAGCCCTGCCTTAGACAATAAGTACAAATTCCATAAATGCACATTGATGTAAATGAGAATTTTAACCCCTTGAATGCTAGTCATCTCTGCGTTGGAGACCTCTCTAGCATTCAAGGGGTTAAAGCCCCATTTCATTCAATGGGAATTATTTTTTCCCTCATGGTGGATTTAGTTTGCGCCACAATTGTATCCATTTTCTTTATTACATGCCTCTGTGTGTGTATACTGTCTCCGCTAAGATCTGTAGAAAGGAATGTGAGGATTTTGATCCTTGGCCGGGAAGATAAAGCGAGATAAGCCGCCTAAAAATTGTGCAGGTGTTTAGACTCTCTCTGGATTTAAGGTGCTAGCTGTTATGTTGCATTTATTTTTTTGCCCCTCCCACCGTTTCAAGGGCCTAGCGTTTCCAAATAATCCCTTTTAAAGAGGGACGCACAATAATAGCACGTGGTGGAGTGATTATCTCTGGTCTGCAGTGGTTCACATGTGGCACCTCAGCTGCGTTTGTCTACATGGGTAGATCTGGCATCACTAAGAAGGGCCTTGCCCACAAAAGAGAGGAGCCAGGCTGTGGAGCAAACCAACTACACACAAGAGGTTGAATAAAAATTCACAGTAAGCTAGGGTTTTTAATCCACTGAACGCTATCACTGTCGCAGAAACATTGCATTACAATACCTTGGAGACCTCTCTAGCATTCAAGGGGTTAAATGCCCCATTTAATTCAGTGGGGCATTTTAATATTTCTTTTTTGTTTACTGCAGAATTTTTCATCTTTGTAAATGAAGCCCCAGGTTTTACTGACTGTGTCTTGTCTCTGCAGTCGTTCTCCGAGCTCTTCGTGAAGTTCCTGGAGACGGAGTCCCGCCCCACCCTTCATGCACCCAAGCTCAATATGCAAGACATGGCCGCTTTAGGACAGGCTGTCAGTAGAAATCCGGGAGCGGCCAATCCTGGTGGACCTCCAGGTATAGACGAAAGAGTTGACTGACACTAACACCTCTCAATTATAATTATAAATTCCCCTCTAACCATAATGTGATCGTAAAATCCTAACGGCCACAATGAATCAGTTACGTGAATGTTGGTTTCTAAAACCTGCCTTTAACCCCTTAAGGACTAGGTGACGTGCTATGACAGTCAAGCAGTTTATACCCTTAAAGTGTTAGTAATGGCTAAAAAAAAGTTTTTTGCATTTAGAAGAGCTTAAAAAGCTGATCTAAATGCAAAAAAACGTATCTCTCAAACCGCTATGGTTTAAGAGATACAGGCTTTTACAGTTCACATTTCCTACTGACAGCTGTAAAGCTGTCAGCAGGAGATCCGTGTCTGTCGACACGGTGGCGCTTGAGAAGTGCCGAGATCTCGTTACTTACAAGGAGTCCCTTCATTGGAATGGTCTAAAATGTGTACCTGAACACTAGGCACACATTTTAGACCATTCCAATGAAGGGATTCCGTGTAAGTAACGAGATCTCGGCACTTCTCAAGCGCCACCGTGTCGACCGACACGGATCTCCTGCCGACAGCTTTACAGCTGTCAGTAGGAAACGGCAAACTTTAAACGCCCGTATCTCTTAAACCATAGCGGTTTGAGAGATACGGTTTATTGCATTTAGCTCCGCTTTTAAAGCTCTTCTATATGCAAAAAAAAACTTTTTTTTTAGACATTACTAACACTTTAATTTCTGGTGGCAGTCCTAGCACATCGCTCCTGTGGGAGCTCTGTAAGTAAAAATGGTGTCTGAAATTGACAGCTCCAAGACTGGAGTAGTTACTCTCAGACCGCAATGCGGCACGCATTGGAAAGGATCAAAGAATTCCTTAAAGGGGTAGTAATGCCTGTATTTAACTTTCTGCTACATTGTAGATATTAAAAACTATAGTATATGGAGAAAGAATTGAGAGAGATTCACTGCTAAAGATCCACCTCCCTCCCCTTCTCCTGACGTTGGCGCTCTGCTGATAGCAGGAGGTTCTGGTCCTGGGTCTATCTGGCGCTCTGCAGCAGAGCCGAAATAGCTATATTTAAAAATAAATACTTCATTGGAATGGTCTACAAAGTGTGCCTGGTTTGCAAGCACCGTTTGTAGACCGTTCCAGTGAAGCAGTTCTTTTTAAATAGTGCGATTTCGGCTCTACTGAAGAGCCTCCTGGAGACAGCCGACACGAAGCTCAGGAGAGGGGGCAATTTTAGCAATGTATATCTCTCAAACCGTAAAGGTTTGATAGATGGGACTTTCTCCATATACTATATTTTTTTTTAACATATGCAATATAGGAGCAACTTAAATACAGGCATTACTAACCCTTTAAGGGAAGGGAACTTCCCTGGACTGCTGGTCCTTAAGGGGTTAACTAATGTTGGGTGCTTAGTGTGGCAGACAAGAATCTTTGGTGAATCACTGCAGTGGCTGTTGGCTTGAGGCCCTCCATCTATTCAGGACTGAAATTCCTGTCCTCACCAGCCAGGCATGATGGGAATTGTAGTCCTGGACAGTTGAAGAGCCTCATTCCACTAAGGTGTGATAAAGAGGAGAGAACTTCTCCAGTGAGGTAAAATCTCCAGTTCCTATGTTATTCTATGGGAGAGATTTAGTTATAGACTACAGGGAGATATGTACTAAGGTGTGATAAAGAGGAGATAACTTCTCCAGTGATTAACTCTCCAGTTCCTATGTTATTCTATGGGAGAGATTTAGTTATAGACTACAGGGGAGATGTACTAAGGTGTGATAAAGAGGAGATAACTTCTCCAGTGAGATAAACTCTCCAGTTCCTATGTTATTCTATGGGAGATCTTTAGTTATAGACTACAGGGGAGATGTACTAAGGTGTGATAAAGAGGAGATAACTTCTCCAGTGAGATAAACTCTCCAGTTCCTATGTTATTCTATGGGAGAGATTTGGTTATAGACTACAGGGGAGATGTACTAAGGTGTGATAAAGAGGAGATAACTTCTCTAGTGAGATAAACTATCCAGTTCCTATGTTATTCTATGGGAGAGATTTAGTTATAGACTACAGGGGAGATGTACTAAGGTGTGATAAAGAGGAGATCACTTCTCCAGTGTGATAAACTCTCCAGTTCCTATGTTATTCTATGGGAGAGATTTAGTTATAGACTACAGGAGAGATGTACTAAGGTGTGATAAAGAGGAGATAACTGCTCCAGTGTGATAAACTCTCCAGTTCCTATGTTATTCTATGGGAGAGATTTAGTTATAGACTACAGGGGAGATGTACTAAGGTGTGATAAAGAGGAGATAACTTCTCCAGTGATAAACTCTCCAGTTCCTATGTTATTGTATGGGAGAGATTTAGTTATAGACTACAGGGGAGATGTACTAAGGTGTGATAAATAGGAGATAACTTCTCCAGTGAGATAAACTTTCCAGTTCCTATGTTATTCTATGGGAGAGATTTAGTTATAGACTACAGGGGAGATGTACTAAGGTGTGATAAAGAGGAGATAACTTCTCCAGTGATAAACTCTCCAGTTCCTATGTTATTCTATGGGAGAGATTTAGTTATAGACTACAGGAGAGATGTACTAAGGTGTGATAAAGAGGAGATAACTGCTCCAGTGAGATAAACTCTCCAGTTCCTATGTTATTGTATGGGAGAGATTTAGTTATAGACTACAGGGGAGATGTACTAAGGTGTGATAAAGAGGAGATAACTTCCCCAGTGAGATAAACTCTCCAGTTCCTATGTTATTGTATGGGAGAGATTTAGTTATAGACTACAGGGGAGATGTACTAAGGTGTGATAAAGAGGAGATAGCTTCTCCAGTGAGATAAACTCTCCAGTTCCTATGTTATTGTATGGGAGAGATTTAGTTATAGACTACAGGGGAGATGTACTAAGGTGTGATAAAGAGGAGATAGCTTCTCCAGTGAGATAAACTCTCCAGTTCCTATGTTATTGTATGGGAGAGATTTAGTTATAGACTACAGGGGGAGATGTACTAAGGTGTGATAAAGATGAGATAACTTCTCCAGTGAGGTAAACTCTCCAGTTCCTATGTTATTCTATGGGAGATCTTTAGTTATAGACTACATGTGGAGATGTACTAAGGTGTGATAAAGAGGAGATAACTTCTCCAGTGAGATAAACTCTCCAGTTCCTATGTTATTCTATGGGAGAAATTTAGTTATAGACTACAGGGGAGATGTACTAAGGTGTGATAAAGAGGAGATAGCGTCTCCAGTGAGATAAACTATCCAGTTCCTATGTTATTCTATGGGAGAGATTTAGTTATAGACTACAGGGGTGATGTACTAAGGTGTAATAAAGAGGAGATAACTTCCCCAGTGAGATAAACTATCCAGTTCCTATGTTATTCTATGGGAGAGATTTAGTTATAGACTACAGGGGAGATGTACTAAGGTGTGATAAAGAGGAGATAGCTTCTCCAGTGTGGTAAACTCTCCAGTTCCTATGTTAGTCTATGGAAGAGATTTAGTTATAGACTACAGGGGAGATGTACTAAGGTGTAATAAAGAGGAGATAACTTCTCCAGTGTGATAAACTCTCCAGTTCCTATGTTAGTCTATGGGAGAGATTTAGTTATAGACTACAGGGGGAGATGTAGTAAGGTGTGATAAAGAGGAGATAGCTTCTCCAGTGTGGTAAACTCTCCAGTTTCTGTGTTTTTCTATGGATCCTGTTTATCACACTAGGGAGGTTTTTGCCTCTTCATCGCACCTTCACGCATTTAATGAGATGTCTTGGTGGTGAAGAGATTTGTCCTCCTTTTGAAACCCACCTTCTTCCCTACAGGATCCGCCTTGTCTGGATCAAGAAGACCGGAGTCTAATCCCTTCCTGGCCCCTCGTTCAGACGCCGTACCGCTCATATCAACCTCTTCCCTGGGTGCCGGCACATCAGGGCACCTCCTTATGAAGCCGATATCTGATGCTCTGCCCACGTTCACCCCTCTGCCAGTATCGTCAGAATCTAGTGCTGGGGCTGTGCTAAAGGACCTCTTAAAGCAATAGACTAAACAGAACTCAGAATCTGGAGCATTTTAGCACTTTAAACAAACACTATTGTATATAGTAGAACCCAAAGAGGCCTTTTTGTACAAAATCAGATGATGGATATTATCAAACATTGCCTACAGCTTACGGTATTACTGTACAAACTGCACAAACTCTTCCCAGTGTTTATCCCATGGGGACGAGTTCGTATCGCAGGACCCATTACAGCGCGGGAGATGCCAAATCATTGTACCTAATGGTTAAATAATTTGGGTTTTATTCATGAGGCTAAAGAGATGCAGTTCTGGGAAAAAACAATGGACAGCACCATAGTGTGTGTGTGTGGGGCGGGGGGTTTTAAAATCCCTGTGATTTAGATTTGACTTTTAACCCCTTTAATTGCATCTGTTTATTTTAATGAATAAGGCCGTTTGTTCTTAATTTGTGTTTGTTCCAAGCACGGTTTGCCCATTTCTTTCCTGGGGGCCACCTCCAGAGTTGTACGTTTTTATAAGTAAACAGACCCTAAACTGTTTTGGGGTGGTGACGTAACAATGCAATTAATCAGAAGGTATTTCCCCCTCTTTAAGGAAAAATGTTAATGAAGTAACAGTATAACTCAAAAGCTGAACAGTGGATTAGTTAAAGGGATAGTAATACTTTATTATTACTATTCCTCATATTGTAGATATCCTATATAATAATTCGCTAAATCGTGTGTAACGCCGCGACATGCGCAGTAGACACTGCTGTGCGTGCTGCAGTCATGCGCAGTAGAGACTGCCCGTGCCGCGGCTGATACAACTTCGGAGCGCCCAGCTCTTTATCAGCCGTGGCGCGGGCAGTCTCCACTTTGCGTGACTGCCCCGCGACCGGGTGGCAGTGGCACTGAGGCCCGTGTAACGGGCTGTTCAACTAGTTTGTAAAATAATTTACTAGCCCCCATGTTCATCTGTCAGACCTTTATGGTTTGAGAGATAACCTAAGGCTAAGTCCCCCCCCCTCCCTCCCCCTTCCCTGAAGTCAGCCGTACGACAGGCTTGCGGCTCTGCAGCTGAGCCGAGATCGCGTTAGTGAAAGAATTATTTCACTGAAACGGTCTTCTACATGTGCTTGGTTTGAAGCACACGTAGAAGACCGTTTCAGTGAAATAATTCTTTTTCACTAACGCGATCATGGCTCTGCTGCAGAGCCGCCTGATGAAAGTCAGACCGGATATCCCTGCAGTCAGTACAACACTGAATTCAGGGAAGGCGGAGGGAGGGGGGAACTTTGCCTTTGGTTATCTCTCAAACCATAAAGGTTTGAGAGATGAACCTGGGGGCTTTTAATTTATTTGGCAAATATGTACAATATGGGGGTTAGTAATAATAAAGTATTAATTTCCCTTTAACTCCTAATGCAGCCAGATGCTGGGCCTTGGGTATAGGCGACCACCAGCAGGGGGAGACTACGATTCCCATTCTACTTAACCAGACAGCGGTCTAGTAGAGAGGATGGAAGTTGTAGGCCACCGTAGCTGCAGGCCTCAGGCTGCTTATCCTTGTTCTAGCTGTTGTTGGGTAGCTGGCCACCTTTGGATGACGGGAGGTGTAGTCCATTAATACCCATTAGGGATCATTCTACCACATGTGGGTGATTTTCTAACTAAATAAAGACGAGGGGCCTAGTTCAGCCAGATTGAAACCAACTGTACCATGTGGGAGAGGGATAAATTTGCTTTGGTTTAAATGGGGATTTTAACTCTTTGCAATGCGCTGGAGACCTCTATAGCATTCAAGGGTTTAAATAATTAATTTCAGACAACGGTTATTTGGGGCAGTTATCTTCATCTGCTCCCTGAGGTGCAATTGGTTTGCTACAGAATTTGCTCAGTCTGTAAGGGTTTAATCTGTTATATGGTGAATAAGGTACCCAGCTCATCCACCTGACCATAGGGGTCGTCTTAAATCGCTCTGTTTAAAGGGATAGTAATACTTCGTTTTATCTTTATTTTATTTTGTAAGCATTAAAAAAACATAAAGAACAATATAAGTCTTATCTCTCAAACCTTTATGCTTTGAGAGATATTCACAAGTAAAGTTTCCCCTCCCATTCCTTTTACCTAGTGTAAGCCATCTCTTCTCAGATGTGGAATCCAGTCCATAGACCAGACAGATAACAGAAGGGGACAGTCTTCTTCCTATGAGAACAATGAAAACCCTGCCCCCCTTGACAAGTTTTTCAGGTTTTTCCCTTATCTTAATTGAAGATTGTCCCTCTCTGCAGTCTACCTGGACACCTCCCTTCTGATCTGGCTGAGCAGTGTTACATCAGTAAAAGGGGCGGGAGGGGAAACTTTGTCATTGAATTACTCTTGAACTACAACTCTGACAGAATTGAAATAACACTCTCCAAGGTCCAAATACTATGATGATTAATTAGAGCTGCTTTTATTATGAAACGTTACTATCCCTTTAAGCCTTTTAAGTGGCACATTACACAACACTTTGCAGAGCAATTCATTGCACACCCCTCTGGATTATGAGAGTTAAACAACCCCGTCACCTAAAAACAAATTTGGTGATTGTGAAAGAGCTTTCCAAAGCACCTCTGTGTTGTAGTAATCATTTATTATTATTATTATTATTATTATTATTATTTAGAAAACTCATTTGTGGGTTACTATTTTATACACATTTGTGTTCCTAACAGGGAGATGTCTGAAATTGCTTGGAGAAGGCTTTTTGTTGGCCTGTGAAAGCAGAGAGAGTGCAACAATGTAAAAGACAGTGATACAATGTAACAAGGCATCTCACAGATCAGTCATTGCTGCAGGAAGACTGCAACATTGCATAAATATCTCTGATTTCACTGTCCCCGACTGAGAGCTCTGTGGAAACACAGATCCAGGGAGCTCACTGTCATGGACACAACTGTAAAAGAATAGATGAAGATGGAAAATATAAAAAATAATAAAAGGCCTGAAAACTCTTCCGCAATCCCCAAAGTGGTGTTTAGGCGATTGTGTCCCTTTACAAAGACCTAGAACTGATGCTAGAGGGTGCTTTTTATTTCTTACAGATTGTATAGTAATGGTAATCCTTCTATCACCGTCCATAAAGGGGAATTGTGGGTCTGAAGCAGAATAGCACATACAACGAACCACTCTACTGGTGACATGTATTGGGGAGATGTAGATTATTGGGACTGTTTGTAATTTAGCTCTAAACATGCACACACACACACAAACAGAAAACACACACAGACAAACAGAAAAAACACACACACACACACACACACACACACACACACACACACACACACACACACACACACACACACACACACTTGTATTCAGAATGCTAGACTCTTCTTTTTAAGTTGAGATTTAAGTAGAGACGAGTTAAAAGGGAGATAATGAAATACAATAAATTACATATTCAATAAAATTTTAACCGTTTATTGCTCCTTCGTGGAACTTTTATTTAAATCTTTTAAAAATAACAAGAGGTTGGCATTCTGACTAAAACTGCACCCATTAAGCCTTATCTATTAAACAGAAACCAGAGGAATTCTGGTGCAAATGAACTGCATTACAGGGGCAAAATGTAATTTGAATGAAGCTTTCAACCCCTTGAATGTTTGGTCTCTAATGCATTGCCCTTATACATAAGATCCGTTGCATCTGCACACGTATGTGATTTTGTTTTTAAAACACGATCGTGTCACGAGTCCAGATTAATTTGATGTTAGTGGGCAGCTAAGCTAAGAATTCTGTTCAAGTTGGTGCATAAAATTTGAAAATTTAATATCACGTTAGTGTGAGTTCTTTACCTGGGTATGTGTCTTTCATATAGCCGTGAGGTGTATGTATATGTGTGTATTATGTTTAGAGATATAATGTATATCCCTTTTGAGTGTCAGAGGGGTATGCAATGCAAAAGCAATGCGTTGCATTCCCCTCTGGAACTCAAAGGGTTAAATATAAATATATATATATATATATATATATATATATATATATATATAAGAGAGAGAGAGAGAGAGAGAGAGAGAGAAATCATATGCAAATGAATTAGTGTTGTATGAAGGAGACATACCTGGGTCCTTGTTAAACACCAAACCACTTATTCCTAAGTTATATTTCACCTTTAACCCTTTGAGTGCCAGAGGGGTACACAACACATTGCTCTGGCACTCAGAGGGTTAAAGTAATCACATGAAAATAACCCTTTGTGTGTGTTAGAGACGTGGGCAAAGCAATGTTCTGCACACCCGGTTATCAGAGAAACCATTAAACTGCAATTTTTTTTTTTTATTACCGTCTGTAGAAACCAGAAGCATGTCTACATCAGATGTTCTCAACCCGTGCCCTCAGTGGCCACTAACAGGCCAGGACATAGGAATTTCCCTGCTAGAACACAAGTGTGTTGATCAGAGGCTCAGTCATATTGATTAACTCACCTGTGCACTTAAAAGGAAATTCTCAGATCCTGGCCTGTTAATAGCTACTGAGGGCATGGGTTGAGAACCACTGTTCTACATTATTGTTTTAACTAGTTGCACAGTAAATACCACTTAAAGGGATAGTAATACTTAAAAATGACTATCCCCCATGTTGTAACCAATAAAAAACTGATATAAATGAGACTAGCGGCATCTCTCAAACTTTATGGTTTGAGAGATATCCGCTTTCAAAGTTCCCTCTTTTTTGCTTTTCCCCTGATGTCAGCGCTCCAGCTGAGAGCTGGGGAATCCTCTCCTGGGATCAGCCGGTGGCTCTGCAGCAGAGCGGAGATCGCGGTAATAAAAAAGAAATCCTTTACTAAAAAGGTCTTCTACGTGTGCAAGCACACATAGAACTTTTAAGTTAAGGATTTTTTTTTTTTATTATTATTATTAAAGCGATCTCGGCTCTGCTGCAGAGCCTCCGCCGGTCCCGGGACCGGATTCCCTTGCTGTCAGCTATAATGGTAAATGGATAAACTAACGGCAACACAGGGACAGATACAATTAACTCCTTGTATGCTATAGGGTTCTTTGCAATGTGTTGGAGAACTCTCTTGCATACTAGGTGTTAAAGGGGAACTTTCACCCCCAGGACACTGTATCTTATATGATTAATCTGCTAAAATTATATATATAATTTTTTTTTTTTTTTTTACATACCTTATTACATTTTTGTTATAACATTTAGACGTGATGTAGGCACTTCCACATTCTGCGGCGCAAAGTCCCGTTGGGACAGCTCTGCTGGACTTCCCAGTCCTCAAGTCCTCCTCCATCGCAGCTCTCACGCTTCCCTCACTAGTGATGTGCAGAACGTATATAGTAACAGCAGGCTCTGTATGTCATTATACGCAGCTTGCTGTTACTATATACATTCTGCACATCACTAGTGAGGGAAGTGTGAGAGCTGCGATGGAGGAGGACTTGAGGACTGGGAAGTCCAGCAGAGCTGGGCCAACGTGACTTTGTGCCGCAGAATGTGGAAGTGCCTACATCACGTCTAAATGTTATAGCGAAAATCTAATACAGTAAGTACTTTAAAGGGTTAGTAATGTCTTTCATAAATAAAACTAATATTTTAGATAATCAAAAAATAAATCCATCGATTGCCAGTGTTTGAGAGAGAGAATGTTTTAAAGTTCTCCCTTTCCCTGACATCAGCCGCTAGGTGACAGAAGAAGATCCTGCTCCCGGGACCGGCAGGCTACTCTTCAGCAGAGCCGAAATAGTGCAATCTAAAAATAAATACTTCATTGGAACGGTCTAGAAAGTGTGCTTGCAAACCAGGCACACCTTGTAGACCTTTCCAGTTAAGTAGATTGCACTATTTCGGCTCTGCTGAAGAGCTGCTTCGAGTTGACTGACACTAATCTTCTGCTGTCAGCTTTACAGCTGACATCAGTGAGGGGGGAACTTTATCACTGTATATCTCTCAGACCATAAAGGTTTTGAGAAATCAGACTGGCATTGATTGATTTCTTTTTTTGATTATCTTCAATATTACTTTTTATTTATATAAGACATTACTAACCCTTAACAAAAAACAAACAAGCTACATAGCATTTTGAGTAATCATATAAGATACAGTGTCTTGAGGGTGTAAGTTCCCCTTTAAAAGACCCATTTAAATCAATGCAGTTGTATTCTCTATTGTGTCATTTCATTGCTAAAGAATTGATCCACTTTACGTTAGCCTTTGTATCCAGTCTTTCCCCTGTCCACACTCTCACCTCTGCAAGACGTTACAGGAATTTCAGTTTGTGTATTTAATATATTATTTGCTGATGTATATTTGTAACCTATCTACCCTGGAATATACTGTTGATGCAAAGACAGTGTGAATATTATGTATAGAGAATAAATCTAAGGAATTTTTTTGTGTTTTTATTTCCAATTTATGTAAAATCGGACCCAGTTTGCTTTCCCTTTTAATATAAACTGAAAATTGATTAAAAATCACTAAAAAGTTAAAATTTATTTTCACCATATACCCATTTTTAAATTTCTAATTTTTTTATTTATTTAGGGAATTACAAAGCTAATTTTCATTTTGAAGGAAAACTAGTATTTTTGATTCTGTAGTTCTCTTATTAATCCACGAGTTCTTTCTCATTCTCAAGTCTGTAGTTCACAAAGGGGCCTTATTCATTAACCCCTTAAGGGCCTGTGACGGTCCTTAAGTGACAGCCGCGTGGTTGTGTGGCTGGTCCTTAAGGGGTTAAACTGAAGTGGTGCAATTCTGGAACAAACTGCTCGCACTTTGGGTAACATAAAAAATTATTTTTGGTTTAAATAAGCCATGCTAATAAGATTGGCCCCCATGTATTTCTAACCTAGCGATATGCAAAGTCTTACTGTCTATAAGCTCAATAAGTCCGCGTTATTGGTGAAAAAACACATCTTCAGCAGGAACCAGAGGACAGGCAGTGCAGACATCTTAGAGGAAATGTACCCTTGAGTGCGCTGTCTGTCCCGTTCACTGCCAGCATTGGGGGTGACGTTCCTTGATGCCTTAAGGCACCGGAAGGGGCTGACTGCGCAGATGCACAGAGCTTGTCTTGAAAGCTGTGTACAACCTGATGCCTGCCGAAGATGTGTTATTTCACCAATAACACAGACTTATTGTGCATATAGACCGTAAGATTTTGCATATTGCTAGGTTAGAAATATATGGGGGGGGGCAATGTTATTACCGTGATAGTTCCACTTTAAAGTGTTAGTAATGTCCACAAAAAAGTTTTTTTGCATTTAGAAGAGCTTAAAAAGCTGAGCTAAGTGCAAAAAACCATATCTCTCAAACCTCTATGGTTTAAGAGATACGGGCGTTTAAAGTTTGATCTCTCCTACTGACAGCTGTAAA
This sequence comes from Rhinophrynus dorsalis, assembly GCA_037306005.1. NCBI lineage: Eukaryota > Metazoa > Chordata > Amphibia > Anura > Rhinophrynidae > Rhinophrynus > Rhinophrynus dorsalis. The sequence goes on along the minus strand of CM074728.1, from coordinate 117,234,119 downwards.
GCTGTCAGCAGGAGATCCATGTCGGCCGACACGGAGGTGCAATAACGAGAGCCGCGATCTCGTTATTTACTACGAATCCCTTCATTGGAATGGTCTAAAACGAGTGCTTGAAAACCAGGCACACATTTTAGACCATTCCAATGAAGGGATTTGTGGTAAATAACGAGATTGCGGCTCTGCTCAAGCGCCTCCGTGTCGGCCGACACAGATCCCCTGCTGACAGCTTTACAGCTGTCAGTAGGAGAGATCAAACTTTAAACGTATCTCTTAAACCATAGCTGTTTGAGAGATACGTTTTTTTGCATCTAGCTCAGCTTTTTAAGCTCTTCTAAATGCAAAAACTTTTTTGTGGACATTACTAACACTTTATCCAGTGAATGATGGAGTTGTCTCCATTGCATTGATGCACAATGCACTGAGGATGTTTATAGTGTTAAATTCGTAGGAAACCCAATTTAAATCATCGGGAGTTTTCATTCACATCTCCTCATATGGTGTGCAATTGGTTTGTTCTAGAATTGCACCTTTTTAGCTTAAGTTAAGGCCCAAAGAAGTAATTTGGTAACACTGGGTAGTGTTGTTTTCAAACGCTTCCAATTCAATGTGGATCTGTCACTTCCTTGATTTATCTCATTAAAGTTATCTGTTTAAACTGCCTGTACCTTGTACTTTTTATATAATTGCAATGGTTTTAGATTTTTGGTTTAGTAGTTACGGACTCTTTAAGCTCAGCAAAGCTGACATATCTGAGCTGTGTAGCACAGTTTTAAAGGGATAGTAATGTTTCAAAATAAAGGAGTTCCAATTAATCTTCATAGTATTTGGTCCATGGAGAGTGTTATTTCAATACCGTCAGAGTTGTAGTTCAAGAGTGACTGAATGATAAAGTATCCCCCTCCCTCCCCTTTTACTGATGTAACACTGCTCACCTCAGAACAGAAGGGAGGTGTCCGGATGGATCGCAGAGAGCAACACTCTTCTGTTAGCATAAGGGAAAGACTTGTCAAGGGGGGCAGAGTTTTCCTTATGATCACAGTAAGAAGATTGTCCCTTGCTGTGATCTGTCCGGTCAAGAAACCAGATTCCACATCTGAGGGGAGGCGGCTTACACTAGGTAAAAGGGGCGGGAGGGGGATACTTTATCATTCAATTACTTTTGAACTACAACTCTGACAGTATTGAAATAACACTCTCCATGGCCCAAATACTATGAAGATTAATTGGAGCTGCTTTTATTGTGAAACATTACTATCCCTTTAATAATTATTTACTCACTTGTCCTGACTTTGCCTCCTTTCGCCTCACTTCAGAAAGGGGAGAAGTAAAAAATGGGGAAGAATATTAGGTACATACTCTCAGATGGATACCCCCATGGATACCCTCCGTGGTCCTTAACCCCTTAACGTCCGGCGGTCCTGGGACGTTTCCATCCCATAAGGACCGCATTGAACCATGTGGACGCGCCGGTACACGTGACCTGTCGTGTGTATCGGCGTGTCATTATGGGGCCTGATAGAGATTGCTCCGATGTTGGAGCGGTCAATTTCAGGCCCTATTTTTACTTACAGCGCTCCCGGTAGAGCGCTGTAAGTAAAAAGTATGCGACATACTATGACCGTCATCGGTCCTTGAGAATTTCAAGGACCGTGACGGTCATAGTACGGCACATGTCGTTAAGGGGTTAAGGGACCACAAAGTACGTGCGCGGCCAGTCCTTAAGAGGTTAAGGACATTTTAAGAGTTTTCGACCAAACAATACTCCTTATTTCACTGTGATCAGAATATTCCTTTACCCACCCAACTGGAGAAGCGATATATTGATAGAGATGTCATAGTAGCATAGTTGATGAGGCTGAAAAAAGACATGCGTCCATCAAGTCCAGCCCATGCCAAAATACCCCTGTTGATCCAGAGGAAGGCAAAAAAATGTCCAGTTTAGCCCCAAGTGGATAAAAAAATTCCTTCCTGACTCCAATGGCAGTCAGATATTTCCCTGGATCAACAGCCTATCTGCACTGAAGCCAACTGTCATAATTCTCAGTATTATTCTGTACTAGATAGGCATCCATTGCTTTTTTTGGTCTCTATTTTATCACCTTTTTATCACATCTTAGTGCGTAACCCCCTTAGTCATTTTGATGGTGCTACAGCCTGGGCAGTTTTATTCTACTCTAATGTAACCCTCTGAGTGCTGGAGATATCCAATCCATTACGTTGCAAAGTGTTAGATACCGCTCTGACACTTAAAAGGTTAAAGCTCGCTTTGTGCCGTTGAAGCAAATTTGCCGGACACAAAGGGTCTTACTCATAAGAGAAGAAATTCTGGTCCAAACCAACTGTGCCACAGGGGAGAAACAAAAAAAAAAAAATATATATATATATGATATTTTAACAAAACAATATGTTGAAGACATTCATAGCATTTAAGGGGTTAAGTGTCACTTTTAACACAAAGTATTTTTATTTGTCCTGTGGTTGGTTTGCTCTCGAATTGCCCCTCGTTAATAGATTAGATATGACCCACAGGTTCTTTATTAATCAAGTTAAAGGGATAGTAATACTTAAAATGTAAAAAAAAAATATATATATGTTGTAGGGTTTATCCCCCCGAGTAAAACAAGAGTACTCCCACTGCTGAAAGGTGCTTCATTCAAAAGTTATTAATTTTCAAAGTTGAATTTTTTAGTTGTAATATCACAGTGGCCTGAAATTGTACAGTGGCGCTGTTGCTACACCATCCTATGGAGATTTATGGTCCCGGAACCAGAGCTGTCCATAGGATGGTGTAGCAACAGCGCCACTGTACAATTTCAGGCCACTGTGATATTGCATCTAAAAAAATCAACTTTGAAAATTAATAACTTTTGAATGAAACACCTTCCAGCAGTGGGAGTACTCTTGTTTTACTCAGGGGGATGAACCCTACAACATATATTTTTTTACATTTTAAGCTTTGCTATCCCTTTAAAGAGATGTAGTTCAGAGCAAACCAAATGTACCTTGGATGGAGTGCATGAAAATTGCCCAACTTGCCAATGATTTTCTTTAACCCTTTGAATGCTAGAGACTTGTGAAGCAATGCGTTTGTTCGCCTCGCTAGCGTTCAAGGGATTAAAAGTCCCGTTTAAATCAATGATTTTTATTTTCCCTTGTGTCGTGCGGTTGGATTGGTCCAGAACGGCAGCTGTTTCGCTTTATGAATAAGTGGCTCTGAGTGGCTGGGTTCTGTAAACCTTCATCCAATCGGCAGATGTTCCTGTGCTTTTAACGCGGAACGATCACCCTACATAAAGACCACCCCCCCAATAATTATTCATATAGCGATAAGCTTAGAAATAGTGCTATTATCCAACATAATTACCATGTTATTAAGAAATTCTACTTCATCTGAGACTGACGGCCAGGGATCAGCACAGACATCTTGTCTTAGAGACATCTGTGCGCCTGGTCTGTCCATCCCGGTCTCCTCTAGGAGGCGCTGCATTGTACCTTAAGGTAACAGGAAGGGACTGACGGTGCAGGTGCACAGATGCCTCTAAAGCAAGAAGCCTGTCCGTCAGTCTCAGAAGTAGGAGGATTTCTTAACCCTTTGAGTGCCAGAGGGGTAATCTACGCATTGCTTTGCAAGGCATTGCATACCCCTCTGGCACTCAAAGGGTTAATATCGCGGTACTTATGCTGGATAATACTACTATTTCTAAGCTTATTGCTATATGAATAATTATTGGGGGGGGACACTTTATTTGGGGTTGACAGTTCCGCTTTAACAATTTGAGTGCCAGAGGAGTATGCAACTCTTTGCAGAGCAATGCGTTGGATACTCCTCTGGCGCTCAAAGGGTTTAACCAATCTTATTTGCATCTCAGCAAATCGTAATGACTGTTACTTTTCTATGACAGACCATAACCTTAATAAAAGTGTAATGTAAATTAACCTGTAGTTGCTCATCCAGTTGCAGTTAACTCTTTAGTTATGACCCTTTGAGCACCAGTAGTTTTTGCAAAGCATTGCTCATCGCTTGGCACGCAGAAGGCTAAAACGATTCTCTAGATACCTACTTTTTCTATTCATTTCTCAGTGGACAATGAATATAGAATTCATTTTCTTTTTTGTTTAATAGAAAACCAACATCTAAAATGACCCCAAACTCACGTTGATCTGAGCAGAAAATATCACATGGCTCCTATGGAATAATTCTGTGTGGATGGATTCTTCAGAAGGGATCTAGAATTTCTTCCGGGGGATGTAGATATGATTCAGTGTAGCAAAAAACTCACAAGAGTGGTATAAAGGTGATGTAAAAAGTAATGTTTCATAATAAAAGCAGCTCTAATCAATCATCATAGTATTTGGACTTTGGAGAGTGTTATTTCAATTCCGTCAGAGTTGTAGTTCAAGAGTAATTCAATGACAAAGTATCCCCCTCCCACCCCTTTTACTGATGTAACACTGCTCAGCCAGAGCAGAAGGGAGGTGCCCAGGTAGACTGCAGAGAGGGACAATCTTCAATTAAGATAAGGGAAAAACCTGAAAAACTTGTCAAGGAGGGCAGGGATTTCATTGTTCTCATAGGAAGAAGATTGTCCCCTGCTGTTATCTGTCTGGTCTATGGACTGGATTCCACATCTGAGAAGAGATAGCTTACACTAGGTAAAAGGGGCAGGAGGGGAAACTTTGCTTGTGAATATCTCTCATAAGACTTATATTGTTCTTCATGTTTTTTTAATGCCTACAAAATAAAATAAAGATAAAACAAAGTATTACTATCCCTTTAATGGCTGAGGACATAACAAGTGCAAGCTTTCAGGATATGGGTTAACAAAGCTAGAAAAACACTGAATTTATATTTACAGAGTATAAGATACGTTTGAACCAAAATACATGAGTACACAGTGGGAGTCAATTAACTTAGTAAACATACAGTCTGCAAAGAACTGATGTGCACAGGGTTCGATCAAAGTCCTGGGAACAAGGAAATGTTCATTAACACAGAGGTGTGAAGAGCCTGTTAGTCTGTGACTTGAACAGATCTATCTCTATCAAATACCAAAATGTTCTATCTATTATAATGAGACATGAAGCCCATCCCAAGGTTTAGTCCTGTTTTTAATGCGTCAAATAGATCCATTAATTTAAATTCCCAGATTTTTCTTTCCCTTTGTGTTCTAAAGTTTCCTTTGAGTATGGTGACTTTCATATTTTGTAGACTATGATTTGGACCACAAAAATGCTGACCAACTGGTGCGTCCACCTCTTTTCTGTTTATTGTGTGGAGATGAAGGTTCATTCTTTTCCTCAGTGCCTGTCCTGTTTCCCCAATGTAGAAACCTCCTGTGGGGCATTGTGTACAGGTTATGAGATATACTACATTTGAAGAGGAGCAAGTGAATGAACCATTAACCCCTTAGTGACAGCCGCGTGCGTACGCAGCTGTCACCTTAACACCCGTGGTACTTTTTTATTTTACAAAACTATTCTGGAGTCCCCGAATGGCATGCAGCCGCACGGAGACCCGGACTTCCGGGACTTACCAGTTACGTCCTCTGTCACTAAGTGACAGTTTTTGCAGGACGTACCTGGTAAGTCAATTGTCGGGATGGGGTTAATTTCATAGTGTTGCTGTGTATTTGGAATTTGATCTTTGTTGTGCATTGAATGTGTGGGCAGGTCTCGCATCTTTTTACTCCACAATAGAATGTTCCATTCTTTGTGATTTGTGGCAAATGGCTCCTGACAATTTTCATCACATTTATACCACTCTTGTGAGTTTTTTTTTTGCTACACTGAATCCGATCTAATCCACTGCCTAACACGGTACCATCGTTTTTCTGGGGGATGTAAATCTTTGTTGCAAGACTCCAAAGTTAAAAAACAGAACAAAACACCACAATGCAATAGATCAGTTACCCTAAGACACAAACTCCTCTTTACATCATACAGTAAATTTCAAAATCTATAGAAGCATCTTCTTCAGACACCAGACAGTAATAAAGTATTACATATGAATATTGTCAATACAGGTTCCTAGTATGGCTTTATCCTTATAAACTGGGGAAAGAACTTGTTTTACATACTGGCACAAAAACAATGGGCTAGTGCTAAGTGCCACAAAACTATGGCTAATGTGATCTTACCAGTACCAATTAGAATTAAGAAAAAGTTCAAATGCTGCTTTCAATTCCCTTCAACTGCGGTGCCGCTCTTCAAATAGAATCGCTGGCAGAACGACTCTTTATGTACATGTAGTGCAAAAAAACATAAATAGAGGAGAGTGCACGCTCTAAGTCAGTGTTTCTCAACTCCAGTCCTCAGGACCCACTAATAGGCCAGGATCTGATGATTTCCTTGTTAGAGCACAGGTGAGTTAATCAATGTGAATGAGCCTCTGGTCACATGATTTCCTTGTTAGATCACAGGTGAGTTAATCAATGTGAATGAGCCTCTGATCACATGATTTCCTTGTTAGAGCACAGGTGAGTTAATCAATGTGAATGAGCCTCTGATCACATGATTTCCTTGTTAGAACACAGGTGAATTAATCAATGTGAATGAGCCTCTGATCACATGATTTCCTTGTTAGAGCACAGGTGAGTTAATCAGTGTGAATGGGCCTCTGATCACATGATTTCCTTGTTAGAACACAGGTGAGTTAATCAGTGTGAATGAGCCTCTGATCACATGATTTCCTTGTTAGAGCACAGGTGAGTTAATCAGTGTGAATGAGCCTCTGATCACATGATTTCCTTGTTAGAGCACAGGTGAGTTAATCGTGTGAATGAGCCTCTGATCACATGATTTCCTTGTTAGAGCACAGGTGAGTTAATCGTGTGAATGGGCCTCTGATCACATGATTTCCTTGTTAGAACACAGGTGAGTTAATCAGTGTGAATGAGCCTCTGATCACATGATTTCCTTGTTAGAGCACAGGTGAGTTAATCAATGTGAATGAGCCTCTGATCACATGATTTCCTTGTTAGAGCACAGGTGAGTTAATCAATGTGAATGAGCCTCTGATCACATGATTTCCTTGTTAGAGCACAGGTGAGTTAATCAGTGTGAATGAGCCTCTGATCACATGATTTCCTTGTTAGAGCACAGGTGAGTTAATCAATGTGAATGAGCCTCTGATCACATGATTTCCTTGTTAGAACACAGGTGAGTTAATCAATGTGAATGAGCCTCTGATCACCACACCTGTGCTCTATCAGAGAAATCCCTAAGTTCTGGCCTGTTAGTGGGTCCTGAGGGCAGGAGTTGAGAAACACTGCTCTAAGTGTAGCCTGTTCAAACTATGATAGCCACCACCCTGGAATATCCCATTCTCAGTGGTCCTGCTCACATGCTCCTGAAGCATAAACCAGCCTTGCAGTACAACAGCATTCTCTGGATGACCTCCAGTACAGGTATATGCATGGCTCTCTCCCTGGTCTCATCGTCCTCCCTTCAGAATAGACTTGTAACTCAACACCTTGCTTGAAACAAGCAGGTCACCCAGTGAATGATGTTGAGCTGCGAGGCTGGTCTATGCCTCAGGAGCATGTGAGTAAGACCACTGAGCACTGAGAAGGTGATATTTAAAGTGGAATTATCACCTAAAACCAAAGTTTTACCATGCGTTTTAATGTTTAAAGGGACAGTAATACTTAAAATGTAAAAAAAAAATATGTTGTAGGGTTTATCCCCCTGAGTAAAACAAGAGTACTCCCACTGCTGAGAGGTGTTTCATTCAAAAGTTATTAATTTTCAAAGTTGAATTTTTTAGGTGCAATATCACAGTGGTCTGAAATTGTACAGTGGCGCTGTTGCTACACCATCCTATGGAGATTTATGGTCAATTGGCCAGAGTTGTCCATAGGATCGTGTAGCAACAGCGCCACTGTACAATTTCAGGCCACTGTGATATTGCACCTAAAAAATTCAACTTTGAAAATTAATAACTTTCGAATGAAACACCTCTCAGCAGTGGGAGTACTCTTGTTTTACTCAGGGGGATAAACCCTACAACATATTTTTTTTTTACATTTTAAGTATTACTATCTCTTTAACCCGACATTAGTGCTGTGTGTGTTCTTCAAGTCGCCTGGTAGTGGAGATATTTGCCCTGCAAAATCGGGCACTTCCGCGTTCTGCGGGACTCCATGACGTCTCAGGATTCCCAGCTGCCCCAGGGAGTGCGTTCACGCTCCCCTTCGAAGCTGGATTTCTGCGATGTAGCATTACAGCAAACTCCGTTTACAATGCTACTGAGGTTGTATATAGTTGTATTACAGGTTGCAACCTCAGTAGCATTGTAAATGGAGATTGCTGTAACGCTACATCGCAGAAATCCAGCTTCGAAGGGCAGCGTGAAGTCCTGAGACTGTACAGGGTACCGTAGAACTCGGAAGTGCCCAATTTTGCAGGGCAAATATCTCCACTACCAGGGACTTGAAGAACACACACACACACAGCACTAATGTCGGGTTAAACATTAAAACTCATGGTAAAACTTTGGTTTTAGGTGATAGTCACCACTGTTAAAGCAGAAGTATCATAGTTTGAACAGTCTACGCTTAGCGCGTGCTCAATCCTTTTTTTGTGTTTTTTCAATACTGGCGGAATATCATAACGAGCAAGGAAACATTTCTGAGTGAACAAATAAATTACCGAAAAAGTTTCATTTTTTGAAAGGATTGCGTTATGGAAAAAAGAGGAATACATTCCACTCATAATGAATAATAAACATCACTCTGCATTATAGGGATTTTATTAATATTTCTCGTAGTACAAAGTATACCAGGACACGCAGGCCAGAGGATTACTGGTTGACAGACAGTGATCCATTTGGATTCTTCTCTTGGTTAAAGTACAACTCTACAAGTACAAATATGTAACTTTTGAAAATGCTTCCAAAAGCAACATTTTTTTTCTTAGCTGTTTTTTTTTTTATTTCAAACTATGATTTATGAGAATTGTAGCTTTCATTTATCAGTTTATGCAAATGAACTAGTACTTCCTAGTAGGAAATGGATGTTGGGAAAGGGAGCAGAGTGGCAGCTCCTGCGAGATGTGCACTGACTGACAAATAAATACATCACATCGAGAATTGACTGAAGATGTTCTCTCTTGAGTAAACGCACAAGGGCAAAACAGGGATCATAAGGTGTGTGTGTGTGTGTGTGTATTATGAGCGGTTACTTCCACTTTAACCTTTTGAGTGCCAACTCTGGCACTCAAAGGGTTAAAGCAATGGAAATGTTTCTTTGTTCCCAACAGTGCGCTGGTTGCTCCACAATGAGTCTTTCTTCTGTGTATGTGGCCCTGAGAGTGTATTTCTTTACCCTTTCAATAACACAACTGGCAGTCTTTTATGGCCTGCTTTGAGCAGGATCTTATAAGCTGATCCATAGTTGTTGTAGACAAAGCTTCAGGCCCCCTGGGCATGGGCGAGACTGTTTGCCAGACCGACTTGTGCCATGATTTTTTGGATGGGTACCTGATGCCAGCCCTGGCACTGCTAGTGCTTCCAAAAGAGTTTACAGCAAATATATGTTTAACAGAAAGTGCAAACCCTTTAAAGGGATAGTAATGTTTCATAATAAAAGCATCTCTAATTAATCATCATAGTATTTGGACTTTGGAGAGTGTTATTTCAATACTGTCAGAGTTGTAGTTCAAGAGTAATTGAATGACAAAGTATCCCCCTCCCGCCCCTTTTACTGATGTAACACTGCTCAGCCAGATCAGAAGGGAGGTGCCCAGGTAGACTGCAGAGAGGGACAATCTTCAATTAAGATAAGGGAAAAACCTGAAAAGCTTGTCAAGGGGGGCAGGGCTTTCATTGTTCTCATAGGAAGAAGATTGTCCCCTGCTGTTATCGGTCTGGTCTATGGACTGGATTCCACATCTGAGAAGAGATGGCTTACACTAGGTAAAAGGGGCGGGAGGGGAAACTTTGCTTGTGAATATCTCTCAAACCATAAAGGTCTGAGAGATAAGACTTATATCATTCTTCATGTTTTTTTAATGCCTACAAAATAAAATAAAGTTAAAACGAAGTATTACTATCCCTTTAAGGGTAGAACATTGTGCAATTGTTTGAAAACTGATGCATTACAGACAAGGCTGACCAGATATCACCTTTAACCGGGGACACATAGGAAATAGCCATTTTGTAGTAATTCACTGAAATCAATGCAGTCCTGCAGTATACATTTCTCCTATGTGTCCCCGGTTAAAGGTGAGGTCTGGTCAGCCTCTTACAGACCCTACTGATTCTAAATATTAAACCCTTTCAGTGCCAAACGGGGTGTTCAATGCGTTGCTTTGGAATGCATTGGACACCCCTCTGGCATTCAGAGGGTTAAACATGAAGCGATATACGATCAATTCACTTGTATGTTACTGCCCTCTGGCTACACAATAGTTAAGACACTTAGTACTTTTTTTTTCTCTCTCTCTCTGTTTTTGGCAGTCAACCCAAGTTTGTTGTGAAGAGTCTGGCTAGTTGGTGAAGTGCGTAATCAAAACCATCTGTTTCAGGCTGAGGCCCCATTTGCATTTTTTTTTTTTTTTAAACATACTCTGAAAATGAAGTGCTCATTTTTAACATTCCTGCTGCAATTGGCCTAATGTTGTATTACAGAATCGGAGCTAAGAGGAACCAGGTGGCCACTCAGTTCTCACTCCAATCTGCAAGGAGCAGACAGCAAGACCTCTCTTCCTGCTGGTTAGATGAGCACAAGGTCCAGCTCTCACTCCACTCTAGAAGGATCAGACAGCAAGACCTCTCTCCCTACTTCTTACATCAATGCAAGGTCCCACTCTCAGATCTGATTCCACTCTACAAGGATCAGACAGCAAGACCTACAAGGTCCCACTCTCAGATCTGATTCCACTCTACAAGGATCAGACAGCAAGACCTACAAGGTCCCACTCTCAGATCTGACTCCACTCTACAAGGATCAGACAGCAAGACCTACAAGGTCTCACTCTAGTATCTGACTCCACTCTGCAAGAATCAGACAGCAAGATTTCTGTTCCTCCTCCTTATATCACAGGGTCCCATTCCCAGATCTGACTCCACTCTACAAGGATCAGACAGCAAGACCTACAAGGTCCCACTCTTGTATCTGATTCCACTCTACAAGGATCAGACAGCAAGACCTTTGTCCCTATTCCCTGCATCACCACAAAGTCCCACTCTCAGATCTGACTCCACTCTGCAAGAATCAGACAGCAAGATCTCTGTCCCTCCTCCTTACATCACAGGGTCCCATTCCCAGATCTGACTCCACTCTGCAAGGAGCAGACAGCAAGACCTCTCTCCCTATTCCTTACATCACAAGGTCCACTCTCAGCTCTGACTGCACTCTGCAAGGAGCAAACAGCAAGACCTCTCTGCCTCCACTTTACACCACGCAAGGTCCCACTCTCAGATCTCACTGCGCTCAGCAGCAAGCAAACGGGAAGATCTCTGTAGCTGCTGATTACATCACCACAAGGTCCCACTCTCAGCGCTCTCTCTTGACCTGACCTTATTCTGCAGATTCAGGAGGAAACTTTATAGAACTCAGCATGCTCTCTCACAGGTAGGTTTTCCTCTCTAGATATCTACATTTTATACATTTTTGGGGAGTAGGCTACTACCCCCCTGGACAATAGCATAACAAGACCAGCCCTTTCACTGGGGACATGTGAAATATGCACATTTCAGGGCTGCAGTGAGATCACAGATGGCTTGGCGCATATGTTATTGTGTGTCCCCAGGTAAAGAGGAGGAATGCTCACGTCAGACCTGAGAGGTCTTCAATGACTATGCAGCACTGCTGGGTAGGCTGACCAGACCTCACCTTTAACCGGGGACACACAGGAGAAATGCATACTGCAGGGCCACTTTGATTTCAGTGCAGTCCTTAAATATACCTATTTCCTATGTGTCCCCATTTAAAGGTGAGGTCTGGTCAGCCTACTGCTGGGACAAACGGACTGCACCATAAGGGGCAAGTGAAAAGTGCAGTTGGTTTAACCCGTTAAGGACCAAAGGGGTGTGAAACCCATTGCTTTGCACACGTGTCTGGCCATTAACCCTTTGAGTGCCAGAGGGGTACGGAACGCATTGCTTTTCAATGCGTTCCATACCCCTCTGACACTCAAATGGTTAAGGCAGTGTTTCTCAACTCCTGTCCTCAGGACCCACTAACAGGCCAGGACTTAGGGATTTCTCTGCTAGAGCACAGGTGTGGTGATCAGACTCATTCACACTGATTAACTCACCTGTGCACTAACAAGGAAATCATGTGATCAGAGGCTCATTCGCATTGATTAACTCATCTGTGCTCTAACAAGGAAATCATGTGATCAGAGGCTCATTCACATTGATTAACTCACCTGTGCTCTAACAAGGAAATCATGTGATCAGAGGCTCATTCACACTGATTAACTCACCTGTGCTTTAACAAGGAAATCATGTGATCAGAGGCTCATTCACACTGATTAACTCACCTGCGCTCTAACAAGGAAATCATGTGATCAGAGGCTCATTCACATTGATTAACTCACCTGCGCTCTAACAAGGAAATCATGTGATCAGAGGCTTATTCACACTGATTAACTCACCTGCGTTCTAACAAGGAAATCATGTGATCAGAGGCTCAGTCACATTGATTAACTCACCTGTGTTCTAACAAGGAAATCATGTGATCAGAGGCTCATTCACAGTGATTAACTCACCTGTGCTCTAACAAGGAAATCATGTGATCAGAGGCTCAGTCACATTGATTAACTCACCTGTGCTCTAACAAGGAAATCATGTGATCAGAGGCTCAGTCACATTGATTAACTCACCTGTGCTCTAACAAGGAAATCATGTGATCAGAGGCTCAGTCACATTGATTAACTCACCTATGCTCTAACAAGGAAGTCATGTGATCAGAGACTCATTCACATTGATTAACTCACCTGTGCTCTAACAAGGAAATCATGTGATCAGAGGCTCAGTCACATTGATTAACTCACCTGTGCTCTAACAAGGAAATCCTCAAATCCTGGCCTGTTAGTGGGTCCTGAGGACAGGAGTTGAGAACCACTGGGTTAAGAGGTTAAAGAGATAAGTGTACTTTTATTTAGATTTTTTTTATATATATTCTAAAGTGCAGAATTATTATAATTTTTTTTACTTATCTTCACCCATTTCTTTCACCCCTACTGGGAGTTTCTTGGATGTGCTATGAATTTTTCTGTCCGGAACCGTGAAAACAATGTAAGAAAAACAAAGTGATACAATGTACAAAAGCCTGCCTCCAGTCTATTAAAGGGATAGTAATTGATGCCAATAAATGTAGCTCCGATTAATACTCATATGTTATGTATCATCATACTCTGTATATTAATCGTGCCCAACTTGTACTTGTAAAGTAATTCTGTTTTAAAGTATCCCCCTCCCGCCCCTTTTACTTATGCAATGCGGTCCTCAAGCCAGTCCAGACAGCAGGCAGCGAGGGACAATCTTCAGTGAGTGTAATTAAAATCCTTTGTCAAGGGGGGGAGCAGGGTTGTCCCTCGCTGTGAGCTGTCCGGTCAAGTGACCGGATTCCACATGTGCGGGGAGACGCATGTAAGTGGTAAAAGGAGCGGGAGGGGGATACTTTAACACAGAATTATTTTAGAACTACAAGTCGGGCATGATTAATATACAGAGCAAGATTAAACATAACATATGAGTATTAATAGGCGCTACATTAATTGGCATCCGTTACTATCTCTTTAAATACAATAAACTGAGCAGATAGTGTTACATTGTATCACTGACCTGCATTCACTGTCACTGACCAGAAAAGACTCCAGAGACAGAAAAAAAAAAAAAAAAAAAAAAAAAATATATATATATATATATATATATTTAATGCAAAGGTGTATAGACAGTTTTACTTAACATACTTGCAGAAGATATTACGATATTGGCTTTTTTTATCTCCTGAATGCTAGAACGGTTTCCATTATGAAGCAGTGCACTGGATACATTTTGGCATTGAAAGGGTTAACAGTCCCAATTATATTCAAATTAGTTTTTATTTGTTATTTGGACCCCTATGACGCAGTCGATCTGCCCCAGAATGAAGCCATTTCCTCTTAGTACAACAGTCCCAGTGATTGTCGTCTCCAGTCCTCAGTCCACAACAGGTCAGGGTCTCAGGATATCCCTGGTGGGTGTTCAGTGGATCAGTCATTGTGATTTATCTAACTGCTTAACCTTTTGAGTGCTAGAGGGGTCTGAAAAACATTGCAAAGCAATGCGTTGCGTACCCCTCTGGCAATCTAAGGGTTAAGAGATCAGTTAACCTTTATAATGAGAGGAAAAAACAGGTATTAGTGTTTTCCATCCAGAGTTAAAACAAGGTACTTCTAGTGCTGATAATTATTTTGTTCCAAAGTTATTAAACCTGAATCTGTTTATATATATATATATATATATATATATATATATATATATATATATATATATATATATATTAAATTGTTATCTGCAGTGCCACCTGGTGTCCAGACTGTTATTCTGTTACATCCTCTTTGTATGGTGAGCCACTGGCTACAGGTCTCCATTCAATGTAAGAGTAATGACTCAGCCACAGTTTGTCACAGTTTGCCCTGTAATAACTTTTGAATTAAGCATTCTTTTACCTTTTAAAGACTGGGCGGTCTGGGGGAGGGGTGCTGTAGAAGACAGCTGCACTTTTTTTTTCTTCTTCCATTGGCATGTTCTGTGATCACAGTGCAGAGTGCCGCTGCACTGTGATCACAAACTTCTGTGACATGCCAGGGCCGCCACCTGTCCTTAATGTCCAGGCACGCATGACGCTCGTGATACATCATCCATCCTTAAGGGTTAAAATATGTTTTTTTTTCCCATGATAAATCTTTACTGATGCTTTCAATAGGGTTATCCTTAAAACCTGACCTGTTAGTGAGTTCTGAGGACTTGAGTTGAAAATCAAAGGGTTAAGTTGGACGTCAGAATTAAAGGGATAGTAATACTTAATATGTAAAAAAATATATGTTGTAGAGTTTATCCCCCTGAGTAAAACAAGAGTACTCCAACTGCTGAAAGGTGTTTCATTCAAAAGTTATTCATTTTCAAAGTTTAATTTTTTAGGTGCAATATCACAGTGGCCTGAAATTGTATAGTGGCGCTGTTGCTACACCATCCTATGGAGATTTATGGTCAACTGACCAGAGCTGTCCATAGGATCGTGTAGCAACAGCGCCACTGTACAATTTCAGGCCACTGTGATATTGCACCTAAAAAATTAAACTTTGAAAATTAATAACTTTTGAATGAAACACCTTTCAGCAGTGGGAGTACTCTTGTTTTACTCAGGGGGATAAACTCTACAACATATTTTTTTTTACATTTTAAGTATTACTATCCCTTTAAGATCTGCCCATGTGATGCACTGATGTCATTTTCTGTAAAATACATAGTCTTCGGCAAATTAGCCTCTATGTTTTGATGGCACAGTCTGGTATACTAACAACCTGCACAGTACTAATTAGTTCTGCCTAAAATGAACCCGTGCTGTGCTATTAGAAATGCCCCCCATTTGTGAACTCTGCATAGACTTGTTCATAGTAATATTGGCCCAGAACCTAAGCTAATTTTATATACATATTGCTAGGCTGCGAAGCTCCCTGTCTGCGTAACCGCACATGTGCAATAGAGACTGCCGAAACGATGCAGTCATGCGCAGTAGAGACTGCCGGAACGATGCAGTCATGCGCAGTAGAGACTGCCGGAACGATGCAGTAATGCTCAGTAGAGACTGCCGGAACGATGCAGTAATGCGCAGTAGAGACTGCCGGAACGATGCAGTAATGCGCAGTAGAGACTGCTAGAACAATGCAGACATGTGCAGTAGAGACTGCCGGAACAATGCAGTCATGCGCAGTAGAGACTGACGGAACAATGCAGTCATGCGCAGTAGAGATGGCCGGAAAGATGCAGTCATGCGCAGTAGAGACTACTGGAAAGATGCAGTCATGCGCAGTAGAGATGGCCGGAAAGATGCAGTCATGCGCAGTAGAGACTGCTGGAACGATGCAGTCATGAGCAGTAGAGACTGCTGGAACGATGCAGTCATGCGCAGTAGAGACTGCTGGAAAGATGCAGTCATGCACAGTAGAGACTGGTGGAACGATGCAGTCATGCGCAGTAGAGACTGCTGGAAAGATGCAGTCATGCGCAGTAGAGACTACCGGAACAATGCAGTCATGCGCAGTAGAGACTGGTGGAACTATGCAGTCATGCGCAGTGGAGACTAGCGGAACGATGCAGTCATGCGCAGTAGAGACTGGTGGAACGATGCAGTCATGCGCAGTGGAGACTAGCGGAACGATGCAGTCATGCGCAGTAGAGACTAGCGGAACGATGCAGTCATGCACAGTAGAGACTAGCAGAACGCGCTGATCCGGAGAGGGGAGTTCCGGACAGCTCACCGCCTGTCTGTGCTCCAGGTTGCGGGGCAGCAGCTGAGGCCGCTAGGTGGCACTTTAGCCCATGTATACGGGCTTTCATACTAGTTAGCATTAAGTGTCAGGTAATGCCACCAGCAAATAAAAGGTTAATTTCTCACAAACTATTACAAACAAATGTCCAGCACCAGATATAGGCAGCATTTGATTCTATTTCAAATGAACTACAATTAAGGTGTCAAGTTCATTCGCTTTAACCCTTTGAATGCCAGGGGGCTGTGCAGCGCGTTGCTTTGCAATACGTTGCACACCCATCTGGCACTGAAACGGTTAACACATAGTTTGGGTTATCCCCCCCATCCTGTGATAATGTAAAAAATTTACGTTTTGTGAGACTTTATTCCCAGGTATACTGGTGGGAATTCGTCCATTCAGATGTTAGTATAGCTCAGACGCATTGTGCGAGTGCAGTACTTGCATGGCCTGTTATGTTAGGGTGGCGCTGTAGCTAGAACATTTTCTGAAGCAACAGAAAAAAAAAAAAACAGAAAAGAAAGACAGTACGATAGCACCTCCAAGTGTTCTATTGGAGCTGGTTTTCTTTCCCACTTGAGCCTTCCCTTTCAGATGGGTACTCACTATCAGATGAGGCTACGCCAGCCTCTGGGCTTCAAGGGATAGTAATACTTAAAACTATAAAACAAAATATGTTGTAGGGTTTATTCCCCTGAGTAAAACAAGAGTACTCCCACTGCTGGAAGGTGTTTTATTCAAAAGTTATTAATTTTCAAAGTTGAATTTTTTAGGTGCAATATCACAGTGGCCTGAAATTGTACAGTGGCGCTGTTGCTACACCATCCTATGGAGATTTATGGTCCCGGGACCAGAGCTGTCCATATGATTGTGTAGCAACAGCACCACTGTACAATTTCAGGCCACTGTGATATTGCACCTAAAAAATTCAACTTTGAAAATTAATAACTGTTGAATGAAACACCTTTCAGCAGTGGGAGTACTCTTGTTTTACTCAGGGGGATAAACCCTACAACATATTTTTTTTTTACATTTTAAGTATTACTATCCCTTTCAAAGCTCGTCTCAATACTGTCAATCTGCCAGGTTCCATCCTTCTTAGACACTCTCCCTCCTCTCTCCATATATGTCATTGGGCCCCGATAAACTGTGACTACTAGTGCTTAATATTACACTCCTTTAATGGAGATATTATGCACATAACACAATGATATTCACAGATAAAAAAATCATATAAAAACAACAAAAATAACCCTACGTGTTTCATCTTAATCAGACTTCTTCGGGGGCACGGCACCACCATAAAAAGGCAAGCCATAGGAGTACTACACCTAATAAAAAAAAAAAAGCAAGTCTGAGCCTAATAACTTTGGAATGAAACATCTCCCAGATAAGGGAATACCTTGTTTTACACAGCAGACGAATGAAAGAAAATATAATTTTTCCATAACAGGTGGTACTGTCACTTTAAACCTTTACAGGCATGAGGGGTGCAGTAAACATTGCTTCGGAATACATTGTACACAGATCTGGTCTTTAAAGGGTTAAAGGGATAGTAATACTTAATATGTAAAAAAAAAAGTATATATTGCAGTGTTTATTCTCCCTGAGAAACTGCTGAAAAGTGTTTTATTCAAAAGTGATTACAGCTCAAACTGAATTTTTTTAGTTGCAGTATCACAGTGGCCTGAAATTGTACAGTGGCGCTGTTGCTACACGATCCTACGGACAGCTCTGGTCAATTGACCATAAATCTCCATTGGATGGTGCAGCAACAGCGCCACTGTACAATTTCAGGCCACTGTGATACTGCACCTGAAACATTCAAGTCTGAGCTGTAATAACTTTGAATAAAACACCTTTCAACAGTGGGGGTTCCCTTGTTTTAGTCAGGGAGATAAACCCTATAATATATTTGATTTGTACATTTTATGTATTACTATCCCTTTAAGACACTAGGGACATGTAACATTACACTGGTGCCTATCTTTGTAAGAAGCGATGCATTGGAAACTTTTAAGAGGTTAAAGGCCCCATTTAAATCAATGGAGATTTTAGGAATATGTGTTTGTCCCCATTTGATTTGCCCCAGAATTGTTCCTCGTAACCCTTCGAAAATCAAATGCATTTCTAAACCGTGCATTGGATACCCCTTTGGCACTCAAAGAGTTAATGCATATTGCCCAGCGGGCTGATGTAAAAATTGGTGCAATAATGGAGCAAACCAGCTTCAACACAAGGAACGTATAAACATCCCCCAAATTCTCATTGATTTAAAGGGGATGTTTAACCCTTTGAGTGTCAGAGGGGCACGCAAAGCTTGAATGTTAGAGAGATAGGTCTCCAACATGTTTTGAAAGCCCGTTTAACCCTTTGAGTGCCAGAGTGCGTTGCGTAACCCTCTGCCACTCAAAGGGTTACATCAATAAAAAATTTGGGAATTATTTTCTTTCTTCCATGCAGCTGGTTTATCTCATTTTGTCTGTGAATATGACTCATAGGGTTTAGTAATTAATATTATTCTTAATAATAATAATAATAATAATAATAATATTTTATTGCAGACCTTGCTTCTCAGTTAACCCATTTGGTTCCAGGCAGGCCTGCATTGTTATTGCTTTTCCAGATACCAAAAGGCATGGTGGAGTACAGCCCTATGGGGATCAAACTCGATTCATAACATGTCCATGTAGTTAAGTTTTATGGTGTTTTGGTAGTAAAAGGAACAATTACCTGTCACCCATAATCCATTGCATTTATATCCACGTGTCCACTATATACATAGTCATGTGCATGTGCATCGTGTAAGATATGGGAAATGTGTTTACATCAGTAAATATTAACTCTTGGAGGCTGGAAACGTCTCTAATGTGTTCTGCAGCAAGGCACAAGAGATCTTGCTGGCATCAGTGGAGTTAACAAGAAATGAAATGGCACGCTGTATATTTTATACTATGCCTTTCTCCGTATTTAGATTTTGTCTGTTTACCCAATTTCAGCCTACGCTGAGCCCCCATCTGCAGAACACATTGTTTCTCTCTGCAACTCGCAGAGCGTTAGAGTAAAATATCACTTTAAAAACCCTTTGAGTGCCAGAGGGGAATCCAATCCAATGAACTGCATTGCAATGCGTTGGTTATCTCGCTGGCAAGCAATTAACCCCTTTAGGACCGTCTGAGCATGCTCGCAGCCAGCACTTATAGCGGAAATTTCAGATATTACTAAGTCGACATGCATTCATTACGCGCATGGCGACTGCCTTGGAAATCCATCTCTTACCTTTTAAAAATTGCAGATTGTAAAGAAATCCTTGATGTTTGGAGACCGGGACCCAGGCTACAGTGCAGACATCTTGTCTGAGCGCCCGCACCATCAGTCCCGGTCTCCTTTGAGTAGCACAGCAGTGATCACATGGTAACCGGAAGTGACTGACAGCGCAGACCGAGCTAACCTGCCCGTCAGTCTCCAAACGGCAAGGATTTCTTTACAATCTGCTATTTTTTTAAAGGTAAGACTTTGATTTCCAAGCTAGACGCTATGCGCTTAATGAATACATGGCAACTTAGTTCTATCTGAAATTTCCCCTTTAAAGACCACGGAGTATTTTTTTGTCTTCCCTATCCGACGCAGGGCTCCCCGAAAGGCGTGCAGCCAGGCTGAGAACCGTGAAATCCATGACTGTCCTGGCACATCATGGATTCTTACCGCACGTCCAATCCGTGACATGCCAGGGCCATCATGGGTCCTTTAGGGGTTAACATGAAGCACAACTCAGTCTCGCTGCACATTAATAAGGTAATTGCAATTAGATTGTAAGCTCCTTGGGGCAGGGTCCCTCTCCCAGTGTATGATTCCCTTGCTGCACTTTCCTCTACAAATAATGCAATGATCGCACTTTAGCTTAATGCTCCTAACCCAGTTTTTTATTGTATTATTTCAGCTTCTGTTAAGCACTGTGTACATGTATGGTGCTATATATAAGTAAAGATACATACACACATTCCAATAACAAGACTATGGGGGAGATTCACTAGGGGGCGATAAAGTGGAGATGACTTCTCCTGTGATATCACTTCTCCAATTCCTATGTCATTCTATATATCCAATGCACTAAGATCTCCAAAGTTGAAGAAATCTTAGTGAATAGGCCCCATAGAATATGATAGGAACTGGAGACCTGATATTACTGGAGAAGTCATCTCTTCTTCATAACCTCTTTATCACCTCTTTATCACTGCTTAGTGAATCTCCCCCACAGTCTTGTTATTGGAATGTATGTATGTATCTTTATCTAGCATCAACCCCCTATGCTTTTTATTCATTAAAGGGTTAGTAATGTTTCATAATAAAAGCAGCTCTAATTAATCATCATAGTATTTGGGCCATGGAGAGTGTTATTTCAATACTGTCAGAGTTGTAGTACAAGAGTAATTGAATGATAAAGTATCCCCTCCTGCCCTTTTTACCTAGTGTAACACTGCTCAGCTAGATCAGATGGGAGGTGCCCAGGTAGATTGCAGAGAGGGACAATCTTCAATTAAGATAAGGGGAAAACCTGAAAAACCTGTCAAGTGGGGCAGGGTTTTCCTTATGATCACAGTAAGAAGATTGTCCCTTGCTGTGATCTGTCTGGTCATGTGACCAGATTCCACATCGGAGGGGAGGTGCTTACACTAGGTAAAAGGGGTGGGAGGGGGATACTTTGTCATTCAATTACTCTTGAACTACAGCTCTGTCAGTATTGAAATAACACTCCTATGTCTCAAATACTATGAAGATTAATTGGACTTGCTGTTTTTGTGAAACATTACTATCACTTTAAGCTCCTGAGGTGCAGGCCTAGAGTAAACCAATTACACTACAGAGTTGAAATGTAAATCCCCATTGAGTTAGATGAGGCTTTTAAAGAAGCAGTAACCCTTCATTTTGACTAGATATATATTTTGCAAATACATAAAATGGAGTCAGGTTGCCTACAGGTTTCATTAATTTATATCAGTTGCACCTATTTTTTAATTTTTGTGTTTCTGACAATGACTGACTTGTTTGCAGAGAGTTTTCTGTCAGGGATCATGACAGCAGGTCAAGTGATACAATATAAAAAAAAAAAAAAATAGGAAGCACAGATCACTCAGTGCTGTAGGGATAGTGTAACATTGTATTACATCACACAGAGCATTCAGTGCTGCAGGGATAGTGTAACATTGTATTACATCACACAGAGCATTCAGTGCTGCAGGAAGACTGTAACATTGTATTACATCACACAGAGCATTCAGTGCCACAGGGAGAGTGTAACATTGTATTACATCACACAGAGTATTCAGTGCTGCAGGAAGAGTGTAACATTGTATTACATCACACAGAGCATTCAGTGCTGCAGGAAGAGTGTAACATTGTATTACATCGCACAGATCATTCAGTGCTACAGGGAGAGTGTAACATAGTATTACATCACACAGAGCATTCAGTGCTGCAGGAAGACTGTAACATTGTATTACATCACACAGAGCGTTCAGTGCTACAGGGATAGTGTAACATAGTATTACATCACATAGAGCATTCAGTGCTACACATAGACTGTAACATTTTATGCTATCACAGACAGCATTCAGTGTAATATTGTATTACATCACACAGAACATTCAGTACTGCACAGATTGTGTAACATTGTATTACATCACACAAAGAAATCCATGCTGCAGGGTTAGTGTTACAATGTATTACATCACACAGAGCATTCAGAGCTGCAGGGATAGTGTAACATTGTATTATATCACACAGAGCATCCAGTACTGAAGGGATGGTGTAACATTGTTTTACATCACACAGAGCATTCAGTGCTGTAGGGATAGTGTAACATTGTATTACATCACACAGAGCATTCAGTGCTGCAAGGAGAGTGTAACATTGTATTACATCACACAGTGCATTCAGTGCTGCAGCTGCAGGGAGAGTGTAACATTTTCTCACATTTCACAGTGTATTCAGTGCTGCAGGGAGAGTGTAACATTGTATTACATCACACAGAGCATTCAGTGCTGCAGGGATAGTGTAACATTGTATTACATCACACAGAGCATTCAGTACTGAAGGGATGGTGTAACATTGTTTTACATCACACTGAGCATTCAGTGCTGCAAGGAGAGTGTAACATTGTATCACATTTCACAGTGTATTCAGTGCAGCAGGGAGGGTGCATCATTGTATTACATCACACAGAGCATTCAATGCTGCAGGCACAGTGTAACATTGTATTATATCACACACCATTCAGTGCTACAGGTAGACTGTAACATTTTATGAAATCACAGACAGCATTCAGTGCTGCATTGAAGCTGTAAAATTGTATTACATCACACAGAGCACTTAGTGCCTCAGGGAGAGTATAACATTGTATTACATCACACAGATCATTCAGTGCTACAGGGAGAGTGTAACATTGTATTACATCACACAGAGCATTCAGTACTGCAGGGAGAGTGTAACATAGTATTACATCACACAGAGCATTCAGTGCTGCAGGAAGACTGTAACATTGTATTACATCACACAGAGCATTCAGTGCTACAGGGAGAGTGTAACATAGTATTACATCACATAGAGCATTCAGTGCTGCAGGGAGAGTGTAACATTGTATTATATCACACAGAGCATTCAGTGCTACAGGGAGAGTGTAACATAGTATTACATCACATAGAGCATTCAGTGCTACACATAGACTGTAACATTTTATGCTATCACAGACAGCATTCAGTGTAATATTGTATTACATCACACAGAACATTCAGTACTGCACAGATTGTGTAACATTGTATTACATCACACAAAGAAATCCATGCTGCAGGGTTAGTGTTACAATGTATTACATCACACAGAGCATTCAGTGTTGCAGGGATAGAGTAACATTGTATTACATCACACAGAGCATTCAGTGCTGCAGAGAGACTGTAACATTGTATTACATCACGTAGAGCATTCAGTGCTACAGGGATAGTGTAACATTGTATTACAGCACACAGAGCACTCAGTGCTATAGGGATAGTGTAACAATGTATTACATCGCACAGAGCATTCAGTGCTGCAGGGATAGTGTAACATTGTATTACATCACATAGAGCATTCAGTGCTACAGGCATAGTGTAACAATGTATTACATCACACAGAGCATTCAGTGCTGCAGGGTTAGTGTAATATAGTATTACATCACATAGAGCATTCAGTGCTGCAGGAAGAGTGTGACATTGTATTACATCACACAGAGCATTCAGTGCTGCAGGGATAGTGTATCATTGTATTACATCACACAGAGCATTCAGTGCTGCAGGGATAGTGTAACATTGTATTACATCACACAGAGCATTCAGTACTGCAGGGATAGTGTAACATTGTATTACATCACACAGAACATTCAGTGCTGCAGGGATAGTGTAACATTGTATTACATCACACAGAACAATCAGTGCTGCAGGGATAGTGTAACATTGTATTACATCACACAGAGCATTCAGTGCTGCAGAGAGACTGTAACATTGTATTACATCACACAGAGCATTCAGTGCTGCAGGGAGAGTGTAACACTGTATTACATCACACAGATCATTCGGTACTGTTAGGAGAGTGTAACATTGTATTACATCACACAGAGCACTCAGTGCTGCAGGGATGGTGTAACATTGTATTACATCACACAGAGCATTCAGTGCTGCAGGGAGAGTGTAACATTGTATTACATCACACAGAGCGTTCAGTGCTGCAGGGAGACTGTAACATTGTATTACATCACACAGAGCATTCAGTGCTGCAGGGAAACTGTAACATTGTATTACATCACACAGAGCATTCAGTGCTGCAGGGAGAGTGTAAATTGTATTACATCACACAGAGCATTCAGTGCTGCAGGGAGAGTGTAACATTGTATTACATCACACAGAGCATTCAGTGCTGCAGGGATAGTGTAACATTGTATTACATCACACAGAGCATTCAGTGCTGCAGGGATAGTGTAACATTGTATTACATCACACAGAGCATTCAGTGCAGCAGGGATAGTGTAGCATTGTATTAAATCCTGTTTTTGCTGGTCTATCTGAACCAGAAAACTCTCCTGAGAATGAAATGAAGGGAGCTCCCTGTAAGGGACATAGGTAAAAAAATAGGTGAAGATGTAAAAGATGTCCAGGCAAACTGACTGTTTATTTTACATATGTAAAGTCAAAATTAAGGGTTAATATTCCTATAACCCTGTGAATGCATGGATCCTATAAATGTTTCCCTAGTGCCTCTGTTCAAGAGATAAGTTATCCCTACTTAACCCTTCAAGGACTTCACCAGTGTGGTGCAAAGGAATGCATTACATACCTCCTATGTCATTTAAGGGTTAAGATTACTATGTGCAGTGGGCAGTGTTTGAGGTCATGTGGTCCTGTTAGTAACTGTCATGTCCGCCTCCATGGACCTGATACCCAGGACTGATTGATGATGTTATCTGTTGAGCAAGGGCACAAGAGCAACATTCATAAGGGCCATTAGGATTTTCTGGCCTTAGTAAGGTAAATGAGGCATTATTATTAGGAGGTGTTAGTTTGTAAAGCAGACTACAGTGAAAATATAAGCGCCTCCCATATTAACCCTTTGAGTGGCAGTGAGGTATCCAGCGCATTGCAATGTGTTGGATACCTCTCTGGCACTCAAAGGGTTAAAGAGCTTGTGTTATTCTTTCTCTCTCTCTCTCTCTCTCTCTCTCTCTCTTTCTCTATATATATATATACACACATACAGTACTGTGCAAAAGACATGTCAGTGTGAGAAAATGCTGTAAAGTAAGAATGCTTTCAAAAATAGACGTGTTAATAGTTTATTTTTATAAATTAACAAAATGCATAGTGAGTGAACAGAAGAAAAATCTAAATCAAATCAATGTTTGGTGTGAACACCCTTTGCCTTCAAAACAGTATCTATTCCTCTAGGTACACTTGTACAAGTTCAGGGATTTTATAGGCATATAGTCAGGTGTATGATTAAACAGTTGTACCAAACAGGTGCTAATGATCAATAATTTAATTTGTGGGTTTAAACACAATCATTAACTGAAACAGAAACAGCTCTGTACGAAGAATAAAACTGGGTGAGGAACACCCAGCCTCTGCTAAGAAGGTGAGGTTGCTGAAGACAATTTAATGTCAAAAGTCATACACCATAGCATGAATGAGCACAGCAACAAGACACAAGGTATTTATACATTAAACGTTCAAGCACACATTAAACATGCAAATAAGCAGATTGATTGGATGTCTAGCCGTGCCCCCCTGTCCCTTCATGTCCAAATCACCTCTCCAAGCACAGTTTGCTGGTGTAAGGCCTTGCCCTGTTCATTCCACCGTTACACATCCTCCGGGAGCGCTGTAGGTAAAGACGGGGAGCGAAATTGACCAGTCCAAGACTGAAGTGGTCTCTCTTAGTCCCCAGCGTGACGTGCCGGTACACGTCAGAAGTCACGTGTACAGGCACATAGGAAAGACCAAAGTGGTCCTTAAAAGAAGGTTACTTTCCAGGACCCTGGTCATTAAGGGGTTAAAGATACCAAACAAAAATGTGCAATGTGTTGGGTTATCTCATTGCCAAAGAGGAATTCAACACGTTCCGCTGCATGAATACATCTTTGCCTCTCAAACACTGAACCCTTTCACTACAAATGTACAGAAGCATTGTCAATGAATGTGTTCAGTACCCCTCAAACACTCAAAGGACCTAATCCCCACGGGCAACACCGCTCCCCCTTTTACTAGTACACATACACACAGCCGAACACACAATCGCACACAGACACACATGCACACACACACCTCTCTCTCTCTCTGTATCTCTCTCTCTCTCTGTATCTCTCTCTCTCACTCTCTCTGTGTATCACTCTCTCTCTCTAAAGTGTATATATAAATACTGATAAATACTGATTTTCCCGCAGTCAGAGATAGACGATACCTTTATTTTACTCCAATGATCTCTTATCCCAGTGAATAAATAACTGAAATAGCAGATGTGATTCCCTGTGGGTTTGTGGCTCTGTCCCATCTGGAAGGATCTCTGATTTATATTTCCAGACCCCCCCAGCCAAAAAGTCATATATCTGAATTATTTTTTATTTCATTTAGAGCTTTTCCCCTTCTTGTAACCCTCTAACATGTCAGACTTGATCCTGTAAATGTTACTAAGTATCTTGTGCTCTTGGTATTTATACAGAACTGTAATGGTTTGTCCTTGTACCCAACTATACATCAGTTATCTGTGTACCAAGAGGCGCCCAGACCAGGCTATGTCTTTAGGGCAACGTTGCCTTGACTGAGCTTCTATCCTCCCCTTAGTCATTCACTTCAACTACCCTCCCCTTGGCCATTCACTTCACAACTACCCTCCCCTTGGCCATTCACTTCACAACTGCCCTCCACTTGGCCATTCACTTCACAACTACCCTCCACTTGGTCATTCACTTCAACTACCCTCCCCTTGGACATTCGATTCACAACTCCCCTCCCCTTGGCCTTTCAAACCACAACTGCCCTCCCCTTGGCCTTTCACCTCACAACTCCCCTCCCCTTGGCCTTTCACCTCACAACTCCCCTCCCCTTGGCCTTTCACTTCACAACTGCCCTCCCCTTGGTCATTCACTTCACAACTCCCCTCCCCTTGGCCTTTCAAGTCACAACTCCCCTCCCCTTGGCCATTCACTTCACAACTCCCCTCCCCTTGGTCATTCACTTCACAACTCCCCTCCCCTTGGCCATTCACTTCACAACTGCCCTCCCCTTGGTCATTAACTTCACAACTCCCCTCCCCTTGGCCATTCATTCCACAACTCCCCTCCCCTTGGTCCTTCACTTCACAACTACCCTCCCCTTGGTCATTCACTTCACAACTCCCCTCCCCTTGGTCATTCACTCCACAACTCCCCTCTACTTGGCCATTCACTTCACAACTACCCTCCCCTTGGCCATTCACTTCACAACTGCCCTCCACTTGGCCATTCACTTCACAACTGCCCTCCACTTGGGCCATTCACTACACAACTACCCTCCCCTTGGCCATTCACTACACAACTACCCTCCCCTTGGCCATTCACTCCACAACTCCCCTCCACTTGGTCATTCACTTCACAACTCCCCTCCTCTTGGCCATTCACTCCACAACTACCCTCCCCTTGGTCATTCACTCCACAACTCCCCTCCTCTTGGCCATTCATTCCACAACTCCCCTCCACTTGGCCATTCACTCCACAACTCCCCTCCTCTTGGCCATTCATTCCACAACTCCCCTCCACTTGGCCATTCACTTCACAACTCCCCTCCTCTTGGCCATTCACTCCACAACTACCCTCCCCTTGGTCATTCACTTCACAACTCCCTCCTCTTGGCCATTCATTCCACAACTCCCCTCCCCTTGGCCTTTCACTTCACAACTCCCCTCCTCTTGGTCATTCATTCCACAACTACCCTCCCCTTGGCCTTTCACTTCACAACTCCCCTCCTCTTGGCCATTCACTCCACAACTCCCCTCCACTTGGTCATTCACTTTCTCCACAACTCCCCTCCACTTGGCCATTCACTTCCACAACTCCCCTCCTCTTGGCCATTCACTGCACTAACTCCCCTCCTCTTGGCCATTCACTCCACAACTACCCTCCCCTTGGTCATTCACTTCACAACTCCCCTCCTCTTGGCCATTCATTCCACAACTCCCCTCCCCTTGGCCATTCACTTCACAACTCCCCTCCCTCTTGGTCATTCATTCCACAACTACCCTCACCTTGGTCCTTCACTCCACAACTCCCCTCCCCTTGGTCCTTCACTCCACAACTCCCCTCCCCTTGGTCATTCACTCCACAACTCCCCTCCTCTTGGCCATTCATTCCACAACTCCCCTCCCTTGGCCTTTCACTTCACAACTCCCCTCCCCTTGGTCATTCATTCCACAACTACCCTCCCCTTGGTCCTTCACTCCACAACTACCCTCCCCTTGGTCATTCACTCCACAACTCCCCTCCTCTTGGCCATTCACTCACAACTACCCTCCTCTTGGTCATTCACTTCACAACTGCCCTCCTCTTGGTCATTCACTTCACAACTGCCCTCCACTTGGGCCATTCACTACACAACTCACCTCCCCTTGGCCATTCACTCCACAACTCCCCTCCTTGGCATTCACTCCACAACTCCCCTCCACTTGGCCATTCACTCCACAACTCCCCTCCTCTTGGCCATTCACTTCACAACTACCCTCCTCTTGGTCATTCACTTCACAACTGCCCTCCTCTTGGTCATTCACTTCACAACTGCCCTCCACTTGGGCCATTCACTTCACAACTACCCTCCCCTTGGCCATTCACTCCACAACTCCCCTCCACTTGGCCATTCACTTCACAACTCCCCTCCTCTTGGCCATTCACTCCACAACTACCCTCCCCTTGGTCATTCACTCCACAACTCCCCTCCTCTTGGCCATTCATTCCACACAACTCCCCTCCTCTTGGCCATTCATTCCACAACTCCCCTCCCCTTGGCCTTTCACTTCACAACTCCCCTCCTCTTGGCCATTCACTCCACAACTCCCCTCCACTTGGTCATTCACTTCACAACTCCCCTCCTCTTGGCCATTCACTCCACAACTCCCCTCCACTTGGCCATTCACTCCACAACTCCCCTCCTCTTGGCCATTCATTCCACAACTCCCCTCCACTTGGCCATTCACTTCACAACTCCCCTCCTCTTGGCCATTCACTCCACAACTACCCTCCCCTTGGTCATTCACTTCACAACTCCCCTCCTCTTGGCCATTCATTCCACAACTCCCCTCCCCTTGGCCTTTCACTTCACAACTCCCCTCCTCTTGGTCATTCATTCCACAACTACCCTCCCCTTGGCCTTTCACTTCACAACTCCCCTCCTCTTGGCCATTCACTCCACAACTCCCCTCCACTTGGTCATTCACTTCACAACTCCCCTCCTCTTGGCCATTCACTCCACAACTCCCCTCCACTTGGCCATTCACTCCACAACTCCCTCCTCTTGGCCATTCACTTCACAACTCCCTCCTCTTGGCCATTCACTCCACAACTACCCTCCCCTTGGTCATTCACTTCACAACTCCCCTCCTCTTGGCCATTCATTCCACAACTCCCCTCCCCTTGGCCATTCACTTCACAACTCCCCTCCCCTTGGTCATTCATTCCACAACTACCCTCCCCTTGGTCCTTCACTCCACAACTCCCCTCCCCTTGGTCCTTCACTCCACAACTCCCCTCCCCTTGGTCATTCACTCCACAACTCCCCTCCTCTTGGCCATTCATTCCACAACTCCCCTCCCCTTGGCCTTTCACTTCACAACTCCCCTCCCCTTGGTCATTCATTCCACAACTACCCTCCCCTTGGTCCTTCACTCCACAACTACCCTCCCCTTGGTCATTCACTCCACAACTCCCCTCCTCTTGGCCATTCACTTCACAACTACCCTCCCCTTGGACATTCACTTCACAACTCCCCTCCCCTTGGTCATTCACTTCACAACTCCCCTCCTCTTGGTCATTCACTTCACAACTACCCTCCCCTTGGTCCTTCACTCCACAACTACCCTCCCCTTGGTCCTTCACTCCACAACTACCCTCCCCTTGGTCATTCACTCCACAACTCCCCTCCTCTTGGTCATTCACTTCACAACTACCCTCCCCTTGGTCATTCACTTCACAACTCCCCTCCCCTTGGTCATTCACTTCACAACTCCCCTCCCCTTGGTCATTCACTTCACAACTCTCCTCCCCTTGGTTATTCATTCCACAACTGCCCTCCCCTTGAACATTCACTTCACAACTGCCCTCCCCTTGGCCATTCACTTCACAACTACCCTCCCCTTGGTTATTCATTTTACAACTGCCCTCCCCTTGAACATTCACTTCACAACTGCCCTCCCCTTGGCCATTCACTTCACAACTACCCTCCCCTTGGTTATTCATTTTACAACTGCCCTCCCCTTGAACATTCACTTCACAACTGCCCTCCCCTTGGCCATTCACTTCACAACTACCCTCCCCTTGGCCATTCACTTCACAACTGCCCTCCACTTGGGCCATTCATTCCACAACTCTCCTCCCCTTGGCCATTCACTTCACAACTACCCTCCCCTTGGCCATTCACTTCACAACTACCCTCCCCTTGGCCATTCACTTCACAACTGCCCTCCACTTGGGCCATTCACTTCACAACTACCCTCCCCTTGGCCATTCACTTCACAACTACCCTCCCCTTGGCCATTCACTTCACAACTACCCTCCCCTTGGCCATTCACTCCACAACTCTCCTCCCCTTGGCCATTCACTCCACAACTCCCCTCCCCTTGGACATTCACTCCAGAACTACCCTCCCCTTGGCCTTTCACTTCACAACTGCCCTCCCCTTGGCCTTTCACGTCACAACTACCCTCCCCTTGGCCTTTCACGTCACAACTGCCCTCCCCTTGGCCTTTCACGTCACAACTGCCCTCCCCTTGGTCATTCATTCCACAACTACCCTGCCCTTTGTAGCCAGCAGTGTAATTGAGACACTCGTCTGTGTAGACATCTTAGTAAATAAGCATTAGGCAGTCACAGCACCAGTATATAGATACGAGTGTCTACTGTAGAGTAGAATATATTAGTATAAGTGAGGGCAAAGTGAAGTCCTCCAGATGGTGGTGTAATACAGCTCCCATCATCTCCCATCTCAGCTGGAGATGATGGGAGTTGAAGCACAACAACTGCTGGAGGGCCACATGTTGCCAGCCCCAGGCCTAACAGATTTACAGTCCGGAGAAGGGCCAGGAACTTCCTGAATGGGAATGTTCTGGCCCGTGTAACCAGATTCCCCCCTCTGACCTCCATATCAGTTGGACCTAGCACACTAAGGAATGTCTGGGACGGGAAGTGATGCTCCCTGGGGACCCAGTAAGTCCAAATCTGCTCACTCTTTGCTTGTGGGCTGGAACTTGGCTTTAAGGATTATAGGACGGAGATCATTTATCAGCCTCCTTCCTTATTCAGTGAACAGAGGAATTTCTCATCTCTATGGCTGCAAGCCTGAGCTTTCTGTTGTGGTCAGAGGTACCTACTGCTGTACCTACCTTATTCAGTGAGTCAACAGAACTTATTAGTAATAGAGTTTGTAACCCCTTAGATGCTAGAAATGCCTCGTTGTATTGTTTTGCAGTGCGCCATATAGTGCTGTGGCATCCAAAGGGTTACAGGATCTAATCCTAAAATGTTCTGTTGACTCACTGGATGCCAGAGACGTCTCTAACATCCAAGAGCTCAAAGAATAATTTAACATTTTTTGCTTTCCTCATCAAAGGGTTAATATGAATCCAGTTAGGAAATGTTTTACGTATAGACTAGTACGTTATAAAGAAATTTGTAGTTATTCTGAGGCAAGTCAATTGCATTATAATGGCCAAATAACAATTCACATTATATACCTCCCAAGTGTCCCTCTTTAGGAGATATCAGGGTCCGTACCTCCCAAGTGTCCCTCTTTAGGAGATATTAGGGGTTCATCCCTCCCAAGTGTCCCTCTTTAGGAGATATTAGGGGTACATACCACCCAAGTGTCCCTCTTTAGGAGATATTAGGGGTCTGTACCTCCCAAGTGTCCCTCATTAGGAGATATTAGGGGTCTATACCTCCCATGTGTCACTCATTGGGAGATAATATAGGGTCCTTTCCTCACAAGTGTTCCTCTTTAGGAGATATTAGGAGTCCATACCTCCCAAGTGACCCTCTTTAGGAGGGACAGTCCCTCTTTGAGACCCAAATCCCTCTGCCCCTCTTTCCCACCCTGGTGTCCCAATGTTTAGGAGATCAGACTGAGTGGTGTGTATTAGTGATGAGCGAGCACCCCAATGCTCGGGTGTTCGGGTGCTCTGACCGAGCACCCCCGGAGGCTCGAGTGCTCAGCCGAGCACCCGAGCCCCATTGAAGTCAATGGGAGGACTCGAGCATTACACCAGGCACCCCCTGCTCTGATGAGGGGAGGGTGCCTGGTCCATAGGAAAAGGGCAGAAAATGATGGAAACACCACAGAAATGGTTCAGGGACAGCATAGGGAGGATGTCTGGATGCATCTTGGACTCCAACATCGCTGCTGGGAACGATCTTTCGCCCGTAGTACGCCATTTTTACAGACTGACCGTAAAACACACAAAAAGGCAGATAAAAACGACTTTAGGCGAAAAATTGTTACCAAACAGTATTTGCTGTATATTTACTTGTATATCATCTGCAAATTCTCCCAAAAATGTCCTCGATTTTTCTGAACTGAGGCCATGATTAAGAGGGAAACGTGCGCAGAGGCAAATTCTCCAAAAAATTTCCTTGATTTTTCTGAACTGAGGCCATGATTAAGAGGGAAACGTGCGCAAAGGCAAATTCTCCCAAAAATTTCCTTGATTTTTCTGAACTGAGGCCATGATTAAGAGGGAAACATGCGCAAAGGCAAATTCTCCCAAAAATTTCCTCGATTTTTCTGAACTGGGGCCATGATTAAGAGGGAAACGTGCGCTGAGCCGACCATCTAAAACATTATGGGTGAGGGTCTGCTGCGGAGCTGACCATCCTAAACATTCTATGCGAAGGCCCGCTAGTGAGCTGACGCTATAAAACATTATATGAGAGGGCCCGCTAGAGAGCTGACCCAATAAAACATTATATGAGAAGGCCCGCTGGTGAGCTGACCTATACAAAAATTGTCAAACTGCGCCCGCTGGTGAGCTGGCCCTAGATAAAAATTATATCACAGGGCCCGCTGGTGAGCTGGCCCTATATAAAAATTATATCACTGGGCCCGCTGGTGAGCTGGCCCTATATAAAAATTATATCCCAGGGTATATGGAAGAGAGTCAACCATATACCCATTTTTTGGGTGGAAGGGGTGAATGGGAATACAGAGTATTCCCATCATTGTAAATAACATATATAAAGTGAGTTTATGTTCCCCCGGGGCTTTCCTCCAGTGGAGTGGAGAAGTCAGGGGAAATCCAGGCCTTGTTCATTTTTATATGTGTCAACCTATCAGCATTGTCGGTGGAAAGGCGGATACGCTTATCTGTTATGATGCCACCAGCAGCACTAAATACCCGCTCAGACAGAACGCCGGCGGCAGGGCAGGCCAGCACCTCCAAGGCGTAGAGTGACAGTTCATACCACGTGTCCAGCTTGGACACCCAGTAGTTGTAAGGCACAGAGGGATCATTGAGGACGCTGACACGGTCTGCTACGTACTCCTTCACCATCTTCCAAAACTTTTCCCTCCTTGTGACACTAGGCTGCGCATCAGGGTGAGGGTGCTGGCGGGGTGTCATGAAGGTGTCCCACGCCTTGGAGAGTGTTGCCCTGCCTTTGTCGGAACTGCTGTGTGCTCCCCTTTTCTCCCCTTCTCTGTTGGCCAAGGTAGCACGTACTCTGCCGCCAGCGTTGTCAGATGGAAAATTTTGGAGCAATTTTTCAACAAGAACCTTCTGGTATTGCACCATTTTGCTTGTCCTCTCCACCGGAGGAATGAGAGATGAGAAATTCTCTTTGTAGCGGTGGTCCAGAAGGGTGAACACCCAGTAATCCGTGTTGTCTAAAATGCGTGTAACGCGTGGGTCACGGGAAAGGCAGCCTAACATAAAGTCAGCCATGTGTGCCAGAGTACCAACAGGCAAGATTTTGCTGTCCTCAACAGGAGGATGACTCTCAATCTCCTCATCCTCTTCCTCCTCTTCTGCCCACCCACGCTGAAGAGATGGAACTAAAGTTCCATGGCTACCCTCTGTAGCGGAGGCAACCGTGTCTTCCTCCTCCTCCTCCTCCGCCTCCTCCAATTGTCGCTGAGAAGACGAAGTGAGGGTGCTCTGGCTATCACCTTGTGTAAGCTCTTCCTCCCGCATTTCCACCTCTTCCACATGCAAAGCGTCAGTTTTAATTGTGAGCAGCGAGCGTTTCAGTAGACACAGAAGTGGGATGGTTACACTGATAATAGCGTTATCGCCGCTCACCATCTGTGTCGATTCCTCAAAATTGCGTAAAACCTCACAGAGGTCTGACATCCATTCCCACTCCTCACTTCTGATTACAGGAAGTTGAACGGAGAGGCGACGACCGTGTAACAGCTGGTACTCCACTACTGCCCTCTGCTGCTCACAAAGCCGGGCCAACATGTGGAAGGTGGAGTTCCAGCGCGTGCTCACGTCACACAGCAGCCGGTGAGCTGGCAATTGTAAGCGCTGCTGCAGCTTCAACAGGCCGGCTGAAGCTGTAGATGACTTACGGAAATGTGCACACACGCGGCGCACCTTGGTCAAGAGATCATGCAAATTGGGGTAGGTTTTTAGAAATCGCTGAACCACTAAATTAAATACATGCGCTAGGCATGGTACGTGTGTGAGCTTGCCGAGCTCCAAAGCCGCCACCAAGTTACGCCCATTATCACACACAACCATGCCTGGTTGCAGGTTGAGTGGCGAGAGCCACTGCTCGGTCTGGTGACTAATCCCCTGCAACAGCTCTGAGGCCGTGTGCTGTTTGTCCCCAAGGCAGATCAGCTTCAGCACGGCCTGTTGACGCTTCCCCACTGCAGTGCTACACTGCTTCCAGCTACCGGCTGATGGGTGAGTGGCGCTGCGCGCAGAGAATTCGGAGGTGGAAACGGAGGAGGAGGAGCCAATAACGTAGGTGCTGGCGGGAAACCCTGATGGAGGTAGGGCCCGCAATCCTCGGCGTGGGTAGCACCTGTGCCATCCCAGGGTCCGAGTCGCTCCCAGCCTCCACGACATTCACCCAGTGTGCCGTCAGGGAAATGTAGCGTCCCTGGCCACAAGCACTTGTCCATGTGTCAGTCGTTAAGTGGACCTTCCCAGTAACTGCGTTGGTCAGGGCACGGGTGATGTTACGGGACACATGGTGGTGTAATGCGGGGATGGCACACCGGGAAAAGTAGTGGCGGCTGGGGACCGCGTACCGAGGGACAGCTGCTGCCATCAGGCTGCGGAAGGACTCAGTCTCCACAAGCCTAAATGGCAGCATTTCGATGGCCAGTAATTTGGAAAGGTGTGAGGTTAGTGCTATGGCCTGTGGGTGGGTGGCTGGGTATTTTCGCTTGCGCTCAAATGCCTGGGGTAATGACATTTGGACGCTGTGCTGGGACAGGGAAGTGGATGTGGTCGCTGATGGTGCTTCAGATGGTACAGGTGCAGGGCGGGAGGTATGCGGGCCTGCGCCTTCGACAGGCGATTGGCCGGCACCGAAAACAGGGGAAGAGGAGGCAGTGGTGTGGCCTGCAGACACAGATGGGCGATCCAGGCGTTCCTCCCACTTATTACGGTGCTTGGATGCCATGTGTCGGATCATGCTGGTGGTGGTGAGGTTTCTAGTGTTCATGCCTCGGCTCATTCTGGTGTGGCACAGGTTGCAAACTACAATTCTTTTGTCGTCCGCACTTTCCTTAAAAAAACGCCATACCGCGGAACACCTACCCCTTGGCAAGGGAGATTTACGCAAGGGGGTGCTCCGTGGAACATTTGCGGGCCGGTTTGGTGCGGTCCGCCTTCTTTCTGTAGCCACACCACTGCCTCTTCCAGCCTGTTGCGGTGCTGCAGATGGCTCACCCTCAGGACTGCTGTCATCGCTCGGCTCTACACCTTCCCAGGTGGGGTCAGTCACCTCATCGTCCACCAAGTCCTCCTCCACTTCCTCACTCTGATCATCCTCCTCATGTCTTGATCCCACCACATACTCAGTCATTGACAACTATATATCATCCTCCTCATCAAGGTCTTGAGACAGTAATAGTGGTTGATTTAATGGCAACTGTGTCTCATCATCATCATCATCATCATCCACTTCCTTTGACCTTAAATGCCGTTCACCTCTGTCATCTTCTTGTGATTGGGTACCCTCTAGAGGTTGTGAATCAGGGCACAAGATGTCATGTTCCTCTGCAAGAGTGCTTGGAGAGAGGTTCAAATGAAGGATTGGTGATGAGACGAGCTCCTCACTATATCCCAGTGTGGGATCACTTCTTTGACCAGACCCTCTATGGTGGGAGGAAGGATGATCAGAGTGAGGATTATGTTGACCAGACTCTTGGCTACTGAGAGTGGACTTGGTGGAAGACAGGGTGGTGCTTAACCGACTGGAAGCAGTATCAGCTGACATCCAACCGACCACCTGTTCGCAGTGGTCGGATCTCGAGAGTGATGTCCTGCGACGCCCTGTAAAATGAGACATGAAGCTAGGTATGGTGGATGTCTTTCTGTCTTGTGCTCTGGCACCAGGCGCAGTTTCTACACGTCCTGACCCACGCCCTGAACTATCAGGATCACGTCCACTTCCCCGTCCCTTTTTACCCGCCTTCTTCATATTACACGGAATATGTGCTGCAAATCTGCAACTTTGCACAGTACACAGAATTTGCTTCTTAACTGCGGCGACGCACAGTGAATGGAATATGTGACTTTGATATTTTACAGTTTGAAGACTTAACAGAATTTTTTCCTATTCTGAAACTGTGCACAGTCAACAGAATGTGCTGCTAAACTGCGGCGACGCACAGTGAATGGAATATGTGACTTTGATATTTTACAGTTTGAAGACTTAACAGAATTTTTTCCTATTCTGAAACTGTGCACAGTCAACAGAATGTGCTGCTAAACTGCGGCGACGCACAGTGAATGGAATATGTGACTTTGATATTTTACAGTTTGAAGACTTAACAGAATTTTTTCCTATTCTGAAACTGTGCACAGTCAACAGAATGTGCTGCTAAACTGCGGCGACGCACAGTGAATGGAATATGTGACTTTGATATTTTACAGTTTGAAGACTTAACAGAATTTTTTCCTATTCTGAAACTGTGCACAGTCAACAGAATGTGCTGCTAAACTGCGGCGACGCACAGTGAATGGAATATGTGACTTTGATATTTTACAGTTTGAAGACTTAACAGAATTTTTTCCTATTCTGAAACTGTGCACAGTCAACAGAATTTGCTTCTTAACTGCGGCGACGCACAGTGAATGGAATATGTGACTTTGATATTTTACAGTTTGAAGACTTAACAGAATTGTTTCCTATTCTGAAACTGTGCACAGTCAACAGAATGTGCTGCTAAACTGCGGCGACGCACAGTGAATGGAATATGTGACTTTGATATTTTACAGTTTGAAGACTTAACAGAATTTTTTCCTATTCTGAAACTGTGCACAGTCAACAGAATGTGCTGCTAAACTGCGGCGACGCACAGTGAATGGAATATGTGACTTTGATATTTTACAGTTTGAAGACTTAACAGAATTTTTTCCTATTCTGAAACTGTGCACAGTCAACAGAATGTGCTGCTAAACTGCGGCGACGCACAGTGAATGGAATATGTGACTTTGATATTTTACAGTTTGAAGACTTAACAGAATTTTTTCCTATTCTGAAACTGTGCACAGTCAACAGAATGTGCTGCTAAACTGCGGCGACGCACAGTGAATGGAATATGTGACTTTGATATTTTACAGTTTGAAGACTTAACAGAATTTTTTCCTATTCTGAAACTGTGCACAGTCAACAGAATGTGCTGCTAAACTGCGGCGACGCACAGTGAATGGAATATGTGACTTTGATATTTTACAGTTTGAAGACTTAACAGAATTTTTTCCTATTCTGAAACTGTGCACAGTCAACAGAATGTGCTGCTAAACTGCGGCGACGCACAGTGAATGGAATATGTGACTTTGATATTTTACAGTTTGAAGACTTAACAGAATTTTTTCCTATTCTGAAACTGTGCACAGTCAACAGAATGTGCTGCTAAACTGCGGCGACGCACAGTGAATGGAATATGTGACTTTGATATTTTACAGTTTGAAGACTTAACAGAATTTTTTCCTATTCTGAAACTGTGCACAGTCAACAGAATTTGCTTCTTAACTGCGGCGACGCACAGTGAATGGAATATGTGACTTTGATATTTTACAGTTTGAAGACTTAACAGAATTTTTTCCTATTCTGAAACTGTGCACAGTCAACAGAATGTGCTGCTAATCTGCAACTTTGCACACTAAACAGAATGTGCTCTAATCTGCAACTTTGCACACTAAAAAGAATGTGCTGCTAATCTGCAACTTTGCACACTGAACAGAATGTGCTCTAATCTGCAACTTTGCACACTAAACAGAATGTGCTCTAATCTGCAACTTTGCACACTAAACAGAATATATGAAGTTTTTTTTTTGTTTTTTTTTCCCCCCCCACACAAAATAAACTGCTGCCCCCACACACAGTAGTCCTAAAAAGGACTTTTGGGTCTTTTTTTTTTTCACAATTGCTTGTCTTCTCCCTACACTGACTTTCCCTTCCTATCCTCATCTCTCCCTGGCTAAGACTGAGCCGAACTCGCTGGTCAGGTGCTATACAGCACCCGACCACAGGTTCTGGCCAGCCAATCAGTGTAATGCCAGCAGCCAACATGGCTGCTGGCATTACACTGATGTCAGAGCCTCCCTGCATGTTTATTGGCTGCGCAGCAGCCGCGAAACGTGCGGGGAGGAGACCCGAACATGGCGGGCGAGCACATGCGGTACTCGTACGAGTACCGCCATGTGCCGAGCAGAGCGATGCTCGAGCCGAACCGAGCTTCGGCCGAGCATGCTCGCTCAACACTAGTGTGTATATAAGTGTATCACCCTGGTGTCCCTGTGTTTAGGAGATCAGACTGTGTGGTGTGTATAGAAGTGTATCACCCCTGGTGTCCCTGTGTTTAGGAGATCAGACTGTGTGGTGTGTATATAAGTGTATCACCCTGGTGTCCCTGTGTTTAGGAGATCAGACTGTGTAGTGTGTATAGAAGTGTATCACCCTGGTGTCCCTGTGTTTAGGAGATCAGACTGAGTGGTGTGTATATAAGTGTATCACCCTGGTGTCCCTGCGTTTAGGAGATCAGACTGTGTGGTGTGTATAGAAGTGTATCACCCTGGTGTCCCTGTGTGTAGGAGATCAGGCTGTGTGGTGTGTATATAAGTGTATCACCCTGATGTCCCTGTGTTTAGGAGATCAGACTGTGTGGTGTGTATAGAAGTGTATCACCCTGGTGTCCATGTGTTTAGGAGATCAGACTGTGTGGTGTGTATAGAAGTGTATCACCCTGGTGTCCCTGTGTTTAGGAGATCAGACAGTGTGATGTGTATAGAAGTATATCACCCTGGTGTCCCTGTGTTTAGGAGATCAGACTGTGTAGTGTGTATAGAAGTGTATCACCCTGGTGTCCCTGTGTTTAGGAGATCAGACTGAGTGGTGTGTATATAAGTGTATCACCCTGGTGTCCCTGCGTTTAGGAGATCAGACTGTGTGGTGTGTATAGAAGTGTATCACCCTGGTGTCCCTGTGTGTAGGAGATCAGGCTGTGTGGTGTGTATATAAGTGTATCACCCTGATGTCCCTGTGTTTAGGAGATCAGACTGTGTGGTGTGTATAGAAGTGTATCACCCTGGTGTCCATGTGTTTAGGAGATCAGACTGTGTGGTGTGTATAGAAGTGTATCACCCTGGTGTCCCTGTGTTTAGGAGATCAGACAGTGTGATGTGTATAGAAGTATATCACCCTGGTGTCCCTGTGTTTAGATGATCAGACTGTGTGGTGTGTATATAAGTGTATCACCCTGGTGTCCCTGTGTTTAGGAGATCAGACTGTGTGGTGTGTATATAAGTGTATCACCCCGGTGTCCCTGTGTTTAGGAGATCAGACTGTGTGGTGTGTATAGAAGTGTATCACCCTGGTGTCCCTGTGTTTAGGAGATCAGACTGTGTGGTGTGTATAGAAGTGTATCACCCTGGTGTCCCTGTGTTTAGGAGATCACACTGTGTGGTGTGTATATAAGTGTGTCACCCTGGTGTCCCTGTGTTTAGGAGATCAGACTGTGTGGTGTGTATAGAAGTGGATCACCCTGGTGTCCCTGTGTTTAGATTATCAGACTGTGTGGTGTGTATAGAAGTGTATCACCCTGGTGTCACTGTGTTTAGGAGATCAGACTGTGTGGTGTGTATATAAGTGTATCACCCTGGTGTTCCTGTGTTTAGGAGATCAGACTGTGTGGTGTGTATAGAAGTGGATCACCCTGGTGTCCCTGTGTTTAGATTATCAGACTGTGTGGTGTGTATATAAATGTATCACCCTGGTGTCCATGTGTTTAGGAGATCAGACTGTGTGGTGTGTATAGAAGTGTATCACCCTGGTGTCCCTGTGTTTAGGAGATCAGACAGTGTGATGTGTATAGAAGTATATCACCCTGGTGTCCCTGTGTTTAGATGATCAGACTGTGTGGTGTGTATATAAGTGTATCACCCTGGTGTCCCTGTGTTTAGGAGATCAGACTGTGTGGTGTGTATAGAAGTGTATCACCCTGGTGTCCCTGTGTTTAGGAGATCAGACTGTGTGGTGTGTATAGAAGTGTATCACCCTGGTGTCCCTGTGTTTAGGAGATCACACTGTGTGGTGTGCATATAAGTGTGTCACCCTGGTGTCCCTGTGTTTAGGAGATCAGACTGTGTGGTGTGTATAGAAGTGGATCACCCTGGTGTCCCTGTGTTTAGATTATCAGACTGTGTGGTGTGTATAGAAGTGTATTACCCTGGTGTCACTGTGTTTAGGAGATCAGACTGTGTGGTGTGTATATAAGTGTATCACCCTGGTGTTCCTGTGTTTAGGAGATCAGACTGTGTGGTGTGTATAGAAGTGGATCACCCTGGTGTCCCTGTGTTTAGATTATCAGACTGTGTGGTGTGTATATAAATGTATCACCCTGGTGTCCCTGTGTTTAGGAGATCAGACTGTGTGGTGTGTATATAAGTGTATCACCCTGGTGTCCCTGTGTTTAGGAGATCAGACTGTGTGGTGTGTATATAAGTGTATCACCCTGGTGTCCCTGTGTTTAGGAGATCAGACTGTGTGGTGTGTATATAAGTGTATCACCCCGGTGTCCCTGTGTTTAGGAGATCAGACAGTGTGGTGTGTATAGAAGTGTATCACCCTGGTGTCCCTGTGTTTAGGAGACCAGACTGTGTGATGTGTATAGAAGTGTATCACCCTGGTGTCCCTGTGTTTAGGAGATCAGATTGTGTGATGTGTATAGAAGTGTATCACCCCGGTGTCCCTGTGTTTAGGAGACCAGACTGTGTGATGTGTATAGAAGTGTATCACCCCGGTGTCCCTGTGTTTAGGAGATCAGACAGTGTGGTGTGTATAGAAGTGTATCACCCCGGTGTCCCTGTGTTTAGGAGACCAGACTGTGTGGTGTGTATAGAAGTGTATCACCCTGGTGTCCCTGTGTTTAGGAGATCAGACTGTGTGGTGTGTATAGAAGTGTATCACCCTGGTGTCCCAGTGTTTAGGAGATCAGACTGTGTGGTGTGTATTTAAGTGTATCACATCATGCCACAGTGATAAAACTCACATTAATGTCTGTATAAACTTCAGTATACATGCTTATAAATTAGTCTGTAAATAAAATACGTTGGTCTTCTTCTAAATCAGAAGAGACTCCACACTGGCTTAATATTGCAGAGCCTGATTGTTTTGGTCCCCACCACAAAAATATTTTCATGTAAGCATAATCAGAATTTGGAGCCCATTACATATATGCCCACCCATCCATTGCTGCTTGTATGTACATGATATTTTTTATTTCATGTTTAGGTGTAAGTGTTTCTTTAAGCCAGAGGCGTAACTAGAAGCCACCGGGCCCTAGTGCAGAAATGTCCATGGGGCCCCCCGACCATATTGCCCCCATTGTCAACCTCCACATTGACCCCTATTAAACACCTCCACAATGCCCCCATTGACACCACACTGGCCCCCATTGTCCACCTCCTACCTCTCTGGTGGTCCAGCAGCATGCAGAGTGGTAAGAGAGGTCTGTGCCTTTTTTTGCACAGACCTCTATTAGAAGCTCTCACACAGTCCTCTCTCCAGTACTGCAGAGCGCTGGAAGATTATGCACTCTGCATTACTAGATGGCTGGGGACAGCAAGGGAAATGCTAATAGAGGTCTGTGCCGAAGAAGGCACAGACCTCAGCTTGCCAGTGGAGAGATCAGTCTGATCTTCCCACCAGCCAAGCTTGTAGTTGGAGTGATGAGCCTGGTCGCAGTTGCAACCCCTGCAACCCCTTTATGTTTGAGAGATATCCGCTTTCAAAGTTCCCTCTTTTTTCGGCTTTTCCCCTGACATCAGCATTCTCGCTGAGAGCCGGGGAATCCTCTCAGTGAACAAGCGGCGGCTCTGCAGGAGTCCTGAGATCGTGTTATAGAAACAGAAATCCTTCACTAAAATGGTCTTCTACTTGTGCTTGGTTTGTGCTTGGTCTGCAAGCACACGCAGAAGACCATTTTAGTGAAGGATTTCTGTTTCTATACCAAGATCTCAGCACTGCTGCAGAGCCGCCGCCAGTCCCAGGACCGGATTCCCCTTCTCTCAGACAGAACGCTGACGTCAGAGGAAAGACAAAAAGAGGTAACTTTGAAATCGGAAATCTCTCAAACCATAAAGGTTTGAGAGATGCCATTGGTATAGTTGAATTCAGAATTTTAAGGGCTACAACATGGGGATAGTAATAATGAAATATTACTATCCCTTTAGGCATTTAAATGCTTGAGAGGTGCCCAATGCATTGTGAAGCAACACTTTAGAGACTTATTTAGAAATTAAAGAGATAAAGGCCCTATTTAGCCAATGGTAATTGTGAAAATGTCTGTCTTTTGTTCATTTGTGCCTGAATTGCCCCGGTTCTTGTTCAGTAGTGTAACTTCCGTGGTCGCAGGGGTTGCCACTGAGACTAGGCCCGTCATTCCAGGGGCCTGGCTGCTCAGTCAACCCTTACTGACACCACGGCAGCTCGGCAGGCATCCTTCCACCCTCTTCTTCTGCCTTGGCCTCTATTCGCATGCATGCGCAGCCAGGGAAGTCAGTGACGCGAGTACTTTGACTGCGCAGGACAGAAGAAGAGCGCGTGAGGAGTACATCGCTGCTCTGCCCACCCGGCGGCCATCGTTGGAACACAGTAGAGGTAGACAGTGGGGCAATGTAGAAGTGGACAATGGGGGCAATGAGGACAGTGGGGGCAATGTGGAAATGGACAGTGGGACAATGTGGAAGCAGAGTGGACAGTGGACAATGGGAGCAATGTGGAAATGGAAAATGTGGAAGTGGACAATGGGGGGGCAATGTGGACAGTGGGGACAATGTGGAAATGGACAGTGGGACAATGTGTAAACGAAAAATGTGGAAGTGGACAATGGGGGGGGCAATGAGGACAGTGGGGACAATGTGGAAATGGACAGTGGGACAATGTGTAAATGAAAAATGTGGAAGTGGACAATGGGGGGGCAATGTGAACAGTGGGGGCAATGTGGAAATGGACAGTGGGGGCAATCAGGGGAGGGCTGGCCTGGGGGGCAGAAGGGCAATTGCCCCCTGGGCTGGTCATGTGTCTGGGCTGGTGGGCTACTGCCTCACTCAATCTCCCACTTGTAAATCGAGCTAAACTAGTGATACCACAGAGCTTACATTTGAAATTAATCTAAATACAAATGATAACACAGAGCTACAATCCATATAGAGATACACTAGTAATATTGCCCATTTCCCTTGTAAGCTGTATGGCATCAATAGTGTAGCTTTACTTAAATTGTAAGCACTGTAATATCACTAATGTAGCCACATTTCATCTGTAAGCTCTGTGGTATCACTTGTCTTACTTCACAACATTAAAGGGATAGTAATACTTCGTTTTAACTTTATTTTATTTTGTAGGCATTAAAAAAACATGCAGAATGATATAAGTCTTATCTCTCAAACCTTTATGGTCTGAGAGATATTCACAAGCAAAGTTTCCCGTCCCGTCCCTTTTACCTAGTGTAAGCTATCTCTTCTCAGATGTGGAATCCAGTCCATAGACCAGACAGATAACAGAAGGGGACAATCTTCTTCCTATGAGAACAATGAAAGCCCTGCCCCCCTTGACAAGTTTTTCAGGTTTTCCCCTTATCTTAATTGAAGATTGTCTCTCTCTGAAGTCTACCTGGGCACCTCCCTTCTGATCTGGCTGAGCAGTGTTACATCAGTAAAAGGGGCGGGAGGCGGATACTTT
The DNA here is from genome assembly GCA_037306005.1 of Rhinophrynus dorsalis. Lineage (NCBI taxonomy): Eukaryota > Metazoa > Chordata > Amphibia > Anura > Rhinophrynidae > Rhinophrynus > Rhinophrynus dorsalis. The sequence continues at coordinate 117,189,460 of CM074728.1, read as the reverse complement.
ATTATTGAATTACTCTTGAACTACAACTCTGACAGAATTGAAATAACACTCTCCAAAGTCCAAATACCATGATGATTAATTAGAGCTGCTTTTATTATGAAACATTACTATCCCTTTAAGGACAATTTTAAAATTAACGAAACAGGGGTGGGCTGGGACAGCGGGCTCGGCCGATAATAGAAATGGGCCACTTATTGTATTTGCCCTCTGGGCTGTCTGTTGCCAGCCCTCCCCTGGGGGCAATGTATAAGCAGAGTGGACAGTGGGGGCAATGTGGAGGTAAGCAAATGGGGCATTGTGGAAGGGGACAACTGGGCGTTAATACATCAGGCTCTGTGTGTGTGTGTGTGTGTGTGTGTGTGTGTGTGTGTGTGTGTGTGTGTGTGTGTGTGTGTGTGTGTGTGTGTGTGTGTGTGTGTGTGTCTGTGTCTGTGTCTGTGTCTGTGTCTGTGTCTGTGTCTGTGTCTGTGTGCCTGTGTGTGTGTGCCTGTGTGTAGCTCTTCCACCTGCAGGTCCCTCAGACGCACAGCGATCACAATGAAGAGAAGGAAATCCCCCCATTATAGGCAGAAAATCCGTGAACGTTCAGTTTAGCTGATTTTGTGAACTAATGAAGGATGAAATATGTTTATTTTCCTTGTGGCTTTTTGTACCAATTAGTAAATACTTGTTTTATGTTTCGTTTCACCAGAGGAGACCACAGCTCAGGCAGCCAAGGAAAATATAATCATAAAATTCATCTGGCAGACGTTGGATTCCCTCATATATTTCCCTTTACCGGCCAATCGGCTTCCAGCAAAGTGGGAACCAAGGGCCTGATTCAGCCAGCGAATGTGGTGTGGTTCTGGAGCGTACCAACTGCACCATGGGGGGGACAATCGAAAATTCCCTTTGACAGAAATGGGGCTTTGAACCCCTTGAATGCATTGGAGACCTCTCTAGCATTCAAGGGGTTAAAATCACATTTAAATCAATAGAAATTTGGGGAATTTTAATTTGTCCTGTGTGGTGGTGTTGGTTTGCCCCTTTTCTTTTTAACACATGGAGTGTTCTATGGCACTCAGTTTTAAAGGGACAGTAAATACTCGTTATAAAAACACACACACATCCACACTTGCAAACAACAAAAAGATGTCCTATTACCCTTGTAACACAAATATCTCTAATGAGCATCAATTATACTCACAAAAAAGATGGTTGTAGAAGGGCATTTAGAATATAGACGACCAGAGCTACCTCAGGTCCCTAAGCTAGGATGGGAACTATTAATATGGAAAATAAAAATAATATGATTGGAAATGCAGTATATATAGGCAAGTCCCGGTATAAACTAAATTACTAATATGATGAATACATGAAAATATTTCCAAATCTGGAATTCCCAAAGATAAGGATGACTTAAAGGGATAGTAATGTTTCATAATAAAAGCAGCTCTAACTAATCATCATAGTATTTGGACTTTGGAGAGTGTTATTTCAATTCTGTCAGAGTTGTAGTACAAGAGTAATTCAATGACAAAGTATCCTCCTCCTGCCCCTTTTACTGATGTAACACTGCTCAGCCAGATCAGAAGGGAGGTGCCCAGGTAGACTGCAGAGAGGGACAATCTTCAATTAAGACAAGGGAAAAACCTGAAAAACTTGTCAAGGGGGGCAGGGCTTTCATTGTTCTCATAGGAAGAAGATTGTCCCCTTCTGTTATCTGTCTGGTCTATGGACTGCATTCCACATCTGAGAAGAGATGGCTTACACTAGGTAAAAGGGGCGGGAGGGGAAACTTTGATTGTGAATATCTCTCAAACCATAAAGGTTTGAGAGATAAGACATATCGTTCTTCATGTTTTTTTAATGCCTACAAAATAAAATAAAGATAAAACGAAGTATTACTATCCCTTTAATGAATCATGAATGTTCAACTGTTGATGCATCCAATGCTGCTAGTCCCGTCTTGTCTCGGGACCTCCGAGACATATTTTCATGTAAAACATAAAAAGAAAACAGGATGGGGGGGCAGCGCAATAAGATGATTCTAAGTGTAGTATTTTATTCTACAATGGATATAAAATATATATATAAAACTCAAATGACTAGAATATTAGATTACTGGGTATCTATACATAATATGGGGTCCACAAAGGTATTGCAACAAAATAAAGGAAAAAGGAAAGGAAAAATTATACCCAATTTTTATGATCTGAAATCACCGCACATACAGCCGTTGTCCAGTTCAATATCAGGGGTTTCAGTTTAACACAAATATCATATGTGTGTTAAACTGAAACCCCTGATATTGAACTGGACACAGCTGTATGTGCGGTGATTTCAGATAATAAGAATTGGGTACAGGGGAAGGCTGGACTGGGGTGCAATTGCCCCCTGGGCTGGCCATGTGTCTGGGCTGGAGGGCCAGTGCCTCACTAATCTATAAATGGAGCTACACTAGTGATACCACAGAACTTATGAAATGAATCTATATGCAAGTGATACCGCAGAGCTACAATCCAAACATAGCTGCACTAGAAGCATAATCCATTTCCCTTGCAAGCTCTATGGTATCACTATTCTATCTTTACTTAACCCTTTGAGTGCCAGAGGGGTACACAACGCTTTGAAAAAGCAATGTGTTGTGTACCCCTCTGGCACTCGCAGGGTTAAATTGTAAGCACTGTAGTATCACTAATGTGCAGTACAGTAAGCTTTGTGGTATCACTTGTAGTGATGAGCGAGCATGCTCGGCCGAAGCTCGGTTCGGCTCGAGCATCGCTCTGCTCGGCACATGGCGGTACTCGTACGAGTACCGCATGTGCTCGCCCGCCATGTTCGGGTCTCCTCCCCGCACGTTTCGCGGCTGCTGCGCAGCCACTAAACGTGCAGGGAGGCTCTGACATCAGTGTAATGCCAGCAGCCATGTTGGCTGCTGGCATTACACTGATTGGCTGGCCAGAACCCGTGATCGGGTGCTGTATAGCACCTGACCAGCAAGTTCGGCTCAGTCTTAGCCAGGGAGAGATGAGGATAGAAAGGGAAAGTCAGTGTATGGAGAAGAAAAGCGATTTAAAAAAAAAAAAGACCCAAAAGTCCTTTTTAGGACTACTGTGTGTGGGGGCAGCAGTTTATTTTGTTTGGGGGGGCAGAGATATAAAAAAAAAAACTTCACATATTCTGTTCACTGTGCCTAGCCGCAGATTAGCAGCACATTCTGTTTAGTGTGCAAAGTTGCAGATTAGAGCACATTCTGTTCAGTGTGCAAAGTTGCAGATTAGCAGCACATTCTTTTTAGTGTGCAAAGTTGCAGATTAGAGCACATTCTGTTCAGTGTGCAAAGTTGCAGATTAGCAGTACATTCTGTTTAGTGTGCAAAGTTTCAGATTAGCAGAACATTCTGTTTAGTGTGCAAAGTGTAAAATATCAAAGTCACATATTCCATTCACTGTGCGTAGCCGCAGATAAGAAGCACATTCTGTTTAGTGTGCAAAGTTGCATATTAGGAGAACATTCTGTTAACTGTGCAAACTGTAAAATATCAAAGTCACATATTCCATTCACTGTGCCTAGCCGCAGATAAGAAGCACATTCTGTTTAGTGTGCAAAGTTGCGTATTAGGAGAACATTCTGTTTAGTGTGCAAAGTTGCGTATTAGGAGAACATTCTGTTTACTGTGCAAAGTGTAAAATATCAAAGTCACATATTCCATTCACTGTGCGTAGCCGCAGATAAGAAGCACATTCTGTTTAGTGTGCAAAGTTGCATATTAGGAGAACATTCTGTTAACTGTGCAAACTGTAAAATATCAAAGTCACATATTCCATTCATTGTGCCTAGCCGCAGATAAGAAGCACATTCTGTTTAGTGTGCAAAGTTGCGTATTAGGAGAACATTCTGTTTAGTGTGCAAAGTTGCGTATTAGGAGAACATTCTGTTTACTGTGCAAAGTGTAAAATATCAAAGTCACATATTCCATTCACTGTGCCTAGCCGCAGATAAAAAGCACATTCTGTTTAGTGTGCAAAGTTGCATATTAGGAGAACATTCTGTTAACTGTGCAAAGTGTAAAATATCAAAGTCACATATTCCATTCACTGTGCGTAGCCGCAGATAAGAAGCACATTCTGTTTAGTGTGCAAAGTTGCATATTAGGAGAACATTGTGTTAACTGTGCAAAGTGTAAAATATCAAAGTCACATATTCCATTCACTGTGTCTAACCGCAGATAAGCAGCACATTCTGTTTAGTGTGCAAAGTTGCATATTAGGAGAACATTCTGTTAACTGTGCAAAGTGTAAAATATCAAAGTCACATATTCCATTCACTGTGCCTAACCGCAGATAAAAAGCACATTCTGTTTAGTGTGCAAAGTTGCATATTAGGAGAACATTCTGTTAACTGTGCAAAGTGTAAAATATCAAAGTCACATATTCCATTCACTGTGCCTAGCCGCAGATAAAAAGCACATTCTGTTTAGTGTGCAAAGTTGCATATTAGGAGAACATTCTGTTTACTGTGCAAAGTTGCAGATTTGCAGCACATATTCCGTGTAATATGAAGAAGGCGGGTAAAAAGGGACGGGGAAGTGGACGTGATCCTGATAGTTCAGGGCGCGGGTCAGGACGGGTAGAAACTGTGCCTGGTGCCAGAGCACAAGAAAGAAAGACATCCACCATACCTAGCTTCATGTCTCAGTTTACAGGGCGTCGCAGGACATCACTCTCGAGGTCCGACCACTGCGAACAGGTGGTCGGTTGGATGTCAGCTGATACTGCTTCCAGTCGGTTAAGAACCACCCTGTCTTCCACCAAGTCCACTCTCAGTAGCCAAGAGTCTGGTCAACATAATCCTCACCCTGATCATCCTTCCTCCCACCATAGAGGATCTGGTCAAAGAAGTGATCCCACACTGGGATATAGTGAGGAGCTCGTCTCATCACCAATCCTTAATTTGAACCTCTCTCCAAGCACGCTTGCAGAGGAACATGACATCTTGTGCCCTGATTCACAACTTCTAGAGGGTACCCAATCACAAGAAGATGACAGAGGGGAACGGCATTTAAGGTCAAAGGAAGTGGATGATGATGATGATGAGACACAGTTGCCATTAAATCAACCACTATTACTGTCTCAAGACCTTGATGAGGAGGATGATATACAGTTGTCAATGACTGAGTATGTGGTGGGATCAAGACATGAGGAGGAGGATCAGAGTGAGGAAGTGGAGGAGGACTTGGTGGACGATGAGGTGACTGACCCCACCTGGGAAGGTGGAGAGCCGAGCGATGACAGCAGTCCTGAGGGTGAGCCATCTGCAGCACCGCAACAGGCTGGAAGAGGCAGTGGTGTGGCTACAGAAAGAAGGCGGACCGCACCAAACCGGCCCGCAAATGTTCCACGGAGCACCCCCTTGCGTAAATCTCCCTTGCCAAGGGGTAGGTGTTCCGCGGTATGGCGTTTTTTTAAGGAAAGTACGGACGACAAAAGAATTGTAGTTTGCAACCTGTGCCACACCAGAATGAGCCGAGGCATGAACACTAGAAACCTCACCACCACCAGCATGATCCGACACATGGCATCCAAGCACCGTAATAAGTGGGAGGAACGCCCGGATCGCCAATCTGTGTCTGCAGGCCACACCACTGCCTCCTCTTCCCCTGTTTTCGGTGCCGGCCAATCGCCTGTCGAAGGCGCAGGCCCGCATACCTCCCGCCCTGCACCTGTACCATCTGAAGCACCATCAGCGACCACATCCACTTCCCTGTCCCAGCGCAGCGTCCAAATGTCGTTACCCCAGGCATTTGAGCGCAAGCGAAAATACCCAGCCACCCACCCACAGGCCATAGCACTAACCTCACACCTTTCCAAATTACTGGCCATCGAAATGCTGCCATTTAGGCTTGTGGAGACTGAGTCCTTCCGCAGCCTGATGGCAGCAGCTGTCCCTCGGTACGCGGTCCCCAGCCGCCACTACTTTTCCCGGTGTGCCATCCCCGCATTACACCACCATGTGTCCCGTAACATCACCCGTGCCCTGACCAACGCAGTTACTGGGAAGGTCCACTTAACGACTGACACATGGACAAGTGCTTGTGGCCAGGGACGCTACATTTCCCTGACGGCACACTGGGTGAATGTCGTGGAGGCTGGGAGCGACTCGGACCCTGGGATGGCACAGGTGCTACCCACACCGAGGATTGCGGGCCCTACCTCCATCAGGGTTTCCGCCAGCACCTATGTTATTAGCTCCTCCTCCTCCATTTCCACCTCCGAATTCTCTGCGCGCAGCGCCACTCACCCATCAGCCGGTAGCTGGAAGCAGTGTAGCACTGCAGTGGGGAAGCGTCAACAGGCCGTGCTGAAGCTGATCTGCCTTGGGGACAAACAGCACACGGCCTCAGAGCTGTTGCAGGGGATTAGTCACCAGACCGAGCAATGGCTCTCGCCACTCAACCTGCAACCAGGCATGGTTGTGTGTGATAATGGGCGTAACTTGGTGGCGGCTTTGGAGCTCGGCAAGCTCACACACGTACCATGCCTAGCGCATGTATTTAATTTAGTGGTTCAGCGATTTCTAAAAACCTACCCCAATTTGCATGATCTCTTGACCAAGGTGCGCCGCGTGTGTGCACATTTCCGTAAGTCATCTACAGCTTCAGCCGGCCTGTTGAAGCTGCAGCAGCGCTTACAATTGCCAGCTCACCGGCTGCTGTGTGACGTGAGCACGCGCTGGAACTCCACCTTCCACATGTTGGCCCGGCTTTGTGAGCAGCAGAGGGCAGTAGTGGAGTACCAGCTGTTACACGGTCGTCGCCTCTCCGTTCAACTTCCTGTAATCAGAAGTGAGGAGTGGGAATGGATGTCAGACCTCTGTGAGGTTTTACGCAATTTTGAGGAATCGACACAGATGGTGAGCGGCGATAATGCTATTATCAGTGTAACCATCCCACTTCTGTGTCTACTGAAACGCTCGCTGCTCACAATTAAAACCGACGCTTTGCATGTGGAAGAGGTGGAAATGGGGGAGGAAGAGCTTACACAAGGTGATAGCCAGAGCACCCTCACTTCGTCTTCTCAGCGACAATTGGAGGAGGCGGAGGAGGAGGAGGAGGAGGAGGAAGACACGGTTGCCTCCGCTACAGAGGGTAGCCATGGAACTTTAGTTCCATCTCTTCAGCGTGGGTGGGCAGAAGAGGAGGAAGAGGATGAGGAGATTGAGAGTCATCCTCCTGGTGAGGACAGCGAAATCTTGCCTGTTGGTACTCTGGCACACATGGCTGACTTTATGTTAGGCTGCCTTTCCCGTGACCCACGCGTTACACGCATTTTAGACAACACGGATTACTGGGTGTTCACCCTTCTGGACCCCCGCTACAAAGAGAATTTCTCATCTCTCATTCCTCCGGTGGAGAGGACAAGCAAAATGGTGCAATACCAGAAGGTTCTTGTTGAAAAATTGCTCCAAAATTTTCCATCTGACAACGCTGGCGGCAGAGTACGTGCTACCTTGGCCAACCGAGAAGGGGAGAAAAGGGGAGCACACAGCAGTTCCGACAAAGGCAGGGCAACACTCTCCAAGGCGTGGGACACCTTCATGACACCCCGCCAGCACCCTCACCCTGATGCGCAGCCTAGTGTCACAAGGAGGGAAAAGTTTTGGAAGATGGTGAAGGAGTACGTAGCAGACCGTGTCAGCGTCCTCAATGATCCCTCTGTGCCTTACAACTACTGGGTGTCCAAGCTGGACACGTGGTATGAACTGGCACTCTACGCCTTGGAGGTGCTGGCCTGCCCTGCCGCCAGCGTTCTGTCTGAGCGGGTATTTAGTGCTGCTGGTGGCATCATAACAGATAAGCGTATCCGCCTTTCCACCGAAAATGCTGATAGGTTGACACTTATAAAAATGAACAAGGCCTGGATTTCCCCTGACTTCTCCACTCCACTGGAGGAAAGCCCCGGGGGAACATAAAGTCACTTTATATATGTTATTTACAATGATGGGAATACTCTGTATTCCCATTCACCCCTTCCACCCAAAAAACGGGTATATGGTTGACTCTCTTCCATATGCCCAGTGATATAATTTTTATATAGGGCCAGCTCACCAGCGGGCCCAGTGATAGAATTTTTATATAGGGCCAGCTCACCAGCGGGCCCTGTGATATAATTTTTATCTAGGGCCAGCTCACCAGCGGGCGGAGTTTGACAATTTTTGTATAGGTCAGCTCACCAGCGGGCCTTCTCATATAATGTTTTATTGGGTCAGCTCTCTAGCGGGCCCTCTCATATAATGTTTTATAGCGTCAGCTCACTAGCGGGCCTTCGCATATAATGTTTAGGATGGTCAGCTCCGCAGCAGACCCTCACCCATAATGTTTTAGATGGTCGGCTCAGCGCACGTTTCCCTCTTAATCATGGCCCCAGTTCAGAAAAATCGAGGAAATTTTTGGGAGATTTTGTGTCTGCGCACGTTTCCCTCTTAATCATGGCCTCAGTTCAGAAAAATTGAGGAAATTTTTGGGAGAATTTGCCTCTGCGCACGTTTCCCTCTTAATCATGGCCTCAGTTCAGAAAAATTGAGGAAATTTTTGGGAGAATTTGCCTCTGCGCACGTTTCCCTCTTAATCATGGCCCCAGTTCAGAAAAATCGAGGAAATTTTTTGCAGAATTTGCAGATGATATACAAGTAAATATACAGCAAATACTGTTTGGTAACAATTTTTCGCCTAAAGTCATTTTTATCTTCCTTTTTGTGTGTTTTACGGTCAGTCTGTAAAAATGGCGTACTACGGGCGAAAGATCGTTCCCAGCAGCGATGTTGGAGTCCAAGATGCATCCAGACATCCTCCCTATGCTGTCCCTGAACCATTTCTGTGGTGTTTCCATCATTTTCTGCCCTTTTCCTATGGACCAGGCACCCTCCCCTCATCAGAGCAGGGGGTGCCTGGTGTAATGCTCGAGTCCTCCCATTGACTTCAATGGGGCTCGGGTGCTCGGCCGAGCACTCGAGCCTCCGGGGGCGCTCGGTCAGAGCACCCGAACACCCGAGCATTGGGGTGCTCGATCATCACTAATCACTTGCTTTAATTCACAGCATTAAGGACAATTTTAAAATTAAGGAAACAGGGGTGGGCTGGGACAGTGGGCTTGGACGATAGTAGATATGGGCCACTTAATTGTATTCGTCCCCTGGGCCGTATGTTGCCAGTCCTCCCCTGATTGGGTATAATTTTTTCTTTCCTTTTTCCTTTATTTTGTTGCAATACCTTTGCGGACCCCATATTATGTATAGATACCCAGTAATCTAATATTCTACTCATTTGAGTTTTATATATTTTTTATATCCATTGTTGAATAAAGTACTACTCTTAGAACCATCTTATTGCGCTGCCCCCCCCTCTATCCTGTAGAAGGGCGTTTGTCTTCCTTGTTTTTTGGCAGGGCTATATCTGAGGAAGTGGTCAGGTGACCACGAAACGTCAGTATAATTGATGCTCATTAGAGATATTTGTGTCACAAGGATAATAGGCACTAGTGGGCGCCCTCTGTTTGTTGTTTCCTGTTACATGTTGTATACTTCCGTGGAATGTATTGAGGATCTCCCCTACTGAATGAGATAATTTGCCAGTGAATCTTGTGACTGCTGAGGGGACAATGATATATCCCCTATGTGCAGACTTCAACTAACATATATGTGTTACGTTGAACAATAATTTTGTGAGTACGTTTCTTGGAGAAAAACTCCATACAAATGTTATTACACCAGAAGCGTCTTCTTTCTGGTTTTCTTCTAGTTCCCATACATCCTATAACATAAAGTGGTAGAATGCGTTGCTCGCTGTGAGCCGTAACTGTGCATGCGCAGTAGAGGGTCTCTACTGTGCCTAGTGGTTTCGCACACAGGGAGCTTCGCTGTGAGCCGTCTGGAGCTCCCCGCTAAGGATCAGCGTGTTCGGCGACTCTCTACTGCGCATAACTGCAGTCATGCTCAGTACAGACTCAGCGAACACGCTGCCCCGCTCCGGACGGTTCATGTCCTGTCTCTGCTCCCGGCTCCAGGGCAGCAGCCGGGGCAGCTGGGTGCACTTTAGCCCGTGTATACGGACTTCCATACTAGTGTGCGTGTGTGTGTGTGTATATATATATATATATATATATATATATATATATATATATATATATATATATATATATACATATATAATTGAAAAAAATTGGGCAGCCTCTTGAGAAAGGTTCATTGTGGACCGAAACGTTGACCATTTAATATTGCAATTGTTGTATTTGGAATAAATATTCTGAAAAAGACCCACGGGTGCTGCCCAATTTTTTTCAATTACACTTCTATATGGGGATTGTGCACCTGGGCATAAAAGTAGATTAATTCGAGTGAGTGCTATCCACCATTTTGTATATATATATATATATATATATATATATATATATATATATATATATATATATATATGAGTTATTAATAAGACATTGGCACTCACATAAAGTACTGCACAAAATCACATGAAATAAACCAGAATATTTGGTGCGCATCCCACAAAAACAGATATAAATGTATTTTCAGCCTGGGATACTCCAAGGATCAGACGTCACAGCACACAGGTTAATCAAAAGAATGAAATCATGTATTGCATCCGTGCCAAATGTTTTCTGTCATATATAATATAAACATATATAGGTAGGGCAGCACTTGCACTTAAACAGGGACAATCTGGGTGCTGACGTTGGATGGAATCCTCAGAAGTGTGCAAAGATTGTGAAATCAACCAGCACTGACAGGGTTAAATTCAAATAAATAAGTGTTTAATGTGGTGTGTCAATGTTTTAATACACCCTGATGAAAATGCACATGGGTGCATTGAAACATTGACACACCAATTTGAATTTAACCCTGTCAGTACTGGATGATTTCACAATCTTTATATATATATATATATATATATATATATATATATATATATATATATATATATATACACACACACACATATATTGTAGGGCCATATGGATGGTCCCACTGCTGGGAGATACTCTATGCAAAAGTTATATCAGCACAAACTTGACCAGAACTCTACATAGACTGCAACTTCACCCCTATAAAAGAGATTGGCCACAAGAATTATTTAACTCAGCTGTCAAAACGAAGTACAAGTTTGGTTTATAATGCATTTTGAATGAAGCATGTCCCGGTAGTAGTAGTAAGCTCATTTTAGTTGGCAGGGAAATCCCCAAAACTTATGTTTCTTCTGTGTACTCCCCAGCATTAAAACAATGGGTTTATCTTCCTCCTCTAGCTGGTAGGACCGAACCGATTTGTATATAGGTCTGCTCCTCCCCTTCCGTTCCAGTTATTTTCGGTCCTACTAGCTGGAGGACAGGAGGCAAGAGCCTCCGTCGAGAAAAAAAAAAAAAAAAAAAAAAAATATGCAAGCGCAAGGAATCGGAGCTACAGGGCTGCTGAATCCTACCCTTTCCCCCACAATGTATGTGGATAGGGGTAGAAAAAACCTCCATTCCGGGGATTACCTGCTTCCTCAAGCTGAGTGCAACCCCGAGGCTTCCCACAGGACTGGACGCATTGCAATGACGTCTGTCAAGGGCGACAGCATCATCAGTGTTGGCGGACAGAGGGGAAGGAAACACTGACAAGAGAAATTTATTCTACAGCCTGGGAATGGCGCCCAAACGGCGTGCGCTCCAGGCTGAAACGCAGGAGACTACATAAGAACGGACAAGCGTCAAGACAAGGTAGGAACTGATCTATTAATTATTTTAGCTTAAGTTAATAAAGTATAGGATTTTTAAAAAATTTTTTCCAGTTAGTTAGTATGTCTACCCCTGTAAAGAATAGCTCTGGTAAAGATAAGGCTGAGCCAGGTACTTCTAAGGATAGTGGGGGTCCTGAGGTTAAGGTTTCCAAACCTAAGGTCTGTATGGGCTGTGATAGGAAGAATGTGCCTGTAGAGGGTTCCAAACTGTGCTTAGAATGCTTAAAGAAGGCAGGAGGCCAGGAGGTTCCTCAACAATTTCAAAACTTCCTGGCCTGGATGCAAAGCTCCATGAAAGAAACCTTTACAGCAATGCAGGAGTCAGTTTTACCCAGGAAGAGGGCTAGAGCGGAAGATCCATTAGAGGGCACATCATCCTCAAAAGATATTGAGATGGAAGAATCTAATAGCCCAGAACCATCCGAATACTCTTCTGAAGAGGAAGAAGGAGAAATTATAGAAGGAGTGGGTGCATTTTCCTTGGATAAAATTGATGGTTTTATCAGATATATCAGTCACTAGGAATGGAGGAAGAAAAGAAAGAGCTCAGTGTAATGGATGCTGCTTTTCTGGGGAATCAGAAGAATACACCCACTTTTCCTGTTCATAGCTCTATCACAGATATTGTTCAGGAGGAATGGAAGAAGGCTGATAAAAGATCCAGTCTGACTAAGAGATTCACAAGAATGTACCCATTCCAGGAAAATGATGTTGGTCTATGGTCCACTCCACCTAAAATAGATGCAGCAGTGTCAGGCCTGGCTAAGCATACTACTATTCCTTTGGAAGACGGTTCGGCTTTAAGAGACCCTATGGAAAGAAGAATGGAGGCAGTTTTAAAGAAGCAATATGCACTAATAGGCAATAACTTAAAGATAGCTACAGCAGTGGCCTCAATTTCTAGAACCATGAGAATCTGGTTAAGCAGTCTGGAAGAAAAGATTGATTCATCGGTATCAAGATCAAAATTGTTAAAAGAAGTGGCTACTATCAAGGAAGCAAATAACTTCTTATGTGATGCTTCGCTGGATTCGGTTAGATTAGCAGCTAAGACATCTGCTTTGTCAGTATCTTCCAGACGTGCCTTGTGGCTAAAGTCTTGGGGAGCAGATGTTCCTTCTAAAAATAAGTTGCTTTCTTTACCCTTTAAAGGAGAGAAATTATTTGGTGATCAGTTAGAAGAGTTGATAAAGAAGATGACAGGTGGGCGTAGTACTATCTTGCCCCAAGGGAAGAGAAGCAGATCATCTCCAGCCCGTTCATCTTTCTCAAGATCAAGAAATTATTCCTTTCGGAACCAAGGAAGGTACCAAAACAGGCAGAATGATACCAAAAGGCAGCTCAATCAGAATACCAGAGGTACGTTCAGAAGAGACCACAATAAGAAACCAGCTTTCAAAAAAGAATTATGAAGAGCGGCGGGTCCAGTCTCAGGAGCAGGTAGGGGGTCGCCTGCAGAAATTTGCAAGTCACTGGAAGACGCAAGATATGTGGATTTGCAATATCCTGCAGACAGGATTTCCGCTAAACTTCAGAAAGACTCCCAACAAAAATCAATTCAGAATTTCAAGACTGCCAAGAAATCCCCGTATGGCAAGACTTTTTATGAAGGAAGTAAACCTATTAGTCAAGAAAGAAGTAGTGGAAAAAGTGCCACAGGGACAGAAATATGTTGGCATTTATTCCACACTGTTTGCAGTTCCAAAGCCATCTGGGGCATGCAGGATAATCCTGGATTTGAAGTTCCTCAACAGATTCCTGATACAGAAATCATTCAAGATGGAATCAATCAATTCAGTCATAAGATCTCTCTGCCCGGGCAACTATTTGACAAAGATAGACTTACAAGACGCCTACTATCACATCCTAGTGAAGAAGGAACACTGACGATTCCTCAGGTTTGCCATAAAGAACAACCATTTTCAGTTCAGATGTCTTCCCTTCGGGCTGTCCTCTGCTCCAAGAGCATTCACAAAGGTGTTGGCCGCAGCATTGGAACCTCTAAGAAGACAAGGAATCCAGATCATCCCTTATCTAGACGACCTTCTCATAATATCACAATCAGAAGACATGGCACATCTGCACACAAGAAAGGTATTGGCACATCTGAAGGATCTAGGATGGGTCATAAACTTAGAAAAAAGTCATGTGACCCCAACACAAAGTTTGCTGTTCCTAGGTCTAAAGCTGGACACACACAAGTCAAAGGCAACCCTATCAGAAGACAGAATAAGCAACGTCACTCGCAGGATTCAACATTTCAGGGCAAAAAAGGTTCAGACAGCCCAGGCAATCATGGAAGTCCTAGGGGTCATGACCTCTGTGATACAGATTGTACCGTGGGCAAGATATCATTCAAGAACCCTGCAGACGTATTTTCTGTCAAACTGGTCTCCCCAGAGGGATCCTCATCAGAAGATAATCCTTCCCACAAGAGTCATAACGTCCCTCTCATGGTGGACAAAAAGATCAAACCTGGCAAAGGGGACACCCCTGAAGGACCCGTCATGGCAAGTGATTCATACGGATGCAAGTCCATCAGGATGGGGAGGAACCTGGAATTCCGAAGTGGTGCAGGGAATCTGGAGAAAGGAAGAGAATCATTTACACATAAATATATTGGAGATAAGGGCCGTAAAGTACACCCTACTTCACTTCCAGAAGCAGTTAAAGAATACGGCAGTCCACATAAGATCGGACAACATGACAACAGTCCAGTACCTAAAAAACCAAGGAGGGACAAGAAGCCAGTCCCTAATCAGGGAAATAGACCCTATTTTCCAATGGGCAGAAAAAAATCTAAAAGCTCTGTCAGCCTCTCACATCGCAGGGGTTCAGAACATAGAAGCAGATTATCTAAGCAGAGTCAGAATTCAGCCAGGAGAATGGTCTCTAAACAAAGAGGTATTTCAACAAATAACATTAAAATGGGGCAACCCAGTCATAGATCTAATGGCAACAAAGGAGAACTCAAAATGCAAGAAATACTTCTCCAGATGGAAAGAGAATCAGGCGATAGCTCAGGATGCCTTGAAACACCCTTGGACATTTTCTTTGGCTTATGTTTTTCCTCCCATTCCCTTGATGAGGGAAGTAATCAGAAAGATCAAGGTGGACAGGGCAGAAGTAATCCTTATAGCCCCGGATTGGCCGAGAAGGTCATGGTACTCGGAGATGGTAAGATTGTCATGCCAGAATCCATGGGCTCTCCCAAGCAGGAAGGATTTATTACATCAAGGGCCAATATACCATCACAATCCGGAATTTTTCCACTTGACAGCCTGGAGGCTGAGCGGCAACATCTAAAAGCCAAGGGTTGTTCAGAAAGTGTTATCAAGACTATCGTATCTGGGAGAAAGGCCTCTACAAATAAGATATACGATAGAATCTGGAAAACATTTAGATGGTGTATAAAGAACAATATCTCTAAGCAGAATGTATCTACATCTACAGTACTAGAATTTCTGCAGAAAGGTTTTGACTTGGGTCTCAGCCCAGCTTCATTAAAAGTGCAGATTTCAGCTCTTTCAGCAGTTTTCGTTAAACACTGGGCAGAAAAGGACTTGATTAAAAGATTCATTAGGGCGGTAGAGAAAGCTCGTCCTAGGATCAGGGAGGTCATTCCAGCCTGGGATCTGAACATAGTCTTAAACCAGCTGGTAGACTCTCAGGTATTCGAACCAATTGAACAGACATCTATCAAACATCTAACCTGAAAACTGTGTTCCTTACTGCTATTACTTCTGCTAAAAGGGTAAATGAACTCCAGGCCTTGTCTTGTCAGAGCCCATATTTGACTTTCCACAAGGATAAGGTTGTGTTGAGGATGAAACCCAGTTTCAGGGGCAAGGTGATCTCAGAGTTTCACCTAAATCAGGAAATAGTCCTTCCTTCCTTTTGCAATAATCATTCAGGTAAGAAGGAAGAGAGACTGCATTCTCTAGATTTAGTAAGATGCATCTCCACTTACTTAGAAAGAACGAAGGATTTCAGATCCTCAGACTCTCTTTTTGTTAACTACCAGGGGAAAAGGAAGGGGACGGCCGCCTCAAAACAATCTATAGCTAGGTGGATTAGGCAATGTATTATGGTAGCATATAAGGAGGGTAAATTGACTCCCCCCCTCAAGATATAAGCTCATTCTACCAGAGCAGTGTCTACTTCTTGGGCAATGAAGGCTAGTGCCTCTCCAGCCGAAATCTGCAAAGCAGCCACTTGGACTTCTGTGTCTACTTTTATAAGACACTATAAGTTGGATGTCAGCTCGTCTGCGGAAGCAAAATTTGGACGACAGGTTCTCCAAGCAGTCATTCCTACTTAATCAGGGTAGGAAGTATTTATTCTTTCCCTGTTGTTATTATGTAATTGTTATGCTCCCTCCCATGATTAAAGCTTTGGTATATCCCATTGTTTTAATGCTGGGGAGTACACAGAAGAAAGGGTGAAATTTACTTACCGATATTTCCTTTTCTTCTGTGTATCTCCACAGCATACCCACCCAGTGTTCTAACCTGTTCTATATCTATATGACATTAGGTCTCTCAGCTTGGCTAACAAAGATAACTGGAACGGAAGGGGAGGAGCAGACCTATATACAAATCGGTTCGGTCCTACCAGCTAGAGGAGGAAGATAAACCCATTGTTTTAATGCTGTGGAGATACACAGAAGAAAAGGAAATATCGGTAAGTAAATTTCACCCTTTCCTACTCATTTCTTATTGTCACTTTAAATGAACACTAACACCTCTTATAATAAGCCCCACTTATGGTTCTCTAAAATTAATCTGTAACTAGTACTGAATTTCATGTCCACAGAGGTGGAAATTATTCTTTATTGCTGGACTCCAGAACCTTAAACTCATCCCACTGGAATTTTCATAAGAAGGAACACTTAAAGGGATAGTAATGTTTCATAATAAAAGCAGCTCTAATTAATCATCATAGTATTTGGGCCATGGAGAGTGTTATTTCAGTTCTGTCAGAGTTGTAGTTCAAGAGTAATTCAATGATAAAGTATCCCCCTCCCGCCCCTTTTACTGATGTAACACTGCTCAGCCAGATGAGAAGGGAGGTGCCCAGGTAGACTGCAGAGAGGGACAATCTTCAATTAAGATAAGGGAAAAACCTGAAAAACCTGTCAAGGGGGGCAGGGCTTTCATTGTTCTCATAGGAAGAAGATTGTCCCCTGCTGTTATCTGTCTGGTCTATGGACTGGATTCCACATCTGAGAAGAGATGGCTTACACTAGGTAAAAGGGGCTGGAGGGGAAACTTTGCTTGTGACTATCTCTCAAACCATAAAGGTTTGCGAGATAAGACTGATATCGTTCTTCATGTTTTTTTAATGCCTACAAAATAAAATAAAGATAAAACGAAGCATTACTATCCCTTTCAGTGGCCATTAGGATTTTCAGGTAAATGGGGGGTCATTATTATCAGTAAGTGTTAGTGCTCCTATAATCCTTTGAGGGCCAGAGGGGTGCGCAATGCATAATGGAAGATTTCCCTGAGTTTCTAGTTCTGTGCTTGATAATACACTTCTCCTTTAATAATAAAGTTTTTTGTTTTTTTTAACTCTTTCAGAATACTGGCTCTGTTCACCTTTGGCCTCTGCCTGACAGATTCTGTACACGGACAGGTAAGGATCACTAACACTAATATCAGGCTAAGAAAAGATACAGTGAATTGGATGTATGGATCTGCTGATGTTCACTTTAGCGCCTGCACTTCAGGAGATAGTAATGTCTCACTTTAAATGAACATTCAATTATTCCTTATACTTTGTAATAATGCTCTGTTGTGATAATTGTCGTTTTTGTGTTATTATATTATAAATTTCCTCCCCTGCCCTTTTATAGATGTCACTACTCTTCCCACAAGATCTGAAATCTGGTTGTTGACCGGACAGATCACAACGAGGGACCGTATTGTGTCTACCAGTACAGGGAAAACCCTGCTTCTCTTGATGAAGGAGAACATGTTTTTCCTTTTCCTGATACAAGATTGCCCCCCATTGAGATATGTCCATGTCACTGATGCGGGGGGTAGGGACCCACATAGTCTAGTGCTGGTTCAGTTGCTTGGGTGCGATGCTAGGGAGGGAGGCACAAGTTTGGAGATGGCGTGCCAGGTACTCCCTTGCTGCAGCTGAAGCTGGGTAAGGGTGCTGGTCATGAAACCAGGTTGTTCCACCCCAGTTGAGCCGGGGTGCAACCAGGATGGGAGTAACTGGGGACCGTATAGAACCAGAAGGAAACGAGGAAGGACTAGAACCACGATGAATGGAATGGTTGGGTTAGCTGGGTCACAAGCCAAGGAGTGGAGATAAGGAGGTAGTCAAACAAACCAGGGGAGTAGCCAGAGAATGGAGATCAGTAGGTAATCAAACAAACCAGGTCAGTAGCCAGTGAACGGCGATCAGTAGGTAGTCAAACAAGCCGGGTAAGTAGCCAAGGAGTGAATTCAAAAGTATAGCAAGACACTGTAAGCTTTCGCTTACCTTGAGCCAGCCACCAGACCCAGTGGGCGGTCAGTCTCGGCGTCATCGCTAGTTAGCCGTGTCTGTTGGGAGTACCGGGGCCCCCTGGTGTTCATCCAAGCGATCCGGTCTCCTTGCTGCTCCCCCTGGAGGCTCCAGCCGCATCTACTAGGGCGCACGTCACAGGGATTCCCTGGTGACATCATGCCTCGATTCTTAAAGGGACATTACACTAATTGCTCCACCACTTGGGGGTGGAGCAATTAGTAGATAAACTGCCTGGACACCACTTCAGTTGCCCTTTTGTGGTGTTCCAGTGCAGTTGTGTTTCAGTGTGTTCAGTGTATTACCTGGTTTGTCTGACTACCCGATCTGGTGGTGACCTGTGGCTCTGTGTCAATATCTGCTCCATGTATGACCCTTGGCTTGTCTGACATCCATCTGGTGCAAACCTTCGGCTCTGGCTGACTAAACCCTCCGCGTATGACCAGGCTTGTCTGACCATCCTATCTGGTGCTGCCTGTTGGCTCTGTCCAGCTTGTCTCAGTATTGCCTTCCTCCTGCAGACATCCATCTGGTGCAGACCTGGGGCCCTGGTAGACTCTTCTATTCCGACTGCAGGAGTGAGTCCGGTATTAGACCTCAGTGGTCCTGACTGCAGGCGTGAGTCAGCGATCAGCTTCTAGCTAAAGTTGACTGCAGGAGTGAGTCAGCTTTCCTCCTAACTAGACTGACAGCAGGCGAGTGTCAGTGTTTTCCGTTGTCACTGGTCGGAGTCTCCCATTCTGTTCCAGTCCTGGTTCCAGTAGAAGACCCTCCGTGGCGGATCCGGTTCCTGTTTCAGTTTGAGTTCCAGTGGTAGAAGATCTGAGGGGTTCCTGTACCTGCTTCAGCCTTAGCTTCTGTAGAGACTTCCAGTGGCTCCGGCCTAGTCTCAGCAGTTTGGTCCAGTCTAGGCTGCCTACTATTCCTGATAGTAGTGTGTGCTTATCTGCCGACCTTCTGCCTGTTCCTATTGTCTCATTCTTTACCTTGTTCTGTGCCTTAATAAAGGTGATTTATATTTACGTTCTGACTCCTGAGTCCTCTGGGTATCTGTGACAGACACTAAAAACAAACGCTGCTAGCTCATGGAATGGGCACCCGTTGATTTGGCTTTCCTGTTTAAATAGGAAGAGGGGCCAATGGGAAGTAGAGAGCTGACTAAGCACTGGACCCAATAGGGCGAATCCTGCCCAGTAGAGGAATGGGAAAAGAATGGGGACACGTCAATGTGCAGGTGCTGCAAATAGGAGGAAGAGGCGGCTCTGCATATGCTCCACAACATGAAACAGAGGAGTATAGCCGGAATCCGCCACGAGGTAAGCGAGTCCCCGGGAGACACGGTGACAGTCCGGACCAGATTTCTGCTCTGTGGGAAGACTAGTGACGTCTGGAAGATGGACGAGAGGGAGAAACTTTATAATATAATTACACAAAAACTACACCAATCACAACATTGCCAGTGGTGCAGATTGTTGTTACAAAGTGTACGTAATGATGGCATGTTCATTTAAAGTGACACATACCTATCTCTTTCATGGTATCTAGAGAGTATGGAAATCACATATCCTGGATTGCCCATCCCAGGCAACGTGTGTCCACATCTTGGGCAGCCCCCCTGCTGGGTCAATGCAAAGTCAATGAATTAAGTCCAGGCACGTGCACACATAGACACACAGACAAGGGGGGCTTGAGCACCTGTCCTTTTTGTCCAAAGTGCCCTTGTGCCCTTTTATAAAAAAAAAAAAAAAAAAAAGTTGCTTCGCCGCCCGCACTAACCCCCCCACCGCCCAGTCAGGTCTGTGGCTCCTTCAGGACAGACCTGTAGATGCTGCGCTCCCTCGTCGGCTCTTTAGTATTACAGAGCGCTGGGAGATGACATCATATCCCAGCGCTCTGCATGAAGAGAAGACCACGCGGGAGCTCCAGCAGCTACAGGTCTGTGCCAGAGGAGGCAGATACAAACCTCTCCTACCGCTGGACCACCAGGGAAGAGGTAGGAAATGGACACTGGGGGGCAATGTGGAAATGATGGGGCAATATGGAGATGATGGGGGGCAAGATGGAGATGATAGCAACGTAGAGATGATGGGGCAATGTATGTGAGGGTAAGTTGGAGCTGATGACAATATGGAGCTGATGGGGGACAATATGGAGATGATGGGGGCAATGTGAAGCTGATAGGGGCAATGTGAGAGTACGCTGGAGCTGATGGGGGTAATATGGAGCTGATGGGGGCAATGTGAGGATAAGTTGGAGCTGATGGGTCAATATGGAGATGATGGGGGCAATATGGAGCTGACAGGGGACAATGTAAGGGTAATATGGAGATGATGGGGGGCAATGTGGAGATTAGGAGCATTGTGGAGGTGTCCAGTGGAGATGGCCAGTGTGAGTGTGTGGGGGGGGGGGGCGCTTCAGATTTCTGTGCCTACAGGCTCCTGAGATATAAATTCTTTTCTTTTTTTTTAAATATATATTTTGAATAAATAATTAGGAGAAGTACCCTTTTTTTCATTTGAGCCCCTGCCCCCTAAAATGTCTGTGCACGTCCCTGATTAAATCCTAACAATATTCGGAGAACTGCTCAGTGACTACTGTGACATCTGTGTTGTGCTATAAAACATGGTCACCTCATAGAATTGTAAACAGTAGAGAGAACTGAGCCCTACTTCTAATTCCAACAGGAGCTTCAGTTCCATTCTTTTGAAGTATAAGGCTATCCGAAGACTTTGAACTTTGACGTCTATTTCCTTGTAGCTTAGCGCAAGCCTCACTTTCTGTATCAGCAGTCACGGTGCAATTCTCCCTAGTATTTTGGTCTCTGCGGTGCTCCGGAGAAAGTACAGGTTGAGTGCAGATGTCAAGTGATATCACATGACCTCATTTGCACAGCCCTACGCATTCCGAGGAGAAGTACTGCTCTTGTCTTGGTAATCTACCTAAATGGCAGAAACATATGTGGTCTCCACAGCAGAGAGTATGATGTGATAAGTAATGCTGCATGCACTCCATGCTGTTCTGTAGCGCCTGTGCAAGATCTCCTCATCTAGAGAACTGGACTGTATTGAATAGTTAAATGAGTAATAAACTTTCTTTATTAATAAAAATATTAAAGGACTTTTCCCTCTGAGTAAAACAATGGTACTCCACGTGCTGATAGATACATATTTCTAGTTAATACAGTGTAAACGCTTGTTATTTTACAGTAACAGTGCCCTCTAGTGGTAAGATGCCAATTAGTCGGCAGATAAGCACACACTACTATCAGGAACAGTAGGCAGCCTAGACTGGACCAAACTGCTGAGACTAGGCCGGAGCCACTGGAAGTCTCTAAAGAAGCTAAGGCTGGAGCAGGAACAGGAACCCCTCGGATCTTCTACCATTGACAAACAGTTCTCTATAGAATGTGATAGAAACTGCTGAGTCACTTCATAACAGTCTAACGGTTAAAACTCTCAGGAAGTAATCATGCTGGCACTCACTTCCTGACAGTTTGAACTGTTATAACTTTTGAATAAAACAATTGACAGCAGTGGGAGTGCTCTTGTTTTACTCAGCTACAAAAGGCCGATAACATGTACTGCTCCTTTAAGGCCATGTTCCGTAGATTTAATGGAGCCAGTTTACAGAATACTAATGGCACCATAGAGGACACATACAAATTCCCAGTGAATTAAATGAGTTTTATGTCCTTGAATGTTGTGAAATGGAGACATCTCCAGCACAGTACCATTCAAGAAGATAATAACGTCCTTCAAATACATGAATATTTGTGAAGTTTTACTTTTTGCTCCTGAATTTCTCCACTTTAACTTCCTGAATGTGACCCCATGGCTGAGTTTAGAACTTGGACAAGTGACACAGAAAGCGATTAACTGTTTATCTCCTTGGCAATGGGTGAGGTCCCCCCTCCAGCACACATAAGTTGGGATCAGTAACTCGTCATTGGAGGGCTATGGTGCAAGTCCCTAACACAAAAAATGCATTCCCAGGGACATAACTAGAACCTGTTGGACCCTGGGCGCAATAGCCCCCTTTGGAGGATAGGCCTTGTCACAAATATAGTTACGTCCAGAGGCAGATTTCCCAGTAGGCAGAGTGGGCAACGTCTAGACCAGTGATTCTCAGCTCCAGTCCTCGGGGCCACCAACAGGTCATGTTTTCAAGATATCCCTAATTAATCACAGGTGAATCAATCACAATGACTGAGCTACTAATTACTCCAGGAACAACCTGAAAACCAGCACTGTTGGTGCACCCCGAGGACTAACGTTGAGAAACACTGGTCTAGACCAGGGCTGTCCATGATCAGTCCTCAGGGGCCACCAACAGGCTGGGATGTAAGGATTTCCCTGATTACACACAGGTGAATCAGTCACAATGAATGATCCACTGATTATCTCACCTGTGATTAACCAAGGAAATCCTTATATCCCAGTTTGTTGGTGGCCCCTGAGGACTGATCTAGGACAACCCTGATCTAGAGTTTCAAATTATGAGGGGTGGAGCCTCAGCTATGCTGACCACACCCACATTCTGAACTGCGGGTTTGGCCAGAGCAATCTCGATGTTCCTGTGTCCATTTTAGACCCATTTACAGTCTATTATTTAACCTATTAGATGCTAGAGAGATCGCCAATGCATTGTGAAGCAATATGTTGGAGTTCTCTCTATCAACTAAGGGGTTAAAGCTTTTCTTTTGTCCTTGCTTGTTACAGGCCTGAGCCAGGAATCCGTGGATCAGACTTGGGAGGCGGTGTCATGTAAGGAGTGAGGGTGTGGCCATGGGTGGAGCTAAGAACACCTAGAGTGTCTGGCTTAGCGTTGCCTGTGATGTAAATCTGGCCCTGGTTACACCCCAGGTTTGGGATTCTTGCTTTGTCTGAAGGGGTTAATCATCCATATTGCTATATGTCCAGAATCTGTTCTTCGTTAATTAAATCTGTGTCCGACTTCTTGTTCTCTTGTGTTTCAGCAACAGTGTGAAAATGGCTTTCAGATGGACCGCTCCTCTGGACAGTGCTTAGGTACGGACGCGCGATAGAGAGGGCGGGTCCAGGGGCTGAAGAGGGGACATAGGAATCAGTAGGACGTGCTATTTCCCAGAAAGGGGGGGTTTTCAAAAACTCTGAGCGCCTAAAATTCCCATTGATGCAGGGGGCTGTTAATTGAATGTTGGAGAAGTCAACATTCAAGTGGCTAAAAGCCCTCTTTAACCCTTTGAGTTAAGTCATTGGGAATGTTCTAGTTCTTGCACCAGGGCCCGGAGGCTTCTAGTTACGCCTCTGGCGTAATGGCACTTGTTAAAGGGATAGTATCACTTCAAAATTACTATCCCTCATATTGTAGCCCTTAATAAACTGAGTTAAATGACACCAGAGGCATCTCTCAGACCTTTATGGTTTAAGAGATAGCCGCTTTCAAAGTTTCCTCTCCCCTGACGTCAGCGTTCTGCTGCCAGCAGGGGAATCCGGTCTCTGAATCAAGAGGAGGCTCTTCAGCAGAGCAGATATCTCGTTATGGAAGGAAAAATGATTCACTTGAAACAGTCTTCTATGTGTGCTTGGTTACCAAGCACACGTAGAAGACTGTTTTAATTGATCATTTTTCATTCCATAGCGAGATATCGGCTCTGCTGAAGAGCCTCCTCTTGATTCAGAGACCGGATTCCCCTGCTGGCAGCAGAACGCTGACGTCAGGGGAGAGGAAACTTTGAAAGCGGCTATCCCTTAAACCATAAAGGTCTGAGAGATGCCTCTGGTGTCATTTAACTCAGTTTATTAAGGGCTACAATATGAGGGATAGAAATTTTGAAGTGATACTATCCCTTTAAATAGTGAGAGGGCATGAAAGGGATCACACTTTGCCTCCACCACCTGGAAGCGCATTGGGAAGATAGCATCAGGTCACATGATCATTTGGGACTCACTGAGGGAGGAGGAGGGATCGAGACACAAGAGGGGTGGTGGAGGGGGGGTGATGGACACCCCTAAGGTACTGAGCTGTACCACAGCGATCGTCCTGTTATGTCAGAGAGAATTCTTTATAATCAAATATCTCCATGCCCATAATGATTGATTACAAAAAAAAAAGATTAACGGACTGAAGCTTTATTGTACACCACAATTTAAATAGCAATAACTTTTTGGGAGGTGACAGTTCCACTTTAACAGTCACATGATTGGCATGCCTGCTTTAAAGGGATAGTAATGTTTAATTTTAAGTTGCTTTAATATTGTAGGCATTAAAAAAAGATTAACATCGATGTAAGTCTTATCTCTCAGACCTTTATGGTTTGAGAGATATAACTTGCTAAACTGACCCCTTCCTGGCTGCTTCAGAGAAGTCAGCGCTCTAGCTGACAAGCTGCAGATTCCGGTCCCGGGACCGTCATGTGGCTCTTCAGCAGAGAAATCACGCTATTTAGAAATAAATACTTAATTGGAACGGTCTACAAAGTGTGCTTGCTAGGTGGCAGACTTGTCTGAAACAGCCAGGAAGGGGGGAACGTCAGCAAGTTACATCTCTAAAACCATAAAGGTGTGAGAGATAAGACTTACATCAATATTAATCTTTTTTTAATGCCTATAATATTAAAGCAACTTAAAATTAAACATTACTATCCCTTTAAGACTTAATTCACATGAGGATGTTGTGGCAGCGATAGCAAATCATTGGAATAGCCATATAAAGAAAACTGAAGCAAACCAACTAGACCACAGGGGATAATATAAAAACTCCCAACATGCCTATTAATTTAAAGGAATAGCGATATATAAAAATAAATGTACATCCAATTGTTCAATTTAATTTTTATATAATGGGAGTCAATGAGCAGAGCTAAGGGCTCTTGGGACTTTAATCCAGCCCTGAGTTTATCTTGATGACCTGTGATTCAGATAAAGGTAAAACGCGCACTGTACATTAGGATATTCTTGCTGTATCTCACGATTGTCTCCTGATTTACACCAGATGTGGATGAGTGTCGAACCATCTCAGATGCCTGCCGGGGTGACATGATGTGTGTGAACCAAAATGGAGGCTATCTCTGCATCCCCCGAACTAACACCATGTACAGGTCACAATACCGTAACCCCTACCTCCCGGCCGTCGCACCTCTTCCTCCTCCGAACTTCCCGTCTCCCTCCCGGCCACTCATCTGTCGGTTTGGATACACGATGGACGAAAACAATCAGTGTGTCGGTGAGTGAATTCACTAAAATCTAATTATTCTTCCTACATGATCAACAGGAGACCCCAAAAATTAATGGTTATCAAATTCACACTATCATTAATTGGTTGCGGAAAATTCAAGAAAATGGGAAAATAATTATGATTAACCCCTTGGATGCTAGAGATGTTTCCAGTGCATTGCAAAGCAATGCATTGGAGACATTTCTAGCATCCAAGGAGTTAAAGGGGATCTCTCACATAGATATAAGTAATGCTCATTAGTTAGAGCATTTAGTGAAAACATTTAAAACGTTGTTCATTTAAAAAAAAACAAAAAAACAACAACTTTATCTGCGCAAAACTTAATGTTTAAAAAGTGCCCGGCAGCCTACTTCCGGCTTGCAGCACTGCCTCTGTCTCTAAGCTGACATGACTCGGGCTTGTCTGACTATCCATTCTGGTGCTGACCTGGGGCTCTGTCCAACTATCCTCCCAGTGTAGCTTACTCCTAGTGAACATCCTACCTGGTACAGACCTGTGGCTCTGGCTGACTACCCGCTACGTGTATGAACCTGGCTTGTATGACTATCCTAGCTGGTGGTGATCTGTGGATCTGTCTGTTTACCCCGCTTGTGGCTCCGTTACCTACAGACTCCCATCCTGGTGCAGACCTGGGGCTCTGACAGACTCTTTCTTACTGACTGCAGGCGTGAGTCAGTAGTCTCCATTGTTGCCACCCTTATTGGAGACGAGCTCTTCCATACTGACTGCAGGCGTGAGTCAGTAGTCTCCTCTGTTGCCCCTTACAGGAGACTGTAGGTTCAGTGTTGCGTTCTCTTTGATTCCTGAGACTACCAGCTGGCTTCGGCCTAGTCTCCAACAGTGTGGTTGACCCGTCGGCAGGCTCCTATTTCTGATAGAGTCTCTAGCCTTTCCAGTCACCCTCTGCTTGTACTGTCATACTTACTTGCATTTGCTTATTATTATTATTATTATTATTATTATTTTTATTAATAATAATAATAATAAAGGTGTTCTCAACTATACCTTCTGACTCCTTGTCTTGTTTTGCAAACCGTAACAAACGCAACCAGAGGAAGTAGTCAAACAAGCCCAAATCGGTAACCAGAGGAGGTAGTCGGAAAAGCCCAAATCAGTAACCAGAGGAGGTAGTCAGACAAGCCCAAATCGATAATACAACACAGACTCAAGGAGCCGAGAGAGAATACAGGTGCCATGCAAGGGCAAAGGTGAAGTGCCTGACACGAGCAAATAAAGACTTATATGTGGGCGGGGAGAACGTGAACCCCTCTACGAGTCTGAGGAAATCCCGAGTAATGGGAGGATGTGCGCACACTTTCGCGAGAGTTCCAGAACTGGGGATGCAGAGGCACAATCGGCCTGTCAAGTGGCTCCCTGAGAAGCGGGAATCGCCGAGACATACTGCAAGCTCCATGCTGGTAGGAAAGGTGGAAACCCTGACATTAGGTTATGGGTGTTACTCATTTAATCCTAATGTCCCTGTCTGAGACACCCGCTACCGGTGTAAGATGGCTAGATTATTTACCTTTTTATATAGTTCTTCCATGTCCGTTTTGTATACTAATATAGACAGGTTATATGTTGATGTAATGTCCAGTTTATATGGTTATCTAGTCAGTTTATATATTACTGTATTGTCCAGTTTATATAAAATATATTACTGTTAAAGGGATAGTAATGTTTCACAAAAACAGCAGCTCCAATTAATCTTCATAGTATTTGGGCCATGGAGAGTGTTATTTCAATACTGTCAGAGTTGTAGTACAAGAGTAATTGAGTGATAAAGTATCCCACTCCCACCCCTTTTACCTAGTGTAAGCCACCTCCCCTCAGATGTGGAATCTGGTCTCTTGACCGGACAGGTCACAGCAAGGGACAATCTTCTTACTGTGATCATAAGGAAACACTGCCCCTCTTGACAGGTTTTTCAGGTTTTTCCTTATGATCACTGAAGATTGTCCCTCTCTGTGATCCATCCGGTCAGTCTTGCTGCTCTGAGGTGAGCAGTGTTACATCAGTAAAAGGGGCGGAGGGGGATACTTTATCATTCAATTACTCTTGTACTACAACTCTGACAGTATTGAAATAACACTCTCCATGGTCCAAATACTATGATGATTAATTGGAGCTGCTTTTATTGTGAAACATTACTATCCTTTTAAGTCTACTTTATATACTAATTTTATCCATTTTATATATTACTAACATATCCAGCCTATTCTCTGATTTTACCAATTTATTTAATTGATGTAAGTTCTAGTAGCTAGTTTATATGCTAATATATTAATTTCTCCAGTTAATGTACTAGTTTATATATTAATGTAATGTCATTTTATACATATTCCTACAGATTCCTTTCTAGTATTATATTGCTGTGGTGTGCTGTTTATTTGTGTATTTGGCAAGTTTAGTTGCAAGTTTATATATTTATATATAAGATTACTTATAGCTGTCCAAATATTGTTGGATTCCAACTCCCACCGTGGCTTTCCGAGGATGATGGGAGTTGTAGTCCAAGAGAAGATGGACAGCTATACATAACCGCCCCCTATCACAGAACATCCTAGTCTCTCTGAAGTTGTGTTGTTCTCCATGAAAGCCTCAGACTTCATTCATTGTGTCATGGAATTGGTTCAAGTACAAGAGTGGAAATTGCAGACACAGCTTGTTTTATTAGATCTGAATGTTCCCCAGGTGTCCAAAATATTTTTGGAGTTATTAACGGTTCTTGGAGAGTTCTGAGTTCTTGAACACACAATTGTTGGTGCTTTTTTGGCTGTCAGTGGTTATGTTTCTTGATTTGGGAATGTTGCCACAGTGTAAAATTAACCGCAAGCCAAACTGAAGGTTACTGCCTGAGAGGAATAAACTGTAATTTGGTCTTCATTACAATACATGTCTTACTGGGCCAGTTAAGTGTTTTTAAAGGAGATTAGTACTGTCTGACATACATACGTAATTATGTGTACGGGGGGAGACTGGTCCTCTTTAACATATATACATACATTATTATGTGTGCAGGGGGAGATTAGTAATGTCTGACATACATACGTTATTATGTGTGCAGGGGGAGATTAGTACTGTCTGACATACATACGTTATGATGTGTGCGGGGGATGATTAGAACTGCCTGACATACATATACGTAATTATGTATGCAGAGGGAGATTGGTACTGTCTGACATACATACGTTATGTGTGTGGGGGAGAGATTGGTACTGTCTGACATCCACACGTTATTATGTGTGCAGGGAGAGATTAGTACTGTCTGACACACATACATTATTATGTGTGCAGGGGGAGATTGGTACTGTCTGACATACATACGTAATTATGTGTGCAGGGTTTGATTAGTACTGTCTGACATACATAATATTATTATGTGTGCAGGGGGAGATTAGTACTGTCTGACATACATACGTTATTATGTGTGCAGGGGGAGATTGGTACTGTCTGACATACATACGTTATTATGTGTGCAGGGGGAGATTGGTACTGTCTGACATACATATGTTATTATGTGTGCGGGGAGGGGGACTGATCCTGTCTGACATCTGACATACATATGTTATTATGTGTTCAGGGGGAGATTAGTACTGTCTGACATACATATGTTATTATGTGTGCGGGGGAGATTAGTACTGTCTGACATACATACGTTATTATGTGTGCGTGGGGAGATTAGTACTGTCTGACATACATACGTTATTATGTGTGCGGGGGAGATTAGTACTGTCTGACATACATACGTTATTATGTGTGCGGGGGAGATTAGTACTGTCTGACATACATACGTTATTATGTGTGCGTGGGGAGATTAGTACTGTCTGACATACATACGTTATTATGTGTGCGGGGGAGATTAGTACTGTCTGACATACATATGTTATTATGTGTGCGTGGGGAGATTGGTACTGTCTGACATACATACGTTATTATGCGTGCAGGGGGGAGATTGGTACTGTCTGACATACATACGTTATTATGTGTGCGGGGATGGGACTGATCCTGTCTGACATACATATGTTAATTAGTACTGTCTGACATACATACGTTATTATGTGTGCAGGGGGAGACCGGTACTGCCTGACATACATACGTTATTATGCGTGCAGGGGGGAGATTAGTAATGTCTGACATACATACGTTATTATGTGTGCAGGGGGAGACCGGTACTGCCTGACATACATACGTTATGTGTGCAGGAGGAGATTGGTACTGTCTGACAGACTGACATTATTATGTGGGGAGAGATTGGTGCTGTCTGTCATACATACGTTATTATGGGTGTGGGGGAGAGATTGGTATTGTCTGACATACATACGTTATTATGTGTGCGGGGGGAGAGATTGGTATTGTCTGACATACATACGTTATTATGTGTGCGGGGGAGAGATTAGTACTGTCTGTCATACATACGTTATTATGTGTGCGGGGGGGGACTGATCCTGTCTGTCATACATATGTTATTATGTGTGCAGGGGGAGATTAGTAATGTCTGACATACATACGTTATTATGTGTGCAGGGGGAGACTGGTACTGCCTGACATACATACGTTATGTGTGCAGGAGGAGATTGGTACTGTCTGACAGACTGACATTATTATGTGGGGAGGAGATTGGTACTGTCTGACAGACTGACATTATTATGTGGGGAGGAGATTGGTACTGTCTGACAGACTGATGTGGTTATATACAGGGGGCAATTGGTGCTGTTTGACATACAGATGTAACTGTGTGTTTGTGTTGAGAGGGGGCAGCAACTGGTGTTGTCTGACCTGCAGACGTGATTATATTCGGGTGGACAAGGGTACTGTCTGACCTCCAGACTTTTTCCCAGACTCCTTTGCCTCAGTGCAACACATAGGTCAATTCTAGTCTAGACAGTGTGGTTGTGGCAATATGAGGTTATGAGTTTTTCTGCCTTCCTTATCTGATGCAATTATCCTGATCCTATAAATACCCAAAGAAAAACAAGTGATTTCACATTTGAAGTATTCCTTGCCTTGAAAAATACGTTAATCTCTCATGTTCTAATGGAGGGAATTGTGAGGGGGAGAGGTTAAGAGACATACCTGGGAACGCTCAGAGTTTGACATTGAGACTCAGGATTTTGACGTAAATCTCAGGATGAAGGGCTGATATCTCAGGTGAGAGAGTCCTGTGGTACCTGTTATATATTCTTCATCTGTTAACTGTTTTTTCAGTCTTTAAATTGGAGTCTCTGGTACCAGGAAGGCAGAGAGAGAAGTCCTGCTTGTCTTGTGTGTTTATACAGTGATATCTGTGAGGCAGAGGGAGAAGTCCTGCTAGTCTTGTGTGTGTTCATGCAGTGATATATGTAAGGCAGAGGGAGAAGTCCTGCTTGTCTTGTATGTGATCATACAGTGATATCTGTAAGGCAGAGGGAGAGGTCCTGCTAGTCTTGTGTGTGTTCATACAGTGATATCTGTAAGGCAGAGGGAGAAGTCCTGCTAGTCTTGTGTGTGTTCATACAGTGACATCTGTAAGGCAGAGGGAGAAGTCCTGCTAGTCTTGTGTGTGTTCATACAGTGACATCTGTAAGGCAGAGGGAGAAGTCCTGCTAGTCTTGTGTGTGTTCATAGAGTGACATCTGTAAGGCAGAGGGAGAAGTCCTGCTAGTCTTGTGTGTGTTTATACAGTGATATCTGTGAGGCGGAGGGAGGAGAAGTCCTGCTAGTCTTGTGTGTGTTTATACAGTGATATCTGTGAGGCAGAGGGAGAAGTCCTGCTAGTCTTGTGTGTGTTCATGCAGTGATATATGTAAGGCAGAGGGAGAAGTCCTGCTTGTCTTGTATGTGATCATACAGTGATATCTGTAAGGCAGAGGGAGAGGTCCTGCTAGTCTTGTGTGTGTTCATACAGTGATATCTGTAAGGCAGAGGGAGAAGTCCTGCTAGTCTTGTGTGTGTTCATACAGTGACATCTGTAAGGCAGAGGGAGAAGTCCTGCTAGTCTTGTGTGTGTTCATACAGTGACATCTGTAAGGCAGAGGGAGAAGTCCTGCTAGTCTTGTGTGTGTTCATAGAGTGACATCTGTAAGGCAGAGGGAGAAGTCCTGCTAGTCTTGTGTGTGTTTATACAGTGATATCTGTGAGGCGGAGGGAGGAGAAGTCCTGCTAGTCTTGTGTGTGTTTATACAGTGATATCTGTGAGGCAGAGGGAGAAGTCCTGCTTGTTTTGTGTGTGTTCATGCAGTGATATCTGTAAGGCAGAAGGAGAAGTCGTGCTTGTCTTGTGTGTGTTCATACAGTGACATCTGTAAGGCAGAGGGAGAAGTCCTGCTAGTCTTGTGTGTGTTTATACAGTGATATCTGTGAGGCAGAGGGAGAAGTCCTGCTAGTCTTGTGTGTGTTTATACAGTGATATCTGTAAGGCATAGGGAGAAGTCCTGCTTATCTTGTGTGTGTGTTCATACAGTGATATCTGTAAGGCAGAGGGAGAAGTCCTTCTAGTCTTGTGTGTGTTCATACAGTGACATCTGTAAGGCAGAGGGAGAAGTCATGCTAGTCTTGTGTGTGTTTATACAGTGATATCTGTGAGGCAGAGGGAGAAGTCCTGCTAGTCTTGTGTGTGTTTATACAGTGACATCTGTAAGGCAGAGGGAGAAGTCCTGCCAGTCTTGTGTGTGTTCATACAGTGATATCTGTAAGGCAGAGGGAGAAGTCCTGCTAGTCTTGTGTGTGTGTTCATACAGTGATATCTGTAAGGCTGAGGGAGAGGCCCTGCTTGTCTTGTGTGTGTACATACAGTGATATCTGTAAGGCAGAGGGAGAAGTCCTGCTTGTCTTGTGTGTGTACATACAGTGATATCTGTAAGGCAGAGGGAGAATTCCTGATAGTCTTGTGTGTGATCATACAGTGATATCTGTAAGGCAGAGGGAGAAGTCCTGCTTGTCTTGTGTGTGATCATACAGTGATATCTTTAAATTTATGTATATTAATGTCTCTGTGAGGATTGATTGGAGCACGTCTTGATCAGCGATCAGGGATAAACTACAGACAATCTATATTATGGTAATTTAAGGGTCAGTATTTACAAGAGTTCAGAGTCAGCTCATTTTGAAAGCTCTCAGGTATGGTAAGAGGGTGGCAGTTGTTCACCATTTTATTTGTGGATTGTGTTTGAATCCTGGAGCCAGGTCTGATTTATAATTGCTGTATAAGAAAAGAAATCCTATTAACCCTTTAAGGACCAGAAGGGTGTGCAACTCAATTCTTTGCATCTGGTCTTTATAGGGTTAAACACCATGGAAAAATATAATGATGTTGTGTGTTGGATGTCTGTGCTTCCAACTTTGTGGAACAATTTGAGGAAGGCCCTTTCTGGTTTCAGTATGACAATACCCCCTTGCACTAATGCTGACGGGTTCACTTTTAAAACATCACATTTAAAACATAGTTCAGCTACATGCCGCATTAATCATATCGCCGTGATGAGAAGGGTGACACGAGAATCTCGCCTTGCATGAAATCGCGAGATTCTCATGTTGCGTCCTTAAACAGCACTTCGACTCAACCTGCAGCATTGCCCACATACCCAAGGAATGACAAGCAAAGCTGGATGTTACAATTGTAGCATGGTTAACCCTTTCAGTGCCAGAGAGGTCCCCAATCATTAGGAACCTTTCTGGAAACAAAGGTATAAGCTACATATCAAACAAAGGACTAGAAATCGTAGATATGTTTGTTCAATATGTAGCTTACAGCTTTGAGTGCCAAAGAGGTTCCCAATGACTGGGGACCTCTCTGGCACTGAAAGAGTTAACCATGCTACAATTGTAACATTGTCACAAAAAAAGAAAAATCGGGAGAAGAAAAAGATTCCCAATCTTCTCCTCAAAAAAGTAGATTATTCGTGGGGCAAATGATGATATCAAAAAAACTTTTACCCTCTGGGTTCATTTCTATTACGTAGGTGAAATTATTTAAAACTCATACTTTTATTATTTCTTTAATATATTATACACTAAAATCTAAATTAGGCCCTCCCTGATCTAGTTTGGCTGGTATATAATTTTGTGGTCCTACATTCAAATATTATTATCTGAATAGCTATAACGTATATTCGCAATATACACAAAAAAACCCCTATCTTCTCTCTCTCTATCATGTGCCTAACCATGCCTTGTGTTAACACCTAAAAAAATAACCCTTCCAACAATACAAACATATACTAAATATCTCTTACCCACAATGCCAATAAACCTGTTATTGCTCTCAATATAATTATTGTTAAATATTTCTCCAACGAATTGAAAAAATAGTGTTCAATTACTTTCTAATACACTTGTGCAACTTCCTTCAACTACACCACTGTTGATAAGTGATACAACTACACTATCACTAAACACCTACAAATAAATTAAATTGACACCTCAGTGATATTACATATAAACAAAAAATACAATAATCTCCTATCTCCCCTGTGTGAGAGAGATGTCGAGGCAGTTAATACCTACTAATATAAGTATCCACTTACTTTTATTGAGATGCACGAGGAGGGAGAAAACACACCTCACGGCAGCCAAACTCCTACTTCTGATGCTTCACTAGCATCTAAAGCTAACTATAGCCCTCAATAGAACTGCCGCGGGATTCGTAATCACCTAACCCCTCGTGCATTCATTCAATTTCCAAATATTTTCAATAGACTTCCAGCTCCTTCAATCTAGATTTCTTTATTAACGGGGAGCACTGACAATTAAAACCTTTGACCATGTTTTCCATAGACTTTCATCTCACAGCTAATGCTTATTTTTCTATTCTTGAACGCATGGTCAGTATTTAAAACAAACAAACGCCGACGCGCGTTTCACCTAACGGCTTTCTCAAGGCTCAGCCTTGAGAAAGCCGTTAGGTGAAACGCGCGTCGGCGTTTGTTTGTTTTAAATACTGACCATGCGTTCAAGAATAGAAAAATAAGCATTAGCTGTGAGATGAAAGTCTATGGAAAACATGGTCAAAGGTTTTAATTGTCAGTGCTCCCCGTTAATAAAGAAATCTAGATTGAAGGAGCTGGAAGTCTATTGAAAATATTTGGAAATTGAATGAATGCACGAGGGGTTAGGTGATTACGAATCCCGCGGCAGTTCTATTGAGGGCTATAGTTAGCTTTAGATGCTAGTGAAGCATCAGAAGTAGGAGTTTGGCTGCCGTGAGGTGTGTTTTCTCCCTCCTCGTGCATCTCAATAAAAGTAAGTGGATACTTATATTAGTAGGTATTAACTGCCTCGACATCTCTCTCACACAGGGGAGATAGGAGATTATTGTATTTTTTGTTTATATGTAATATCACTGAGGTGTCAATTTAATTTATTTGTAGGTGTTTAGTGATAGTGTAGTTGTATCACTTATCAACAGTGGTGTAGTTGAAGGAAGTTGCACAAGTGTATTAGAAAGTAATTGAACACTATTTTTTCAATTCGTTGGAGAAATATTTAACAATAATTATATTGAGAGCAATAACAGGTTTATTGGCATTGTGGGTAAGAGATATTTAGTATATGTTTGTATTGTTGGAAGGGTTATTTTTTTAGGTGATAACACAAGGCATGGTTAGGCACATGATAGAGAGAGAGAAGATAGGGTTTTTTTTGTGTATATTGCGAATATACGTTATAGCTATTCAGATAATAATATTTGAATGTAGGACCACGAAATTATATACCAGCCAAACTAGATCAGGGAGGGCCTAATTTAGATTTTAGTGTATAATATATTAAAGAAATAATAAAAGTATGAGTTTTAAATAATTTCACCTACGTAATAGAAATGAACCCAGAGGGTAAAAGTTTTTTTGATATCATCATTTGCCCCACGAATAATCTACTTTTTTGAGGAGAAGATTGGGAATCTTTTTCTTCTCCCGATTTTTCTTTTTTTGTGACAAAGTTTAACAAGTGTAGATAAGGGAGCATGGCCATAAGGAATTGAATAAGTCCTTAATAATATGACCTAGATGATAAAAAGTTTTTCTGTGCTCTAGTTCTAATTTTTTGGTGTATGGAGATATATTGTACAATTGTAACATCCAGTGTTGCTTGTCATTCCTTAGGTCTGTGGGCAATGCCGCTTGTTGAGTTGAATCAATCTTTAAGGACACGACATAAGAATCTCGTGATTTTATGCACTGAGAGATTCTCATGTCTCACTTTTCATCACAGTGACATGCTTAATGTGGCGTGTAGCCGCACAATGTTTTAAATGCAACATTTTAAAAGGATACCATGTTGATGTGGGTGAATGGAAGCAAATCCCCACGACAACTGTCCAACACCTAATGGAAAACTTTCCCAGAAGAGTGGAGGGTGTTTTAGCAGCACAGTGGGGACCGACTCCATATTAATTTACTGGAAATTCTATAAAGCTCTACAGAAAATAAAGTGTACACAGGCTTATCTGTTGTAAAACGTAGCTGCAGCTTGCCATACAGTTTTTAGTAAAGACAAAACAAGAAGATACCATAGACAGTGAACAGTGAATCTAAATACAGCTCCACCAAATCATGAATGTAATGATGCCTGACATCAATATGCTTGGTTCTTGCACTGATCTTTTCACTGTTTGCAAGTTTAATGCAGCCTTGATTGTCCTCATATAAGACCGTGGGGTGGGACATCGGCTCTCCAAGATCTTCAAGCAACTGACACAACCAAACAACTTCTTGACTAGTATCGGCAGCAGATATATATTCAGCTTCTGTAGAAGACAAAGCCACTGAGATCTGCTTCTTGCTGGACCAGGATACAGGACTGTTTCCTAATTTAAACAAATAGCCACTTGTAGATTTGCAAGTATTGAGGTCAGGGCTCAAAATTTCCACTCGCCACTAGCCAATAGCGAGTGAAAATTTAGCCCTGGCGAGTAGAAATTCAGCCCTGATGGGTATGTTATGTATTGCAGTGGTGAGTAACTTTTCAGGTCTGGCTAGTAGCAAATGACTTCAACTTTTAAGCCCTGATTGAGGTGATCTGTACAATCAGAGTCCACATATCCTATGAGGTTCAAATCACCTGTTGCAGACAGTTTCAGACTCAGGTCTTTCGTTTGTTTGAGATACCTCATGACTCTTTTTATTGAAGTCCAGTCCCTTTGACGTGGTTCACTTACGCATCTACAGAGAAGCGACATGGAAGCTGCGATGTCTGGACGTGTAGTGGTTGCAATATCTGGCAGTGCTCCCACTGCTTGTCTGTACTGATTATTCGTAGGAAGAAGATCTCCTTCTTTAAACTTTAGATATGCTGTGTATATGGGAGTGCTCGCTTCTTTGGCTTAAGTCATGCCAAACTGCTGAAGAATTGCATGAAGTTTAGATTTCTGGTTCAACAGAAAACTGCCGTCTTTCTCAAGCTGTATGTTTATTCCTAGATAATATGTCACATCTCCAAGGTCTTTAGTCTCAAAGTGCTGGTTGAGCACTGCAGTCAACTTTGCAATTTCCTCATTCCTTTTGTGTGTGATAATCAAGTCATCCACATACAGTAATATATACATATACTCAGAATCTACACACTTTGAATATACACATGGGCCAGCTTTGCTTTTTGTGAATCCTTCATGTACCAGAACTTTGTTTATTTTTAAATTCCACGCTCGAGCTGATTGCTTAAGTCCATATAGGGATTTTTGCAATTTGCACACAAGATGCTCTAATCCATCTTTCACATATCCTTCTGGTTGTGTCATATATATTTCCTCTTCGATATCACAATTAAAAAATGCTGTTGCGATATCAATTCCACACAAATAGTTCTTAGCGCTAATTTCGACAGAGGCAGAATATATTAGATTACAGATATTACCAGCAGATTTAATATGAAACCAAAACCTGTATATTTCTTATGAGTCCTTAATATTCTTCCTCAGTAGCGCAGCTTGATTCTTCAAAAGGCCTCCAGTTTGTCCCTTACTCCTTGTATGTAATTCCACCCAAAAGAAAAAAGAAGCGCACACAATCTGGGTGTAGACTGTAAGAATCGTTTCCCTAATTTTCTCCTGGACCCTTCACCGAGTGGGCTTGTTCTGTTTTCACCTCCTCCACCATATCACCTTACATAAAAAAGGTGTTTTGACTCACCTTTAATAGAGGCAATCCAGCCTCTTGGTGTGATCGCCTCCACTGGATAACCCCCAATGACAGTACCTTTATGTCAGCTCCCTTCTTCTTTCTCCTTACAGCTATTCCGGCCTCTTCTTAGACTGTTCTCTCTAAGACTAACCTTAGTTGTCTTTTGTCCTCTATCTAGGACTTCATAACCCGAGTACTGTCTAAGGAGCCCGACTGGAAAAATATTCTGGGGCTTTAACAAGCTTAAATAGTCACTTATGTATTAAAAAATATATAGAAAACAAATTAAAAAATATATCTGCACAGATACGGAAAATCCAAACAAAAACCAACTAATTCTTCTATTGTAACGACCCAACGCGTTTCTCAGCTCATGCTGCTTCGTCAGGAGTCTTAAATATAGAGTGACTATTTAAGCTTGTTAAAGTCCCAGAATATTTTTCCAGCTGGGCTCCTTAGACAGTACTCGGGTTATGATTGCCTCTATTAAAGGTGAGTCAAAACACCTTTTTATGTAAGATGATACTCACGGTGGAGGAGGTGAAAATAGAACAAGCCCACTCGGTGAAGGGTCCAGGAGAAAATTAGGGAAACGATTCTTACAGTCTACACCCAGATCGCGTGCGTTTCTTTTTCTTTTGTGTTGAGATATCATGATGTTTCACAATCATATTCTGTACAGCCGCCCAGGCCCAGATTGGGACAAAAAATAGGCCCCGGCATTTAAGGCTGAGCAGTCTGGAGTGGCAGGCGGCGGCCTTCACTGACACTGACTGTCGCAGGTTTGGGCTGTCGGCCGACGGTAATCGTGGGCGGAGCTTATAATTGTGTGGTGCGCCGCACGTTGATTGCCCACCCACCAGGAAACTTGTAACGAGGTGGCCGTCTTTCAGTAAGTGAAAGACGGCCAAACTCGTTTAATGATTCATTTTTTTTAAACACCTGGACCGGCCCACTGGGCAAATGCCCGGTATGCCCGATGGCCAGTCCGGGCCTGCAGCCGCCACTGACATCAGTGTTCTGAAAGTACTTTGTTTT
This sequence comes from Rhinophrynus dorsalis, assembly GCA_037306005.1. Taxonomy (NCBI): domain Eukaryota; kingdom Metazoa; phylum Chordata; class Amphibia; order Anura; family Rhinophrynidae; genus Rhinophrynus; species Rhinophrynus dorsalis. Next base: position 117,150,823 of record CM074728.1, on the reverse strand, counting down.
GCAACTGGAGCAAGAGTAGCATCATAATCCTCACCGTATTTTTGTGAGTACCCTTTTGCCACTAAACGTGCTTTGTACCTACAAATTTTACCTTCAGAGTCACATTTGGCTTTAAAGACCCATTTACATCCTATTGCACTCTTACCTTGAGGTCGCTCTGAAAATGTCCAAGTCTTGAGTTCACTAAGACGTCATCTCTTCATCAGCAGCTCTGATCCATTTTTGCTTCTCATTGGTTGGCAGTCTTTGCATCTCGTCCCATGAAGCTGGCTCTGGCTGTAATGCTACTGGAGCCATATAAGACAGACGTTTGGCTGGAATACCTTTATTACATCTGGTGGATTTCCTAACTGAAGTCACTTGTGTCTCAGTTTCTTCTTTTTCAGCATTTGGATGGTCTGCGTTAACGTCTATGTCTGTGTCACTTTGATCCTTGTCTTCCTGTAGCTCTGGTATGGAGTTTCCTTCACTTGGAATTGCTTGTGTCAGTTCATGTAACTTTGAACACAGAGGTTTCATCATCCATCACACTCCTGCTGACTGTTACCTTATTTGTATCTTGGTGTAGAATTCTGTATCCCTTTTGGGACTCACTGTAACCCATGAGTACACCTTCTTTTGCACAAACATCCCATTTTGTGCGTTTTTCCTTTGGAATGTGCACGTAGGCTTTGCGTCCAAAAATTTTTATATGTCTCAAATCTGGTGCTTTGCCATTTCCACAGTTCAGATGGGGTTTTCTCAGTTGCTTTGCCTGGCAGGCGATTTTGGATATAGCACGCTGTCATAATTGCCTCTCCCCAATATGTGGTTGGAATATCAGCATCAAAAAGCATGCTCCTTCCACTCTCACACACAGTACGGTTCATTATCTCTGCAACCCCGTTTTGTTCTGGGTTGTATGGAACAGTAATCTGGAACATCATTCCGTGCTTTCTGAGAATAGTTTGTGTGATACCACTTGTATACTCCGTTCCACTGTCTGTACACAATATACCTGGTATTTTGCCAAATTTGTTATTTACGTCAGCTAGATATTGTTCAAGTTTCTCTGGTACTTCATCTTTGTTGTGCAACAAGTACAGTTTAGTATACCTGGATGTCACGGTTCCCCAGAGATGTTCAGGAGTCAGTACAGTATACTAAAATGCAGTTTATTAAATAACAATAAAGACAGCATACAATGGTAATACAGCAGGAACAAGCAGATGGTCACAGCCAGCAAGCGCTACTATCAGGAATAGTAGACTGCCAAGACTGACCACACTGCTGGAGACTAGGCCAAAGCCACTGGTAGTCTTAGCTGGAACCAGGAGCAAGAACCGGAACATGAAGTCTTGATCCGATGAGCGAGGAATACTCCTGACTCACACCTGCAGTCAGTATAGCGAATGCGGATCCTTGACTCACACCTGCAGTCAGTATAGGAAGCGGATATCTGACTCACGCCTGCAATCAGTATAATCTAGTCTACCAGTGCCCCAGATCCGCACCAGATTGGGTGTCTGCTATGTAAAGGGACAAACAAGAGAATAGTCAGACAGAGCCACAGGTCAGCACCAGAGAGGGCAATCTCAATGAGCCAACCCGTCTCTCCTGCCACTCCACTGGATCACCAGGGATTGGGAGGTAGGAGATGGGGGCATTGTGGAGGGCCCGGGGCCAATGTGGTCGGGGGGTGGGGGGCCCATGGCACTTCTTGCACCAGGGACCGGAGGGTTCTAGTTACGCCTCTGGAAGTGCTGTAACTAATGTTTCATAACTTTCAGGTAAACCTCTACGTAACAGAGCTGCAACATGACAGTGTTTTATTTCTTCTCCTATACCTCTCAGTCTTTCACCCATTTCCACTGTATATCTTATATATTATTGCATATCCTGGTTTTTCATAGCTTGGTCTGGTATAACTTTCTAATTAAATACAGTTTATTACTGAGATTAGCTCTTTCATGCACCTTTTGTAGTTCTTCCCACATTTCTTTAGAAGTTTCACAATTGCATACATGTATTATGTGATCATTGTCTATGCAGATCTCTGAGCTATCCAGTTCTATCCATTAATCTGTGGGATCTGCAGGTCTATCTTCATTTCCACGTACCTTCTCTTATTAGCAGCACCTTCATCTTGAATTTCCAGGACTGATAGTTCTGGTTTGTCAGATTTGCAAATGAAAGTTTTGTTGAAGCTGTGTTACTTGCCATCTTTCTGCCTTTTCCTGTTGCAGTCTTTATCTGTTGCTGTATCTGGCACCTATTTACTGTAGCAGGCTTTACCTGGGCCCATAACCTACTGGAAATTCTGTAAAGCTCTACAGCATATCTTCCAACATTTCAAATTTCCAAAGAGGGACACTTGTGTTTTAGGGAGTGTTGCTGTGGGTGAGGCTGGTGGGCGGGGCATTACCGAAAATTTTTATGCTATTTCATGACCTATTGATATCTCCTTGTGGAACCTAATAAAACAAGGCCAAAGTATTTTATATACACATACTAATGTATAAACACACATACCAACGTTTAAAGGGTTAGTAATGTCTAAAAAAAACTTTTTGCATTTAGAAGAGCTTAAAAAGCTGATCTAAATGCAAAAAACCGTATCTCTCAAACCGCTATGGTTTAAGAAATACGGGCGTTTAAAGTTTGATTTCTTCTACTGACAGCTGTAAAGCTGTCAGCAGGAGATTTGTGTCGGTTGACAAAGAGGCGCTTGAGAAGGAATCCCTTCACTGGAATGGTCTAAAACGTGTGACTGAACACTAGACACACGTTTTAGACCATTCCAGTTAAGGGATTCCGTGTAAGTAACGAGATCTCGGCACTTCTCAAGCGCCACCGTGTAGACCGACACGGATCTCCTGCTGACAGCTTTACAGCCGTCAGTAGAAGAAATCAAACTTTAAACGCCTGTATCTCTTAAACCATAGCGGTTTGAGAGATACGTTTTTTTTTGCATCTAGATCAGCTTTTTAAGCTCTTCTAAATGCAAAAAAACTTTTTTTTAGACATTACTAACACTTTAACCAAACATTTATGTGAGTTTTATTGTTGTGGAACAGTGTGATACACTTATATACACACCACACAGTCTGATCTCCTAAAAAGAGGGACATCAGGGTGGGAAAGATGGACAGAGGGAATTGGGTCTAAAAGAGGGACTGTCCCTCCTAAAGAGGGACACTTAGGATGTATGCTACAGAAAATAAAGTGCACACAGCTTGCCATGCAGTTTTTAGTAAAGACAAAACAAGAAGATACCATAGACAGTGAACAGTGAATCTAAATACAGCACCACCTACTGACTGAACAGTATATAACACTTAAATATTATACACAATAGTTGTTGTAATATAATACAAATACACAGTATTCCAACATAATTCGAGTTTGAAGAGCAGGTGTCCACATACCTTTGGCCAATTTGTCTATGTTTGTGTGTGTGTGTGACCGCAATAAATTACCCACTTTCTGTATAAAAGACCTCCAGGTGCTGCCTTTTACTTTGTTTTTGTGTATCAGTATTATGGGATTGTGGACCTGGGTGATTGCTAGTTTTAGAGTGAGTGTTTTCACCCTACACTGGAAGAAATATATATTTATATATCGAAGCACCATGTGACTTAATTTATGTCTGTCAGGAGACAAACACCGATGTGTGGAAGTAAGGGGGAGTTAGGCAAAGCTCCTCTATACTGCCCGTCCCACTGGTCAGCTTGTGGTGTAGTCCTCCTGTCTACTCCTGTGAAAATCTGTACAAGGACTTCATCCTCCATCATATTACACCTCCCCCTTTGCCTCATTCTCTCTCTGTTCACCTGTTTGACTCACACTCCCCTTTGCCTCGTGTCTCCATTCGACTCACACTCCCATTTGCCTCGTTTCTCTGTTTGGCTGTTCAACTCGCACCCCTTCTTATTCAACTGGATTTGTTTTATTTCTCTCCTATATTGCCATACCTCCCAACATTTCAAATTGCCAAAGAGGGACACTTGTGTTTTAGGGGGTGTCACTGTGGGTGTGGCTGGTGGGCGGGGCATTACCAATAATTTTTAGGCTATTTGACGACCTATTGACACCTCCTTGTGTAAACTAATAAATGATTTATAACACGACCAAAGTGTTTTATTTACACAGACTAATGTATAAACACATATACTGACATTTAAACAAACATTAATGTGAGTATTATTGCTGTGGAGCAATGTGATACATTTATATACACATCACACAATCTGATCTCCTAAAAAGAGGGACATCAGGGTGGGAAAGAGGGACAGAGGGATTTGGGTCTAAAAGAGGGACTGTCCCTCCTAAAGAGGGACACTTGGGAGGTATGTATTGCAGTTGGTTTGATCTAGAATTACTCCAATAAGGTCCATTGGGATTCATCAATCTCTTGAGGACCAGCACCCTGGTCCAAAAGGGGTTAAAATATTTCCCCTGCAGTGTAAGTGATTCTGGCGCCCCCTGCTGCTGATGATAAAAATATGTTTTTGTCTTGTAGATATTGATGAATGTGCCAGTGAGTCTCACCAGTGTAACCCAACACAAGTGTGTATAAACACAGAAGGCGGCTATACCTGCTCCTGCACTGAGGGCTACTGGCTGCTGGAGGGACAGTGCTTAGGTAAGTTCCGGAACGTTCAAACCTCTGAGTTCTGCCAGAACCGCATGTGCGCTGAGCGAGCACGAGATTGTAGGTATTTGTAAAGTAGGCAACTGTCTAGGCCAGGGCTAGTCAACCTTTGACTGTCCAGCTTTTGGAGACTACAATTCCCATCATTCCCGTCAGCCAAGAACTGTAATCTCCAACAGCTAGAGAGGCGAGGGTTGTCGACACGTGGATGGGAATGATGGGAGCTGTAGTCTGCTACAGGTAGAGAACCAAAGATTGCCCATCCGTGGCCCTAGGGCACCCCGATGAATTTTGCCCTTGTACGTTTGCTCAAGAGATAACATCTTCAACCAGTCGTGGATGTCATGTCCATGGGGGCGGACATGACAGCTGCTGGCAGGACCACAGGACCCCAGACTGCATTGCACATGGTCATTTTAACCCCTTAAGGATCAGAGAAATGTACAATGCATAGCTTCACAATACATTACACACCCCTCTTGTCCTTAAAGTGGACCTGTCAACTTAATTCAAGTTTGCATATTTGAGAACTACATTAAAAAATGGCTGTCATGTTACCCAAAATACCAACAAAGGTTCAGTTAAAGGGTATCTGTCACCCCTATACAAGTTTGTTTTAATATATAGGTTATATAGTGAATAGATGGAATATTGTATCAATTTCTGTTTTTAAATCGCTATTTGGCCAAAGTCTAAGGAATAAACACTGCCCTGCTCCCTACTTCCGGACAGACTGCGGGTACCTGCTCTGCCCCACAGTCCGTCACTCTTCCTATGCTCCCCTCCCTCTATCCAGCCTCCTCCAATGACAGAGGCTTCCTGCCTGAAAGCTGGAGCACTCTCATTGGCCAGAGATCGCTCCAGCTTACATGCAGAAATCCTCAGTCATTGGAGGAGGCTGGATAGAGGGAGGGGAGCAGAGGAAGAGTGACAGACTGCTGTACAGAGCTGGTAACTGCAGTCTGTCTGGAAGAAGGGTACAGGGTACTATTTATTCCTTAGATTTCAGCCAAATAGCAATTTAAAAACAGAAATTGATACAATATTACACCTAGTAGCTATATAACCTACATATTAAGACAAACTTGAATTGGGGTGATAGATCCCCTTTAAGGAGATATTTGCACTTGTTACCCATGGTAATATATGCTAATTGCAGTTCCGGTGCAATACCAGTGACATTTCATATGCTAATGAAGGTTTCAGTGATGTTCCATATGCTATTGAAGCTTGTGCAGCACCAGGAGACTTTCACTTTTCATAGAAATAAACGTGTGAATATCTCCTACACTATAGATTTTCTGTACTTTTGGTTAACATGACATATAGGCAGTTTTTAATGCAGTTTTCAAATATGCAATCTTGAATTAAGGTGACAGGCGCACTTAAAACAGTTAAATAGGCTCATGCACGTCTCCTGCTTCAGTTTGAACAAAAACTTCCAGCAACTGTCTTATCGCTAGGACCCGACATCTGGGACTTATTGAAGATGTTATCTTTTGACCAAGGCACAAGGGCAAATTCATAGGGGCCCTTAGTATATTCTGGTCTTGACCTTACCAAGGTAAGAGGGAGGTTATTATTATCCGTAAGCGTTAGTTCTTCTTATACAGCACTGACTTTAAAGGGATAGTAATACTTAAAATGTAAAAAAATGTATGTTGTAGGGTTTATCCCCCTGAGTAAAACAAGAGTCCTCAGGGGCTACACAATCCTATGGACAGCTCTGGTCCCGGGACCATAAATCTCCATAGGATGGTGTAGCAACAGCGCCACTGTGCAATTTCAGGCCACTGTGATATTGCACCTAAAAAATTCAACTTTGAAAATTAATAACTTTTGAATGAAACACCTTTCAGCAGTGGGAGTGCCCTTGTTTTACTCAGGGGGATAAACCCTACAACATATTTTTTTTACATTTTAAGTATTACTATCCCTTTAAAACGACTGAGACTCATAGCTCTGACCTGATACATTTTAGCCTAACAATTTTTCCTTAACGACCCTGTGACGTGCCAGAACCGTGACCGTTTTTTTTCCCTTAAAGTGGAACTACCACCCTATAAATAGTCGCCACCCAATAATTAGGCATATGGTGACTATCTTCTTAATACTGCTATTATATTCCACAAGTACGTCCTGCGTTTAAAAATACCGTAAAATCTCAGGTATAATACGCACCTGTGTATAATATGCAGGTGTATATTATACCCAAGGTTTTAGGGGAAAACAAGAGGACCTATGTATAATACGCACCCTTGTTTTCCCCTCTTAAGAAAAAAAAAATTAAGCCTGCCAGATCCCTTCCCTCCCCCGGCGCTATCCGCTGCTAAAATACCATTTACTTACTTAAAAATTCAAGTCCCCGCATTTTCCCCATTAGCAGGCAACATATAACCCGTGTCAATATTCCCTGCGGGCGGCTTGCTTCCATTCTCCGCCCACTTCCTTCTGGCTATGGTATTGCCCTTTGAGGACCTTCAGATCCTCACATGGCATTACCATTGGCGGCGAATGGAAGCGTGCTGCCCACAGGGAATATTGACATCAGTTATATGTTGCCTGCTAATGGGGAAAATGTGGGGACTTGAATTTTGAAGTAAGTAAATGGTATTTTAGCAGCGGATAGCGCCGGGGGAGGGAAGGGATCTGGCAGGCTTATTATTTTTTTTTTAAATAAAAAACTCTTGGGTATAATACGCACCCCCCCACTTCACATAAGGTGAAGTGGGTAAAATTGTGCGTATTATACCCAAGATTTTATGGTAATCCTGTTTCTTCAGAGACCGGCACCCAGGCTTGGACTCAGGAGTCTTGCTCAGAGCTGTCTATGCGCCTTCACCGTCCGTTCCGGTCTCCTCGGCAGCACTGCATGGAGCCTTAAGGCACAGGAAGGAACTGACAGTGCAGGCGCACAAACGGCTCTACAGCAAGAAGCCTGTCCGTCAGTCTCTGAAGAAACAGGATTACTTCCGAACGCGGTGCTTGTGGAAGATAATGGCAGTGTTAAGACGCTAGTCGGCATTTGCCTAATTATTGGGTGGCAGCTTTTTATAGGGTGGTAGTTCCACTTCAAGGACCTCTGAAGGTCCTGGTACGTCATATGCGTTTCATTTATATCGCTCCTGCGGGAGAGCTGTAAGTGTAAACGGGGTCTGACATTGACCCTTGCCTGGCATGCCAGTATATGTGATCAGTCACGTGTGACAGCGCACCAAACCTCTCTATCTGGTCCTTAACGCGACTTCCCCTCCAGGACCACTGCTCCTTAACCCTTTGAGTGCCAGAGGGATATTGCACTGCCTACCCCTCTGGCACTCAAAGGGTTAAGGGGGAAGTAACGCCTCCCAAAAATAAACCCATTTTTCTTTCTATGGCATGAAAATCCTAGTGGCACCTGCAGAATTTGTCCTTTGTAAATAAAGTCTTTAACCCCTTCACGTCCACTGACATTCCAGGACTGTCACATCGGTCCGGCACTTAAAGGGGAACTACCACCACGCAAAAACTTTACATTAATTAAGTCTTCATCTGGCGACTAGCTGCTTAGTAACGCTAGTCGCCAGAAATATTACCCGGTTTAAAAGATTTTCGAGTTTTTCGGAGGCTGACAGTAGCAGGAAGAAAAATGGAGCATTAACTCGTCTGATATTTTCCCGTTTGTAGACATCGATGAATGTCGTTATGGGTACTGCCAGCAGCTGTGCGCCAACGTTCCCGGATCTTATTCTTGTACATGTAATCCCGGCTTTATCCTCAACACTGATGGGAGGTCCTGCCAAGGTAGGTACATGGCTGATCTGATCAAGGTGCTAATGGCTTAATTTATCAAGCTGTCAAGGTGCAGTTCTGGAGCAAATTAAAGTGTTAGTAATGTCCAAAAAAACATGTTTTGCATTTAGAAGAGCTTAAAAAGCTGAGCTATATGCAAAAAAACGTATCTCTCAAATCGCTATGGTTTAAGAGATACAGGCGTTTAAAGTTTGATTTCTCCTACTGTAAAGCTGTCAGCAGGAGATTCGTGTCGGTCGACACGGTGGCGCTTGAGAAAAGCACACGTTTTAGACCATTCCAATGAAGGGATTCGTGGTAAATAACGAGATTGCGGCACTTCTCAAGCGCCACCGTGTTGACCGACATGAATCTCCTGCTGACAGCTTTACAGCTTTCAGTAGGAGAAATCAAACTTTAAACGCCCGTATCTCTTAAACCATAGTGGTTTGAGAGATACTTTTTTTGCATATAGCTCAGCTTTTTAAGCTCTTCTATATGCAAAAAACTTTTTTTTGGACATTACTAACACTTTAAGTACACTGTTGGAAGAGGGGATTAAAATTCACATTGATTTAAATGGGGATTTTAATCCATCGAATGCAAGACGGAATATGTTATCGACCTCTATAGAATGTCGGTGTTGAAAGCACCATTTAAAGGGATAGTAATGTTTCAAAATAAAAATAGCCCCAGCAAGACAGCAAGACTGTCCGGATGGATCACAGAGAGGGACAATCTTCAGTGATCATAAGGGAAAACCTGAAAAACCTGTCAAGGGGGGGCAGGGTTTTCCTTATGATCACAGTAAGAAGATTGTCCCTTGCTGTGACCTGTCCGGTCAAATGACCAGATTCCACATCTGAGGGGAGGGGGCTTACACTAGGTAAAAGGGGCAGGAGGGGGATACTTTATCATTCAATTACTCTTGTACTACAACTCTGACAGTATTGAAATAGCACTCACCATCTAAATGTCTCGCATGTACAGGTCTGCCAGGGACATGCCAGCACATTGCACAGCAATGCCAGTGCAGTATCCCCCCAATAAAAAGCATAGTTTTCATCTGCCTGGGTTCCCTGCAGCCACACACGGCGCACCCCATAGGATGAAACTAGAAAGAGGAAGTAATTAATCATGTGTGTGTCAATCGTAATATACAAAAATGGATCGGCACCAAAGCTCAAATAAATGTGCTAGACACACAAACACTTCTTATAGTGTGGTGCACTTAGGAGCTGAAAGACCATATCAATTAAGAAACAGGCAGAGGGAAAAAAAGAGGGAGACATAAATAGACAGACTCCCTTTCAAGTCCTCACCCTAAAACAGCTCTTTTTAGAAAGGCACTCAAAAAAGCAACAAAAATTGTATTATTGCAAATATAATCAAAATTTATTTGGTACAAAAAAGACACAGATCAAAATGTAAAAACAATTAAAAACCTTCAGCACATCCAGGATAGAATCCAGAATCCAAATGGAATAAAGAACAGCCCAATTAATATAATGCGATCTAACAAGCAACGTAGACACCCCAACAGTGGCATAACTATAGGGGTCGCACTTGTGACCACTCCAGGGGCCCAGCCACCCCCTGCGACCCCTCCGGATGGCGTCCGCAATCTCCCTCCGGCGCTCTATTAATGCAGAACAATGACATCATCTCCCAGCGCTCTGCATTACTAAGAGGACTGTGCGGGAGCTCCAGGGAGGTAGGAGATTGGGACATTGTGGAGATTGAGGGGCATTGTAGAGGGGGCCAGTGTGGTCGAAGGGGGCCAATGTGGTCGAAGGGGGTCAGTGTGGTCGAAGGGGGTCAGTGTGGTCGAAGGGGGCCAGTGTGGTGGTGGTGGTGGGGGGGCGTGGAACTTCTTGTAAGAAATATCAATCTGGAGAGATACTAGATGTGACCGCTACTCGTCCCGATGTGTATCGCCATATTGGCTTCGTCAGGGGAGTAGCGGTCACATCTAGTATTTCTCCAGATTGGTATTTCTTACAGCCCTGTTCAATATAGAGATTATGGATCTATAGAGATAAGTATCTCTGATCATTTGCTTTTATCACTTGTATGTTAAATGTATTCACTTTATATATTGTGGGTATTTTCACTCTGGATCACTATTATATCAGAGGTTACTTGCCCTTATTGGGATCCAGAGGCGTAACGAGAAGCCTCCGGGCCCTAGTGTAAGAAGTGCCACGGGCCCCCCTCGACCACACTGACCCCCTCTACAGTGCCCCTCAATCTCCACAATGTCCCAATCTCCTACCTCCCTGGAGCTCCCGCGCGGTCCTCTTAGTAATGCAGAGCGCTGGGAGATGATGTCATTGTTCTGCATTACTAGAGCGCCGGAGGGTGATTGCGGGCGCCAGCCGGAGGGGTCGCAGGGGGCGGCCGGGCCCCTGGGGTGGTCACAAGTGTGACCTCTATATTTATGCCACTGTTGGGGTGTCTACATTGCTTGTTAGATCGCATTATATTAATTGGGCTGTTCTTTATTCCATTTGGATTCTGGATTCTATCCTGGATGTGCTGAAGGTTTTTAATTGTTTTTACATTTTGATCTGTGTCTTTTTTGTACCAAATAAATTTTGATTATATTTGCAATAATACATTTTTGATGCTTTTTTGAGATTCCTTTAGAAAAAGAGCTGTTTTAGGGTGAGGGCTTGAAAGGGAGTCTCTATTTATGTCTCCCTCTTTTTTTCCCTCTACCTGTTTCTTAATTGTGTGTGTCAATCGGGCATAAACCCGGGAAGAAGAGGAGGATTACTGCACTTACTCATTTACTCCTAATCTCTAGATGAACTGAAATGAGCACGGACAGTTCACTTCTGTATTATATATGACCTTTCCATAAACCCAATGGGCAATATTCAGGAATCTATAACGGTACAATTCTGGAGAAATCCAACTGTATCACAGGGGACAAATGAATGCTAGAAAGGTCTCTACTAAATATTAGAGATCCATACCTCCCAAGTGTCCCTCTTTAGGAGATATTAGGGGTCTGTACCTCCCAAGTGTCCCTCTTTAGGAGATATTAGGGGTCTGTACCTCCCAAGTGTCCCTCTTTAGGAGATATTAGGGATCCATACCTCCCAAGTGTCCCTCTTTAGTAGAAATTAGGGGTCTGTACCTCCCAAGTGTCCCTCTTTAGGAGATATTAGGGGTCCATACCTCCCAAGTGTCCCTCTTTAGGAGATATTAGGGGTCCATACCTCCCAAGTGTCCCTCTTTAGGAGATATTAGGGGTCCATACCTCCCAAGTGTCCATCTTTAAGAGATATTAAGGTCCATACCTCCCAGGTGACCCTCTTTAGGAGATATTAGGGGTACATACCTCCCAGGTTTCCCTCTTTAGGAGATATTAGAGGTTCATACCTCACAAGCGTCCCTCTTTACGAGATATTAGGGGTACATACCTCCCACGTGTCCCTCTTTACGAGATATTAGGGGTATGTACCTCCCTAGTATCCCTTTTTAGAAGATAGTAGAGGTTCATATCTCCCAAGTGTCCCTCTTTACAAGATATTGGGGGTACGTACCTCCCAAGCGTCCCTCTTTAGAAGATAGCAGAGGTTCATACTTCCCAAGTTTCCCTCTTTGACACCCACATTCCTCTGTCCCTCTTTTTCACTTTGGTGTCCCTGTGTTTAGGAGATCAGACTATGTGGTGTTTATAGAAGTGTATCACCCTGGTGTCACTGTGTTTAGGAGATCAGACTGTGTGGTGTGCATATAAGTGTATCACCCTGGTGTCCCTGTGTTTAGGAGATCAGACTGTGTGATGTGTATATAAGTGTATCACCCTGGTGTCCCTGTGTTAAGGAGATCAGACTGTGTGGTGTGTATATAAGTGTATCACCCTGATATCCCTGTGTTTAGGAGATCAGATTGTGTGGTGTGTATATAAGTGTATCACCCTGGTGTCCCTGTGTTTAGGAGATCAGACTGTGTGGTGTGTATATAAGTGTATCACCCTGGTGTCCCTGTGTTTAGGAGATCAGACTGTGTGGTGTGTATAGAAGTGTATCACCCTGGTGTCCCTGTGTTTAGGAGATCAGACTGTGTGGTGTGTATATAAGTGTATCACCCCGGTGTCCCTGTGTTTAGGAGATCAGACTGTGTGGTGTGTATATAAGTGTATCACCCTGGTGTCCCTGTGTTTAGGAGATCAGACTGTGTGGTGTGTATATAAGTGTATCACCCCGGTGTCCCTGTGTTTAGGAGATCAGACTGTGTGGTGTGTATATAAGTGTATCACCCTGGTGTCACTGTGTTTAGGAGATCAGACTGTGTGGTGTATATATAAGTGTATCACCCTGGTGTCACTGTGTTTAGGAGATCAGACTGTGTGGTGTATATAAATGTACTGCATTTCTCCGCAATAATAAAACTCACTTCAGTATACGTGTTTATATATTAGTATAATGTATAAATAAAATACTTTGGTCTCTAAATCATTTATTCAGTTACACAAAGATGTCTTAACAGGTTATGAAGTAACCTAAAAAGTCTTGGGAATGCCCCACTAACCAGCCACGCCCTCCAAAACAACACCACGTAAAACATAAGTGTCCCTCTTTGGACATTTGGGAGGTATGCAGCATTAAGTACGTTTTATAAATTTGGCCATGACAGTTCAACAGCAGCTGCGGAGCCACATGTTTCCTGTTGTAGAAGCCTGCAAAATGAGGCGTTCTTGTTTTTTGGGCATTAAAGAGGTTAATGAGTCAGATCTCCTGAGGCGCACTAGGAATTCATGATGAACTTCAGTTACAAAAAGCACAATGTTTTTGGCAGCGGCTTGGAATCAGGGAATGAGGTCACAGAGCAGATGGTTTCAGGTTTAAAGGCTGTTAGTATTCCAACCTGTTCTTCTGGGCAGTTCAGGAGATATGCCTACAAATCTGAGAATAAGGAGGTAAAGGTGCATTCAAAATCCTGCTGACATTGTTTGCTAAGTTGTCGTAGGACAAATAAAAAAAGTATAAAAACGATCAGGCCACACAAAGAGCGATATTGTTCCCGCTGAGTGATTATTAATTTGTCATTAAACTGTTCACATTGTAGCACAATGAATTGCCCGTGGTAGAGAGCCAGCGGATAGTTTAATCCTTTCACTTGGACACATTTCTCATGAAACTGGAGTGTAATCAGTGGATGAAATAATGACTTAACTCTCGGGTCAGTGGGGTGACTGATGCATTGGGAACCAATTCTTTGACATCCCTCTGGCACACAGAAGTCTATTAAATTTGATTGTACAATGTGTTTGCACAGTTCTAAGTAGTATTTTTTTGCTTCATCTTAATTTGCTTCAAGTTTTCAAACTGAAGAAATAAAAAGTACAATTCTATATTGTTCTTAGAAACATAGAATTTGACGGCAGATAAGAACATTTCAGCCCATCTAGTATGTCCATTTTTTTCTACTGTAAAAACCTCAGACCTTGTTTGGTCCTTGCTCTTGTCTTCTGTACAGGACAGTTTTATCTCTGTCCCATGTCCTCACTGGATTAACCTCTACCACTTCTGCTGGTAGGTTATTCCACTTATCTACCACTTCTGCTGGTAGGATGTTCCACGTTTCTTAGAAAGTATCCATGACCATCAATAAGATACCTGCCAACATTTCAAATGGCCAACGAGGGACAAATTTGTTTTACAGGGTGTTGCTGAATGCGTGGCTGGTGGGTGGGGCATTACCGAGAATTTTTAGGTTATTACATGACCTACTGGTACCTTTTTGTGTAAGTGAATAAATGATTAAGAACAAGACAACCGTATTTTATTTACAGAGTCTAATTTAAAAGCACATATACAGAAGTATAAACAACCATTAATATGAGTTTTATTGCTGTGGAGCACTTCTATACACACCACACAGTGTGATTGCCTAAACACAGGGACACCAGGGTGATACACTTATATACACACCACACAGTCTGATCTCCTAAACACAGGGACACCAGGGTGATGCACTTATATACACACCACACAGTCTGATCTCCTAAACACAGGGACACCAGGGTGATACACTTATATACACACCACACAGTCTGATTTCCTAAACACAGGGACACCAGGGTGATACACTTCTATACACACCACACAGTCTGATCTCCTAAACACAGGGACACCAGGGTGATACACTTCTATACACACCACACAGTCTGATCTCCTAAACACAGGGACACCAGGGTGATACACTTCTATACACACCACACAGTCTGATCTCCTAAACACAGGGACACCAGGGTGATACACTTCTATACACATCACACAGTCTGATCTCCTAAACACAGGGACACCGGGGTGATACACTTATATATACACACCACACAGTCTGATCTCCTACACACAGGGACACCATGTGATACACTTCTATACACACCACACAGTCTGATCTCCTAAACACAGGGACACCAGGGTGATACACTTATATACACATCACACAGTCTGATCTCCTAAACACAGGGACACCGGGGTGATACACTTATATACACGCCACACAGTGTGATCTCCTAAACACAGGGACACCAGGGTGATACACTTATATACACATCACACAGTCTGATCTCCTAAACACAGGGACACCAGGGCGATACACTTCTATACACACCACACAGTCTGATCTCCTAAACACAGGGACACCAGGGTGATACACTTATATACACACCACACAATCTGATCTCCTAAACACAGGGACACCAGGGTAATACACTTATATATACACCACACAGTCTGATCTCCTAAACACAGGGACACCAGCGTGATACATTTATATACACACCACACAGTCTGATCTCCTAAACACAGGGACACCAGCGTGATACACTTATATACACACCACACAGTCTGATCTCCTAAACACAGGGACACCAGGGTGATACACTTATATACACACCACACAGTCTGATCTCCTAAACACAGGGACACCAGGGTGATACACTTATATACACACCACACAGTCTGATCTCCTAAACACAGGGACACCGGGGTGATACACTTATATATATACAACACACAGTGTGATCTCCTAAACACAGGGACACCAGGGTGATACACTTATATACACACCACACAGTGTGATAGCCTAAACACAGGGACACCAGGGTGATACACTTATATACACACCACACAGTGTGATAGCCTAAACACAGGGACACCAGGGTGATACACTTATATACACACCACACAGTGTGATCTCCTAAACACAGGGACACCAGGGTGATACACACCACACAGTCTGATCGCCTAAACACAGGAACACCAGGGTGATACACTTATATACACACCACACAGTCTGATCTCCTAAACACAGGGGCACCGGGGTGATACACTTATATATACAACACACAGTGTGATCTACTAAACACAGGGACACCGGGGTGATACACTTATATATACAACACACAGTGTGATCTACTAAACACAGGGACACCAGGGTGATACACTTATATACACACCACACAGTGTGATCTCCTAAACACAGGGACACCAGGGTGATACACTTATATACACACCACACAGTGTGATCTACTAAACACAGGGACACCGGGGTGATACACTTATATATACAACACACAGTGTGATCTACTAAACACAGGGACACCAGGGTGATACACTTATATACACACCACACAGTGTGATCTCCTAAACACAGGAACACCAGGGTGATACACATCACACAGTCTGATCTCCTAAACACAGGGACACCAGGGCGATACACTTCTATACACACCACACAGTCTGATCTCCTAAACACAGGGACACCAGGGTGATACACTTATATACACACCACACAGTCTGATCTCCTAAACACAGGGACACCAGGGTAATACACTTATATATACACCACACAGTCTGATCTCCTAAACACAGGGACACCAGCGTGATACATTTATATACACACCACACAGTCTGATCTCCTAAACACAGGGACACCAGCGTGATACACTTATATACACACCACACAGTCTGATCTCCTAAACACAGGGACACCAGGGTGATACACTTATATACACACCACACAGTTTGATCTCCTAAACACAGGGACACCAGGATGATACACTTATATACACACCACACAGTCTGATCTCCTAAACACAGGGACACCGGGGTGATACAGTTATATATATACAACACACAGTGTGATCTCCTAAACACAGGGACACCAGGGTGATACACTTATATACACACCACACAGTGTGATAGCCTAAACACAGGGACACCAGGGTGATACACTTATATACACACCACACAGTGTGATAGCCTAAACACAGGGACACCAGGGTGATACACTTATATACACACCGCACAGTGTGATCTCCTAAACACAGGGACACCAGGGTGATACACACCACACAGTCTGATCGCCTAAACACAGGAATACCAGGGTGATACACTTATATACACACCACACAGTCTGATCTCCTAAACACAGGGGCACCGGGGTGATACACTTATATATACAACACACAGTGTGATCTACTAAACACAGGGACACCGGGGTGATACACTTATATATACAACACACAGTGTGATCTACTAAACACAGGGACACCAGGGTGATACACTTATATACACACCACACAGTGTGATCTCCTAAACACAGGGACACCAGGGTGATACACTTATATACACACCACACAGTGTGATCTACTAAACACAGGGACACCGGGGTGATACACTTATATATACAACACACAGTGTGATCTACTAAACACAGGGACACCAGGGTGATACACTTATATACACACCACACAGTGTGATCTCCTAAACACAGGAACACCAGGGTGATACACACCACACAGTCTGATCTCCTAAACACAGGGACACCAGGGTGATACACTTATATACACACCACACAGTCTGATCTCCTAAACACAGGGACACCAGGGTGATAGACTTATATACACACCACACAGTCTGATCTCCTAAACACAGGGGCACCGGGGTGATACACTTATATATACAACACACAGTGTGATCTCCTAAACACAGGGACACCAGGGTGATAGACTTCTATACACACCACACAGTCTGATCTCCTAAACACAGGGACACCAGGGTGATACACTTATATACACACCACACAGTCTGATCTCCTAAACACAGGGACACCAGGGTGATACACTTATATACACACCACACAGTCTGATCTCCTAAACACAGGGACAGCAGGTTGGGAAAGAGGACACAGGAATTTGGGTCTCAAAGAGGGCCTGTCCCTCCTAAAGAGGGACACTTGGGAGGTATGTACCCCTAATATCTCCTAAAAAGGCACATTTTGGAGGTACAGACCCCTAATATCTCCTAAAGAGGGACACTTGGGAGGTAGGTACCCCTGATATCTCCTAAAGAGGCACACTTTGGAGGTACAGACCCCTAATATCTCCTAAAGAATGACACTTGGGAGGTACAGAACCCTAATATCTCATAAAGAATGACACTTGGGAGGTACAGATTCCTAATATCTCCTAAAGAGGGACACTTGGGAGGCACGGACCCCTAATATCGCCTAAAGAGGGACACTTGGGAGGCATGGACCTCTAATATCTCCTAAAGAGGGACACTTGGGAGGTATGTACCCCTAATATCTCCTAAAGAGGGACACTTGGGAGGTATGTACCCCTAATATCTCCTAAAGAGGACACTTGGGAGGTTCAGACCCCTAATATCTCCTAAAGAGGGACACTTGGGAGGTACTGACCCCTAATATCTCCTAAAGAGGGACACTTGGGAGGTATGTACCCCTAATATCTCCAAAAGAGTGACAATTGGGAGGTATGGAGACCTAAAATCTCATAACAAGGGATTTGGGTATGAAAGAGGGACTGTCCCTCATAAAGAAATCTCCAAGGGGTTAAATAATGACACCTGTTTTCCCCTACTGCTAAAAGAGAAGACTCAAGCTTATTAAATTAAACTATTAAATTTGTGCATTGAGGCCTAGCTTCACACAATGATATGTGCTTAAAACTACAGTTGCATCACAAACACAGAGTCCTTACATGTCTTCACACAGTGTTGAGTTTTCATAGCCGCCATCACACCCTGCTGAGTTCTCACACATCCTGCACACAGTGAGCCGACTGTATTATGTGCCCCAGATTATCAGTGACCTGAAGGTCCATAGGGTGTGAATCAGCTTGTCTGTGGAGGGACCCTTCACCCTGTCCCTGCTGGTCTCTCAGTCTGGAAAGGTGCCGAGGATTAATCTGTCCTTCCTCCATCTCTTCCCCTTGGTGTCTGTAGATGTGGACGAGTGTGTGACAGACAACCCGTGTGTGCAGAACTGTGTGAACACGTATGGCTCCTACCTGTGTCGCTGCGAACCGGGGTATGAGCTGGAGGAGGACGGAGTCAACTGCACCGGTAACACTACCTCTGTATAGCACTGTGTATTCTGTACCTCTGTATAGTGCTCTGTATTCTGTACCTCTGTATAGCACTCGGTATTCTGTACCTCTGTATAGCACTGTGTATTCTGTACCTCTGTATAGTGCTCTATATTCTGTACATCTGTATAGCACTGTGTATACTATATCTCTGTATAGCGCTCTGTATTCTGTACCTCTGTATAGCGCTCTGTATTCTGTACCTCTGTCTATAGCGCTCATTATTCTGTACCTCTGTATATAGAGCTCAGTATTCTGTACCTCTGTATAGCGCTCTGTATTCTGTACCTCTGTATAGCTCTCTGTATTCTGTACCTCTGTATAGCACTGTGTATTCTGTACCTCTGTATAGCGCTCTGTATTCTGTACCTCTGTATAGCGCTCTGTATTCTGTACCTCTGTCTATAGCGCTCAGTATTCTGTACCTCTGTATATAGAGCTCAGTATTCTGTACCTCTGTATAGCGCTCTGCATTCTGTACCTCTGTATAGCGCTCTGCATTCTGTACCTCTGTATAGCTCTCTGTATTCTGTACCTCTGTATAGCACTGTGTATTCTGTACCTCTGTATAGCTCTCTGTATTCTGTACCTCTGTATTGCACTGTGTATTCTGTACCTCTGTATAGCACTCTGTATTCTGTACCTCTGTATAGTGCTCTGTAGTCTGTACCTCTGTATAGCACTCTGTGTTCTGTACCTCTGTATAGTGCTCTGTATTCTGTACCTCTGTATAGCGCTCTGTATTCTGTACCTCTGTATAGCACTTTGTACACAATACTTCTCTAGTCCCCTGTATAATCCTCTATTTTGCGCTAATACACAGTACCTCTTTATTCCACAGTATAGCGCTGTGCATACTGTACTTCTTTATACCTGTGTAACTTTGTCTCTTTATTATCAAAAACTCACCTTAGATTAATGTAAAGATATGAAAATTGCTCTGATAATTGCTCCATTATCTTCATGCCTATAGCCCTTAATACACAGTTTCACTCCATAGCTCTGTATCCACATTACCTGTTTATAGGCCTTTGGCTGTCAATGTATTCACACTGTATTTATAATGCTATGTTGTGAGGACCACCCTACACCCACTGCCTCAGAATCAGGACCTGCCAGTTCCTCAGGGGCGTGGCCTCACTAATGAGGATCTCTCATTTCAGACATGGACGAATGCAGTGTCTCCGAGTTCCTTTGCCAACACGAATGTGTGAATGAGCCTGGATCCTACTTCTGCACCTGTCCAGGGGGCTACGTCTTGTTGGATGATAGCAGAACTTGCCAAGGTAAGGAATGCCATGCGCTACGGCTCCTGTAGCCTAGTCCACTCTGCCTTCCACAGTAGGCATGGAGTATGTGGGGTGTGTGTGTCTCTGTGTGTGATTCCAAAACTTAGCCTTTTAGTACTCAATTTCTGCTATTCCCACATCTGTTGGAAGCAGCGTTATAAACTTATATGTCTAATTGTACAGGTCTCGCCCAGGCTTCTGTCCTTCATCCTGCAAGAGCTACAGATACCACGGGACACCTGATTCTTATTGGCTGTGCAGTTGGATGCAACATCACATCAGCCAATAGAAATCATCATTTGTCCCTTTGGAACTCACAGCACCACCTCCAGGGCTGTAAATTTATTATGCTGCCACTGCCCTTGGTGGGTCTATCAGTGTTGCCTTATTCTTACTGGCTCTACATCCCAGTAGCCAATAGGACCAATCAGTTGCCTCTCTGGATCTCACAGCACCAACTTTGTTGAGGAGAAGCCCAGGTGGTATTGTTACACTGAATGCTTTAATTTCTAATGGTGTTAGAGATGGGTCTTGCAGTATCAGCCTCATTCCTATTGGCTGTGCAGGTGGGAGTGACATCACAGCAGCCAATAGGAATCATAAGATGCCTTTCTGAAACTCACAGGACCAGCACTGGGAAGGAGAATCCGAAGGAGTTAGGGTCCTATACACTAAGGGCTGTAAGGTTATAATGCTGCTACTACCAGACGTGGGACTAGCTATGATTAACTAGTAAAAGGCTGGGCTCTCACACATTTTAGTTTCATGTTGGTTGGCCTTTATTGTTAGTAAATAAAGAAATTCTACACAACAAATTTGTAACATAAAGACAAGAAAAATGGCTCCCCAGCTGATTTTGTTTACCACTCTGAGTGCCAGAGAAGCATGGCATTGTGTACTCCTCTGGCTCTCTAAGAGTTAACTTAGTAAATAACAGCCAAACCACTGAAGACATCAGTAGCTCTTATAGCATTAATACTGCTTAATGATAACCCTCTTACAGGAAGGACGACTCATGGGGAAACCATCTTCATCACCCGCCCCTCTTTTCTTTTTGTTTTCAGTCTTAACCCTTTGAGGACAATGGGTTAAGCACTACTATCCCTTGAATTTTATTACAGAGAAAATGGTTTTAATTGTATTGCAATTTTCAGTTGTGGTCACCTGGCGGGGCTGTTGCCATTGGATCCAGCGTTCAAGAATGATCTTTAGTCTGAGACTACAAATGACAGCAACAGAAAAATGTACATGTTCCCTCTGGTCACCAGCTCATGCTTTTGCAAATAGCTTGTCTTAACCCTTTGAATGCCAGAGGGAGATCCAACACAGTCTCTGGCATGCAAAGGGTTAAAGGGATAGTATTGCTTGAAAATAATTTTATTTTATATTGTAGCCCTAAAAAAAACATTAAAAATGATACAAGTCTTATCTCCCAAACTTTTATGGTTTGGGAGATATTAGCAAGTAAAGTTCCCTTTTCCTGGCTGTTTTAGCCAAGCCTGCCATCTAGTGGACAGATTTGGAATCCGGTACACAGGTCAGCGGGCAACTCTTCAGCAGTGCCAAGATCACGATCTTTAAAAAGAACTACATCATTGGAACTGTCTACAAAGTGTGCCTGGCTTGCAAGCATACTTTGTACACCATTCCAATGAAGAAATTCTTTTTAAAGATCGTGATCTCGGCACTGCTGAAGAGCCGCGGCCCGTCTGCGGATCGGATTCCAAATCTGAAGGCTTGAGCAGTGATGTCACTCCAGGGGAAACTTTACTTGCTAATATCTCCCAAACCACATAAATGATAAATATCATTTTTAATGTTTTTTCAAGGGCTACAATATAAAATAAAATTATTTTCAAGCAATACTATCCCTTTAAAAAAGGTTTCCTCTGCAATAACTTTTGAATGATACCACTCCTACAAATATAAAATCAATTTCCTGCAATATAATGGTGATGTCTGTATCATCCACAGGGGTTAAGCGAGGACTTCTTGGAAGGGTTGAACTAGATGGACGCAAGTCTTTTTTCAACCTAAATTACTATGTTACTATGAATGTTTTTCACAGACTCTGTTTTGTTGCAGATATTGATGAATGTGACACAGGAAATAACACTTGTACTGCGCAACAGACCTGCCTGAATATCCCGGGACTTCACAAGTGTCTGGATCCAGTGCGGTGTGAGGAGCCCTACATGCAGATCAATGATAAGTGAGTGCGCGGAGTTGCGCAGGAAGCAGAAAATAGTCATTATAGACATGGGTGACCGCAGAAATATTTTCCCGGGGGGGGCAAAGCTATAATATAACCCCCCCCCTATATGAACAACAATAGGCTGAACTAGCTATAGGGTGACCACATGTCCCGGATTGCCTGGGACAGTCCTGAATTTTAGTTGTGTATCCCATGTCTTTGGCAGCCCCCTTCTGGGACAATACAAAGTTCTGGAATGAAGACTCCATAGCACAGAGTTCTACACTCTATTATTATTAATTTATATAGCGCCAACTAATTCTGCACGCAGCACAATAGGGAATAGACATTCAGAGGTATTAAAGGGATAGTAATGCTTAATTTTAAGTTGATTTAATATTGTAGACATTAAAAAAAGATTAACATCAATGTATGTCTTATCTCTCAAACCTTTATGGTTTGGGAGATATAACTTGGTAAAGTTACCTTTTCCTGGCTGTTTTACTCAAGTCTGCCATCTAGCTGACAGCTGCAGATTCCAGTCATTTGACCAGACAGAGGCTCTTCAGCAGAGGTGAAATCACGCTATTTAGAAATAAATACTTCACTGGAACGGTCTACAAAGTGTGCTTGCAAGCCAGGCATACTTTGTAGACCGTTCCAAATTAATTATATATCTTTAGATATCTTTATATCTGCGCTTCTGAAGAGCCACATCTGGTCAAGTGACCAGAATCTGCTTCTGACAGCTTTACAGCTCGTCAAGCAGAAAGGGGATGGACCAGATAACTTTATTTTCTTATATATCTCAAACCATAACGGTTTGAGAGATACGAATAAGTGCAAGTAATCTCTTTTAATTGTATCTGCCATATAGTTAATACTTTTTTCCTGACATTACGATCCCTTTAAATAGTACAAATCGAATATGGAAAACTAAAAGGTCAGAGGGCCCCCTGCTGGTGAGAGCTTCTAGATCAGTGTTTCTCAACTCCTGTCCTCAGGACCCACTAACAGGCCAGGACTTAGGGATTTCTCTGCTAGAGCACAGGTGTGGTGATCAGAGGCTCATTCACACTGATTAACTCACCTGTGTTCTGACAAGGAAATCATGTGATCAGAGGCTCATTCACACTGATTAACTCACCTGTGTTCTGACAAGGAAATCATGTGATCAGAGGCTCATTCACACTGATTAACTCACCTGTGCTCTAACAAGGAAATCATGTGATCAGAGGCTCATTCACACTGATTAACTCACCTGTGCTCTAACAAGGAAATCATGTGATCAGAGGCTCATTCACACTGATTAACTCACCTGTGCTCTAACAAGGAAATCATGTGATCAGAGGCTCATTCACACTGGTTAACTCACCTGTGCTCTAACAAGGAAATCATGTGATCAGAGGCTCATTCACACTGGTTAACTCACCTGTGTTCTAACAAGGAAATCATGTGATCAGAGGCTCATTCACACTGATTAACTCACCTGTGTTCTAACAAGGAAATCATGTGATCAGAGGCTCATTCACATTGATTAACTCACCTGTTCTCTAACAAGGAAATCATCAGATCCTGGCCTGTTAGTGGGTCCTGACGACAGGAGCTGAGAACCAGTGATCTAGGGGAAGGTAGGTTGGACACAGAAGGAGTAAGTGCTATTGGGTGTAAGTCCCTCCTGCCACATGAACTGCCAGTCAGCGGGTAGGAGAGAGAAGTGCTGGTGAGTGCAGTGGTCCAGGGAAGGGGTGAATCTTGGTGATAACGTTTATGGGGGCAGTTGATAGGCTTCCCTGAAGAGGTGAGTTTTCAGGGAGCATCTGAAGGCTGGGGGAGAGCCTGATGGGATGGGATGGGGGAGATAATTCCATAGCTGAGGAGAACTGTCCATTGCCTACTTCAACTTTGCCTACTGTAACATAAGTTGATGCCTATACCTGGCTACAAGAAAATGGATTCCAGACAGAGCTCTAAACAGTAAAGAGGGAACTGACCCTTGATCCTGACATCAAACAAGGGATACAGTGCAATTTTGTTGTAGTGTGAAGGCTGTATAAGGCTTTGGGTGTGATGTACATTATCTTATAGTTCATCACAGGCATCGCTTTCTGTCACAACAGTCAATGGGTAGTACTCCCTCTAGTGTTTAGAACTCTGTGGTGCACCATAAAAAGAGAATGTTGAGCGCTGATGTCTAGTGATGTACAGGGATCCTTCCCACATAGCTGCACTGGAGCTGAGGACGAGCTGTCTGCTGCTCTCATCTCCACAGTGTCCCTGAATGGAGGAGTGGAGATGTGGTCATCCTAACTAGCTAAGGTAAACATACACCAAAATATAAGCCACTAATAGTCGAGGTGCACTCTTATACCGACAGTACATAAATAGTAGAAAACAAATGACAGGAGATAAAAAACAAAAGGAGCCTCTCATGTAGAATCCAATAGGTCAGTAACCTCCACCGAAACACCACAGTGAGAAATACTCACAAGAATATTGACTGTTAAAGGGATAGTAATGTTTCATAATAAAAGCAGCTCTAATTAATCATCATAGTATTTGGACTTTGGAGAATGTTATTTCAGTTCTGTCAGAGTTGTAGTTCAAGAGTAATTCAATGACAAAGTATCCCCCTCCCGCCCCTTTTACTGATGTAACACTGCTCAGCCAGATCAGAATGGAGGTGCCCAGGTAGATTGCACAGAGGGACAATCTTCAATTAAGATAAGGGAAAAACCTGAAAAGCTTGTCAAGGGGGGCAGGTCTTTCATTGTTCTCATAGGAAGAAGATTGTCCCCTTCTGTTATCTGTCTGGTCTATGGACTACATTCCACATCTGAGAAGAAATGGCTTACACTAGATAAAAGGGGCGGGAGGGGAAACTTTGCTTGTGAATATCTCTCAAACCATAAAGGTTTGAGAGATAAGACTTATATCATTCTTCATGTTTTTTTAATGCCTACAAAATAAGTTAATAAAGTAAAAACAAGTGTTACTATCCCTTTAACCAGTGTGCCATGGCACTTTGTTGTGCCCTGAACACCAGCTTATGTTGCCACCGGATGTCTACGAAGATTTTTAGCAAAAATGTGAACTCTGTGTTTCAAATGTATATTTATGGAAATTGTGTTGAACCGAATGCTAGTTTTAGTTTTCCTGTGTGCGACACCTAATACTAAGTCTGTATTTGTATATTCATACCCTTTAGTAAGTCCTTTATAGATTACCTATAAAATATTAGGGTTGCCCTGAAAATTCCATATTCTGTAGTAAAGGAGCAGTAAACAATGTTATTAAAAAATGTAGTTTAGGGATTTTCCCACTAAATAAAACAAGGGTAACCCCACTTCTATGTATACTTCCAGAATTATTACTGTTCAAGCAATTGTTTGTTTGTTCTGTTTTTTGTTTTATTATTTTACATTATTTTACACCCTCTAGTGGTCAGATTTCATATACTTTTTCTTTTGAATTTTCTGGGAGAGCTGAGTCACTGACAAACCATTCTCCATAGAATGTGATAGAAACCTCTGATTAATGCTGTCAGTTACAACTGCCGGGAAGCAATCACACTGTTATTCAGTGTGGAAGTACAAAGATTGCATTAAAGTGGAACTGTTTCTTTGTAACAAAGTGATGATTTTGAAAGATCTTTACTAATTTAAAACAATTGTTCATGAGCTATTTAGCTTTATTCCTTTGTCAGTTAATGCTCCAGTTTAAAGAAAAAATAATGTGATAATTTAGCTGCTCAAACTTATAAATATTAACCCCTTAACGACATCCCGGATTCCATGGTCGCTGAGAGGCGTTCAGCTGGGAGGCGAACCTGAAAATTCGTGACTTGCCAGGACCGTCACTGTTCCTTAAGTGCCGGACCGCCGTGACGTGCCAGACTGCCCTTAAAGTCCTGGCATGTCTTAAATCGTCAAGGGGTTAAACACTCATGTTTACTTTTATTCAGAGGGTTTGTTAAAATTTTGTGAATTATTGGTAAATATGCCTCTATGGGCATACCTTGTATCATCTATTATAGTTGTTCACTTCCCTTCTTTTTCCACTGATGTGATTGCCCTCTGTCTGCAGTCTTTAAAAATAGTCTGCGCCTCAACTATATCTGCACAGAATCATGAGCGCTCAGCCTGTATACGTCTCATCTTATTCAGTGTCTATTCTTTGTATAATTAAAGAGCTGGCTACTTCAATAGTGAGTGAGTGACACACACAGGGCAACATGCACTAAGAAAGAGAAGCCATTGTGACACAAACCAACTGCACTGTATCTAAAAGCAAAACTTTCCCTTGATTTAAAGGGATAGCAATGTTTCAAAATAAAAGCAGCCCCAATTAATCTTCATAGTTTTTGGGCCATGGAGAGTGTTATTTCAATAATGTCAGAGTTGTAGTTCAAGAGTAATTGAATGATAAAGTATCCCCCTCCCGCCCCTTTTATGTAGTGTAAGCCATCTCCCCTCTGATGTAACACTGCTCACCTCAGAGCTGCAAGACTGTCTGGATGGATCGCAGAGAGGGACAATCTTCAGTGATCATAAGTAGTGTTGAGCGAGCGTGCTCGGCCGATGCTCGGATCGGCTCGAGCATCGCTCTGCTCGGCACATGGCGGTACTCGTCGAGTACCGCCATGTGCTCGCCCGCCATGTTCGGGTGGCGGGGATCTGTGCCGGAAGAGGCACAGATCCGAAGATGCTCCGCTGGACCACCAGGGACTGGAGGTACGGGGGCATTGCGGAGATGAAGGGGGCATTGCGGAGATGAAGGGGGACATTGTGGAAGAGGGGCATAGACTCTATGCCCCTCTTCCACAATGTCCCCCTTCATCTCCGCTATGCCCGTCTTCCACAATGTCCCCCTTCATCTCCGCTATGCCCCTCTTCCACAATGTGCCCCTTCATCTCCGCTATGCCCCTCTTCCACAATGTCCCCCTTCATCTCCTCTATGCCATAGAGGAGATGAAGGGGGACATTGTGGAAGAGGGGCATAGCGGAGATGAAGGGGCACATTGTGGAAGAGGGGCATAGCGGAGATGAAGGGGGACATTGTGGAAGACGGGCATAGCGGAGATGAAGGGGGACATTGCGGAGATGAAGGGGGCATAGCGGAGATGAAGGGGGCATTGACCAGGCACCCTCCCCTCATCAGAGCAGGGGGTGCCTGGTGTAATGCTCGTGTCGCCCCATTGAAGTCAATGGGGCTCGGGTGCTCGGCCGAGCACTCGAGCCTCAGGGGGTGCTCGGTCAGAGCACCCGAGCATCGGGGTGCTCGCTCAACACTAATCATAAGGAAAAACCTGTCAAGGGGGGCAGGGTTTTCCTTATGATCACAGTAAGAAGATTGTCCCTTGCTGTGACCTGTCCGGTCAAGAGACCTGATTCCACATCTGAGGGGAGGCGGCTTACTCTAGGTAAAAGGGGCGGGAGGGGGATACTTTATCATTCAATTACTCCTGAACTACAACTCTGACAGTACTGAAATAACACTCTTCATGGACCAAATACTATGAATATTAATTGGAGTTGCTTTTATTTTGAAACATTACTATCCCTGTAAATAGGACTTTAAATTCACTGAATGCTATAGAGCTCTCTGACACATTGCAAAGCAATACGTTGGCGATCTCCCTAGCATTTAAGGAGTTTAAAACCCCATTTAAATATGAGTTTGGGGAATTTTTATATCTCCAGTAGTGTGCAGATACTTTGAGCCAGAATTGTTCCTCTTTTACTTTGTGCATAACACCCACTGAGGTCTTAGAATCCTTTGCAGATACAATTTAGTCACAGGCTGTTGCAACATACTGCAGGCAGAGGGAGCTCACATCACTGAAAGTAGGAAGAAGAGAAGAAATGGAATAGCTGATTCAAGGTAAGCACACATAATTAAAGTGACAGTCAACCTCCTTTTTGATTTTTCATATTATGCAAGTAAATTCCCTTTACATTTTTTTTTAATTTTATTAAAAATGTTTAACACTTTTAAGTTCATGGCAAGAAACGCTATGAAATTTCTGTATAAAGTTTTCTGTTCATGGAACATCAAAGCAGAACAGTGATACAATGTAACACTATTCCTGCAGCGCTGGGTGCTCTGTATGCTGTACTGGAGACAGGCTTTTCTGCTGCGCTGATAATGTTACATTGTATCACTATATCTGCTTTCAAAGTCCCTAACAGAAAACTCAGTGGGGACAGCAACTCAAGGAGCTTCACTGCCAGGAACATAAATATGTAACAAAATAGCTGGAATTGGAAAAAAATTAATAATAATAATAGTAAGTTTAAACAGTAAGCATTGAATATGTAAATTCAAGTAAAGGTAAAATAAATTAATATTTACTATTTAAACAAAAAAAGTTTAAATTAAATATTACAGAATATTGTCCGTTTAAAGAAGTAGAATTTTTAAAATAAAAAAATACATATATGGGACTTTTCCTGATGACAAAAGCAAGAGTACTTTGTTCATTCGTAACTTCCATTCAAAAGTTGTAAATTTTTTTTTAACTGCAATTTTCTTCCTTATCAGCAGATGGTGCTGTTATTACTATGGAAAGCCATAGTCATTGAGTCAAGTAATCCCTTACAATGGATTGTAAAAACACAATTTGCCTTTTGGACTCAAGTTGGTGCAGTTGCTGACAGTTTGATTTTAAAATTAAAAAGTTTGAGTTTGGGTTGGAAAACGGTATCCTTATTTTTGTACTCAGGTGGAAAATCCTTTTAACCCTTTGAGTGCTGCAATGCGTTCCGTACCCCTCCGGCACTCAAACGGTTAATTCATTTTTCTATAAAATGTTTACTGCTCATTTAATGTGATATGACTTGTTATAGTTCCTTGTCCAGGGGCAGACAAATAAAATAAATAAATGACATAATTTTAATGTTTCTTTTCCTTTAAGACTGTTAATAAAATGACCCCCTTACCCAGCAGTCTGTGTTTCTTGCAGTCGCTGCATGTGCCCGGTGGAGAACCCGAACTGTAGGGACCAGCCCTTCACCATTGTGCACAGACATATGGACCTGATATCGAGCCGCAGCGTGCCTACGGACATCTTTCAGATGCAGGCCACGACCCGCTTCCCTGGTGCCTACTACATCTTCCAGATCAAATCAGGGAATGAGGGCAGAGAGTTCTATATGAGGGTGAGTGCTGGAGACAGTGGAGTAACTATCGTGGTCGCAGGGGTCGCATTGCGACTGGGCCCATCACTCCAGGAGCCTCGCCGCCCCCTGATGAGACAGCGCATTCAAAGCTGAACCGGCCCGCAACAAAAAACTTGACCGGTGGGAAAATCAGACTGATCTCCCCACCGGCAAGCTGAGGTCTGTTCCTTCTTCTGCACTGACCTCTATTAGCTGCTCCCTCATTAGACCCAGCCGTCTAGTATCGCAGAGCCCTGGGATATGACATTATCTCCCAGCGCTCTGCATTACTGAAGAGAGGACCACTCTGGAGCTGCTAATAGAGGTCTGTGCAGAAAAAAGGCACAGACCTCTCCTGCCATGCAGCTGGACCATCAGGGATGCGGCCCCCTCCTCCTGTGCCAGCAGAGGTAGGAGGTGGACAATGGGGATCAATGTGGAAGTGGTCAATGTGCTGGTGGACAATGAGAGCCCAATGTGGAGTTGGTCAATTTGGAGGTGGATAATGGGGGCCAATGTGGAGGTAGTCAATATGGAGGTGGACAATGGGGGCCCAATGTGGAGGTGGACAATGGGGGCAACGTGGAGGTGGACAGTGGGGGCAATGTGGTTGGGGGGCCCCCATGGCAATTTTCGCACCAGGGCCCGGTGGTTTTTAGTTACGCCTCTCGCTGGAGATGTTTATCATAGGTTGAGGAGTGGGCAGCTTCCTTCAGACCTTGTACTGACAATAAGGACCAGTGAAGGTCCTGGCACGTCACGGAATTCTGTAATGGCAGTGCGGCTACATCCTGCTCTGCCATCCCAGAATTCAGTGCTGCAAAATAAAATATCCTCTAGTCCTTAACGACTGCCCTACCGCGGATCGGGTGGTCGTTAAGGGTTTAGACAATACAGGGTTACAATTGCTTTGCATAGTGAAACACTGAAAGTGAGGTCCTTGCCCAAAAGCTTACAATCTAAAGTGGTAATGGGAGACATACAGAGTACATAAGGGTCAAGTGCAGAACACAGTACGGTTGTATGACAAATATCTACCTAGGTAAATCCTTTTAGGAAAATTAATAGTCACATTTGTTTTTATGTATATCATGAGCATCCAACATGTGGTCCGTGGGCCAAAAGCGGTCTGCCTGACCCCAAGCTATGAAATTTTTAAACAAAAAAAATTTTTTTTTTTTACCACATTAACATGCACACGTTAACTGGACTGTCTGCATTGCCAAATTACCTGCCTGCAGCTATGGAGTACAGTTTTGGGTGCCAGTTCTTAAAAAAGATATTACTGAACTGGAAAAAGTGCAGAGCTGTGCAACAAAACTGATAAAGGGATTGGAGGATCTGAGTTATAAAGAGAGACTAGACAAACTGGGTTTGTTTAAATTAGAGAAGAGGCGTCTAAGGGGTGATATGATTACCATTTACATATATATTCAAGGTCAATACAAAGAACTATTCAATGTATTATTTACGCAAAGAGCTAAGCTAAGAGAGAGAGGTCATTCATTAAGACTAGAGGAAAGGTGCTTTCGACTTAAACAAAGGCAGGGATTTTTTACAGTAAGGGCGGTAAAGCTATGGAAGCATTTTCCTTGGGATGTTGTGTTTGTAGGTACTGTTACTGCTTTCAAAAAAGCAATGGATAGCTATCTAGCACAGAACAATATGGAGAACTATGACAGATGGCTTCAACGTTGATAGGTTGTTGATCCAGGGAACTATCCAAATGCCATTTGGACTCAGGAAGGAATTTTTTACCCACTTGGGGGTTCATTGGAAATGGCTTCAATGTTTTTTGTTTTGGTTTTTTTTTGCCTTCCTCTCGATCAACAGGTGTGTGTAGGCATGGGCTGGACTTGATGAACGCATGTCTTTTTTCAGCCTCATCATCTATGTTACTATGTTGTGTAGAGGACAACCTATTGTTGTCAAGAATACCCCAGTTTGCAACATATCAGTATTCCCACCCACAAGATAAATATTGCTTACTGACTAGCGCTGGGCCTATAACTGTACACTTTTGTGTGGATAACATTTTTTAATACTTATCCTAGATAATAATTCGCTAGAATATTTGTCAGAAGCCATCGTGAGCAGTAGAGACTGCCTGAACGCACGGGATGCTGGGAGCATGGAATGTTGGGAGCACGGAATGCTGGGAGGTATAGGAATGCTGGGAGTTCTGTGCTGGGAGCTTTCTGTGCGGAATGCTGGGAGTTCAGTGCTGGGAGCATTCTGTGCGGAATGCTGGGAGTTCTGTGCTGGGAGCTTCCTGTGCGGAATGCTGGGAGTTCTGTGCTGGGAGCTTTCTGTGTGGAATGCTGGGAGTTCTGTGCTTTCGGGCAGTCTCTACAGTGCATGACTGCGTCAGCGGCAGGACCAGCCTCTTAACCATTTGAGTGCCAGAGGGGAACGCAACGCATTGCAAAGCAATGCGTTGCATACCCCTCTGGCACTCAAAGGGTTAACATCGCCCAGTCCTTGGCCAGTGTACACGGGCTTTTATACTAGTATGCTATAATTTTCCATTATTATCAATAAAAAATGAATGCAGCCCTCACAAATAGGAATTTCGTATCATGTGGGCCACAACTGAAGAAACTTGGATGCCCCTGAGATATACAATTCTCCTTTAACCCCTCCAGTGCCAACCCGTTGCTTAGCAATGCGTTCGAGACTTCTCCGGTATCCAAGGGGTTAACCACAGGCATTAGGGAGAGAAAACAATTCCTCTCCAGTTCGTACACGTAAGATCTGCGTGCCCGGTCTTCTGTCTCTTTGTATAAGCAGCAGTTGGTGCTCACAAGGTACAGAGAAGATTGTGGAAAATAACTCTGTTTATACTGTGGTCAGCTGTACAGATAACATTATTCCATTATCTATACATTATGTGCATTTTTTCCATAAACCTATAAAGCATACCTTAACAAATGAGTTTTCTGTCCATTTCAGGAACTAATAAAACAAACAGGAACTTGCAATCTCTATGACGTGAGATCAGGTTAATTTTTCATGCTTTAGTAAATAGGGGGAGTTAGTTATTACGGACTTTAAATATGCGGACTAAGTTAAAAGCACATTTCCACGCAGCCTCTCATCTGTGCATCTAGACAATGGCACGCACGCTCTTTTATTGTATTTGGGTTAGTGATTAGGTTGGGAGAGGAGTGACGTCATGTGAAACTGGAATAGAGAGCATAAATTAACTCTTTGAGTGCCGGAAGGGTATGCAAAACTGCTCATTATGTGGAGATGGGTGCGAAAGTTCAGTGTGGCTGATTTCCTATGAAGAATTATAGCAATTATTGGGTAAATAAACTACACATAAAGATACCTCGGATCTTTGGAACTTAGCTCACCCTGAGATCTTTGAAATATTAATCCTTAACGCTCCCAGAAAGCAGGTTCTAGGTGCTATGACAGTGTTTGCTATAACCCAGAGATGATCCAATCCGTCCTCATGGAACCTATAACATTCTATCTCTTCTTACACACTCACAAGACAAGCAGGACTTCTCCCTCTGCCTTTCTGGTAGAGATGTCACTAATGTGGATATTAAATAAGCAGTAAATTAGTATAAATCATATAAGACAAAACACTGGACTCTCTCACCCTGAGAATCTGGCCCTTTACCCTGAGATTTGGGTCAAAACCCTGAGAGTTCCCAGGTATGTGTATAAAGGAAAGACACACATTCCTTTTGATTTAACCACTTCGCTGCTAAGAATTTGGCTGTAGTCCTCTTCAACTGATATAACTGGTAAGGACATCAACATCCCCGTCCTTTGCTCTCCAGTAGAGAAAGAGTTACTACAGAGGACTGACACTTACCTAGCCAGAAGTCTTTAGTTCCCAGTAGTTCACCTCTGTTGGAGGAACCCATTGCAT
The DNA here is from genome assembly GCA_037306005.1 of Rhinophrynus dorsalis. Lineage (NCBI taxonomy): Eukaryota > Metazoa > Chordata > Amphibia > Anura > Rhinophrynidae > Rhinophrynus > Rhinophrynus dorsalis. The sequence continues at coordinate 117,117,472 of CM074728.1, read as the reverse complement.
TAATGACATCATCACACAAGTGTGATGATGTCATTTATGTAATGCCCTATGCACTGAAGCACCATGTAACTTCTAAAAGGAGTAATGAGGGGGGCAGGCTTCTTAAAAGCTTATATCTCACCCCCTTGCTCCGATTCTCCCACAAATTTGTTTGGAAAGGGGATTCCCATTTTTCGAAGAAGTGTAGACATGAGTGTAGTAATGTCGGGTAATCTTGCAATCACCTGGCAGTGTAAAGTTATTAAAAAAAGAAGTTGTTGAAACAAAGGGGACTGGTGGAGCTGTGAATTATCTTGTACCAAAAAATAGGAGTCCCCTCCTTCAGACAAGTAGTAGTTTCTAAAAAGTACATGTCTGATGAGTACAGATCACCCAACATACACATTGACCTAGTGTGTCAATGTGTGAACATGAAGGGCTCATAAAAGAGCCCCTAACGCACCTCCTTGTGCTGTTCAAAACCTACACTTGTCCCTCCATATAAATATATGGACTGGGCGAACTGGCCTGGAGGTCATATTACACACCTTCCAACATTCCAAACAGCCAAAGAGGGACACTTCTGTTTTAGGTTGTGTTGCTGCGGGCATGGCTAGTGGATGGGGCATCAATGAGAATTTTTAGGTTATTTCATGACCTACTGACACCTTTTTGTGCAACTGAATAAAAGATTTAGAACAAGACTAAAGTGTTTTATGTACACAGACTAATTTATAAACACAAATACTGACGTTTAAACAAAAGTTCATGTGCATTTTATTGCTGTGGAGCAACGTGATACACTTATATACACACCACACAGTCTGATCTCCTAAACACAGGGACACCAGGGTGATACACTTCTATACACACCACACAGTCTGATCTCCTAAACACAGGGACACCAGGGTGATACACTTCTATACACACCACACAGTCTGATCTCCTAAACACAGGGACACCAGGGTGATACACTTCTATACACACCACACAGTCTGATCTCCTAAACACAGGGACACCAGGGTGATACACTTCTATACACACCACACAGTCTGATCTCCTAAACACAGGGACACCAGGGTGATACACTTATATACACACCACACAGTCTGATCTCCTAAACACAGGGACATCAGGGTGATACACCTATATACACACCACACAGTCTGATCTCCTAAACACAGGGACACCAGGGTGATACACCTATATACACACCACACAGTCTGATCTCCTAAACACAGGGACACCAGGGTGATACACTTATATACACACCACACAGTCTGATCTCCTAAACACAGGGACACCAGGGTGATACACTTATATACACACCACACAGTCTGATCTCCTAAACACAGGGACATCAGGGTGATACACTTATATACACACCACACAGTCTGATCTCCTAAACACAGGGACACCAGGGTGATACACTTATATACACACCACACAGTCTGATCTCCTAAACACAGGGACACCAGGGTGATACACTTATATACACACCACACAGTCTGATCTCCTACACACAGGGACACCAGTGTGGGAAAGAGGGACAGATGGATTGGAGTCTCAAAGAGGGACACTTGGTGTGATAATACTGATTCCCCCCTCCCCGGAAAAATTTCTGAGGATGCCCTTGCATCCAAGGGGTTCATTTTGTGAATGATGTGAAACTGTTTTTGGTTTTATACCTATAGCAATATTGATTTATTTCTCCCTCTGATTTCTTGGATACAGCAAACAGGGCCAATCAGTGCCACGCTGGTGATGACTCGACCTATCAAGGGACCCCGTGACCTCGTGCTTGACCTGGAAATGATAACTGTGAATACCGTCGTTAACTTCAGAGGCAGCTCAGTCATTCGCCTGAGAATATTCATCTCTCCGTATTCATTCTGAGTCCGGGGGGGGTGTTCGTTTTTGAGGTTCTTTTTTTTGCTGAGTATAATACGGATACCTATATTAATGTGCCTCCCCTTTAACAAAGAGTGTCACTTTTGACTTTGTTAACCCTTTCAGTGCCAGCGGGGTACGCAGTGCGTTGCGTACCCCGCTGGTGCTGAAAGAGTTAATCATTTGAGTGCCAGAAGGGCCCAGTGGCAAATCGAAAAGCGTTTCTTTGAACCCACCCCCTCTGGCACTCAGATGGTTATGTAGAGAAACCAGCTGCTCTTGTATAAAATAGCATGTTGTAGCACAGGGGTAGACATTAGGCAACCTTTGGCTCTCCAGCTGTTGTGGGTTAGATCTCCCATCATTCCTAACCAGCTGTTTGTTGTTTGGGGACGATGGGAATTGTCTCCATCAGCTGAAGTGACACTCGCAGTTGTATGTATAGAAATGTCCATTCTTTCACTGAATGTAACATATATATCACTGAGTGTGATGTTCTTCAGTAGAATGGGGGAAGATGTTTTCCTGCGCACTTATCACTTCCTTCTCCGTCATTCAAAGTATCATACAACCTCGTAGGACTACAAAGAACTAGTTCCTCCCCCCAAGCCTGCTGGAAAACAGCACAGGCAATACAACCTATCTTTAAAGGGATAGTAACACTTAAAATGTAAAATATATATAATATATACTGTAGGGTTATCCCCCTGAGTAAAACTTTATTCAAAAGTTATTGCAGCTCAAACATGAAGTTTTTAGTTGAAGTATCACAATGACCTGAAATGTTACAGTGGCGCTGTTGCTACACATCCAATGGAGATTTATGGTCAATTGACCAGAGCTGTCCATAGGATGGTGTAGCAACAGCGCCACTGTAACATTTCAGGCCACTGTGATACTAAACCTAAAAAAATGAAGTCTGAGCTTAAATGCCTTTCAGCAGTGGGGGGTACCGCTGTTTTACTCGGGGGGGAAAAACCCTAAAACATATTTTTTTTTTTACATTTTAAGTATTACTATCCCTTTATGCCTTTCAAAGTTTGGAAACATTTTCATAAATAGCTGTGGAGGTAACAATATACATTTTAATGTAGAATCAATGGATATGTTGATTAGCATTTCTTTAAAGTGTTAGTAATAGCTTAAAATAATAATAAGTAGTATTGTAGATAAGGAAAATAGAAATCCATCAATGCAAGTCCTATCTCTCAAACCTTTATGGTTTGAGAGATAGACGATTTTAACCCCTTAAGGACCATCGCCGTGCCAGGACCGTCACGGCGGTCCGGCACTTAAGGACCAATGACGGTCCTGGCACGGCATGGAGTTCAGGGCTCCCGGCGCGGCTGCACGCCGCTCCGGAAGCCCTGAACCGGAAGCAATGATTTAAAAAAAAAATGCCCCGTGGTCCGCAAGTGCCGGCCGCGTGTGCGCGCGGCGGTCCTTAACCCCTTAAGGACCGGAGGTTATGGGACATTTCCGTCCCATAACGTCCGCATAGGGGCACTTTGATGAGCCGGTACACGTGACCTGTCACGTGTATCGGCGCGTCACTATGGGGCCTGATAGAGATCGCTCCGATCTTGGAGCGGTCTATTTCATGCCCTATTTTTTACTTACAGTGCTCCCGGTAGAGCGCTGTAAGTAAAAAGTACGTGACGTACCATGACCGTCAAGGGTCGTTCGAGCAAATTTACCCTTGACGGTCCTGGTACGTCAAGGGTCCCTAAGGGGTTAAGGGGTTAAAGTTCTCCCCTCCCTCCCTTTTCCCTGATATCAGCGTCTAGCTGACACCAGGAGATCCTGATCCGGGGACCGTCAGGCGGCTCTTCAGCAGAGCCGAGATACCAAAATCTAAAAAGAAATACTTCACTGGAACGGTCTACAAAGTGTGCTTGCAAACCAGGTGTAGACCGTTCCAGTGAAGTATTTTCTTTTTCGATTTCGGTATCACGGCTCTGCTGAAGAGCCGCTTCAAGTCGGCCGACTCAATTCTCCTGCTGTCAGCTTTACAGCTTACATCAGGGAGAGGGGAACTTTAAAAAGTTTTATCTCTCAAACCATAGAGGTTTGAGAGATAGGACTTACACCGATGGATTTCTTTTTTCCTTAGTTACAATTCTACTTAGTATTTTAAGGCATTACTATCCCTTTAACTTGTTTTTTACTATGATGTCTCTTGCAAGTTTTGAATCTTCCCTGGCCTTGTCCTCCAAATTGAAGGAATAGTCATTTTTATTATTTTAGTAGTATATGCTATTGAATGAATATGTTTATTTATATAGCGCCACAAGTGTAAGCAGCGCTTTACAATTTAAGGGTTTAAAGGAGCAGTAAACTTTTTTTATGAAAAAATATATATTGTAGTTATTTTCCCGTTTAGTAAAATAAGGGTACTCCCACTGCTGAGAGATTTATATTTCCAGAGTTATTACAGTTTAAACCCATGTTTTTTTACATTAGCAGTGCCCTCTAGTGGTCAAATTCTAATTAGATTTCCTGTTAGATTCTAATGGAGAGGAAAGTCAGAGAGATACATTTCTCCATAGACTGTGATAGAAACTGCTGAGTCACTTCCTGTCAGTTAGAACTATCAGGAAGTAAACACAGTAAATTCACTTCCTGTCAGAACTTCCAGGAAGTAAACACAGTAAATTCACTTCCTGGTTATTTAAACTGCTATAAATTTTGAATAAAACATCTGACAGCGATGGGAGTGACCTTGTTTTATTCAGCAGGAAAAGTTCTATAAAATATGTGTTTTCATAAGAAAAAGTTTACTGCTCCTTTAAACAATACAGGGTTACAGGTGCTTTGTAGAGTGAAACATTGGGTGCGAGGTCCCTGCCCGAAAGCTTACAATGTAAAGTGCATGCATTCGGTTTCTTTTTCCTGTACCCATCTTGTATCAGCTAGTTCAATGTTTCTCTTTCTTTCCACTTTCAGTGATGAGAGCTCCCTCTAATGACAGTTGGTGAAAAGAGTCAGTGACAACAGTCTCTGCAAAAGATAATAAGAACTCTGTGAGGCTGATGTATTAACCCCCTAAGGACCAAGGGCATACATGTACGTCATGTGGACAATGTGCGTAAAGAACCCATGACGTACGTGTATGTGCAGGAATTCAGGGGTCCCTGCACGGCAGCATGCTGTTTGGGAACCTCTGTGGTCTTTAATTGCCAGCCGCGCGGCTGGTCTTTAAGGGTTTAAGAAGAATTGGAGTAAACCTGGAGCAAGGCAACTGCATCATAGAGTTCAAATAAACATTCCCTAAATCCCCATTGATTTAAACCTCTGGCGAAGGGTTAAATGGGGCTTTTAACCCCTTCAGTGCTAGAAGGGTCTCCAATGCATTGCTTTGCCATGTGTTTGAGACCTCTTTAATATTCAATGTGTTAAAAGCCCCACTTAAATCAACGGAAATATTATTGCCTACGGTGCACCCGGGTTTCTTCAGACTTATGTCCATCTGCGCCTTGTGCTCTGTGCACATAACGTGAGACAAAGACAGACCGATGGTTATGATTCTTTTCAGATACAATGGAGTCACAGACCGTTTTTACATTGCAGGTAGAGGGCGCTGAAAGTGGGAAAAAATAGCCGATAAAAGATACAAACGTAGAATTAAAATGTGTTTTTATATATACTACTAAAATAATAAAAAGTAAAATAAAGCATTACTTTTACTATCTGTAGTGAAAATTATTTTAAACATGGGAAGTTTTGTCCTCGTATTTTGCCATATAAAGCACCCTAAATCATTATATCATGATAACGTTTGCTGCTGAAAGTTTCAGAAGCTGGTGGATTAAAAAAAATATGGCCTATATTGAATAACCAGTGATCAGTTATCTGGATTTATCTCACAGATTCCTACTGAAGTTTACTGAGAAATGTGTGGCTGTAACCAGTGAGAAACCAGCAATGGAATCTAACCCTATGATTGCTATGTTGGTCCACTAAAAAGGTTCACTACCTGCAAAAAAAGTTGCATTGACACTCTGTACACAAAATATTTAAATGAAAGTGAAAAATTTCAGTCCCGTAAAAAAGAATAAGCACCAAAAATCCCGTCTGTATGTTTTCAGTATACCCTCCAATAATAATGCCTAATAATTGCATATTATTAACCCTCTGAGTGCCAGGAGTGTCCAAGGCATTGCAAAGCAATACATTTTAACACCACTCTGCCACTCAAAAGCGTTAGAGGCTGTAAATACTGAAAATAACACAGGGCAATGTGTAAGCAATATAGGAGTCATTTAATCTATAATACATTATTAAATAAAGATATGTAATTGGATATCAATGCCCTATGATAATGTACATTGTAACCCTTGTTTATGTTGTCTATGCCTATTATTATTTTGATGCTGCATCTGCTCTGTTGGTTTATATCAAGGGTAGGTCACCTAACGCTCTACTACAACTCATCTTCATTCTGCCATTGGGAGTTGAAGTTTATATCAAAGGTTTTCATCACAATTCGTAAAAAATTAGAGACGGATCAGATGTGTCCAGATCTCTTCCTTGTTTCTGTAGGTCTGTCCTAAAGCTCTGCTTATTTTAACTCGGTCTTAATATTTTATAAACTAATGCTCAGGAACCGGAACCTGTGGATATTTGGTACCTGTTGGACCTTATACAGACTGTAGAAGTTCTGTGGTATCTGGATCTCACACGGTCTGTAGATGTTCTATGGTATCTAGATCTCACACAGTCTGTAGATGTTCTGTGGTATCTAGATCTCACACAGTCTGTAGATGTTCTGTAGTATCTGTATCTCACACAGTCTGTAGATGTTCTGTAGTATCTGGATCTCACACAGTCTGTAGATGTTCTGTGGTATCTAGATCTCACACAATCTGTAGATGTTCTGTGGTATCTAGATCTCACACAGTCTGTAGATGTTCTGTAGTATCTGTATCTCACACAGTCTGTAGATGTTCTGTAGTATCTGGATCTCACACAGTCTGTAGATGTTCTGTGGTATCTAGATCTCACACAGTCTGTAGATGTTCTGTAGTATCTGTATCTCACACAGTCTGTAGATGTTCTGTGGTATCTAGATCTCACACAGTCTGTAGATGTTCTGTGGTATCTAGATCTCACACAGTCTGTAGATGTTCTGTGGTATCTAGATCTCACACAGTCTGTAGATGTTCTGTAGTATCTGGATCTCACACAGTCTGTAGATGTTCTGTGGTATCTAGATCTCACACAGTCTGTAGATGTTCTGTAGTATCTGTATCTCACACAGTCTGTAGATGTTCTGTGGTATCTAGATCTCACACAGTCTGTAGATGTTCTGTGGTATCTAGACCTCACACTGTCTGTAAATGTCCTGTGGTATCTAGATCTCACACAGTCTGTAGATGTTCTGTGGTATCTAGATCTCACACAGCCTGTAGATGTTCTGTAGTATCGGTATCTCACACAGTCTGTAGAAGTTCTGTGGTATCTAGATCTCACACAGTCTGTAGATGTTCTGTGGTATCTAGACCTCACACAGTCTGTAGATGTTCTTTGGTATCTGGCCTCGCACTGTCTGTAAATGTCCTGTGGTATCTTGACCTCACACAGTCTGTAGATGTACTGTGGTATCTGGACATGACATAGTCTGTAGATGTTCTGCATTATCTGGATCTCACACAGTCTGTAGATGTTTTTTGCTATCTGGACCTCACACAGTCTGTAGATGTTCTGTGGTATCTGGACCTCACACAGTCAGTGTAGATGTTTTGTGTTATCTGGACCTCACACAGTCTGTAGATGTTCTGTGGTATCTGGACCTCACACAGTCTGTAGATGTTCTGTGGTATTTGGACCTCACAAAGCCTGTAGATGTTCTGTGGTATCCGGACCTCACACAGTCTGTAGATGTTCTGTGGAATCTGGATCTCACACAGTCTGTAGATGTTCTGTGGTATCTGGACCTCACACAGTCTGTAGATGTTCTGTGGTATCTAGATCTCACACAGTCTGTAGATGTTCTGTGTTATCTGGACCTCACACAGTCTGTAGATGTTCTGAGGTAGCCAGACCTCACACAGTCTGTAGATGTTCTGTGGTATCTGGACCTCACACAGTCTGTAGATGTTCTGTGGTATCTGGACCTCACACAATCTGTAGCAGTTCCAGGCTACACAAACCATTCACTGATGCCGAGGTGTCCAGACAAACACTTTACATTGATGACATGCACAGGCCTCACCCAGACTGCAGATCTCTTTGTATCAGACAATTAATTTGAGACCGTATTCAATAAGCTTAATAAGTGCAGTTCTGGAGTACACCAGCTGCCTTATAGGGGACAAATAAAAAAAAATTGCAAAGCATTCATGGGGTTTAAAGCCCCATTTAAATAATTGAGAATTTTTATTTCTCCCCATCATGCAGAATTCCACCTCTTTAGCTTACCGAATACAGCCCTATGTCCTCTAAAGGGTCACTAATGCTATTGATTTGTCTATCTCTATCTGCTATCTATATACAAGAACAAGTGGAAAGATTCACGTCCACATACTGTATTCCAGAAGTATTTCAGTTCAGTTAGCACATCAGCCACCATCTTGTGAATGTAAGAATATGCCAGGGCAGTTCGACTGGAGTCAACCTCCAATGCCAGTAGCGGTGCTTCATCCTAAAGTGATTACATGTAAAAAACACACGAAAAGGGAGGAAGAAAAAGGGGGCATCCCATGTGCTGGATTTTACAACACCAGTTCACCATCATTGTAACACCCAGTGGTGGTATACTAAAAAAAAAACATATAGCTGGAGAATTATATACATAACCCTAAACAGTACACCCTTAATATCATGGGAACATTTTCTCCAAACATTCTCCTAATAATCAGCACTGGTGAGCAACTCCTCTCATCTCATTCCTCCGAACAGCATCAACACGTACAGGACACACAGAGGTAGGGCACCCAATGCTGCTGTCTCTTTTGTATCACGCTTATAAAATAAACATATAAGAACTGCACTCAGGCACATACCTGGGAACATTCAAAATGATCCAACCCTGAGGTCTTTGAAATATTAAGCCTTAAGCTTCCCCGTAATGTGGATTTCAGACAATATATTGGGTGGTGCTCTTATTGGCATACCTGGAAATTCTCCGAATCTGCCCCGGAGACTCAGTTTTTTAGAGTTCATTACTGGGTCTTTGGGGACACAGACTGATTCTCTGGCGGGGGTGAGTTTCCTGTGAATCTGCCCACTTCTCCTTCCCATCCTGTTCCTCCCACTTCTTCTCCTTCCCATCCTGTTCCTCCCACTCCTTCTCCTTCCCACCCTGTTCATCCCACTTCTTCTCCCACTTCTCCTCCTTCCCATCCTGTTCCACCCACATCTCCTTCCCATCCTGTTACTTCCACCTCCTGCCCACTTCTCCTTCCCACCCTGATCCTCCCACTTCCCCTCCCACTTCTCCTCCTTCCCATCCTGTTCCTCCCACTTCTTCTCCCACTTCTCCTCCTTCCCATCCTATTCCTTCCACTTCTCCTCCTGCCCACCCTGTTCCTCCCACTTCCCCTCCCACTTCTCCTCCTGCTCACCCTGTTCCTCCCACTTCTCCTTCCCACCCTGATCCTCCCACTTCCCCTCCCACTTCTCCTCCTGCCCATCCTGTTCCTCCCACTTCTCCTCCTGCCCATCCTGTTCCTCCCACATCTCCTTCCCATCCTGTTCCTTCCACCTCCTACCCACTTCTCCTTCCCACCCTGTTCCTCCCACTTCCCCTCCCACTTCTCCTCCTTCCCATCCTGTTCCCCCCATTTCTTCTCCTTCCCACCCTGTTCCTTCCACTTCTCCCCTTCCCACCCTGTTCCCTCCCACTTCTCCTCCTTCCCACCCTGTTCCCTTCCACTTCTCCTCCTTCCCACCCTGTTCCCTCCCACTTTTCCTCCTTCCTACCCTGTTCCTCCCACTTCTCCTCCTTCCCACCCTGTTCCCTCCCACTTCTCCTCCTTCCCACCCTGTTCCCTTCCACTTCTCCTCCTTCCCACCCTGTTCCCTCCCACTTTTCCTCCTTCCTACCCTGTTCCTCCCACTTTTCCTCCTTCCTACCCTGTTCCTCCCACTTCTTCTCATTCTGTTTCTTCCACTTCTGCTCCTTCACGCCCTGTTCTGCCCACTTCCTACCCACTTGATGAAACAAGAATGGAAAGCCATACCCATCTATTTAAGCCCCACCCCCTTCATGATGCAAATCGAGTCATTTACATCCCCCCCTGATTGCAGCACCTGAGCCCTCCCTCCGGTGGCACAAGAGGACGAAGTTCCCAGTTATGCTAATTGATCCCCAGGGGACCTTACCATTCCGTAACTTAGAGTTGTCACTGCCTGAACATACAGAAGTGAAGCAATATATCTCCTTCTGTCTTTCTGATAAAAATGGCAGCAATCTAGGGACTAAATAAGCAGTTATTTGGAGCAAATGAGACAGTAATTACAATTCTCACCCTTAGGCCCTGAGATTTTGGTCAAAACCCTGAGTCTCAGTGTCAAACCCTGAGAGTTCCCATGAATGTACATGTATGAAGGGTCAGAGTGGCGCTACTCTCAGGACCCTCTGACAAGACGTTCACGCTGAGAGAATTACCCATCACACAACAGCTGCTCTCCCAAAAAGTAAGCACCATTTTTGTTAGGACGGTGGCTTTGATAAAGAGGCGTCTCAGCTGCAAAACGCGTTAGTGGGCCAGGTATTTTTTTTATAAATAAACTAGTTGAACAGCCCGTTACACAGGCCACTGTGCCTCTGGCAGTCGGTCGCGGGGCAGTCACGCGCAGTAGAGACTGCCAGCGCCACTGCTGATACAGAGCTGGATGCTCCTTCGGAGCGCCCAGCTCTGTATCAGCCGCGGCGCGGGCAGTCTCTACTGCGCATGACTGCCGCACGCACAGCAGTGTCTACTGCGCATGTCGGGCGTTACACGCGATTTAGCGAATTATTATATAGGATATTTTTTAATACATTTTCTATTTTTGAAGAGACCTGTTTGTTGTTTACTCTTTGGTAGAGCAGCTGTTGTTTCTGGGACCAGGAACCCTGAGAGGAGACGGGGAATTCTCTCCACATGTGAGTCTACTCAGAGGATCCTGGGAGAAGTCCCACTCTGACCTTTCACACATGTTAGTGTAACTCTTATATGTTAATAAGGGTGATCTAAATGATACAGCACCATTGGGTGCCCTGCCTTTGTTTTATCTTAGTCAATTACATATCCATTGAAATATAGATGCTTCTAAGAAACACCACTCACGCTCACACTCCTGGGTTGCACTGATCCCCGCCCCCTCGCAGTCTTGCAGAATTACATTTTCATAAGTGTCTCTGAATTAAAGGGATATGCCATCACTTTAGGGTACGCAGTAAAGCCTGTGATAGTTGTAGCAGGGCTCAAAATTTCCACTCGCCAGTGAAAATTTAGTCCTGGCGAGTAGAAATTCAGCCCTGGTGGGTATGTTATGTATTGCAGTGGTGAGTAACTTTTCAGGTCTGGCTAGTGGCAAAGAACTTAAAATTATAAGCCCTGATTGTAGTACATATCTGTGAACACATGCTGCAATAATTAGGACTTTAACACTTTGAGTGCCAGGTGGGTATGCAATGCATTGAGTACACCTTCTGGCAGTCAAAGGATTACTGCCAACAAATTCCTTATGCATATCTCCCAACATTTCAAATTACCAAAGAGGACACTTGTGTTTTGGGGGTGTTACTGGGGTCGTGGCTGGTGGGCTGGGCATTACCGAGAATTTTTAGCCGATTTAATGATACCTCCTTGTGTAACCTAATAAATGACTTATAACCAGACCAAAGTATTTTATTTACACAGACTAATTTATACACACACATATACGATGTTTAAACAAACAATAATGTGAGTTTTACTGCTGTAGAGAAATATGATACATTTATATACACACCTCACCAGTCTGATCTCCTAAAAAGAGGGACATCATGGTGGGAAGGAGGGACGGGGGGATTTGGGTGTAAAAGAGGGACTGTCCCTCCTAAAGAGGGACACTTGAGAGGTATGCTTATGCCAGGCCATGTAGCACGCATAGGAAAATGATGTAAAGTTACACCGTTTCCTCTGAGCCTTCATTAAAGTGGAACAATAACCCTAAATTATGTCCCCCCACCCTGTAATTAGTCATATAGCGATACGCTTAGAAATAGTACTATTATTCAATATAAGTACAGCGTTATTAAGAAATCCTACTTCATCTGAGACTGACGGACAGGATTCTTGCTTTACAGGCATCTACACTCCTGCGCCGCCAGTCCCTTCCTGTTATGTTATGGTACTATGTAGCGCCTCCTAGAGGAGACTGGGATGGACAGCGCAGGCCCGCAGATGTCTCTAAACCAAGATGTCTGTGCTAATGCCTGGCCGTCAGTCTCAGATGAAGTAGGATTTCTTAATAACGCGGTACTTATGCTGGATAATAATAATACTATTTCTAAGATTATCGCTATATGACTAATTATTGGGGAGACTTTATTTAAGGTGATAGTTCTGCATTAATACAAGAGGTTAAATAATCATAAAGAAAAGGAACGTCCCCAAAATAATGTGACCACTTATCACTGTAAATCTGGCAGATTAATAAAATATAATTCTGCAGGATTGTAAAGGAATTCGTGGGACCCTGCACTGTGTTTCCTGTAAGCGTCCCTGATTTAAAGGGATATGGGGTCAGGAGGCTTTGAGGGGGGAGTCTCCTATATAAGTAGCTTAGTAAACTGGCGTTATGCAGCTACAAGGCTAGAAAATCAATTATTTTACTAAATCATATCTGCATATTCACCTCGGTGAGTCAACAAGTTATGTCATATCAAAGTGTGCGGTAGGTGATATAGCATTAGTTTCCATTAATATAAAATACTTTCAGGGTTTTATTTTATTCTTGTTTTTCGTTCCTTAAAAAAAAAAAAAAAAAAAAAAGAATTGTTGGTTAAATGCTGAAACATGTTTTTGTGAAGAAATTCAATAAAAAAGCCTTTTTGATGGATAATAACATGTAAATGAATCTGTTTTACAATAAACACAAATCTCCCAACATTCCATCCCTCCCAACATTTCAAATGGCCAAAGAGAGACGCTTTTGTTTTAGGGGATGATTTTGGGGGTGTGGCTGGTGGGCGGGCCATTATCAAGAATTTTTAGGTTACCTTGTGACTTATTTGCATCTCTTTGTGTAACTGAATAAATGATTTCGATCAAGACCAAAGTATTTCATAAACACATTGCTAATATCTCCTAAAGAGGGACACTTGGGAGTTACAGTCCCTAATATCTCCTAAAGAGGGACACTTGGGAGGTACAGTCCCTAATATCTCCTAAAGAGGGACACTTGGGAGGTATGGACCCTAATATTTCCTAAAGAGGGACACTTGGGAGGTATGGACCCCTAATATCTCCTAAAGAGGGACACTTGGGAGGTACAGTCCCTAATATCTCCTAAAGAGGGACACCTGGGAGGTATGGACCCTAATATTTCCTAAAGAGGGACACTTGGGAGGTATGAACCCCTAATATCTCCTAAAGAGGGACACTTGTTAGGTATGAACCCCTAATATCATCTAAAGAGGGACACTTGGGAGGTATGCACCTCTAATATCTCCTAAAGAGGGATACTTGGGAGCTATGGTCCCCTAATATTCCTTAAAGAGGGATACATGGGAGGAGCGGACGCTTAATATCTCCTAAAGAGGGGCACTTGGGAGGTACGGACCCCTATTATTTCCTAAAGAGGGGCACTTGGGAGGTAAGGACCCCTAATATCTCCTAAAGAGGGACACTTGGGAGCTATGGTCCCCTAATATCTCCTAAAGAGGGACACTTGGTGGTGTATATAAAGAATGTGAAAGTAATTGACAACACCTGGGGTGTAACTACAAGGGGGCACAGAGGGTACAATTCCATCAGGTCCCAATATCCAAGGGGGCCACATCTGCTCCAGTTTACAACAGGTTCAAGTGATGCATCTGTGAAAATATTTGTGATACGAGGCCCAAAATATTTTCACCAGGGCCCTCCAATGACTAGATATACCACTGGACATCACATAACCCCTTGCATGCTGCACGGTCAGGATTGTGTTGATCAGCGAACCCAAACTCTAGTCCTAGGGTCAAACTGACAGGTCAGGTCTTAATGAAATTCCCATTACCTGGATCTCTCTGGGTCTGTCCAGGAGACTTCAGTTTTAAGAATTAATTACTGGGTCTCAGGGGATGGAGGCCGATTCTCTGCTGGTGTTGAGTCTCCTGTGAATCATCCCACTTCTCCTCCTTCCTTCCCACCCTGTTCCTCCTACTTTCCACCCACTTCTTCTCCTTCCCACCCTGTTCCTCCCACCTCCTACCCACTTCTCCTCCTTCCCATCCTCCCTGTTCCTCCTACTTCCCACCACTTCTCCTCCTTCCCACCCTGTTCCTCCCACCTCCTACCCACTTCTCCTCCTTCCCATCCACCCTATTCCTTCTACTTCCCCCCCACTTCTCCTCCTTCCTACCCTGTTCCTGCTACTTTCCACCCACTTCTCCTCCTTCCCACCCTGTTCCTCTCACCTCCTACCCACTTCTCCTCCTTCCTACCCTGTTCCTCTCACTTCCCGCCCACTTCTCCTTCCCACCCTGTTCCTCCCACTTCCACCCTGTTACTTCCACCTCCTTACCACTTCTCCCACTTCCCAGCCACTTCTCCTCATTCTCATCCTCCCTGATCCACCTACTTCCCTCCCACTTCTCCTCCTTCCCTCCTGTTCCTCCCACTTCCTGTCCACGTCTCCTCCTTCTCACACTGTTCCTCCCAGCTCCCCCCAGTTCTCCTCTTCCTCTCAGGAAGCCCACTTCTCACCCACTTTTCCTCCTTCCCACCCTGATCAGCCCACTTCTCACCCACCTCTCCTCCTTCTCACCCTGTTCCTCCCACTTCCCACCCACTTCTCCTTCTTACCACACTGTTCTTCCCACCCACTTCTCCTCCTTCCAACCCTGTGCCTCTCACGTCTTCCCTCCCACTTCTTCTCTTCCCCACCCTGTTTTGTCCACTTCCTGCCCATTTCTCCTCCTTCCCACCCTGTTCCTCCCACTTCCTTCCCATCCTGTTATACCCACTTCACAAATGTAAAGATTTGACTGCACTCTGATATCCACTTCACACCCACTTATCATCCTTTCCACCCTGTTTCACTTACTTCCCACCCGCTTCTCCTCCTTCCCAACCTGTCCCACTTCCCGCCCAATTCTCCTCCTTCCCACCCTTCTCCTCCCACCTCTCCTCCTTTTCCTTCCACTTCTCCTCCTTCCCACCCTGTTCTTCCCATGTCCCACCCACTGCTTTTTATCTCCCTGTTCAACTCACTTCCCAAGTACAATACTGATAAGCCCCACCCATCCAATTGAGCCCGCCCCCTATATGAAATGAATTGCATCATTTTCATGCCTCTAGTCACAGCAAAGGAGCCCTCTGTGGGAAATGAAGATGTGTGGAAACGCCACGTAAGTACCGGTAGGTCAGTAACAATGGTGCAGTTGGTTTACTCCAGTTTTCTTAACCCTTTGAGTGCCAGAAAGGTGTGCAATACTTTGAAAAGCAATACATTGTGTACCTCTCTGGAAGTCAGAGGGTTAAAATTACTTGAAATTGATGGTCTTGCCACTGGCCATAACATAGCTTTCTTGGTTTTAACCCTTTGAGTGCCAGAGGGGTACGCAACACATTGCTCTGGACACTTGGGAGCTATGGTCCCCTAATATCTCCTAAAGAGGGACACTTGGTGGTTTATATAAAGAATGTGAAAGTCATTGAGAACACCAGAGGTGTAACTACAGGGGGCACAGAGGGTAGGATACCATCGGGGCCCAATATCCAAGGGGGCCACATCTGATCCAGTTTACAACAGGTTCAAGTGATGCATCTGTGAAAATACTTGTGATACGAGGCCCAAAATATTTTCCCCAGGGCCCTCCAATGACTAGATATACCACTGGACATCACATAACCCCTTGCATGCTGCACGGTCAGGATTGTGTTGATCAGCGAACCCAAACTCTAGTCCTAGGGTCAAACTGACAGGTCAGGTCTTAATGAAATTCCCATTACCTGGATCTCTCTGGGTCTGTTCAGGAGACTTCAGTTTTAAGAATTAATTACTGGGTCTCAGGGGACTGAGGCCGATTCTCCGCTGGTGTTGAGTCTCCTGTGAAACATCCCACTTCTCCTCCTTCCTTCCTACCCCGTTCCTCTTACTTTCCACCCACTTCTCCTCCTTCTCACCCTATTCCTCCTACTTTCCACCCACTTCCTGTCTACTTCTCTTCCTTCCCATCCTGTTCCTACTACTTCCACCCTGTTCCTTCCACCTTCAAACCATTTCTCCTCCTTCTCACCCTATTCCTCCCACTTCCCTCCTACTTCTCCTCCTTCCCACCCTGTTCTTCCCACTTCCCACCCACTACTCCTCCTTCCCACCCTGTTCCACCCACTTCCCTCCTACGTCTCCTCCTTCCCACCCTGTTCCTCCCACTTCCCACCCACTACTCCTCCTTCCCACCCTGTTCCACCCACTTCCCTCCTACTTCTTCTCCTTCCCACTCTGTTCTTCCCACTTCCCACCCACTTCTCCTCCTTCCCACCCTGTTCCTCCCATGTCTCCTACTTACCACCCTGTTCCTCTCACTTCCCTCCTACTTCTCCTCCTTCCCACCCTGTTCCTCCCACCCTCTATCCACTTCCCACCCACTTCTCCTTCCCACCCTATTCCTCCCACTTCCCTCCTACTTCTCCTCCTTCTCACCCTGTTCCTCCCACTTCCCACCCACTACTCCTCCTTCCCACCCTGTTCCTCCCACTACTCCTCCTTCCCACCCTGTTCCTTCCACTTCCCTCCTACTTCTCCTCCTTCCCACCCTGTTCCACCCACTTCCCTCCTACTTCTCCTCCTTCCCTCCCTGTTCCACCCACTTCCCACCCACTTCTCCTCCTTCCCACCCTATTCCTCCCACTTCCCTCCTACTATGCCTCTTTCCCACCCTATTCCTCCCACTTCCCTCCTACTACACCTCCTTCCCACCCTGTCCTCCCACTTCCCTCCTACTACTCCTCCTTCCCACCCTGTTCCTCCCACTTCCCACCCACTACTCCTCCTTCCCACCCTGTTCCACCCACTTCCCTCCTACTTCTCCTCCTTCCCACCCTGTTCTTCCCACTTCCCACCCACTTCTCCTCCTTCCCACCCTGTTCCTCCCACGTCTCCTCCTTCCCACCCTGTTCCTCCCACCTTCTAACCACTTCCCACCCACTTCTCCTCCTTCCCACCCTATTCCTCCCACTTCCCTCCTCCTTCTCGTCCTTCTCACCCTGTTCCTCCCACTTCCCACCCACTACTCATCCTTCCCACCCTGTTCCACCCACTTCCCTCCTACTTCTCCTCCTTCCCACCCTGTTCCTCCCACTTCCACCCAATTCTTCTCTTCCTCTCCCTGTTCAGCCCACTTCTCCTTCTTCTCACCCTGTTCCTCTCACTTCAACCCACTTCTCCTTCTAACCACACTGTTTCTCCCAACCACTTCTCCTTCTAACCACACTGTTCTTCCCACCCACTTCTCCTTCTAACCACACTGTTCTTCCCACCCACTTCTCCTTCTAACTACACTGTTCTTCCCACCCACTTCTCCTCCTTCTGGGTTAAGAGCCAGGCGGGTATCCAACGCATTGATTTTGAAATTTGTTGGATACCATTCTGGCACTCAAAGGGTTAAAGGTTTAAGTAGGCCAGTAGTCGTGTTCCTGCTTCAGTCTGGAAAAAATGCCAGCAACTCTCATGTCCGCCTCCATGGTCTCTACCTCCAGGACTGAAAGAAGATTTTATATAGATACAAAAAAAGGCACAGGATCAAAATTCACAGGGGCCATTAGGATTTTCTCGCTGTAATATGGTATGTGGGGGTTATTATTATTAGGCAATATTAATTACCATTTAAATCAAGTAGTGAAAAATACTTCAAGACAAGGAGCATCCAACAGAAGCTAATAATATGTTTTTTCAGTAATTAAAGGGATAGTAACACCTCAATTAACCCCTTAACAACCCTTGATGGTTATAGTACGTCATGGGTCGATCTGACTGAATGACCCATGACGTACTATGGCCGTCATGGAGTTCCGAGCTCCCCCCGCGGCTGCACACCGTTCGGGGAGTCCGGAACTGGAAGAACAAAAAAAAAAAACAATGCTCCGTGGTCCTTAACACTGCTCAGATTGGCCGGTCGTTAAGGGGTTAAACTTTAGATCTGAGTATTATTTACAATTTTTTTAACTGGTTGCTCTATATACAGTTACTTACAGATTTTGTAGTTCAAATGCTATTCAAGCTGAAAGGATCCCCCTCGCTGCCCTTCTAGCCACCTCCGCTTCAGTTTGGAATCCGCTCATGGGACCATCTTCACTCCTTAAAGGGGCAGTAAACCTTTTTTATGAAAAAATATATATTGTAGAGATTTTTCTATTGAGTAAAATAAGGGTACTCCCACTGCCGAGAGATTTATATTTCCAGAGTTATTACAGTTTAAACCCATGTTTTTTTACATTAGCAGTGCCCTCTAGTGGTCAAATTCTAATTAGATTTCCTGTCAGATTCTAATGGAGAGGAAAAGTCAGAGACATACAGTTCTCCATAGAATGTGATAGAAACTGCCTGTCACTTCCTGTCAGTTAGAACTATCAGGAAGTAAACACAGTAAATTCACTTCCTGATTATTTAAACTGATATAATTTTTTAATAAAACATCTGACAGCAATGGGAGTGACCTTGTTTTATTCAGCAGGAAATGCTCTGTAAAATATGTGTTTTCAAAAAAAAAAAGTTTACTGCTCCTTTAAGTATAAGGAAAACCCTGCTCCCCCACACTTGATGAAGGACGACCCGATTTTCCTTTTGCTTACTGTAGATTGTCCCTCGCCGCGATCCATCCGGATCAGACTGTGAGGCAGTGTGACGCAGAGAAAGGGGTGGGAGGGGGATTCTTTTGGCTTCAATAGCGTTTGAACTACAAATCTGTAAGTAAATATCTAAAGTGCAACATGTTTAAATAATACTCAGAGCTAAAGTTTCTACTATCCCTATAACTATAGACTGGGCTGGTGGAGTTCACTTTCTTATAACTATTGTTAAACCTTTGAATGCCAGAGGGGAACTCAATGCATCGTGTACTCACATGGCACTCAAAAGATTAATCCCCAGACCTCAAATGACTCCTGAGCATACCTGGGGAGTTTATAAATTGAGCTGATCCTGAGAACTTGTAAATACTAACCCTGAAAGATCCCATAATATAGATTCTCTGCGATACGTCTCTGAAGGATCCAACCAGGTCTCAATTAGCCATTAAAGGGATAGTAGTACTTGCAAATTACTAATTCCCATATTGTAGGCTGAACAGATCTCACCTTTAACCGGGGACACACAGGAAAAAGCCATTTTCAAGTGTTTCACTGAAATCAAAGCAGTCCTGCAGTATGCATTTTTCCTATGCGTCCCTGGTTAAAGGTGAGGTCTAGTCAGCATACTATATTGTATCTTTGTTTAAAAGAAACTTATTGCCCCCAGTGTCATCTTTCAAACCCTTATGGTCTGAGAGATGACAGAGCTCAAAGTTCCCACCTCCCCTGACTGAACGCTGACTGCAGGGGAAGCTGTGGTACGACAGTCTTATGTGCATCAGGCGACTCTGCAGCTGAGCCGAGATCGCATTTATAAAAAAGAATTCTTTCACTGAAACGGTCTTCTACGTGTGCCTGGTTTGCAATCACACATAGAAGACCATTTTAGTGAAAGATTTCTTTTTTTCTAAACACGATCTCGGCTCCGCTGCAGAGCCGCCTGATGCAAGTAATACCGGATATCCCTGCAGTCAGCGTGCAGTCAGGGAAGGGGGGACTTTGAGCGCTATCATCTCTCAAACCATAAGGGTCTGAGAGATGACACTGGGGGCAATAAGTTTCTTTTTAACAAAGCTACAATATGGGGATTAGTAATTTGCAAGTATTACTATCCCTTTAATATACAACTGCTTACAGATATCACTGCATGAACACACGCAAGACAAGTAGGATTTCTCCTTTATTTTTTTGTACCCTGCTTTGGTGAAAATATCAAAAAGCATTTCTGTTATACTGAAAATGTATTTTTATTGACTGTCAGAAATTCTCACAGCTAGGCTTGCCAGATCATACTGCAATGTAAAGGATATGTTTCTTGTAACTCAAATGGTTAACGCTAGATACCTGGGCCTGCTGTAGGGTTTCAGTGGTTCCCATGCAACAAGTATGGAGTCTCATGCAGTTCAACTAATTTCATAAGAATCAAAGCAATTCTGGGGAAAATTAGCAGAGTTAGAGGACAATTAAAAATCCCCATTGATTTAAATGGGGATTTTGTTAACCCCTTTATTTCAAATTGCCAAAGAGGGACACTTGTGCTTTAGGGGGTTTTCTGGTGGGTGGCGCATTACCAGGAATTTTTAAGCTATTTCATGACCAATTGACACCTCCTTGTATAACCTAATAAATGTTTTAGAACAAGACCAAAGTATTTTATTTACACAGACTAATTTATACACACATATGCAGACATTTAAACAAACAAGAATGTGAGTTTTATTGCTGTAGAGCAATATTATACACTTATATACACACCACAGAGTCTGATCTCCTAAACACAGGGACACCAGGGTGATACATTTATATACACACCACACAGTCTGATCTCCTAAACACAGGGACACCAGGGTGATACACTTATATACATACCACACAGTCTGATCTCCTACACACAGGGACACCAGGGTGATACACTTATATACACACCACACAGTCTGATCTCCTAAACACAGGGACACCAGGGTGATACACTTCTATACACACCACACAGTCTGATCTCCTAAACACAGGGACACCAGGGTGATACACTTATATACACACCACAGAGTCTGATCTCCTAAACACAGGGACACCAGGGTGATACACTTATATATATACACACCACACAGTCTGATCTCCTAAACACAGGGACACCAGGGTGATACACTTCTATACACATCACACAGTCTGATCTCCTAAACACAGGGACACCAGGGTGATACACTTCTATACACACCACACAGTCTGATCTCCTAAACACAGGGACACCAGGGTGATACACTTATATACACACCACACAGTCTGATCTCCTACACACAGGGACACCAGGGTGATCCACTTATATACACACCGCACAGTCTGATCTCCTAAACACAGGGACACCAGGGTGATACACTTAGATACATACCACACAGTTTGATCTCCTAAACACAGGGACACCAGGGTGATACATTTATATACACACCACACAGTCTGATCTCCTAAACACAGGGTCACCAGGGTGGGAAAGAGGGATTCTGGTCTTGAAGAGGGACACTTGGGAGGTATGCCCCATCATGTGTAACAGATGGTATAGACAGAAGTTCATCACACAGCAGCCAGTAATATCTTTCTATTTGATTTGCATTGTAACAGCTGTTTCCTGTATTTGCTGTTCACCTGACTAATGTACAAAGGACAAATTCCTAAGCAAGTCCTTCTGTTAAAGGGATAGTAATACTTATTACTAATCCCTATATTAAAGTCATATCTATATATATAAAAGAGAGAGACTCATTGCATAATTTATGTCTCCTCAGGAGACACACACATAGAAGAGAATGGCTCATTACATAATTTATGTCTCCACAGGAGACACACACAACCAGGGGTAGCAATAAGGAGGAGTTACTGCTCCCACTGGTTAATTCAATGGGGGCGTGATTTTCACAGGAGTTGCAGTACTGCAGGGAGTTGGCTCGCCCCCACTCTCCACCATGAAAGGGCACCAGAGAATTGACAGGGCTTAGTATTCAAGGGCTAGCACTGGGCGGAGCAAAGCCACGCAAACCAATAAAAGGCATCAGGAAGTAGCCCTGTCAAAATGTCACCAGCAATAGCACGGGCACCGTGATACACAGCACCAAACAAACACACACACAGCATCAAACACACACACATAGCACCAAACATAGCATAAAATACATGCACACAGCATCAAATACACACACAGCATCACACACATATACACAGCATCATACACACACACACACACACAGCATCAAACACACTGTTACAGTTTGTTAAGACTCTCAGACACAGAGTCAGGTAAAAACACAACTTTACTGAAAAGTTTAAGATAACCCTATTGGGTAGCATACACATATAACATAGCAATTTACAAAGTAGCATTAGACTAGGTACAATGAATGAGAAGTAGGCTTTACCGGCCTTGCCAATACCGGGTAAGGCAACCTAGGTGGCACGAGATGGACAAGGTTCTACCGGCCTTACCAATATACCGGGCAAGGCAGCCAGGAGGCTAGGACAACGAATGGTGTAGGCTCTACCGGCCTTGCCAATATACCGGACAAGGCAGCCTGGAGACTGGTACAACGAATAGTGTAGGCTCTACCGGCCCTACCAATATACCGGGCAAGGCAGCCTTGGGACTGAGACAGCAAGGATGGAGGCTTTACCGGCCTTGCCAATACCAGGTAAGGCAACCCAAAGTTGGTAACCAGAGGAATAGGTTCTACCGGCCTTACCAATATACCGGGCAAGGCAGCCTGTACTGCGGGACAGGATGGCAGCAGCTAAGGTCTCGGTGACTGGCTAGGTGGATAGACCAGTCACCTAGGATGATTGACTGAGGTCCACAGGATAGTCAGTAATGCTGAAGCAAACCAGAAAAGGGCAGCGGAGACACAGTCTCGACCGGTGCAGATAGATATTGCAACAAGCAGCCGGTAAATACAAGGAGCGAACCAGCATCCGCGTACTGGGGAAAACAACCAATCAACTGGTGCTGTCTAGTACAGAACAGCAACCGGTTACATGGAGCAAACCAGTACCGCGTACTGGAATGACAGGAGGATCTCCGGAGCTATCTAGGACTGAATAGCAGCCGGTAAACACGGAGCGAATCAGTACCCGCGTACTGGAATAACACAACCAGCACCGGTGCTATAGATGACAATGAGCAACCGGTATATACGTGAAGCGAACCAGTACCCGCGTACTGGAGTAACCCAGATCTCTACCGGTGAGACACTACCCGGTAATGTGGAGCGAACCAGTACCCGCGTACTGGAGAGAGGAACAAGTGAATGAAAATGTCCCAGGCGACTGAAGGAGACAAGCAGATTGCAGGCTATCCAGGAGCAGGAACCCAGCCGAGAATGGACAGGAAACAGATCTACGGGCAGACAACCGGATCAGGAACGGTGGCAGGAAACAGCAGCAGGAACAGCAACCTCAACCGGATCTGGAACGGATGCAGGAACCGGGGAACTGGTGATCAGGAACTCTGGCGATCACAGACGAGCAGGAACAGAGAAATGGCCCAGGAACTCAATGCAAGTGCAAGCAGCATAGAGACAACACGAAAGGGCAACCAAAGGGTGCCAAGCTCAGTCTAAATATGCAATGCAGGGTGGGCTGAAGGCAGACAGCCAATGGAGTGCCCTCTTCAGGTAACTGACAAAGAAAGGCAGCAATCTCACACACACACACACACACACACACACACACACACACACACACACACACACACACACACACACACACACACACACACACACACACACACACACACACACACACACACACACACACACACACACACACAGCATCAAATACACAGTGCCATAAAGGGATCCCACACATTGCAACCCAGTGTATGGGATTCCTTTCTGGCAATCAAAGGGTTAAGGCTGTAACTGTGTTTCTGCTGCACTTCTACTAATGACTACAGGTTTACACCACACGGTGTGATCTCCTCCAACAAAATAACAGCCAAATAACTCTTACTTCACTTGATTCCCTTCCCTACAACCTTTCCTACCTGCACAGAGCCATGTCTGCTGGTTGCCTAGCAACCACCCCACCTCCTCCACTATACAGGAAGTTGTGCTGATGGGAGAAATACACTGACCTGCTCTGTGTGTCATCACATAGGACTCAAGACCACTGTTGCTGTATGTATGTCTCACACTATGGGGACACTGTGTAAGTCTCAGTATGGAATGTGTATGTGCGTCAATATGGGTTGCGTATGTGTGTCTAAGTATGACATGTATGTGTGTCTGTCACTATGAGATCTGTATATGTGTCTCAGTGTGGAATGTGTCTCAGTATGGAATATATATATATATGTGTGTGTGTATCTCACTATGAGATCTGTATATGTGTCTCAGTGTGGAATGTGTCTCAGTATGGAATATATGTGTGTGTGTGTGTGTGTGTGTATGTCACTATGAGATCTGTATGTGTGTCTCAGTATGGAAGGTGTGTGTCTGTCTCACTATGAAATCTGTATTTGTGTCTCAGTTAGGGTTGCCACCTTTTTTAAAAAAAAAATACCGGCCATGGCATTCCCTCCATAGACTTAACATTGGACAGAAGCCAATTTTTTACCGGCCTGCCGGTAAAATACCGGCTGGGTGGCAACCCTAGTCTCAGTATGGAATGTGTGTGTGTGTGTGTGTGTGTGTGTGTGTGTGTGTGTGTGTGTGTGTGTGTGTGTGTGTGTGTGTGTCTCGCTATGAGATCTGTATATGTGTCTCAGTGTGGAATGTGTGTGTGTCTCAGTATGGAATATGTATGTGTGTATGTCTCACTATGAGATCTGTATGTGTGTCTCATTATGGAATGTGTGTATCTCACTATGGGATATGTGTGTCTTACTACGGCGTGTGTCACTATGGCATGTGTATGTATGTGTGTGTGTGTGTGTGTGTGTGTGTCTCACTATGGCCATAGCTGGGAACTTTTGAAATACCATCACTCACAGATCTGATATTAACCCTTGAAGCCCAGTGGGGAAAAAAAGAGTACATTGCATTAACTGTTTCACTGCCAGAGGGGTAGGCAATGCATTGCAAATTAATAACAAATATACACATATGGATGGTTATATGTGTGTGTATGCCTCGCTATGAGATGTGTATATGTGTGTATTTCACTATGGGATGTGTGTGTGTGTGTCACTATGCCATGTGTATGGGTGTGTGTCTCTGCATGGGATGTGTATCTCTCTGTCTCACTATAGGCTGTGCGTGTGTGTGTCTCACTATGGGATGTGTATATGTGTGTGTCTCACTATGGTGGGTGTGTGTGTCTCACTATGGTGGGGGTAGGGTGACCACATTTCCCTTCTGCCATTCCGGGACGTGGTCACCCTAGTTGCCCCTTCATGCCCTACCTTGAGTCCCTGGTGGTCCAGCGGCATGGAAAGCGCTCTGTGCCTCCTCCGGCACAGAGCTGAAGCTCCCGCATGCTGTGCTCTGTAATGCAGAGCGCTGGGAGATGATGTCATCTCCCAGCGCTCTGTATTACTAGAGCGCTTGCCTCCAGATCAGGTAAGCTGCATTGCCGCCCTGGATGTCAGCATGCAAGCGGTGTGTCATATCATGGACGCCGCGAGGGAGCGCTGATTTATGCTACCAAGCGCTCCCTCGCGGCGTCCATGATGTGACACACCGCTTGCAGGCTGACATCCAGGGCGGCTTGGCTTCATTCCGGGACACTTCATTGTCCCGGTTGAAGATGACCCGGGACGCGGGACATAGCCCTGAAATAAGGGACAGTCCCGGACGTTCCGGGACCCGTGGTCACCCTAGGTGGGGGTGTGGGTCTGTATGGGATGTGTGTATGTGTGTGTCTCACATAGGCATGTGTGTGTGTGTGTGTGTGTCTCTGTATGGGCTGTGTATGTGTGTGCTCACTATGGAGTGTGTGTGTCTCTGTATGGGATGTGTACGTGTTTGTGTGTGTCAGTATGGCGGGTGTGTGTGTCACTATGGCATGTGTGTGTGTGTGTGTGTCTCTTCATGGCATGTGTGTGTCTCACTACGGGATGTGTATATTTGTGTCACTATGGCATGTGTGTCTCACTATGGGATGTATGTGTGTGTGTGTGTGTGTGTGTGTGTGTGTCACTATGGTGTGTGTGTGTCTCACTATGGCGTGTGTGTGTCTGTGTATATGTGTGTCACTATGGCATGTGTGTCTCACTATGGGATGTGTGTGTGTGTGTCTCAGTATGGGATGTGTGTGTCACATTATGGGGACACTATGGAAGTGCAAGTCAGCTGGGGGGGGCGGACAGCTAAAACAGAACGTGATCACATGCATTTTACAGAACTTTCATAAACAAAAACAGACGGGCAACGCCGTCCCACACTGCTAGTTAATAATAAACGTATTGCCCCCAGTGTCATCTCTCAAACCTTCATGGTTTGAGATATAATCGCTCCTAAAATTGCTCTCTCCCTCCCCCTTCCCCGTAGTCAGCGTTGTAGCTGACTGAAGGGAAATCCGGTCATAGATCATCAGGCGTCTCTGCAGCAGAGCCGCGATCGCATAAAAAAAAAAATAATATTTCACTAAAATGGTCTTCTACGTGTGCTTGCAAACCAAGCACAAACCAAGCACACGTAGAAGACCATTTCAGTGAAAGATTTTCTTTTTATTAACACAATCTTTGCTGTGCTGCAGAGCCGCCTGATGATCATATGACCGGATTTCCCTGCAGTCAGCTAGAACGCTGACTTCAGGGAAGGTGGAGGGAGGGGATAACTTTAGGAGCAATTATCTCTCAAACCATAAAGGTTTGAGAGATGACACTGCGGGCAATACATTTATTTTTAATATGACTAATATAGGGATTAGTAATACTTAAATATTACTATCCCTTTAAAGAGACTGTGACCTTTATTCGAACTTTACATATACTGCAAGTACATAATATGTAAAGTCATATTGCTTATCTTTGTTTCATCATCTATTTTTTAACACTTTTTAAAAAAACTTTTATGTCCCTGACATAACATAGTAACATAGTTTGAGCCTGAAAAAGCCCTGCGGCCATCAAGTTTAGCCCATGCTGTATCACCCCTCTTGATCCAGAGGAATGCAAAAAAACATCAAAGCCATTTCCAGTTAACCCTTTTAGTGCCAGAGGGGTATGCAATGCATTGCTTTGCAATGCGTTGTGTACCCGTCTGGCACAAATAGGGTTAAGCCCCAAATGAGTAAAAAAAAATTCCTTCCTGACTTGATGTGGCAATTGGATATTTCCCTGGATAAACATCCCATCTACTGTGAAATTAACTTCCATAATTATCAGTATTGTTCTGAGCTACAAATGTATCCATTACTATTTTGAAAGCAATTACAGTATCTGCAAGCACATTTTTCATGAGGCAAAGAATTCCATAATTTTACTGCCCTTACTGTAAAAAAAAAAATCCCTACCTTTGTTTTAGTCTAAATTACCTTTCCTATAGTCTTAATGAATGACTTTTTTTCTTTCCTGAGCTCTTTGTGTAAATAGTTCCTCGGAGACTTATTTGTATTGACCAAAACTGTATTCCATATTGTATAAAACATGCTCCTTCAGTTTTTGTTTCCAGGGAGTAATTTCAGGGGAAGCAAGGGTAGTAATACAATTTAACAATGTCACTTCAGACATCAGTGCTCTATATGCTGTGTTTAATAGATAGGAGGAAGGTTTTCTACTCCAGGAATAATGTTGCATGCCTGCTTTCAAGTCCTTGACAGAAAGCTTCCTGGACAAAGATTCAGAGAGCTTAATGTAAAAAATGAAACATATTAAAAATTATAATTCATCCAAAATGAAAAAGGGGAAAAAAAGTATAGTCAATTGGAGTTTACATCCTTTCAACTTGCAGAATAGGAAAAGTCAGGATAAAAGGTTGCTATCTCTTTAAACAAATGAAGTCATCTATTTTAGGGGTATAGCTCCCCTTTAAAGGGATAGTAATGTTTCATAATAAAAGCAGCTCTAGTTAATCATCGTAGTATTTTGATTTTGGAGAGTGTTATTTCAGTACTGTCAGAGTTGTAGTACAAGAGTAATTGAATGACAAAGTATCCCCCTCCCTCCCCTTTTACTGATGTAACACTGTTCAGCCAGATCAGAAGGGAGGTGCCCAGATAGACTGCAGAGAGGGACAATCTTCAATTAAGATAAGGGAAAAACCTGAAAAACTTGTCTAGGGGGGCAGAGCTTTCATTGTTCTCATAGAAAGAAGATTGTCCTCTGCTGTTATCTGTCTGGTCTATGGACTGGATTCCACATCTGAGAAGAGATGGCTTACACTAGGTAAAAGGGGCGGGAGGGGGAAACTTTGCTTGTGAATATCTCTCAAACCATAAAGGTTTGACAGATAAGACTTATATCGTTCTTCATGTTTTTTTTAATGCCTACAAAATAAAGTGAAAACGAAGTATTACTATCCCTTTAACCCTTTGAGTGTCATGCATTGGAGACCCCTTTGGCAATCAAACGGTTAAGACAGTGTAGTAATATATATGAGAAACCAGTTTGCTTTGCACACCAGAGGGGCTCTGAACTGTCTCTGTGTAAATATCATAATCTTCTTTGTCCATCAGACCTCCCCAGTGAATTCCAGAGCGTGCTAGGCGACTTCAAGAATTATCACTGCGAGGAGAAGTATAGGAAACACATAGCAATAAAAGGGTTAACAGGTCCATCTCTGGTAGGATTATGCTCACAACTCTCACATCCTGAAAGCAGACCTAATAAAGTAACACTAAAGTTCTCTTGTCCTCAGCATTATTCCAAACTGACCCTTTGAGTACCAGAAAGGTACTCAACGCCTTGCTCTGCTGGTGATCAGAAATCCATGCAAACATTGGGGGCACTATGAATATGTCGCCCTCTATTGGGCGAACAACGCAAACTAAACATGTCGCTTTCATGATAAGGGCCACATGAGAATCTCGCCTGCATCTAAAGGGTGAGATTCCATACTTCCCAACATTTCACATGGGCAAAGAGAGACACTTGTGTTTTAGGTGTTGTTGCTGGGGGTCTGGATGGTTGGTGGGGCATTACTGATAATATTTAGGTTACTTCATGATAACTCTTTGTGTAACTGATTAAATCATATGGAGTAAGACCGAAGTATATTATTTACACAGACTATTTTATACACGCATATACTGACGTCTACACAACCGTTAATGTGAGTTTTATTGATGTGGAGCAGTGTGATATACTTCTATACACCACACAGTCTGATCTCCTAAACACAGGGACACCAGGGTGATACACTTCTATACACACCACACAGTCTGATCTCCTAAACACAGGGACACTAGGGTGATATACTTATATACACACCGCACAGTCTGATCTCCTAAACACAGGGACACCAGGGTGATACACTTCTATACAAACCACACAGTCTGATCTCCTAAACACAGGGATACCAGGGTGATATACTTATATACACACCGCACAGTCTGATCTCCTAAACACAGGGACACCAGGGTGATACACTTCTATACAAACCACACAGTCTGATCTCCTAAACACAGGGATACCAGGGTGATATACTTATATACACACCGCACAGTCTGATCTCCTAAACACAGGGACACCAGGGTGATACACTTCTATACAAACCACACAGTCTGATCTACTAAACACAGGGACACCAGGGTGATACACTTATATACACACCACACAGTCTGATCTCCTAAACACAGGGACACCAGGGTGATACACTTATATACACACCACACAGTCTGATCTCCTAACACAGGGACACCAGGGTAATGCACTTCTATACACACACCACACAGTCTGATCTCCTAAACACAGGGACACCAGGGTGATACACTTCTATACACACCACACAGTCTGATCTCCTAAACACAGGGACACCAGGGTGATGCATTTCTATACACACCACACAGTCTGATCTCCTAAACACAGGGACACCAGGGTGATACACTTATATACACACCACACAGTCTGATCTCCTACACACAGCGGCACCAGGGTGATACACTTCTATACACATCACACAGTCTGATCCCCTAAACACAGGAACACCAGGGTGATACACTTATATACACACCATACAGTCTGATCTCCTAAACACAGGGACACCAGGGTGATACACTTATATATACACCACACAATCTGATCTCCTAAACACAGGGACACCAGGGTGATACATTTATATACACACCACACAGTCTGGTCTCCTAAACACAGGGACACCAGGGTGATACACTTATATATACACACCACACAGTCTGTTCTCCTAAACACAGGGACACCAGGGTGATACACTTCTATACACACCTCACAGTGTGATCTCCTAAACACAGGGGCACCAGGGTGATACACTTATATACACACCACACAGTCTGGTCTCCTAAACACAGGGACACCAGGGTGATACACTTATATATACACACCACACAGTCTGTTCTCCTAAACACAGGGACACCAGGGTGATACACTTATATACACACCACACAGTCTGATCTCCTAAACACAGGGACACCAGGGTGATGCACTTATATACACACCACACAGTCTGATCCCCTAAACACAGGGACACCAGGGTGATACACTTATATACACACCACACAGTCTGATCTCCTAAACACAGGGACACCAGGGTGATACACTTATATACACACCACACAGTCTGATCTCCTAAACACAGGGACACCAGGGTGATACACTTATATACACACCGCACAGTCTGATCTCCTAAACACAGGGACACCAGGGTGATACACTTATATACACACCGCACGGTCTGATCCCCTAAACACAGGGACACCAGGGTGATACACTTATATACACACCGCACGGTCTGATCTCCTAAACACAGGGACACCAGGGTGATACACTTATATACACACCGCACGGTCTGATCCCCTAAACACAGGGACACCAGGGTGATACACTTATATACACACTGCACGGTCTGATCTCCTAAACACAGGGACACCAGGGTGATACACTTATATACACACCGCACGGTCTGATCTCCTAAACAAAGGGACACCAGGGTGATACACTTATATACACACCGCACGGTCTGATCTCCTAAACACAGGGACACCAGGGTGATACACTTATATACACACCACACAGTCTGATCTCCTAAACACAGGGACACCAGGGTGATACACTCCTATACACACCACACAGTCTGATCTCCTAAACACAGGGACACCAGGGTGATACACTCCTATACACACCACACAGTCTGATCTCCTAAACACAGGGACACCAGGGTGATACACTTATATACACACCACACAGTCTGATCTCCTAAACACAGGGACACCAAGGTGATACACTTCTATACACACCACACAGTCTGATCTCCTAAACACAGGGACACCAGGGTGATACACTTCTATACACACCACACAGTCTGATCTCCTAAACACAGGGACACCAGGGTGATACACTTCTATACACATCACACAGTCTGATCTCCTAAACACAAGGACACCAGGGTGATACAGTTATATACACACCACACAGTCTGATCTCCTAAACACAGTGACACCAAGGTGATACACTTATATACACACCATACAGTCTGATCTCCTAACGGATGTAAGCATCACATTGAAACATTTAAACAATGTATTACGTGGGTACTCTCCTCTATTTAGTCATAGCGATCGGACCACATATGTGTATTAATGAGGACTTAACCCTCCAAGTACCAGAGCAGCACACCATTGACTCACAAGCACAGCAGCAGCGATATAAGGCAGTGCACCGTGTGACACCTCCACTCCATTGTGTCTGTCACAGACTGTGGCCATTTCTTCTGCTGCTGTGCTTGTGAGTCAATGATGTGCCACTCTGGTACTTGGAGGGTTAAGTTCTCATTAATACACACATGTGGTCCGATTGCTAAATAGACCAGAGTACCCACATGATACACTGAAACATTTCAACAATGTGATGCTTTCATCCGTGAATGAGAATCTCACCCTTCTGACGCTGGCGAGATTATCATGTCACCGTTTTCATGCTGACGACCTACCCAGTCATTGTCTGACCCCTCCCCCCAGCCTAGTTCCTTTGGTAATTACTGTCCCCAGACACACTGGCTGACCCCACCCCCCTCGGTTCCACTGGTAATTACAGTAGATACACATTCTGCCCCCCCCCCCGAGTAGTTTCACAGTCCAGCACAGATCCCCACACCCATTGTCTGAGCTCCAGCTTGATCCTACTGGTCAGCACAGATCCCCACACCCATTGTCTGACCTCCAGCTTGGTCCTACTGGTCAGCACAGATCCCAACACCCATTCTCTGAGCTCCAGCTTGGTTCTACTGCTCATCACAGATCCCCACACACATTATCTGAGCTCCAGCTTGGGCCTACTGGTCAGCACAGATCCCTAAACACATTGTCTGAGCTCCAGCTTAGTCCTACTGGTCAGCACAGATCCCCACACACATTGTCTGAGCTCCAGCTTAGTCCTACTGGTCAGCACAGATCCCCACACACATTGTCTGACCCTCAGCTTGGTTCTACAGATCAGCACAGATCCCCACACACAACTGACCCCCAGCTTGGTTCTACAGGTCAGCACAGATTCCCAGACACATTGTCTGACCCTCAGCTTGGTTCTACAGGTCAGCACAGATCCCCACACACATTGTCTGACCCCTAGCTTGGTTCTACAGGTCAGCACAGATTCCCACACACATTGTCTGAGCTCCAGTTTGGTTCTACTGGTCATCACAGATCCCTACACACATTGTCTGAGCTCCAGCTTGGGCCTACTGGTCAGCACAGATCCCCACACACATTGTCCGAGCTCCAGCTTGGTTCTTCTGGTCATCACAGATCCCCACACACATTGTCTGAGCTCCAGCTTGGGCCTACTGGTCAGCACAGATCCCTACACACAATGTCTGAGCTCCAGCTTGGTCCTACTGGTCAGCACAGATCCCCACACACATTGTCTGACCCCCAGTTTGGTTCTACAGGTCAGCACAGATTCCCACACACATTCTCTGAGCTCCAGCTTGGTTTTACTGGTCAGCACAGATCCCCACACGCATTGTCTGAGCTTCTACTTGGTTCTACTGGTCAGCACAGATCCCCACACACACATTGTCTGAGCTCCAGCTTGGTTCTACTGGTCAGCACAGATCCCCACACACATTGTCTGGCCCCCAGCCTGGTCCTACTGGTCAGCACAGATTCCCACCACATTGTCTGAACCCCAGCTTGGTCCTACTGGTCAGCACAGATTCCCACACACATTGTCTAACCCCCAGCTTGGTCCTACTGGTCAGAACAGATTCCGACACACATTGTCTGACCCCCAGCTTG
Organism: Rhinophrynus dorsalis; assembly: GCA_037306005.1. Lineage (NCBI taxonomy): Eukaryota > Metazoa > Chordata > Amphibia > Anura > Rhinophrynidae > Rhinophrynus > Rhinophrynus dorsalis. The sequence continues at coordinate 117,084,284 of CM074728.1, read as the reverse complement.
GTTCTACTGGTAGGCACAGATGCCCACACACATTGTCTGACCCTCCTGCGCTATTTAAGGCATCCTCTCTCTCACCTGATAATTCTGAATTGTATTAAGGTGACCTCAGAGCGATGTGGACGTACTAGGTAGGAGGGATGATGCCGCGGCACTGCTCCACCATGGTGCTGCATGAAGTGGAGAGAAGGACAGGGTCTCCACAGTGTGCTTAAGTCCTCCAATCCCCACCTCCCCAAAAAAAGATACTGTAGTCTAGATGCCTGGGGTCCCCTTTTGACACAGCAGCCTCTGTGTCCACTGCAGGGAGGCAGTCTCCGTTGGTTGGCCAGGCCCAATATATGGGTACTCACTGTGCCCCACGATTGGTGCTCCTGGGCCTCCATTCACTGTTACAGTCCAATTTCCCCTTTCTCAAATGTCCCTTCGTAATATCTAGCTTTTTCCTTACTGTTTACTTTTGATTTGTTCACTGGTTACTTTTGTCACAAGCAGAGCCCTGTTGGGGTGGGGAGGAGGATTGAGAAAATGAAGGAGCATGTTCGGTGTTTGCTCTCACTGCATCAGTGATCAAGGGGGAGGGGATACATGCACCCTTCCTTCTACTTTGCTTCTGGTGCAGTGTGCCCTTGCTATCTGAAGATGGTGCTTACTGTGCTATGCATACCTGGGTCTAACACTGAGACACCGGGTTTAGACCAAAGACTTAGTGATATCTGTAAGGCAGAGGGAGAAGTCCTGCTTGTCTTGTGTGTGTCCATGTAGTGATATCTATAAGGCAGAGGGAGAAGTCCTACTTGTCTTGTGTGTGTTCATACAGTGATATCTGTAAGGCAGAGGGAGAAGTCCTGCTTGTCTTGTGTGTGTCCATGTAGTGATATCTATAAGGCAGAGGGAGAAGTCCTACTTGTCTTGTGTGTGTTCATACAGTGATATCTGTAAGGCAGATGGAGAAGTCCTGCTTGTCTTGTGTGTGATCATTCAGTGATATCTGTAAGGCAGAGGGACAAGTCCTGCTTGTCTTGTGTGTGTTCATACAGTGATATCTGTAAGGCAGAGGGAGAAGTCCTGCTAGTCTTGTGTGTGTTCATACAGTGATAGCTGTAAGGCAGAGGGAGAAGTCCTGCTAATCTTGTGTGTGTGTTCATGCAGTGATATATATATTTACTTTTTTGGATATTAATGTCTCCTTGAAGACTGATTGGAGCTCCTTTTGATTACAGAGATCAGGGACGTATCTCAGATAACATATATTACGAGAAATGTAAGGTTAAAATTTACAATATCTCAGGATCAGCCCAGTTTGAAAGATTCAGATATATGTTATATGTATATTTGGATTATGCTGAACATCTACTTATTTTTGATTGTAACAGTAAGAAGTGATTTTATCAGCTAATTCGCTGGATTCCATTTCAGTTGATTAGTTTATCACTAAATGTATCTCCAGATTTCTGCATACAACAGGAATCTCTTAAAGCAGAGCAATGTGTTGTGTACCTCTGGCACTCTAATGGTTAAATATAAAATATTCTTCACCGTCCGTGGAAACCAAACCAATAATTTGCTACTGCTCCAGCGTCTGAACTAGATTAGCAAGTTATAGTTTTACAAGAATGCGTGACTTGTTACAGACAATTGTTAGGGTCCCTTTTCATTTTTATTAAACAGGATCCATCCCAGACAGGGGTCCGGAACCTAAAATGTCTTGCCGTTGTCCTGGAGATGAAAGACTTGCTTCGGAATGACGCTTGGGGAGGTGGATAGAAGATAATTGGTATGAGGCAAACAAAATAGGCCAACATTATCCCATTTAATTCAGGAGCCAGCTGATGTTCTCACATACAAGTAAAAAACACAAAGCTCTTTTGTATAAAGTATAACATTTCATTGTTACACTATCTTTGTAAGAATACTGGGGCAAATGTAGTAAACAAAAGAGGAGCAAGTCTGAAAAATCCAACTGCACCATGGATAATTGATAAACATCCCTTAAATGCCTGAAAAGTCTCCAATACATGGCTTCACAATATGATAGAGAGTTTTGGAGACCTCTCTAGCATTGAAGGAGTTAAAAAAAACCATTTAACCCCTTAAGGACAGGTGACTGTCCTGGCAAGTCACATACCCCTACGGGAAAACTGTAACATACCTCCCAAATGTCCATCTTTAGGAGGGACAGTACCTCTTTTAAACCCAAATCACTCTGTCCCTCTTTCCCACCCTGATGACAGAAATCCTTCACTGAAATGGTCTTCTACATGTGCTTGGTTTGTGCTTGGTTTGCAAGCACACATAGAAGACCATTTCAGTGAAGGATTTCCGGTTCTATAACACGATCTCAGCACTGCTGCGGAGCCACCGCCGGTCCCGGGACCAGATTCCCCTGCCGTCAGCTAGAATTCTGAATTCAAGGGAGAGGGAACTTTGAAAGCGGATTCCAATTTTTAAGGACTTCAACATGGGGAATAGAAAAATGAAGTATTACTATCCCTTTAAAGGGATAGTAATGTTTCATAATAAAATCAGCTCTAATGAATCATCATAGTATTTGGACTTTGGAGAGTGTTATTTCAGTTCTGTCAGTTCTGTCCCCCTCCCACCCCTTTTACTGATGTAACACTGCTCAGCCAGATCAGAGGGGAGGTGCCCAGGTAGACTGCAGAGAGGGACAATCTTCAATTAAGATAAAGGAAAAACCTGAAAAACTTGTCAAGGGGGGCAGGGCTTTCATTGTTCTCATAGGAAGAAGATTGTCCCCTGCTGTTATCTGTCTGGTCTATGGACTGCATTCCACATCTGAGAAGAGATGGCTTACACTAGGTAAAAGGGGCGGGAGGGGAAACTTTGCTTGTGAAAATCTCGTTCTTCATGTTTTTTTTAATGCCTACAAAATAAAATGAAGATAAAACGAAGTATTACTATCCCTTTAAGGGACTAAATTAGGGTGGCCACGCGTCCCAGAATGCCTGAGACTGTCCTTAAATTGTGTGCTGTGTCCCTCCTCCCGAATCATCCCCCATTGGGACAATAAAGAGTCCCGGAACTTAACCCTTTGAGTGCCAGAGGGGTACATAACACATAACTCCCAAGTGTCCCTCTTTGAGATCCAAATCCCTCTGTCCCTCTTTCAAACCCTGGTGTTCCTGGTTTTAGATCAGACTGTGTGGTGTGTGTATATAAGTGTATCACCCTGGTGTCCCTCTGTTTAGGAGATCAGACTGTGTGGTGTGTATATAAGTGTATCACCCTGGTGTCCCTGTGTTTAGGAGATCAGACTGTGTGGTGTGTATATAAGTGTATCACCCTGGTGTCCCTCTGTTTAGGAGATCAGACTGTGTGGTGTGTATATAAGTGTATCACCCTGGTGTCCCTGTATTTAGGAGATCAGACTGTGTGGTGTGTATAGAAGTGTATCACCCTGGTGTCCCTGTGTTTAGGAGATCAGACTGTGTGGTGTGTATATAAGTGTATCACCCTGGTGTCCCTGTGTTTAGGAGATCAGACTGTGTGGTGTGTATATATAAGTTTATCACCCTGGTGTCCCTGTGTTTAGGAGATCAGACTGTGTGGTGTGTATATATAAGTGTATCACCCTGGTGTCCCTGTGTTTACGAGTTCAGACTGTGTGGTGTGTATATAAGTGTATCACCCTGGTGTCCCTGTGTTTAGGAGATCAGACTGTGTGGTGTGTATAGAAGTGTATCACCCTGGTGTCCCTGTGTTTAGGAGATCAGACTGTGTGGTGTGTATAGAAGTGTATCACCCTGATCTCCCTGTGTTTAGGTGATCAGACTGTGTGGTGTGTATAGAAGTGTATCACCCTGATCTCTCTGTGTATAGGAGATCAGACTGTGTGGTGTGTATATAAGTGTATCACCCTGGTGTCCCTGTGTTTAGATCAGACTGTGTGGTGTGTATATAAGTGTATCACCCTGGCGTCCCTGTGTTTATGAGATCAGACTGTGTGTATATATTAGTGTATCACATTGCTCCAAAGTCATAAAACTCACATTAATGAGTGTTTAAATGTCAGTATATATGTTTATAAATTAGTCTGTGTAAATAAACTTCTTTGGTGTTGCTCTAGATCATTTATTAAGTTACAGAAAGGGGTGTAAATAGGTCATGAAATCACCTATAAATTCTTGGTAATATGCACCCACAAGCTATGCCCCCAGTATCACCCCCTAAAACAAAAGGGTCCCTCTTTGGCAATTTGAAATGTTGAGAAGTCTGGCAACGCATTAGAAAGCAATGCATTGTGTACCCCTCTGGCACTCAGAGGTTTAACACAGCCTATAGTAAGCCCTATTCTGCCTGCCAGTGGTGCCAGCTCAGTCACAGCCTGTTGTAAGCAACATGCACGCTGCACTCACCACCACCAGCCAATGAAAGGGAGAGTATTTGCACAGTGTTCCTCTCCTCATTGGCTGGCTGGTGTGTGCATGTGAGGTGGTACGTATGCTGCCCGGTGCACGCCATTAATGTTGTGACTGTGAGTGAGATACAAGTGAGTGTGTCTGGGAGCAGTGACAGGCGGCTGCAGGACAGTAGTTACAGAAGAGGAGGATGGGAAGCACCTTGCAGACCTGCAGTCACAGTGAGACTGAGGCTGTCGCGGCTGAGGCTCCCTCTGGCACTGACTCCCTTTCTGGGTCCTGAGGCTGACACTGAAAGTAAGGGTAACCAGTGACGATCAGACTGAGACTCAGGGTGACCACATGATCCCTAGGTTACAGGGATAATAATATTTAGGTATTACAGTACAACTGAGGCTTGTATATACAGCTGTATAACGATGTGTATATTCATAGCTTTTTACACTAGATAAGGGACATCTAAGGGGTGGGGTATGATTACCATTTACATATATATTTGAGAGCAATACAAAGAACTATCCAGTGAATTATTTATGCAAAGAGCTGAGCTATGAAAGAGAGGTCATCCATTAAGATTAGAGGAAAAGCAGGGTTTTTTTACAGTAAGGGCAGTAACTCTGTAAATCTTTGCCACAGGATGTTGTACTTTCAGATACTTTTATTGCTTTCAAAAAAGTGATGGATGCCTATCGAGCAGAGAACAATATTGAGAATTATGACAGTTGGCTTCAATGCAGATAGGTTGTTGATCCAGGGAAATATCGGACTGACATCTGGAGTCAGGAATTAATTTTTTTACTCACTTGGAGCTGAATTGGAAATGGCTTAATTTTTTTTTTTTTTTTTTTTCTGCCTTCCTCCGGATCAACAAGGATTAATTGGGCTGGAGGCATGTCTTATTTTTCAGCCTCATCAACTATGTTCCTATGTTGCTTTTCTGGTGAACCACTGTTTTTGCTTTTTTTTTCTGTTTGTGAAAATGTCAGAACATTGATTAACCCTTTGAGTGCCAGATGGATACGCAACACATTTCTTTGCAATGTGTTGCGTACCCCTCTGGCACTGAAAGGGTTAAAAATTAAATTGCGAGTTTATTTTGACACCATACCGGAGGATTACAAACATACCTTTAAATTTTCAAAATGAGCTGACCCTGAAATCTTTGACATATTAACCCTTAAAGTTTCCCATAACATAGATTCTAGGCAATACGTCTCTCTGTGGTCTAATGAAGAGATTCTCCTATCGGTCCTCAAGGAATCATTTACAGGCAGCAATTGGTGATATCACTGCGAAGGTGACCACATATCTCAGATTGCCCAGGATAGTCCGAATTTTAATTGTGTATCCCATGTCCTGGGCAGCCCCCCCCCCCGTCTGGGACAATACAAAGTCCCAGAATGAAGACTTCAGAGCACAGAGTTCTAAACAGTAGAACGATAACAGCCCATTGTCTACTGTGACAGGAAGTGATGCCTCTTCTGGGCTACAACAAAATGGCTTCAGTTCAGAACTCTGAACACTGGAGAACTGAGTCTTGATACTAACATCAAACAGAAGCTGCAGTGCGTTACTGTTGTAGTGTAATGCTAGTCTAAGGCTTTGGGTGTGATGTACATTATCTTGTATCCCCCAACAGGTATTGCTTTATGTCACAGCAGTCAATGCATAGTTCTCTGTAGTGTTTAGGACGCCTGAACTTCTTGAACCTACACAAGACAAGCAGGACATCACCCTCTGTGTTCTGGCACAGGTCTGAAGTCTCCAGGTGCTCCAAATACTCAGTGGGAAAAACGCAATATGCTGTATGCAGCAGGAACAATCTTCTTACTGTGAGAACAATGAAAGCCCTGCCCCACCCTGAAAGGTTTTTCAATTCTTTTTTGCAATTCATCAAACAGTATATGCTAAATGCAATACAGCAAACATTGTACGCCAAACGCAATATGCAGTTCCCCAAACGCTATACACAATACTCAGTGGGAAAAACGCAATATGCTATACGCCATATGCAATGGGCAAAACTGTAGTCCTCAGCAGTTGAAGGGACACAAGCTGCCCATCCTGGTACTAGAGGCTCCTGCGACACATCGCTTCACAAAGTGTTAGAGGAGCCTCTAGCATCCAAAGGGTTAAGTCAGGACCATAAAAATCTCTCTACACACAAAAATAACCTGAAAAGAGTTTCTCATTTGGTGTTATTTTTTATTTGGTTGTTGTTGTTTGCTGCGTCCTGCCCGTTCATTTCTGCAGCTCTTTCTTTTTAGAAGAAATGGGGATCTTAGGAGCAGGAAGCTTAGATCAGATTTGTCTTTTTTTTCTGAATAACTTTAACTTAAAAATGCGTTTCTTCTTCTTCTTTCCATTTGCAGAACCGTTCTTGATCACCAGGTCTTCTGCATACACTGATTCCTTCTCTTTCCTTATATCGATCACTGTATCTGCAGGTGCTGATTTGTTCTCTTTCACTATATCGATCACCGTATCTGCAGGTGTTGATTCGTTCTCTTTCACTATATCGATCACTGTATCTGCAGGTGCTGATTCCTGCTGTTTCACTATATCGATCACCGTATCTGCAGGTGTGGATTCCTGCTGTTTCCCTATATCGATCACCGTATCTGCAGGTGCTGATTCCGACTGTTCCCCTATATCGATCACCGTATCTGTAGGCACTGATTCCTGCTCTTTGTTTGTATCAACAGGAATATCGATGTCTGGAACCTCTGGATCAGTCTGGGTATCGATATCTACAGAGACCGGTTTCTGCTCTGTGTATAACTCAGTCTGAGTTCCAACATCTACAGAGTCTGCTTTCTGCTCTCTGTAATTGTCTCCTTGGACCCCAATACTAACAGTGTTTTCTGTATCTTCCTGCTCTATGTAATCTTCTGCCTGGGTCCCGGCATCTAAAAAGGCTGGCAAAGCTACATAGTGAGGGTACTCCTGGCTTTCATCTTTGGCATGTTTCTTGTAATAATATTGATAAAATACACAGGTCAGCGTGAGAGAAACAGCTAATAATATAGAAAGCACAATTAGCACACTGAATAATGCAATGTGATGCCTCACAAAACTGTGTAAATCCATGCCTTCTCTGCCTTCAGAACTGGAGGTAACGGTGTATTTGATGGTGGCCACTAAATGACTATTCTCCTTTGTGTCACATTTATACGTTAGGTCTTCTTTTCCTCCGTAAACCTCAAGAGTTCTCGATTTATCCGGCAGAACATGAGGAGGTTTGCCTGTAGCAAATACCTTCCACTCATAGGTGAACTGTTTTGCCCATGCCACGGAGAAGCAAGTCATACGCATAGGACCATCTCCTTTATCCGTAAGTTTAGTCCATCCACAATCTGGAGATTGTTGGCATTCTGCAACCCCCACAAGACATCTAGGATGACCATCTGGACACTTATTGGTACGATAGATTTCGTGATATCCGATTCCACAAGTTACAGAACAAGGTCCATAACTAACATCTGTCAAGATATCATTTTCATCAGAAGCTGCTGGAAGCTCCTCCACTCTAGGGTTCCCCCGAATGTGTTCTGGCACAGGTCTGAAGTCTCCAGGTGCTGGTTTCAATGCCAGAAATAAAATCAAGTACATCCACCACAACATTGTAGTCACTGGACAAGCAATTGCACTCCACTAGTTGTGTTTAGTAACTGATGACTGATGCTTGACACACTGCCTTATATTCACATTCTCCAGACCTGCATTACTATGGAACACTGTGATGTCACAGTGCCATTTCAACCACAGAGTTCTATACTGTTACCTGAGTTCTACTGCCTGTCCCACTACATGATTCACAGTTCTGTTCTGTTTGAGACTAAGGATCTTGCAGTCTCATTAACCATTTCAGTGCCAGGGTCTTGGGGACTTTCTGTACCCTGCTGCCAGGACACTTTTTCACCTCTTTGCTTGCCGTCATTTAAATATGATTTCCGTTGGTAACTTTCTAGTTTAATAAAGAAAACTATATAATTTTTTTTCTCTGTCATCCAATACAGGTTACTGGTAACTCTGCGAGGCGTCAGCCCCTTTAAGTAGACAGGAACATTCTCCAAATGTATGCAGGGGGGTGGAGCCTCCCTTCCCTCTCAGGCCCCAGCCCAGCTAGCCATGGATTACTCTCTGAGGTACTCTTTTGATACATGGTAATCTGAAGACAGAAGATCTGCAGGAAAGGTGAGCTACCCTTTGAGTGCTGCAGGTCGACTTGTCCCATAGTGCCCCCTTTGCTGGGCTTGTATTTGGGAGTTCTCATTGCGCACTCCTGCACTCATTGGGTATATATGTGTATGTCTGTTGGGTATTTGGAGCAGGTTTATGTGGTGACTTAACCCTTTGTCTGCTGGTTTGACACGTTTAGTGGGGTTTTCTGACACTTTCCTTACTGGGTTAGTGTTTTCTCAGTATGCACACATGTTCCCTGTATGTTTTTCATATTTTTAACTTGTAGTTTAACTTTTATTAAAATTGTGTACTGCTCCTTTAAGGAGTGCTTTACCGCATAGACACCATTGCTCCATTTACTTTCTATGGGACAACACTGTTTGGGACGTATCTCTGCAACCGCTTCACACAGCAACTTCAGAGTAGGCTCATTTTAATTGTCTACCCTTGCTTTCTCATCCGGGTTATAGTTCAATTGTGTTGGGGGGCTTCGGGCACTGTTTTGGGGTATTTTTTGGAAAAACTACATTTCCCATGAGTGCTTGATTCTCGCCTAATTTTTGATTGGCTCCCGTCGCGGCAGCCATTTTGGGAACTTTTCACAATGAGTATCCTACACAGGGCTTGGACTTTCCTTTTGTTCTCTGCAGATAAACCCTTCGCCTGCCAGAAAAGTCAGTGTGTGGAGGAGAACAGGGTGGAGAGTTTTGGAGGAGGATGGGGTGGATAGTGTGGACAATGTTTGTAGAGTTGGGCAATGTGGAAGTGAGCAGTGTGGGGAGGAAGACAGGGTGGATAGGGTGTGGAGGAGGACAGGGTGGGCAGTGTTGAGTTGGACAGTGTGTGGATGTGGCCAATGTTGAGATGGACAGTGTGGGGAGTGGACAGTGTGTGGGGGGCAGTGTGGAGGTGGTCAGTGTGTGGAGGAGGGCAGGGTGGATAAGGTGTGGAGGAGGACAGGGTGGGCAGTGTGGAGTTGGACAGTGTGGTCAGTGTGGGGGTGGACAATGTGGAGGGGAGCAGTGTGATCAGTGTGGGGGTGGACAGTGTGGAGGTGAGCAGTGTGGCGGTGGACAGTGTGTGGGGGAAGTGTTGAGGTGGACATTGTGGAGGTGGGCAGGGTGGATAGGGTGTGTAGCAGGACAGGTTGGGCAATGTTGAGTTGGACAATGTGTGGATGTGGAGAGTGTGTGGGGGGCAGTGTTGAGGTGGGCAGTGTGGAGGAGGACAAGGTGGATAGGGTGTGGAGGAGGACAGGGTGGGCAGTGTGGAGTTGGACAGTGTGGTCAGTGTGGGGGTGGACAGTGTGGAGGTGAGCAGTGTGGCGGTGGACAGTGTGTGGGGGAAGTGTTGAGGTGGACAATGTGGAGATGGGCAGGGTGGATAGGGTGTGGAGCAGGACAGGGTGGGCAATGTTGAATTGGACGATGTGGACAGTGTGTGGGGGGCAGTGTTGAGGTGGGCAGTGTGGAGGTGGGCAGTGTGTGGAGGAGGACAAGGTGGGAAGTGTAAGTGGACAAAGTGGGCAGTGTGGACAAAGTGGGCAGGGTGGACATTGTGTGAAGGGTGAACAGGGTAGGAGGGTGAGCTTTGTACAGGCAGGTGTGAGGGTGGATAGGGTGTGGGCAGTGTGTGGTGAGGGTGGACAAGGTGTGAGGGTGGACATGGTGTGAAGGGTGAACAGGGTAGGAGGGTGAGCAGTGTGCAGGCAGGGTGTGAGGGTGGATAGGGTGTGGGCAGTGTGTGGTGAGGGTGGACAGCGTGTGGAGGTGGACAGCGTGTGGAGGTGGACAGGGTGTGGACGTGGACAGGGTGTGGACGTGGACAGGGTGTGGACGTGGACAGGGTGTGGATGCGGACAGGGTGTGGAGAAAAAAGAATGTCCCCGGATTTCATTTTAAAAATCTGGTCACCTTACCATAGAGGCCCAGTAACCCCCCACCCTTTGTTTTCTTTTCCTCCTAGCACGCTGGGCCTCCATGGCCGCCATTTTTATCCGTGCCTGGGGACGGTCACCTTAAGGTCACTCTCTCCCAGGCAGTCGCTTGTTTTTTCTTTTTGCCTCCTACGTACAGGGCCGGATTTCCCAATAGGAAGAAGGCAACTGCCCAGAGCTCCAAATTCCGGCCACAATCACATTCTGAATCATGAGTGTGGCTAGAGAAATCTCAATGTCCCTGCACCAGATTTATACTCTTTAGAGGCTATTATTTAACCTCTTGGATGCTAGACAGCTCTGCAACGCATTGAGTTGGAGATCTCACTAGCAATTAAAGGGGTAAAGCTTTTTGTTTTGTTTTGTTTTTCATTGCTTGATTAAGGACAAGTGAATTTTCTGTGCCAGTAAACAGTGGACGGGACTGGAAGCGGGGGTGTGGCCATGAGTGGAGTTAACCCTTTGAGTGCCAGAAGGGTACGCAACACCTTTAAAAGCCATGCGTTGCTTACCCCTCTGGCACTCAAAGGGTTAAAGGCGCATAGACTATCTTGCCTAGGGGACTAGGGATTTAAATCCGGCATTGCCTGCATGTCACATCCGTGGAGTCGGACATGACAGCTGTTAGCAGTTTTATTCAGACTGAAGCAGGCGGAGTCATATACTGAAACCCCTAGCGGTCAGTGATGAGGCAGGACCGTCACAGCTGTCCGGGTATTAAGGACCGGTGATGGTCTTGGCATGTCATGGAATTCTGGGATCGTAGCACGGCTGCAGGCTGTGGCGATCCCAGAATGCAGCTGTGAAAAAAGAAGTTCTGTGGTCCTTTAGAGAGCCCCACCGCTGGACTGCATGGTTCTTTAAGGGATAGTAATATTTCAAAATAATTGCAGCTCCAATTATTCTTTATAGTTTTTGTGCCATGTATAGCGGTATTATCATTCTGTACGATGTGTAGTTCCAGAGTAACTGAATGATACAGTATCCCCCTCCCGCCCCTTTTACCTAGTGTAAACCCCCACTCCTCAGATGTGGAATCTGGTCTCTTGAGCGGACAGATCACAGTGAGGGACAATCTTCTTACTGTGATCATAAGGAAAACCCTGCCCCCATGAAGGAGAAGGACAGGTTTTTCCTTATGCTAACAGAAGATTGTCCCTTGCTGGGATCCATCCAGATGATCTTGTGGTGATTCAATTATCAAACGCTATACAAGAAACGCCAAACACAAAATGCATTGCTCCCTATGCCAAACACTATACTCCAAACACTACACGATAAACATCAAATGCTATATGCAAAGGTCTATACGCCATACGCCGAATGCTAAACTCCAAACGGAAAATGCTATATGCCAAGTGCTATCTGCAATACGTCAAATGCTATATGCTATACGCCAAAACGCAATCTGCAAATAGCCGAACGATATATGCAATTTTTCAAAAGCAATACACCAAACGCTAAACACAATTTGCCAAATGCTATATGCCAAACGCTATATGCAATTCACCAAATGCTATACGTCATTCGCCAAATTGTAATCTCCAAATGCTATATGTCAAACACTATACGCAGTCCGCCAAATGGTATACTCGCTTCATTAAACGGTATATGCCAAACGCGATACGCCAAACGCAATATGCAATTTGACACACGCAATACGCCACACGCAATTCACCAAACTCTATACAACATTTGCCAAACTATATATACGCAATACAACAAAAGCTATACGCAATTCATCAAATGGTATATGCCAATTGCAATACACCAAACACTACACTAATAATTAATTCGCCAAACGCTATAATCCAAATGCTATACACAATTTGCCAAACGCTATAATCCAAACACTATATGCTATTCTCGAGACGCAAAAAGCTGTATGCAATTCGTCAAACAGTATATGCTAAACGCAATACATCAAACATTGTACGCCAAACTCAATATGCAATTCACCAAACGCTATACACAATTCACTAAAAGCAATACGCTAAATGCAATTCGCGAAACTCAATATGCAATTCGCCAAGCTCTGTACGACAAATACTACACGCCAAACATTATACAATTATATGCCATTCGCCAAGAGCTATACGCAAGACACTGTCGCCAGACACTATACACAATAGGAAAACCTCTATACTCAGTGGGAAAAATGCAATATGCTGTATGCAACAGGAACAATCTTCTTACTGTGAGAACAATGATAACCCTGCCCCCCCCTTGAAAGGCTTTTTATTTTATTTTTTTTGCAATTCATCAAACAGTATATGCTAAATACAATACAGCAAACATTGTACGCCAAACGCAATATGCAGTTCCCCAAACGCTATACACAATACTCAGTGGGAAAAACGCAATATGCTATACGCCATTTGTAATGGGCAAAACTGTGTCCTCAGCAGTTGAAGGGACACAAGCTGCCCATCCTGGTACTAGAGGCTCCTGCGACACATCGCTTCACAAAGTGTTAGAGGAGCCTCTAGCATCCAAAGGGTTAAGTCAGGACCATAAAAATCTCTCTACACACAAAAATAACCTGAAAAGAGTTTCTCATTTGGTGTTATTGTTTATTTGGTTGTTGTTGTTTGCTGCGTCCTGCCCGTTCATTTCTGCAGCTCTTTCTTTTTAGCAGAAATGGGGATCTTAGGAGCAGGAAGCTTAGATCAGATTTGTCTTTTTTTTCTGAATAACTTTAACTTAAAAATGCGTTTCTTCTTCTTCTTTCCATTTGCAGAACCGTTCTTGATCACCAGGTCTTCTGCATACACTGATTCCTTCTCTTTCCTTATATCGATCACTGTATCTGCAGGTGCTGATTCGTTCTCTTTCACTATATCGATCACTGTATCTGCAGGTGCTGATTCCTGCTGTTTCACTATATCGATCACCGTATCTGCAGGTGTGGATTCCTGCTGTTTCCCTATATCGATCACCGTATCTGCAGGTGCTGATTCCGACTGTTCCCCTATATCGATCACCGTATCTGTAGGCACTGATTCCTGCTCTTTGTTTGTATCAACAGGAATATCGATGTCTGGAACCTCTGGATCAGTCTGGGTATCGATATCTACAGAGACCGGTTTCTGCTCTGTGTATAAATCAGTCTGAGTTCCAACATCTACAGAGTCTGCTTTCTGCTCTCTGTTATTGTCTCCTTGGATCCCAATACTAACAGTGTTTTCTGTACCTTCCTGTTCTATGTAATCTTCTGCCTGGGTCCCGGCATCTAAAAAGGCTGGCAAAGCTACATAGTGAGGGTACTCCTGGCTTTCATCTTTGGCATGTTTCTTGTAATAATATTGATAAAATACACAGGTCAGCGTGAGAGAAACAGCTAATAATATAGAAAGCACAATTAGCACACTGAATAATGCAATGTGATGCCTCACAAAACTGTGTAAATCCATGCCTTCTCTGCCTTCAGAACTGGAGGTAACGGTGTATTTGATGGTGGCCACTAAATGACTATTCTCCTTTGTGTCACATTTATACGTTAGGTCTTCTTTTCCTCCGTAAACCTCAAGAGTTCTCGATTTATCCGGCAGAACATGAGGAGGTTTGCCTGTAGCAAATACCTTCCACTCATAGGTGAACTGTTTTGCCCATGCCACGGAGAAGCAAGTCATACGCATAGGACCATCTCCTTTATCCGTAAGTTTAGTCCATCCACAATCTGGAGATTGTTGGCATTCTGCAACCCCCACAAGACATCTAGGATGACCATCTGGACACTTATTGGTACGATAGATTTCGTGATATCCGATTCCACAAGTTACAGAACAAGGTCCATAACTAACATCTGTCAAGATATCATTTTCATCAGAAGCTGCTGGAAGCTCCTCCACTCTAGGGTTCCCCCGAATGTGTTCTGGCACAGGTCTGAAGTCTCCAGGTGCTGGTTTCAATGCCAGAAATAAAATCAAGTACATCCACCACAACATTGTAGTCACTGGACAAGCAATTGCACTCCACTAGTTGTGTTTAGTAACTGATGACTGATGCTTGACACACTGCCTTATATTCACATTCTCCAGACCTGCATTACTATGGAACACTGTGATGTCACAGTGCCATTTCAACCACAGAGTTCTATACTGTTACCTGAGTTCTACTGCCTGTCCCACTACATGATTCACAGTTCTGTTCTGTTTGAGACTAAGGATCTTGCAGTCTCATTAACCATTTCAGTGCCAGGGTCTTGGGGACTTTGTGTACCCTGCTGCCAGGACACTTTTTCACCTCTTTGCTTGCCGTCATTTAAATATGATTTCCGTTGGTAACTTTCTAGTTTAATAAAGAAAACTATATAATTTTTTTTCTCTGTCATCCAATACAGGTTACTGGTAACTCTGGGAGGCGTCAGCCCCTTTAAGTAGACAGGAACATTCTCCAAATGTATGCAGGGGGGTGGAGCCTCCCTTCCCTCTCAGGCCCCAGCCCAGCTAGCCATGGATTACTCTCTGAGGTACTCTTTTGATACATGGTAATCTGAAGACAGAAGATCTGCAGGAAAGGTGAGCTACCCTTTGAGTGCTGCAGGTCGACTTGTCCCATAGTGCCCCCTTTGCTGGGCTTGTATTTGGGAGTTCTCATTGCGCACTCCTGCACTCATTGGGTATATATGTGTATGTCTGTTGGGTATTTGGAGCAGGTTTATGTGGTGACTTAACCCTTTGTCTGCTGGTTTGACACGTTTAGTGGGGTTTTCTGACACTTTCCTTACTGGGTTAGTGTTTTCTCAGTATGCACACATGTTCCCTGTATGTTTTTCATATTTTTAACTTGTAGTTTAACTTTTATTAAAATTGTGTACTGCTCCTTTAAGGCGTGCTTTACCGCATAGACACCATTGCTCCATTTACTTTCTATGGGACAACACTGTTTGGGACGTATCGCTGCAACCGCTTCACACAGCAACTTCAGAGTGGGCTCATTTTAATTGTCTACCCTTGCTTTCTCATCCGGGTTATAGTTCAATTGTGTTGGGGGGCTTCGGGCACTGTTTTGGGGTACTTTTTTGGAAAAACTACATTTCCCATGAGTGCTTGATTTGCGCCTAATTTTTGATTGGCTCCCTTCGAGGCAGCCATTTTGGGAACTTTTCGCAATGAGTATCCTACACAGGGCTTGGACTCTCCTTTTGTTCTCTGCAGATTAACCCTTCGCCTGCCAGAAAAGTCAGTGTGTGGAGGAGAACAGGGTGGAGAGTTTTGGAGGAGGATGGGGTGGACAGTGTGGACAATGTTTGTAGAGTTGGGCAATGTGGAAGTGGGCAGTGTGGGGAGGAAGACAGGGTGGATAGGGTGTGGAGCAGGACAGGGTGGGCAGTGTTGAGTTGGACAGTGTGTGGATGTGGCCAATGTTGAGATGGACAGTGTGGGGAGTGGACAGTGTGTGGGGGGCAGTGTGGAGGTGGGCAGTGTGTGGAGGTGGGCAGGGTGGATAGGGTGTGGAGGAGGACAGGGTGGGCAGTGTGGAGTTGGACAGTGTGGTAAGTGTGGGGGTGGACAGTGTGGCGGTGGACAGTGTGTGGGGGAAGTGTTGAGGTGGACAATGTGGAGGTGGGCAGGGTGGATAGGGTGTGGAGCAGGACAGGGTGGGCAATGTTGAGTTGGACAATGTGTGGATGTGGACAGTGTGTGGGGGGCAGTGTTGAAGTGGACAGTGTGGAGGAGGACAAGGTGGATAGGGTGTGGAGGAGGACAGGGTGGGCAGTGTGGAGTTGGACAGTGTGGTCAGTGTGGGGGTGGACAGTGTGGAGGTGAGCAGTGTGGCGGTGGACAGTGTGTGGGGGAAGTGTTGAGGTGGACAATGTGGAGGTGGGCAGGGTGGATAGGGTGTGGAGCAGGACAGGGTGGGCAATGTGTGGATGTGGACAGTGTGTGGGGGGCAGTGTGGAGGTGGGCAGAGTGTGGAGGAGGACAAGGTGGGAAGTGTGCGTAAGCAGACAAAGTGGGCAGGGTGGACAAAGTGGGCAGGGTGGACATTGTGTGAAGGGTGAACAGGGTAGGAGGGTGAGCTTTGTACAGGCAGGTGTGAGGGTGGATAGGGTGTGGGCAGTGTGTGGTGAGGGTGGACAAGGTGTGAGGGTGGACATGGTGTGAAGGGTGAACAGGGTAGGAGGGTGAGCAGTGTGCAGGCAGGGTGTGAGGGTGGATAGGGTGTGGGCGGTGTATGGTGAGGGTGGACAAGGTGTGAGGGTGGACAGAGTGTGGGCGGTATGAGGGTGAACAGAGTCTGGGCAGTGCATGTACAGGGTGTGAAGGTGGATAGAGTGTGGGCAGTGTGTGTGCAGGGTATAAGGGTGTACACAGTGTGGGCAGTGTATGGACAGCGTGTGGAGGTGGACAGGGTGTGGAGAAAAAAGAATGTCCCCGGATTTCATTTAAAAAATCTGGTCACCTTACCATAGAGGCCCAGCAACCCCCCACCCTTTGTTTTCTTTTCCTCCTAGCACGCTGGGCCTCCATGGCCGCCATTTTTATCCGTGCCTGGGGACGGTCACCTTAAGGTCACTCTCTCCCAGGCAGTCGCTTGTTTTCTCTTTTTGCCTCCTACGTACAGGGCCGGATTTCCCAATAGGAAGAAGGCAACTGCCCAGAGCTCCAAATTCCGGCCACAATCACATTCTGAATCATGAGCGTGGCTAGAGAAATATCAATGTCCCTGCACCAGTTTTATACTCTTTAGAGGCTATTATTTAACCCCTTGGATGCTAGACAGCTCTCCAACGCATTGAGTTGGAAATCTCACTAGCAATTAAAGGGGTAAAGCTTTTTTGGGGTTTTTTTTTCATTGCTTGATTAAGGCCAAGTGAATTTTCTGTGCCAGTAAACAGTGGATGGGACTGGGATGACTGGAAGCGGGGGTGGGGCCATGGGTGGAGTTAACCCTTTGAGTGTCAGAAGGGTACGCAACACCTTTAAAAGCCATGCGTTGCTTACCCCTCTGGCACTCAAAGGGTTAAAGGCGCATAGAGTATCTTGCCTAGGGGACTAGGGATTTAAATCCGGCATTGCCTGCATGTCACATCCGTGGAGTCGGACATGACAGCTGTTAGCAGTTTTATTCAGACTGAAGCAGGCGGAGTCATATACTGAAACCCCTAGCGGTCAGTGATGAGGCAGGACCGTCACAGCTGTCCGGGTATTAAGGACCGGTGATGGTCTTGGCATGTCATGGAATTCTGGGATCGTAGCACGGCTGCAGGCTGTGGCCATCCCAGAATGCAGCTGTGAATAAAGAAGTTCTGTGGTCCTTTAGAGAGCCCCACCGCTGGACTGCATGGTTCTTTAAGGGTTAGTAATATTTCAAAATAATTGCAGCTCCAATTATTCTTTATAGTTTTTGTGCCATGTTTAGCGGTATTATCATTCTGTACGATGTGTAGTTCCAGAGTAACTGAATGATAAAGTATCCCCCTCCCGCCCCTTTTACCTAGTGTAAGCCGCCTCCCCTCAGATGTGGAATCTGGTCTCTTGACCGGACAGATCACAGCGAGGGACAATCTTCTTACTGTGATCATAAGGAAAACCCTGCCCCCATGAAGGAGAAGGACAGGTTTTTCCTTATGCTAACAGAAGATTGTCCCTTGCTGCGATCCATCCAGATGATCTTGTGGTGATTCAATTATCAAACGCTATACAAGAAACGCCAAACACAAAATGCATTGCTCCCTATGCCAAACACTATACTCCAAACACTACACGATACACATCAAATGCTATATGCAAAGGTCTATACGCCATACGCCGAATGCTAAACTCCAAACGGAAAATGCTATATGCTATACGCCAAAACGCAATCTGCAAATAGCCGAACGATATATGCAATTTTTCAAAAGCAATACACCAAACGCTAAACACAATTTGCCAAATGCTATATGCCAAACGCTATATGCAATTCACCAAATGCTATACGTCATTCGCGAAATTGTAATCTCCAAATGCTATGTGTCAAACACTATACGCAGTCCGGCAAATGGTATACTCGCTTAATTAAACGGTATATGCCAAACGCGATAAGCCAAACGCAATATGCAATTTGACACACGCAATACGCCACACTCAATTCACCAAACTCTATACAACATTTGCCAAACTATATACGCAATACAACAAAAGCTATACGCAATTCATCAAATGGTATATGCCAATTGCAATACACCAAACACTACACTAATAATTAATTCACCAAACGCTATAATCCAAATGCTATACACAATTTGCCAAACGCTATAATCCAAACACTATATGCTATTCTCGAGACGCAAAAAGCTGTATGCATTTCGTCAAACAGTATATGCTAAACGCAATACATCAAACATTGTACACCAAACTCAATATGCAATTCACCAGACGCTATACACAATTCACTAAAAGCAATACGCTAAATGCAATTCGCCAGACTCAATATGCAATTCGCCAAGCTCTGTACGACAAATACTACACGCCAAACATTATACAACTATATGCCATTCGCCAAGAGCTATACGCAAGACACTGTCGCCAGACACTATACACAATAGGAAAACCTCTATACTCAGTGGGAAAAACGCAATATGCTGTATGCAGCAGGAACAATCTTCTTACTGTGAGAACAATGAAAACCCTGCCCCCCCTTGAAAGGCTTTTCATTTTTTTTTTTTGCAATTCATCAAACAGTATATGCTAAATACAATACAGCAAACATTGTACGCCAAACGCAATATGCAGTTCCCCAAACGCTATACACAATACTCAGTGGGAAAAACGCAATATGCTATACGCCATATGCAATGGGCAAAACTGTAGTCCTCAGCAGTTGAAGGGACACAAGCTGCCCATCCTGGTACTAGAGGCTCCTGCGACACATCGCTTCACAAAGAGTTAGAGAAGCCTCTAGCATCCAAAGGGTTAAGTCAGGACCAGAAAAATCTCTCTACACACAAAAATAACCCTGAAAAGAGTTTCTCATTTGGTGTTATTTTTTATTTGGTTGTTGTTGTTTGCTGCGTCCTGCCCGTTCATTTCTGCAGCTCTTTCTTTTTAGCAGAAATGGGGATCTTAGGAGCAGGAAGCTTAGATCAAAGTTGTCTTTTTTTTCTGCATAACTTTAACTTAAAAATGCGTTTCTTCTTCTTCTTTCCATTTGCAGAACCGTTCTTGATCACCAGGTCTTCTGCATGGTCTGTTTCCTTCTCTTTCCCTATATCGATCACTGTATCTGCAGGTGCTGATTCCTGCTGTTTCACTATATCGATCACTGTATCTGCAGGTGCTGATTCCTGCTGTTTCACTATATCGATCACCGTATCTGCAGGTGCTGATTCCTGCTGTTTCACTATATCGATCACCGTATCTGCAGGTGTGGATTCCTGCTCTTTCCGTATATCGATCACCATATCTGCTGGTGCTGATTCCGACTGTTCCCCTATATCGATCACCGTATCTGTAGGCACTGATTCCTGCTCTTTGTTTGTATCAACAGGAATATCGATGTCTGGAACCTCTGGATCAGTCTGGGTATCGATATCTACAGAGACAGGTTTCTGCTCTGTGTATAACTCAGTCTGAGTTCCAACATCTACAGAGTCTGCTTTCTGCTCTCTGTAATTGTCTCCTTGGACCCCAATACTAACAGTGTTTTCTGTACCTTCCTGTTCTATGAAATCTTCTGCCTGGGTCCCGGCATCTAAAAAGGCTGGCAAAGCTACATAGTGAGGGTACTCCTGGCTTTCATCTTTGGCATGTTTCTTGTAATAATATTGATAAAATACACAGGTCAGTGTGAGAGAAACAGCTAATAATATAGAAAGCACAATTAGCACACTGAATAATGCAATGTGATGCCTCACAAAACTGTGTAAATCCATGCCTTCTCTGCCTTCAGAACTGGAGGTAACGGTGTATTTGATGGTGGCCACTAAATGACTATTCTCCTTTGTGTCACATTTATACGTTAGGTCTTCTTTTCCTCCGTAAACCTCAAGAGTTCTCGATTTTTCCGGCAGAACATGAGGAGGTTTGCCTGTAGCAAATACCTTCCACTCATAGGTGAACTGTTTTGCCGATGCCACGGAGAAGCAAGTCATACGCATAGGACCATCTCCTTTATCCGTAAGTTTAGTCCATCCACAATCTGGAGATTGTTGGCATTCTGCAACTCCCACAAGACATCTAGGATGACCATCTGGACACTTATTGGTACGAAAGATTTCGTGATATCCGATTCCACAAGTTACAGAACAAGGTCCATAACTAACATCTGTCAAGATATCATTTTCATCAGAAGCTGCTGGAAGCTCCTCCACTCTAGGGTTCCCCCGAATGTGTTCTGGCACAGGTCTGAAGTCTCCAGGTGCTGGTTTGAATGCCAGAAATAAAATCAAGTACATCCACCACAACATTGTAGTCACTGGACAAGCAATTGCACTTCACTAGTTGTGTATAGTAACTGATGACTGATGCTTGACACACTGCCTTATATTCACATTCTCCAAACCTGCATTACTATGGAACACTGTGATGTCACAGTGCCATTTCAACCACAGAGTTCTATACTGTTACCTGAGTTCTACTGCCTGTCCCACTACATGATTCACAGATCTGTTCTGTTTGAGACTAAGGATCTTGCAGTCTCATTAACCATTTCAGTGCCAGGGTCTTGGGGACTTTGTGTACCCTGCTGCCAGGACACTTTTTCACCTCTTTGCTTGCCGTCATTTAAATATGATTTCCGTTGGTAACTTTCTAGTTTAATAAAGAAAACTATATAATTTTTTTTCTCTGTCATCCAATACAGGTTACTGGTAACTCTGGGAGGCGTCAGCCCCTTTAAGTAGACAGGAACATTCTCCAAATGTATGCAGGGGGGTGGAGCTTCCCTTCCCTCTCAGGCTGCAGCCCAGCTAGCCACTTCCAGTATTGTTTGTTCCTTTGGTGAGACAACACCAGGTGGAGAACATTCGTTGTTAGTTTTAGTTTCTTTTTTATTTTTCTGTCAGATATGGAATACCACCATTAGGCGGATTACCATGACTGACAAATGTCCTCCAATGTGGCTAGCTCAGTATCCAGGTGCTTTTTGGTGGACCTTAACCCTTTGAGTGCCAGAGGGGTACGAAATGCATTGCAAAGCAATGCATTCTGTACCCCTCTGGCACTCAAAGGGTTAAGCCCTGAGGGGGAAAATCTTGGGTACAAGTGCTTCCCCATGGATTACTCTCTGAGGTAATCTTTTGATACATGGTAATCTGAAGACAGAAGATCTGCAGGAAAGGTGAGCTACCCTTTGAGTGCTGCAGGTCGACTTGTCCCATAGTGCCCCCTTTGCTGGGCTTGTATTTGGGAGTTCTCCTTGCGCACTCCTGCACTCATTGGGTATATATGTGTATGTCTGTTGGGTATTTGGAGCAGGTTTATGTGGTGACTTAACCCTTTGTCTGCTGGTTTGACACGTTTAGTGGGGTTTTCTGACACTTTCCTTACTGGGTTAGTGTTTTCTCAGTATGCACACATGTTCCCTGTATGTTTTTCATATTTTTAACTTGTAGTTTAACTTTTATTAAAATTGTGTACTGCTCCTTTAAGGAGTGCTTTACCGCATAGACACCATTGCTCCATTTACTTTCTATGGGACAACACTGTTTGGGACGTATCGCTGCAACCGCTTCACACAGCAACTTCAGAGTGGGCTCATTTTAATTGTCTACCCTTGCTTTCTCATCTGGGTTATAGTTCAATTGTGTTGGGGGGCTTCGGGCACTGTTTTGGGGTATTTTTTGGAAAAACTACATTTCCCATGAGTGCTTGATTCGCGCCTAATTTTTGATTGGCTCCCGTCGCGGCAGCCATTTTAGGAACTTTTCACAATGAGTATCCTACACAGGGCTTGGACTCTCCTTTTGTTCTCTGCAGATAAACCCTTCGCCTGCCAGAAAAGTCAGTGTGTGGAGGAGAACAGGGTGGACAGTTTTGGAGGAGGATGGGGTGGATAGTGTGGACAATGTTTGTAGAGTTGGGCAATGTGGAAGTGGGCAGTGTGGGGAGGAAGACAGGGTGGATAGGGTGTGGAGCAGGACAGGGTGGGCAGTGTTGAGTTGGACAGTGTGTGGATGTGGCCAATGTTGAGATGGACAGTGTGGGGAGTGGACAGTGTGTGGGGGGCAGTGTGGAGGTGGGCAGTGTGTGGAGGTGGGCAGGGTGGATAGGGTGTGGAGGAGGACAGGGTGGGCAGTGTGGAGTTGGACAGTGTGGTAAGTGTGGGGGTGGACAGTGTGGCGGTGGACAGTGTGTGGGGGAAGTGTTGAGGTGGACAATGTGGAGGTGGGCAGGGTGGATAGGGTGTGGAGCAGGACAGGGTGGGCAATGTTGAGTTGGACAATGTGTGGATGTGGACAGTGTGTGGGGGGCAGTGTTGAGGTGGGCAGTGTGGAGGTGGGCAGAGTGTGGAGGAGGACAAGGTGGGAAGTGTGCGTAAGCGGACAAAGTGGGCAGGGTGGACATTGTGTGAAGAGTGAACAGGGTAGGAGGGTGAGCTTTGTACAGGCAGGTGTGAGGGTGGATAGGGTGTGGGCAGTGTGTGGTGAGGGTGGACAAGGTATGAGGGTGGACAGAGTGTGAAGGGTGAACAGGGTAGGAGGGTGAGCAGTGTGCAGGCAGGGTGTGAGGGTAGATAGGGTGTGGGTGGTATGAGGGTGGACAGCGTGTGAAGGGTGAACAGGGTATGAGGGTGAGCAGTGTGCAGACAGGGTGTGAGGGTGGATAGGGTGTGGGCAGTGTGTGGTGAGGGTGGACAAGGTGTGAGGGTGGACAGAGTGTGGGCGGTATGAGGGTGAACAGAGTGTGGGCAGTGCATGTACAGGGTGTGAAGGTGGATAGAGTGTGGGCAGTGTGTGTGCAGGGTATAAGGGTGTACACAGTGTGGGCAGTGTATGGACAGCGTGTGCAGGTGGACAGGGTGTGGACGCGGATAGAATGTGGAGAAAAAAGAATGTCCCCGGATTTCATTTTAAAAATGTGTTCACCTTACCATAGAGGCCCAGCAACCCCCCACCCTTTGTTTTCTTTTCCTCCTAGCACGCTGGGCCTCCATGGCCGCCATTTTTATCCGTGCCTGGGGACGGTCACCTTAAGGTCACTCTCTCCCAGGCAGTCGCTTGTTTTTTCTTTTTGCCTCCTACGTACAGGGCTGGATTTCCCAATAGGAAGAAGGCAACTGCCCAGAGCTCCAAATTCCGGCCACAATCACCTTCTGAATCATGAGCGTGGCTAGAGAAATCTCAATGTCCCTGCACCAGTTTTATACTTTTTAGAGGCTATTATTTAACCCCTTGGATGCTACACAGCTCTCCAACGCATTGAGTTGGAGATCTCACTAGCAATTAAAGGGGTAAAGCTTTTTTGGTTTTTTTTTTTCATTGCTTGATTAAGGCCAAGTGAATTTTCTGTGCCAGTAAACAGTGGACGGGACTGGAATGACTTGAAGCGGGGGTGTGGCCATGGGTGGAGTTAACCCTTTGAGTGCCAGAAGGGTACGCAACACCTTTAAAAGCCATGCGTTGCTTACCCCTCTGGCACTCAAAGGGTTAAAGGCGCATAGAGTATCTTGCCCAGGGGACTAGGGATTTAAATCCGGCATTGCCTGCATGTCACATCCGTGGAGTCGGACATGACAGCTGTTAGCAGTTTTATTCAGACTGAAGCAGGAGGAGTCATATACTGAAACCCCTAGCGGTCAGTGATGAGGCAGGACCGTCACAGCTGTCCGGGTATTAAGGACCGGTGATGGTCTTGGCATGTCATGGAATTCTGGGATCGTAGCACGGCTGCAGGCTGTGGCCATCCCAGAATGCAGCTGTGAAAAAAGAAGTTCTGTGGTCCTTTAGAGAGCCCCACCGCTGGACTGCATGGTTCTTTAAGGGATAGTAATATTTCAAAATAATTGCAGCTCCAATTATTCTTTATAGTTTTTGTGCCATGTATAGTGGTATTATCATTCTGTACGATGTGTAGTTCCAGAGTAACCGAATGATAAAATATCCCCCTCCCGCCCCTTTTACCTAGTGTAAGCCGCCTCCCCTCAGATGTGGAATCTGGTCTCTTGAGCGGACAGATCACAACAAGGGACAATCTTCTTACTGTGATCATAAGGAAAACCCTGCCCCCATGAAGGAGAAGGACAGGTTTTTCCTTATGCTAACAGAAGATTATCTCTTCTGTGATCCATCCAGATGGTCTTGCGGTGATTGAATTATCAAACGCTATACAAGAAACGCCAAACACAAAATGCATTGCTCCCTATGCCAAACACTATACTCCAAACACTACAAGATAAACATCAAATGCTATATGCAAAGGTCTATACGCCATACGCCGAATGCTAATCTCCAAACGGAAAATGCTATATGCCAAATGCTATATGCTATACGCCAAAACGCAATCTGCAATTAGCCGAACGATATATGCAATTTGTCAAAAGCAATACACCAAACACTATACGTCATTCGCCAAATGCTATATGCCAAACGCTATATCCAGTTTGCCAAATGCTCTACTTCATTCGCCAAATTGTATACTTCAAATGCTATGTGTCAAACGGTATATACCAAACGCGATACGCCAAACAGAATATGAAATTTGACACACGCAATTCACCAGACTCTACAGAACATTTGCCAAACTATATACGCAATTCATCAAATGGTATATGCCAATTGCAATACACCAAACACTACACTAATAATTAATTCGCCAAACGCTATAATCCAAATGCTATACACAATTTGCCAAACGCTATAATCCAAACACTGTATGCTATTCTCGAGACGCAAAAAGCTGTATGCAATTCGTCAAACAGTATATGCTAAACGCAATACATCAAACATTGTACGCCAAACTCAATATGCAATTCACCAAACGCTATACACAATTCACTAAAAGCAATACGCTAAATGCAATTCGCCAAACTCAATATGCAATTCGCCAAGGTCTGTACGACAAATACTACACGCCAAACATTATACAACTATATGCCATTCGCCAAGAGCTATACGCAAGACACTGTCGCCAGACACTATACACAATAGGAAAACCTCTATACTCAGTGGGAAAAACGCAATATGCTGTATGCAGCAGGAACAATCTTCTTACTGTGAGAACAATGAAAACCCTGCCCCCCCTTGAAAAGCTTTTCATTTTTTTTTTTTGCAATTCATCAAACAGTATATGCTAAATGCAATACAGCAAACATTGTACGCCAAACGCAATATGCAATTCCCCAAACGCTATACACAATACTCAGTGGGAAAAACGCAATATGCTATACGCCATATGCAATGGGCAAAACTGTAGTCCTCAGCAGTTGAAGGGACACAAGCTGCCCATCCTGGTACTAGAGGCTCCTGCCACACATCGCTTCACAAAGTGTTAGAGGAGCCTCTAGCATCCAAAGGGTTAAGTCAGGACCATAAAAATCTCTCTACACACAAAAATAACCTGAAAAGAGTTTCTCATTTGGTGTTATTTTTTATTTGGTTGTTGTTGTTTGCTGCGTCCTGCCCGTTCATTTCTGCAGCTCTTTCTTTTTAGCAGAAATGGGGATCTTAGGAGCAGGAAGCTTAGATCAGATTTGTCTTTTTTTTCTGCATAACTTTAACTTAAAAATGCGTTTCTTCTTCTTCTTTCCATTTGCAGAACCGTTCTTGATCACCAGGTCTTCTGCACTCTCTGTTTCCTTCTCTTTCCCTATATCGATCACTGTATCTGCAGGTGCTGATTCGTTCTCTTTCACTATATCGATCACCGTATCTGCAGGTGTGGATTCCTGCTGTTTCCCTATATCGATCACCGTATCTGCAGGTGCTGATTCCGACTGTTCCCCTATATCGATCACCGTATCTGTAGGCACTGATTCCTGCTCTTTGTTTGTATCAACAGGAATATCGATGTCTGGAACCTCTGGATCAGTCTGGGTATCGATATCTACAGAGACCGGTTTCTGCTCTGTGTATAACTCAGTCTGAGTTTCAACATCTACAGAGTCTGCTTTCTGCTCTCTGTAATTGTCTCCTTGGACCCCAATACTAACAGTGTTTTCTGTATCTTCCTGTTCTATGAAATCTTCTGCCTGGGTCCCGGCATCTAAAAAGGCTGGCAAAGCTACATAGTGAGGGTACTCCTGGCTTTCATCTTTGGCATGTTTCTTGTAATAATATTGATAAAATACACAGGTCAGCGTGAGAGAAACAGCTAATAATATAGAAAGCACAATTAGCACACTGAATAATGCAATGTGATGCCTCACAAAACTGTGTAAATCCATGCCTTCTCTGCCTTCAGAACTGGAGGTAACGGTGTATTTGATGGTGGCCACTAAATGACTATTCTCCTTTGTGTCACATTTATACGTTAGGTCTTCTTTTCCTCCGTAAACCTCAAGAGTTCTCGATTTATCCGGCAGAACATGAGGAGGTTTGCCTGTAGCAAATACCTTCCACTCATAGGTGAACTGTTTTGCCCATGCCACGGAGAAGCAAGTCATACGCATAGGACCATCTCCTTTATCCGTAAGTTTAGTCCATCCACAATCTGGAGATTGTTGGCATTCTGCAACCCCCACAAGACATCTAGGATGACCATCTGGACACTTATTGGTACGATAGATTTCGTGATATCCGATTCCACAAGTTACAGAACAAGGTCCATAACTAACATCTGTCAAGATATCATTTTCATCAGAAGCTGCTGGAAGCTCCTCCACTCTAGGGTTCCCCCGAATGTGTTCTGGCACAGGTCTGAAGTCTCCAGGTGCTGGTTTGAATGCCAGAAATAAAATCAAGTACATCCACCACAACATTGTAGTCACTGGACAAGCAATTGCACTCCACTAGTTGTGTTTAGTAACTGATGACTGATGCTTGACACACTGCCTTATATTCACATTCTTCAGACCTGCATTACTATGGAACACTGTGATGTCACAGTGCCATTTCAACCACAGAGTTCTATACTGTTACCTGAGTTCTACTGCCTGTCCCACTACATGATTCACAGTTCTGTTCTGTTTGAGACTAAGGATCTTGCAGTCTCATTAACCATTTCAGTGCCAGGGTCTTGGGGACTTTGTGTACCCTGCTGCCAGGACACTTTTTCACCTCTTTGCTTGCCGTCATTTAAATATGATTTCCGTTGGTAACTTTCTAGTTTAACCCCTTAGTGACGGCCGCGTGCAGACGCGGCCGTCACTTAACGTCCGTCTAACTTTTTTTTTTTTTTTTCTAAACGAATCCGGCGTCCCCGAACGGCGTGCAGCCGCGCGGGGAGCCGGATTTCCGGGACGTACATGTACGTCCTCTGTCACTAAGTGACAGCCACACAGGACGTACATGTACGTCCTGTGTCGCGAAGGGGTTAATAAAGAAAACTATATAATTTTTTTTCTCTGTCATCCAATACAGGTTACTGGTAACTCTGGGAGGCGTCAGCCCCTTTAAGTAGACAGGAACATTCTCCAAATGTATGCAGGGGGGTGGAGCCTCCCTTCCCTCTCAGGCCCCAGCCCAGCTAGCCATGGATTACTCTCTGAGGTACTCTTTTGATACATGGTAATCTGAAGACAGAAGATCTGCAGGAAAGGTGAGCTACCCTTTGAGTGCTGCAGGTCGACTTGTCCCATAGTGCCCCCTTTGCTGGGCTTGTATTTGGGAGTTCTCATTGCGCACTCCTGCACTCATTGGGTATATATGTGTATGTCTGTTGGGTATTTGGAGCAGGTTTATGTGGTGACTTAACCCTTTGTCTGCTGGTTTGACACGTTTAGTGGGGTTTTCTGACACTTTCCTTACTGGGTTAGTGTTTTCTCAGTATGCACACATGTTCCCTGTATGTTTTTCATATTTTTAACTTGTAGTTTAACTTTTATTAAAATTGTGTACTGCTCCTTTAAGGAGTGCTTTACCGCATAGACACCATTGCTCCATTTACTTTCTATGGGCTTACACTGTTTGGGACGTATCTGTGCAACCGCTTCACACAGCAACTTCAGAGTGGGCTCATTTTAATTGTCTACCCTTGCTTTCTCATCCGGGTTATAGTTCAATTGTGTTGGGGGGCTTCGGGCACTGTTTTGGGGTATTTTTTGGAAAAACTACATTTCCCATGAGTGCTTGATTCTCGCCTAATTTTTGATTGGCTCCCGTCGCGGCAGCCATTTTGGGAACTTTTCACAATGAGTATCCTACACAGGGCTTGGACTCTCCTTTTGTTCTCTGCAGATAAACCCTTCGCCTGCCAGAAAAGTCAGTGTGTGGAGGAGAACAGGGTGCAGAGTTTTGGAGGAGGATGGGGTGGATAGTGTGGACAATGTTTGTAGAGTTGGGCAATGTGGAAGTGGGCAGTGTGGGGAGGAAGACAGGGTGGATAGGGTGTGGAGGAGGACAGGGTGGGCAGTGTTGAGTTGGACAGTGTGTGGATGTGGCCAATGTTGAGATGGACAGTGTGGGGAGTGGACAGTGTGTGGGGGGCAGTGTGGAGGTGGGCAGTGTGTGGAGGAGGGCAGGGTGGATAAGGTGTGGAGGAGGACAGGGTGGGCAGTGTGGAGTTGGACAGTGTGGGGGTGGACAATGTGGAGGGGAGCAGTGTGATCAGTGTGGGGGTGGACAGTGTGGAGGTGAGCAGTGTGGCGGTGGACAGTGTGTGGGGGAAGTGTTGAGGTGGACAATGTGGAGGTGGGCAGGGTGGATAGGGTGTGTAGCAGGACAGGTTGGGCAATGTTGAGTTGGACAATGTGTGGATGTGGAGAGTGTGTGGGGGGCAGTGTTGAGGTGGGCAGTGTGGAGGAGGACAAGGTGGATAGGGTGTGGAGGAGGACAGGGTGGGCAGTGTGGAGTTGGACAGTGTGGTCAGTGTGGGGGTGGACAGTGTGGAGGTGAGCAGTGTGGCGGTGGACAGTGTGTGGGGGAAGTGTTGAGGTGGACAATGTGGAGATGGGCAGGGTGGATAGGGTGTGGAGCAGGACAGGGTGGGCAATGTTGAATTGGACAATGTGTGGATGTGGACAGTGTGTGGGGGGCAGTGTTGAGGTGGGCAGTGTGGAGGTGGGCAGAGTGTGGAGGAGGACAAGGTGGGAAGTGTAAGTGGACAAAGTGGGCAGTGTGGACAAAGTGGGCAGGGTGGACATTGTGTGAAGGGTGAACAGGGTAGGAGGGTGAGCTTTGTACAGGCAGGTGTGAGGGTGGATAGGGTGTGGGCAGTGTGTGGTGAGGGTGGACAAGGTGTGAGGGTGGACATGGTGTGAAGGGTGAACAGGGTAGGAGGGTGAGCAGTGTGCAGGCAGGGTGTGAGGGTGGATAGGGTGTGGGCAGTGTGTGGTGAGGGTGGACAGCGTGTGGAGGTGGACAGGGTGTGGAGAAAAAAGAATGTCCCCGGATTTCATTTTAAAAATCTGGTCACCTTACCATAGAGGCCCAGCAACCCCCCACCCTTTGTTTTCTTTTCCTCCTAGCACGCTGGGCCTCCATGGTCGCCATTTTTATCCGTGCCTGGGGACGGTCACCTTAAGGTCACTCTCTCCCAGGCAGTCGCTTGTTTTTTCTTTTTGCCTCCTACGTACAGGGCCGGATTTCCCAATAGGAAGAAGGCAACTGCCCAGAGCTCCAAATTCCGGCCACAATCACCTTCTGAATCATGAGTGTGGCTAGAGAAATCTCAATGTCCCTGCACCAGTTTTATACTCTTTAGAGGCTATTATTTAACCTCTTGGATGCTAGACAGCTCTCCAACGCATTGAGTTGGAGATCTCACTAGCAATTAAAGGGGTAAAGCTTTTTGGGTTTTTTTTTTTCATTGCTTGATTAAGGACAAGTGAATTTTCTGTGCCAGTAAACAGTGGACGGGACTGGGATGACTGGAAGCGGGGGTGTGGCCATGGGTGGAGTTAACCCTTTGAACGCCAGAAGGGTACGCAACACCTTTAAAAGCCATGCGTTGCTTACCCCTCTGGCACTCAAAGGGTTAAAGGCGCATAGAGTATCTTGCCTAGGGGACTAGGGATTTAAATCCGGCATTGCCTGCATGTCACATCCGTGGAGTCGGACATGACAGCTGTTAGCAGTTTTATTCAGACTGAAGCAGGCGGAGTCATATACTGAAACCCCTAGCGGTCAGTGATGAGGCAGGACCGTCACAGCTGTCCGGGTATTAAGGACCGGTGATGGTCTTGGCATGTCATGGAATTCTGGGATCGTAGCACGGCTGCAGGCTGTGGCCATCCCAGAATGCAGCTGTGAAAAAAGAAGTTCTGTGGTCCTTTAGAGAGCCCCACCGCTGGACTGCATGGTTCTTTAAGTGATAGTAATATTTCAAAATAATTGCAGCTCCAATTATTCTTTATAGTTTTTGTGCCATGTATAGTGGTATTATCATTCTGTACGATGTGTAGTTCCAGAGTAACTGAATGATAAAATATCCCCCTCCCGCCCCTTTTACCTAGTGTAAGCCGCCTCCCCTCAGATGTGGAATCTGGTCTCTTGAGCGGACAGATCACAACAAGGGACAATCTTCTTACTGTGATCATAAGGAAAACCCTGCCCCCATGAAGGAGAAGGACAGGTTTTTCCTTATGCTGACAGAAGATTATCCCTTGCTGTGATCCATCCAGATGATCTTGTGGTGATTCAATTATCAAACGCTATACAAGAAACGCCAAACACAAAATGCATTGCTCCCTATGCCAAACACTATACTCCAAACACTACACGATAAACATCAAATGCTATATGCAAAGGTCTATGCGCCATACGCCGAATGCTAAACTCCAAACGGAAAATGCTATATGCCAAATGCTATCTGCAATACGTCAAATGCTATATGCTATACGCCAAAACGCAATCTGCAAATAGCCGAACGATATATGAGATTTTTCAAAAGCAATACACCAAACGCTAAACACAATTTGCCAAATGCTATACGTCATTCGCCAAATTGTATACTCCAAATGCTATGTGTCAAACACTATACGCAGTCTGTCAAATGGTATACTCGGTTCATCAAATGGTATATGCCAAACGCGATACGCCAAACACAATATGCAATTTGACACACGCAATACGCCACACGAAATTCACCAAACTCTATACAACATTTGCCAAACTATATACGCAATACAACAAAATCTATACGCAATTCATCAAATGGTATATGCCAGTTGCAATACACCAAACACTACACTAATAATTAATTTGCCAAACGCTATAATCCAAATGCTATACACAATTTGCCAAACGCTATAATCCAAACATTATATGCTATTCTCGAGACGCAAAAAGCTGTATGCAATTCGTCAAACAGTATATGCTAAACGCAATACATCAAACATTGTACACCAAACTCAATATGCAATTCACCAAACGCTATACACAATTCACTAAAAGCAATACGCTAAATGCAATTCGCCAGACTCAATATGCAATTCGCCAAGCTCTGTACGACAAATACTACACGCCAAACATTATACAACTATATGCCATTCGCCAAGAGCTATACGCAAGACACTGTCGCCAGACACTATACACAATAGGAAAACCTCTATACTCAGTGGGAAAAACGCAATATGCTGTATGCAGCAGGAACAATCTTCTTACTGTGAGAACAATGAAAACCCTGCCCCCCCTAGAAAGGCTTTTCATTTTTTTTTTTTGCAATTCATCAAACAGTATATGCTAAATGCAATACAGCAAACATTGTACGCCAAACGCAATATGCAATTCCCCAAACGCTATACACAATACTCAGTGGGAAAAACGCAATATGCTATACGCCATATGCAAAGGGCAAAACTGTAGTCCTCAGCAGCTGAAGGGACACAAGCTGCCCATCCTTGTACTAGAGGCTCCTGCGACACATCGCTTCACAAAGTGTTAGAGAAGCCTCTAGCATCCAAAGGGTTAAGTCAGGACCATAAAAATCTCTCTACACACAAAAATAACCTGAAAAGAGTTTCTCATTTGGTGTTATTGTTTATTTGGTTGTTGTTGTTTGCTGCGTCCTGCCCGTTCATTTCTGCACCTCTTTCTTTTTAGCAGAAATGGGGATCTTAGGAGCAGGAAGCTTAGATCAGATTTGTCTTTTTTTTCTGCATAACTTTAACTTAAAAATGCGTTTCTTCTTCTTCTTTCCATTTGCAGAACCGTTCTTGATCACCAGGTCTTCTGCACTCTCTGTTTCCTTCTCTTTCCCTATATCGATCACTGTATCTGCAGGTGCTGATTCGTTCTCTTTCCCTATATCGATCACTGTATCTGCAGGTGTGGATTCCTGCTGTTTCCCTATATCGATCACTGTATCTGCAGGTGCTGATTCCTGCTGTTTCACTATATCGATCACCGTATCTGCAGGTGCTGATTCCTGCTGTTTCCCTATATCGATCACCGTATCTGCAGGTGCTGATTCCGACTGTTCCGCTATATCGATCACCGTATCTGTAGGCACTGATTCCTGCTCTTTGTTTGTATCAACAGGAATATCGATGTCTGGAACCTCTGGATCAGTCTGGGTATCGATATCTACAGAGACCGGTTTCTGCTCTGTGTATAACTCAGTCTGAGTTTCAACATCTACAGAGTCTGCTTTCTGCTCTCTGTAATTGTCTCCTTGGACCCCAATACTAACAGTGTTTTCTGTATCTTCCTGTTCTATGAAATCTTCTGCCTGGGTCCCGGCATCTAAAAAGGCTGGCAAAGCTACATAGTGAGGGTACTCCTGGCTTTCATCTTTGGCATGTTTCTTATAGTAATATTTATAAAATACACAGGTCAGAGTGAGAGAAACAGCTAATAATATAGAAAGCACAATTAGCACACTGAATAATGCAATGTGATGCCTCACAAAACTGTGTATATCCATGCCTTCTCTGCCTTCAGAATTGGAGGTAACAGTGTATTTGATGGTGGCCACTAAATGACTATTCTCCTTTGTGTCACATTTATACGTTAGGTCTTCTTTTCCTCCGTAAACCTCAAGAGTTCTCGATTTTTCCGGCAGAACATGAGGAGGTTTGCCTGTAGCAAATACCTTCCATTCATAGGTGAACTGTTTTGCCGATGCCACGGAGAAGCAAGTCATACGCATAGGACCATCTCCTTTATCCGTAAGTTTAGTCCATCCACAGTCTGGAGATTGTTGGCATTCTGTAACCCCCACAAGACATCTAGGATGACCATCTGGACACTTATTGGTACGATAGATTTCATGATATCCGATTCCACATGTTACAGAACAAGGTCCATAACTAACATCTGTCAAGATATCATTTTCATCAGAAGCTGCTGGAAGCTCCTCCACTCTAGGGTTCCCCCGAATGTGTTCTGGCACAGGTCTGAAGTCTCCAGGTGCTGGTTTGAATGCCAGAAATAAAATCAAGAACATCCACCACAACATTGTAGTCACTGGACAAGCAATTGCACTCCACTAGTTGTGTATAGTAACTGATGACTGATGCTTGACACACTGCCTTATATTCACATTCTTCAGACCTGCATTACTATGGAACACTGTGATGTCACAGTGCCATTTCACCCACAGAGTTCTATACTGTTACCTGAGTTCTACTGACTGTCCCACTACATGATTCACAGATCTGTTCTGTTTGAGACTAAGGATCCTGCAATCTCATTAACCATTTCAGTGCCAGGGTCTTGGGGACTTTCTGTACCCTGCTGCCAGGACACTTTTTCACCTCTTTGCTTGCCATCATTTAAATATGATTTCCATTGGTAACTTTCTAGTTTAATAGAGAAAACTATATAATGTTTTTTTTTCTGTCGTCCAATACAGGTTACTGGTAACTCTGGGAGGCGCCAGCCCCTTTAAGTAGGCAGGTACATTCTTCAAATGTATGCAGAGGGGTGGAGCCTCCCTTCCCTCTCAGGCTGCAGCCCAGCTAGCCATGGATTACTCTCTGAGGTAATCTTTTGATACATGGTAATCTGAAGACAGAAGATCTGCAGGAAAGGTGAGCTACCCTTTGAGTGCTACAGGTCCACTTGTACCACAGTGCCCCCTTTGCTTGTATTTGGGAGTTCTCATTGCGCACTCCTGCACTCATTGGGTATATATGTGTATGTCTGTTGGGTATTTGGAGCAGGTTTATGTTGTGACTTAACCCTTTGTCTGCTGGTTTGACACGTTTAGGGGGGGTTTCTGACACTTTCCTTACTGGGTTCGTGTTTTCTCAGTATGCACACATGTTCCCTGTATGTTTTTCATTTTTTTAACTTGTGGTTTAACTTTTATTAAAATTGTGTACTGCTCCTTTAAGGCGTGCTTTACCGCATAGACACCATTGCTCCATTTGCTTTCTATGGGACAGTGTTGAGGTGGGCAGTGTGTGGAGGTGGGCAGAGTGTGGAGGAGGACAAGGTGGGAAGTGTGAGTAAGTGGACAAAGTGGGCAGTGTGGACAAAGTGGACATTGTGTGAAGGGTGAACAGGGTATGAGGGTGAGCAGTGTGCAGACAGGGTGTGAGGGTAGATAGGGTGTGGGCAGTGTGTGGTGAGGGTGGACAAGGTGTGAGGGTGGACAGAGTGTGGGCAGTATGAGGGTGAACAGAGTGTGGGCAGTGCATGTACAGGGTGTGAAGGTGGATAGAGTGTGGGCAGTGTGTGTGCAGGGTATAAGGGTGTACACAGTGTGGGCAGTGTATGGACAACATGTGGAGGTGGACAGGGTGTGGACGCGGATAGAATGTGGAGAAAAAAAGAATGTCCCCGGATTTCATTTTAAAAATCTGGTCACCTTACCATAGAGGCCCAGCAACCCCCCACCCTTTGTTTTCTTTTCCTCCTAGCACGCTGGGCCTCCATGGCCGCCATTTTTATCCGTGCCTGAGGACGGTCACCTTAAGGTCACTCTCTCCCAGGCAGTCGCTTGTTTTTTCTTTTTGCCTCCTACGTACAGGGCCGGATTTCCCAATAGGAAGAAGGCAACTGCCCAGAGCTCCAAATTCCGCCCACAATCACCTTCTGAATCATGAGTGTGGCTAGAGAAATCTCAATGTCCCTGCACCAGTTTTATACTCTTTAGAGGCTATTATTTAACCCCTTGGATGCTAGACAGCTCTGCAACGCATTGAGTTGGAGATCTCACTAG
This sequence comes from Rhinophrynus dorsalis, assembly GCA_037306005.1. Taxonomy (NCBI): domain Eukaryota; kingdom Metazoa; phylum Chordata; class Amphibia; order Anura; family Rhinophrynidae; genus Rhinophrynus; species Rhinophrynus dorsalis. The sequence continues at coordinate 117,048,654 of CM074728.1, read as the reverse complement.
CAATTAAAGGGGTAAAGCTTTTTGTTTTGTTTTTTTTTTCATTGCTTGATTAAGGACAAGTGAATTTTCTGTGCCAGTAACCAGTGGATGGGACTGGAATGACTGGAAGCGGGGGTGTGGCCATGGGTGGAGTTAACCCTTTGAGTGCCAGAAGGGTACGCAACACCTTTAAAAGCCATGCGTTGCTTACCCCTCTGGCACTCAAAGGGTTAAAGGCGCATTGAGTATCTTGCCCAGGGGACTAGGGATTTAAATCCGGCATTGCCTGCATGTCACATCCGTGGAGTCGGACATGACAGCTGTTAGCAGTTTTATTCAGACTGAAGCAGGCGGAGTCATATACTGAAACCCCTAGCGGTCAGTGATGAGGCAGGACCGTCACAGCTGTCTGGGTATTAAGGACCGGTGATGGTCTTGGCATGTCATGGAATTCTGGGATCGTAGCACGGCTGCAGGCTGTGGCGATCCCAGAATGCAGCTGTGAAAAAAGAAGTTCTGTGGTCCTTTAGAGAGCCCCACCGCTGGACTGCATGGTTCTTTAAGGGATAGTAATATTTCAAAATAATTGCAGCTCCAATTATTCTTTATAGTTTTTGTACCATGTATAGAGGTATTATCATTCTGTACGATGTGTAGTTCCAGAGTAACTGAATGATAAAGTATCCCCCTCCCGCCCCTTTTACCTAGTGTAAGCCGCCTCCCCTCAGATGTGCAATCTGGTCTCTTGAGCGGACAGATCACAGTGAGGGACAATCTTCTTACTGTGATCATAAGGAAAACCCTGCCCCCATGAAGGAGAAGGACAGGTTTTTCCTTATGCTAACAGAAGATTGTCCCTTGCTGCGATCCATCCAGATGATCTTGTGGTGATTCAATTATCAAACGCTATACAAGAAACGCCAAACACAAAATGCATTGCTCCCTATGCCAAACACTATACTCCAAACACTACACGATAAACATCAAATGCTTTATGCAAAGGTCTATACGCCATACGCCGAATGCTAAACTCCAAACGGAAAATGCTATATGCCAAATGCTATCTGCAATACGTCAAATGCTATATGCTATACGCCAAAACGCAATCTGCAAATAGCCGAACGATATATGCAATTTTTCAAAAGCAATACACCAAACGCTAAACACAATTTGCCAAATGCTATACGTCATTCGCCAAATTCTATACGCCAAACGCTATCTGCAATTCACCAAATGCTATACGTGATTCGCGAAATTGTAATCTCCAAATGCTATGTGTCAAACACTATACGCAGTCCGCCAAATGGTATACTCGCTTCATTAAACGGTATATGCCAAACGCGATAAGCCAAACGCAAAATGCAATTTGACACACGCAATACGCCACACGCAATTCACCAAACTCTATACAACATTTGCCAAACTATATACGCAATACAACAAAAGCTATACGCAATTCATCAAATGGTATATGCCAATTGCAATACACCAAACACTACACTAATAATTAATTAGCCAAACGCTATAATCCAAATGCTATACACAATTTGCCAAACGCTATAATCCAAACATTATATGCTATTCTCGAGACGCAAAAAGCTGTATGCAATTCGTCAAACAGTATATGCTAAACGCAATACATCAAACATTGTACGCCAAACTCAGTATGCAATTCACCAAACGCTATACACAATTCACTAAAAGCAATACGCTAAATGCAATTCGCCAGACTCAATATGCAATTCGCCAAGCTCTGTACGACAAATACTACACGCCAAACATTATACAACTATATGCCATTCACCAAGAGCTATACGCAAGACACTGTCGCCAGACACTATACACAATAGGAAAACCTCTATACTCAGTGGGAAAAACGCAATATGCTGTATGCAGCAGGAACAATCTTCTTACTGTGAGAACAATGAAAACCCTGCCCCCCCTAGAAAGGCTTTTCTTTTTTTTTTTGCAATTCATCAAACAGTATATGCTAAATGCAATACAGCAAACATTGTACGCCAAACGCAATATGCAATTCCCCAAACGCTATACACAATACTCAGTGGGAAAAACGCAATATGCTATACGCCATATGCAATGGGCAAAACTGTGTCCTCAGCAGTTGAAGGGACACAAGCTGCCCATCCTGGTACTAGAGGCTCCTGCGACACATCGCTTCACAAAGTGTTAGAGAAGCCTCTAGCATCCAAAGGGTTAAGTCAGGACCATAAAAATCTCTCTACACACAAAAATAACCTGAAAAGAGTTTCTCATTTGGTGTTATTGTTTATTTGGTTGTTGTTGTTTGCTGCGTCCTGCCCGTTCATTTCTGCAGCTCTTTCTTTTTAGCAGAAATGGGGATCTTAGGAGCAGGAAGCTTAGATCAGATTTGTCTTTTTTTTCTGCATAACTTTAACTTAAAAATGCGTTTCTTCTTCTTCTTTCCATTTGCAGAACCGTTCTTGATCACCAGGTCTTCTGCATACACTGATTCCTTCTCTTTCCCTATATCGATTACTGTATCTGCAGGTGCTGATTCGTTCTCTTTGTGTATATCGATCACTGTATCTGCAGGTGCTGATTCCTGCTGTTTCACTATATCGATCACCGTATCTGCAGGTGTGGATTCCTGCTGTTTCCCTATATCGATCACCGTATCTGCAGGTGCTGATTCCGACTGTTCACCTATATCGATCACCGTATCTGTAGGCACTGATTCCTGCTCTTTGTTTGTATCAACAGGAATATCGATGTCTGGAACCTCTGGATCAGTCTGGGTATCGATATCTACAGAGACCGGTTTCTGCTCTGTGTATAACTCAGTCTGAGTTCCAACATCTACAGAGTCTGCTTTCTGCTCTCTGTAATTGTCTCCTTGGACCCCAATACTAACAGTGTTTTCTGTACCTTCCTGCTCTATGTAATCTTCTGCCTGGGTCCCGGCATCTAAAAAGGCTGGCAAAGTTACATAGTGAGGATACTCCTGGCTTTCATCTTTGGCATGTTTCTTGTAATAATATTTATAAAATACACAGGTCAGCGTGAGAGAAACAGCTAATAATATAGAAAGCACAATTAGCACACTGAATAATGCAATGTGATGCCTCACAAAACTGTGTAAATCCATGCCTTCTCTGCCTTCAGAACTGGAGGTAACGGTGTATTTGATGGTGGCCACTAAATGACTATTCTCCTTTGTGTCACATTTATACGTTAGGTCTTCTTTTCCTCCGTAAACCTCAAGAGTTCTCGATTTATCCGGCAGAACATGAGGAGGTTTGCCTGTAGCAAATACCTTCCACTCATAGGTGAACTGTTTTGCCATAGGTACGGAGAAGCAAGTCATACGCATAGGACCATCTCCTTTATCCGTAAGTTTAGTCCATCCACAATCTGGAGATTGTTGGCATTCTGCAACACCCACAAGACATCTAGGATGACCATCTGGACACTTATTGGTACGAAAGATTTCGTGATATCCAATTCCACAAGTTACAGAACAAGGTCCATAACTAACATCTGTCAAGATATCATTTTCATCAGAAGCTGCTGGAAGCTCCTCCACTCTAGGGTTCCCCCGAATGTGTTCTGGCACAGGTCTGAAGTCTCCAGGTGCTGGTTTGAATGCCAGAAATAAAATCAAGTACATCCACCACAACATTGTAGTCACTGGACAAGCAATTGCACTCCACTAGTTGTGTTTAGTAACTGATGACTGATGCTTGACACACTGCCTTATATTCACATTCTCCAAACCTGCATTACTATGGAACACTGTGATGTCACAGTGCCATTTCACCCACAGAGTTCTATACTGTTACCTAAGTTCTACTGCCTGTCCCACTACATGATTCACAGATCTGTTCTGTTTGAGACTAAGGATCTTGCAGTCTCATTAACCATTTCAGTGCCAGGGTCTTGGGGACTTTCTGTACCCTGCTGCCAGGACACTTTTTCACCTCTTTGCTTGCCGTCATTTAAATATGATTTCCGTTGGTAACTTTCTAGTTTAATAAAGAAAACTATATAATTTTTTTTCTCTGTCATCCAATACAGGTTACTGGTAACTCTGGGAGGCGTCAGCCCCTTTAAGTAGACAGGAACATTCTCCAAATGTTTGCAGGGGGGTGGAGCCTCCCTTCCCTCTCAGGCTGCAGCCCAGCTAGCCACTTCCAGTATTGTTTGTTCCTTTGGTGAGACAACACCAGGTGGAGAACATTCGTTGTTAGTTTTAGTTTCTTTTTTATTTTTCTGTCAGATATGGAATACCACCATTAGGCGGATTACCATGACTGACAAATGCCCTCCAATGTGGATAGCTCAGTATCCAGGTGCTTTTTGGTGGACCTTAACCCTTTGAGTGCCAGAGGGGTACGGAATGCATTGCAAAGCAATGCATTCTGTACCCCTCTGGCACTCAAAGGGTTAAGCCCTGAGGGGGAAAATCTTGGGTACAAGTGCTTCCCCATGGATTACTCTCTGAGGTACTCTTTTGATACATAGTAATCTGATGACAGAAGATCTGCAGGATAGGTGAGCTACCCTTTGAGTGCTGCAGGTCCACTTGTACCACAGTGCCCCCTATGCTGGGCTTGTATTTGGGAGTTCTCCTCGCGCACTCCTGCACTCATTGGGTATATATGTGTATGTCTGTTGGGTATTTGGAGCAGGTTTATGTGGTGACTTAACCCTTTGTCTGCTGGTTTGACACGTTTAGTGGGGTTTTCTGACACTTTCCTTACTGGGTTAGTGTTTTCTCAGTATGCACACATGTTCCCTGTATGTTTTTCATATTTTTAACTTGTAGTTTAACTTTTATTAAACTTGTGTACTGCTCCTTTAAGGAGTGCTTTACCGCATAGACACCATTGCTCCATTTACTTTCTATGGGCTTACACTGTTTGGGACGTATCGCTGCAACCGCTTCACACAGCAACTTCAGAGTGGGCTCATTTTAATTGTCTACCCTTGCTTTCTCATCTGGGTTATAGTTCAATTGTGTTGGGGGGCTTCGGGCACTGTTTTGGGGTATTTTTTGGAAAAACTACATTTCCCATGAGTGCTTGATTCGCGCCTAATTTTTGATTGGCTCCCGTCGCGGCAGCCATTTTGGGAACTTTTCACAATGAGTATCCTACACAGGGCTTGGACTCTCCTTTTGTTCTCTGCAGATAAACCCTTCGCCTGCCAGAAAAGTCAGTGTGTGGAGGAGAACAGGGTGGACAGTTTTGGAGGAGGATGGGGTGGATAGTGTGGACAATGTTTGTAGAGTTGGGCAATGTGGAAGTGGGCAGTGTGGGGAGGAAGACAGGGTGGATAGGGTGTGGAGCAGGACAGGGTGGGCAGTGTTGAGTTGGACAGTGTGTGGATGTGGCCAATGTTGAGATGGACAGTGTGGGGAGTGGGCAGTGTGTGGAGGAGGGCAGGGTGGATAGGGTGTGGAGGAGGACAGGGTGGGCAGTGTGGAGTTGGTCAGTGTGGAGGTGGACAGTGTGGAGGTGGGCAGTGTGGCGGTGGACAGTGTGTGGGGGAAGTGTTGAGGTGGACAATGTGGAGGTGGGCAGGGTGGATAGGGTGTGGAACAGAACAGGGTGGGCAATGTTGAGTTGGACAATGTGTGGATGTGGACAGTGTGTGTGTGGGAGGCAGTGTGGAGGTGGGCAGACTGTGGAGGAGGACAAGGTGGATAGGGTGTGGAGGAGGACAGGGTGGGCAGTGTGGAGTTGGACAGTGTGGTCAGTGTGGGGAGTGGACAGTGTGTGGGGGGCAGTGTGGAGGTGGTCAGTGTGTGGAGGAGGGCAGGGTGGATAGGGTGTGGAGGAGAACAGGGTGGGCAGTGTGGAGTTGGTCAGTGTGGGGGTGGACAGTGTGGAGGTGAGCAGTGTGGCGGTGGACAGTGTGTGGGGGAAGTGTTGAGGTGGACAATGTGGAGGTGGGCAGGGTGGATAGGGTGTGGAGCAGGACAGGGTGGGCAATGTTGAGTTGGACAATGTGTGGATGTGGACAGTGTGTGGGGGGCAGTGTTGAGGTGGGCAGTGTGGAGGTGGGCAGAGTGTGGAGGAGGACAAGGTGGGAAGTGTGAGTAAGTGGACAAAGTGGGCAGTGTGGACAAAGTGGGCAGGGTGGACATTGTGTGAAGGGTGAACAGGGTAGGAGGGTGAGCTTTGTACAGGCAGGTGTGAGGGTGGATAGGATGTGGGTGGTATGAGGGTGGACAGAGTGTGAAGGGTGAACAGGGTATGAGGGTGAGCAGTGTGCAGACAGGGTGTGAGGGTGGATAGGGTGTGGGCAGTGTGTGGTGAGGGTGGACAGAGTGTGGACAGTGCATGTACATGGTGTGAAGGTGGATAGAGTGTGGGCAGTGTGTGTGCAGGGTATAAGGGTGTACACAGTGTGGGCAGTGTATGGACAGCGTGTGGACGCGGATAGAATGTGGAGAAAAAAGAATGTCCCCGGATTTCATTTTAAAAATCTGGTCACCTTACCATAGAGGCCCAGCAACCCCCCACCCTTTGTTTTCTTTTCCTCCTAGCACGCTGGGCCTCCATGGCCGCCATTTTTATCCGTGCCTGGGGACGGTCACCTTAAGGTCACTCTCTCCCAGGCAGTCGCTTGTTTTTTCTTTTTGCCTCCTACGTACAGGGCCGGATTTCCCAATAGGAAGAAGGCAACTGCCCAGAGCTCCAAATTCCGGCCACAGTCACCTTCTGAATCATGAGTGTGGCTAGAGAAATCTCAATGTCCCTGCACCAGTTTTATACTCTTTAGAGGCTATTATTTAACCTCTTGGATGCTAGACAGCTCTGCAACGCATTGAGTTGGAGATCTCGCTAGCAATTAAAGGGGTAAAGCTTTTTGTTTTTTGTTTTTTTTCATTGCTTGATTAAGGACAAGTGAATTTTCTGTGCCAGTAAACAGTGGACAGGACTGGAATGACTGGAAGCGGGGGTGTGGCCATGGGCGGAGTTAACCCTTTGAGTGCCAGAAGGGTACGCAACACCTTTAAAAGCCATGCGTTGCTTACCTCTCTGGCACTCAAAGGGTTAAAGGCGCATAGAGTATCTTGCCCAGGGGACTAGGGATTTAAATCCAGCATTGCCTGCATGTCACATCCGTGGAGTCGGACATGACAGCTGTTAGCACTTTTTTTCAGACTGAAGCAGGCGGAGTCATATACTTAAACCCCTAGCGGTCAGTGATGAGGCAGGACCGTCACAGCTGTCCGGGTATTAAGGACCGGTGATGGTCTTGGCATGTCATGGAATTCTGGGATCGTAGCACGGCTGCAGGCTGTGGCGATCCCAGAATGCAGCTGTGAAAAAAGAAGTTCTGTGGTCCTTTAGAGAGCCCCACCGCTGGACTGCATGGTTCTTTAAGGGATAGTAATATTTCAAAATAATTGCAGCTCCAATTATTCTTTATAGTTTTTGTGCCATGTATAGCGGTATTATCATCCTGTACGATGTGTAGTTCCAGAGTAACTGAATGATAAAATATCCCCCTCCCGCCCCTTTTACCTAGTGTAAGCCGCCTCCCCTCAGATGTGGAATCTGGTCTCTTGAGCGGACAGATCACAGCAAGGGACAATCTTCTTACTGTGATCATAAGGAAAACACTGCCCCCATGAAGGAGAAGGACAGGTTTTTCCTTATGCTAACAGAAGATTGTCCCTTGCTGCGATCCATCCAGATGATCTTGTGGTGATTCAATTATCAAACGCTATACAAGAAACGCCAAACACAAAATGCATTGCTCCCTATGCCAAACACTATCCTCCAAACACTACACGATAAACATCAAATGCTATATGCAAAGGTCTATACGCCATACGCCGAATGCTAAACTCCAAACGGAAAATGCTATATGCCAAACGCTATATGCAATTCACCAAATGCTATACGTCATTCGCCAAATTGTGATCTCCAAATGCTATATGTCAAACACTATACGCAGTCCGCCAAATGGTATACTCGCTTCATTAAACGGTATATGACAAACACGATAAGCCAAACGCAATATGCAATTTGACACACGTAATACGCCATACTCAATTCACCAAACTCTATACAACATTTGCCAAACTATATACGCAATACAACAAAAGCTATACGCAATTCATCAAATGGTATATGCCAATTGCAATACACCAAACACTACACTAATAATTAATTTGCCAAACGCTATAATCCAAATGCTATACACAATTTGCCAAACGCTATAATCCAAACACTATATGCAATTCGTCAAACAGTATATGCTAAACGCAATACATCAAACATTGTACGCCAAACTCAATATGCAATTCACCAAACGCTATACACAATTCACTAAAAGCAATACGCTAAATGCAGTTCGCCAAACTCAATATGCAATTCGCCAAGCTCTGTACGACAAATACTACACGCCAAACATTATACAACTATATGCCATTCGCCAAGAGCTATACGCAAGACACTGTTGCCAGACACTATACACAATAGGAAAACCTCTATACTCAGTGGGAAAAACGCAATATGCTGTATGCAGCAGGAACAATCTTCTTACTGTGAGAACAATGAAAACCCTGCCCCCCCTAGAAAGGCTTTTCATTTTTTTTTTTTGCAATTCATCAAACAGTATATGCTAAATACAATACAGCAAACATTGTACGCCAAACGCAATATGCAATTCCCCAAACGCTATACACAATACTCAGTGGGAAAAACGCAATATGCTATACGCCATATGCAATGGGCAAAACTGTGTCCTCAGCAGCTGAAGGGACACAAGCTGCCCATCCTGGTACTAGAGGCTCCTGCGACACATCGCTTCACAAAGTGTTAGAGAAGCCTCTAGCATCCAAAGGGTTAAGTCAGGACCATAAAAATCTCTCTACACACAAAAATAACCTGAAAAGAGTTTCTCATTTGGTGTTATTGTTTATTTGGTTGTTGTTGTTTGCTGCGTCCTGCCCGTTCATTTCTGCAGCTCTTTCTTGTTAGCAGAAATGGGGATCTTAGGAGCAGGAAGCTTAGATCAGATTTGTCTTTTTTTTCTGCATAACTTTAACTTAAAAATGCGTTTCTTCTTCTTCTTTCCATTTGCAGAACCGTTCTTGATCACCAGGTCTTCTGCACTCTCTGTTTCCTTCTCTTTCCCTATATCGATCACTGTATCTGCAGGTGCTGATTCGTTCTCTTTCCCTATATCGATCACTGTATCTGCAGGTGCTGATTCCTGCTCTTCCGCTATATCGATCGCTGTATCTGCAGGTGCTGATTCCTGCTGTTTCCCTATATCGATCACCGTATCTGCAGGTGCTGATTCCGACTGTTCACCTATATCGATCACCGTATCTGTAGGCACTGATTCCTGCTCTTTGTTTGTATCAACAGGAATATCGATGTCTGGAACCTCTGGATCAGTCTGGGTATCGATATCTACAGAGACCGGTTTCTGCTCTGTGTATAAATCAGTCTGAGTTCCAACATCTACAGAGTCTGCTTTCTGCTCTCTGTAATTGTCTCCTTGGACCCCAATACTAACAGTGTTTTCTGTACCTTCCTGTTCTATGTAATCTTCTGCCTGGGTCCCGGCATCTAAAAAGGCTGGCAAAGCTACATAGTGAGGATACTCCTGGCTTTCATCTTTGGCATGTTTCTTGTAATAATATTTATAAAATACACAGGTCAGCGTGAGAGAAACAGCTAATAATATAGAAAGCACAATTAGCACACTGAATAATGCAAAGTGATGCCTCACAAAACTGTGTAAATCCATGCCTTCTCTGCCTTCAGAACTGGAGGTAACGGTGTATTTGATGGTGGCCACTAAATGACTATTCTCCTTTGTGTCACATTTATACGTTAGGTCTTCTTTTCCTCCGTAAACCTCAAGAGTTCTCGATTTATCCGGCAGAACATGAGGAGGTTTGCCTGTAGCAAATACCTTCCACTCATAGGTGAACTGTTTTGCCATAGGTACGGAGAAGCAAGTCATACGCATAGGACCATCTCCTTTATCCGTAAGTTTAGTCCATCCACAATCTGGAGATTGTTGGCATTCTGCAACCCCCACAAGACATCTAGGATGACCATCTGGACACTTATTGGTACGATAGATTTCGTGATATCCGATTCCACAAGTCACAGAACAAGGTCCATAACTAACATCTGTCAAGATATCATTTTCATCAGAAGCTGCTGGAAGCTCCTCCACTCTAGGGTTCCCCCGAATGTGTTCTGGCACAGGTCTGAAGTCTCCAGGTGCTGGTTTCAATGCCAGAAATAAAATCAAGAACATCCACCACAACATTGTAGTCACTGGACAAGCAATTGCACTCCACTAGTTGTGTTTAGTAACTGATGACTGATGCTTGACACACTGCCTTATATTCACATTCTCCAAACCTGCATTACTATGGAACACTGTGATGTCACAGTGCCATTTCAACCACAGAGTTCTATACTGTTACCTGAGTTCTACTGCCTGTCCCACTACATGATTCACAGATCTGTTCTGTTTGAGACTAAGGATCTTGCAGTCTCATTAACCATTTCAGTGCCAGGGTCTTGGGGACCTTCTGTACCCTGCTGCCAGGACACTTTTTCACCTCTTTGCTTGCAGTCATTTAAATATGATTTCCGTTGGTAACTTTCTAGTTTAATAAAGAAAACTATATAATGTTTTTTTCAGAACAAATGCTGCTTTTTCATGGTCCATCATAAAAACTAAATTTTGCATTGTGCTACAAGGTTTTTATTTTATTTATGATGTCATAAATACAAAGAAATTGTAAAAAAAAGTACTTGTTTTGCCACTATTATAAATGCTATATGAAAAACATTTATGTTGGCAGCCAAAATTTCTATTATTTTTAAAAGCCATGAACCTCCTGAGTACACAAATATTAAATATGTATAATTTTGTCATGGGTATTCATTGACAATGATTAGTCTGGTATTGGGATCAAGAAACTAAGCTGCGGGTATGTAATGGTTAATACACAATTTGCCATTTAGCTAGTTATTTTTTATTACAGCATTGTGTATACAAGGTAATTTGCAGAATGTGTTAGAAACTGTGAGGGAGATGTATAAAAACCTTCTTCTTCTTACCTTTTACAGAACAGTCCTTACGGCATGTCAAGTGGATATAATGCCAGGTCTGATTTATAAATGATTAAATGCGTTTTATTAAATATGGCATTATTATGCATATTTTAACACCTGGAATGCTTAAGGACAGCATATACATGGTGTTAAGATTCAAGCGATATTTCCGAATTGCAGCAAATAGCGAGATTTATTTATAAACTAGTTGAAGAGCCTGTTACACAGGCCACAGTGCCACTGCCAGCCGGTCGTGGGGCAGTCATGCGCAGTAGAGACTGCTAGCGCCATGGCTGATACAGAGGCGCGTCCAGCTCTGTATCAGCTACGGCGCGGGCAGTCTGTACTGCGCATGACTGCAGCGTTACACACGTTTTAGCAAATTATTATATAGGATTTGCTGCGCAACCTTTTACAAACTTAGTTACTCCATTTCACAAAAAAAATTACTACACGGCGCTCAGTCGTCTTAAACTGGCTTTCTTGCGTGTATAACTAACAGACGCTCTGCACATGACCTTCTGCTCTCCACAGCCCTTCTCACATCCTCCCACTCCCGCCTACAGGACTTCTCCCGTGCTGCACCTGAGCTGTGGAATTCCCTCCCCCGCCCCATCAGACTCTCCCCCAGCCTTCAAATCTTCAGACGCTCCCTGAAGACTCACCCCTTCAGGGAAGCCTATCAACTGCCTCCATAAACATCATCACCAAGATTCACCCCTTGCACGGACTACTGCACTCAATGGCACTTCTCTCCCCCACCCACTGACCGGCAGTTCATGTGGCAGGAGGCACTTACACCCAATAGCACTTACTCCTTCTGTATCAAACCTACCTTCCTCTAGACTGTAAGCTCTCACGAGCAGGGCCCTCTGATCCTCCTGTTCTCCACATCTGATTGTACTATTTAATACCTCTGTATGTCTATTCCCAATTGTACAGCGCTGCGGAATTAGTTGGCGCTATATAAATAAAGAATAATAATAATAATTTTAACGGACACTTTTGCTTTGCTTCACTTTTACAAATCTCTCTGTTTATACTAACTGCTTCTACGGCTCGATTCTATTAGCGGTGTTAAAACAGGCAGAACATACAAAACCGTGTTTTGCTGGTATTCTATTGCAGAACGAGAAAATATCAAAAGCGGCGTAGGCCACACAGGTTGCCGTACTAACAAAAATGTCGTGTTAAACTTACAAAAAAAAAAAAAAAGTGTAAAACATTAACGTGAAAGGAAATTGGCGAACATTTGATGACAGTAAGGTCAAGTTAAGCCAATCCAAAGGCAGAAAAGTATCAATATTAGTCTCAAAACATATAAAAAGCCCCCCCAAAAAACACCAAACACTGCCTGCGTTTCACGTTTCTTTGCGCTAGCGTACAGGGCCCCAGAGAGGAGGATATCTTTAGAGAGGGGAGCAGTCAGTGGAGAGAGGTAGAGTCAGAGTGGGTAGAGGAACGGTTTGCACATTTAAAATAACACATATTACACCTTTGAACATATTGTACTTTACATCCACACACAATCACAAATGCACATTTATTTATTTTTTTAACGGTACACACATTTAACTTTTTTTTCTACAGTGTGACTGAGTGAGTACAAGGGAGTACTAGAGGGTGATTGTGATCGACTGCTTGAGTGAGTGACTGTGTGAGTGACTGTGTGTGAGTGGGTGTGAGGGAGGAGGAGAGATGGCAGGGAGAGGAGTGGAGGCTGTAGGGAGGGGGAGAGGAAATGGAGAGGAGGAAAGTGGTCAGGACATCCCCAGACATGCAAGGAGAGGTAGAGCAGGTGGGAGGAGAGGTACCCGGCAAGCGACAGGTACATGCCAGGCAGGGAGAGAGATGGCAGTGGTAGGATCAGGGAAACCAAGCAGACCTATGACGAGGACATGTCCCTTTGGTCTGTGGTATCCCGGACAGGGAGAAGATTCCCTACTCCTCAGAGTAAGGCCTGGGGCACTGCTGCACGTAAGAGGCAGGCATGGCAGGAGGTGGTCGACATAGTGAATGCAGTCGCAGTGTGCAAAAGAATGGTGGACGGCCTCCGAAAAAATACAGACAGACTGCAAGAGGTGGGTGAAGCACAAGATGGGTGAGCTGGCCGCCTAAGCAAGGGGATCAGGTGGTGGCCATCCAGCATCTGTTACCTTCAATGGCTGGGAGGCGCTGCTCCATGCCAGCCTGTCCACCACAGCAGTGCAGGGCCTACCTGGTGGCTGTGACACAGGAGACCACAGTATTCTTCAGGATCCTGGTAAGCAACAATGTCTCTTCCCATGTCCTCGTAACCAACACCCTGTTATAGATGTTGTCATATCATTAGCTCCACATAGCTGGTGTATTGTTACCTGCTTCAGTGCTGGGAAAACTGGGCTCTTTGTATAGTTATTTAGATCTTGACCTAAGCCCCTACCAGTAACAGACCACATATCCCAGCTCAGTTAATCCTTCTGATTGCCAGACAGGTATTCAATACGTTGGCTTCCCCTCTGGGGCTCAATGGGATGAAACATGTTGTTAACCTCTTCTCTTACACTTTGCTTTTACATGCTATTCCCATTTGTTACAGTGAGACCCATCATGTAGTGGCTGATAAATGTGTAATGTGTGACAGGTTCCAGTTATTGAACTAGTGCCACAGACAGTTGTGCAAATAGCACCGAATTGTTTTTCAAATGGAGGTAAATATCACAATGCCGAGTGAAGAGAGTGATGCACCCACACAATGCACCTCCTGGAGATAGGGTGACCACACGTCCCGGAATGCCCGGGACTGTCCCTTATTGGGGGTCTGTGTCCCGTGTCCCAATGAAGCAATATGCCCCAGTCCAGCCAGCCAATGAGGACCATATAGCAAATACATTTCATTGGCTGGCTGGACTAGTGCATACGAGACAGCTGGGATGGAGCAGATATGCTGGTGCTGAAAGTGAGACTAGCGGTTGAGGCTCCGGCCGGCGCTGACCATCTTTCTGAGGCTGTTCCCACTGGGAACTTTTACTCTGTGTCAGCCTCAGAAAGATGGTCAGCGCCGGTGAGAGCCTCAGCCACGGGACTAGGATGACCACATGTCCCGGAATGGCAGAATGGAAATGTGGTCACCCTACCTGGAGAATTTGTCCGTGTTAAACCACTTAAGCAGCAGTGGGAGTACATGTTTCACTCAGCAGGATGAAACCCTCAAACGAGTAGGTAGAGTTAAAAGGACCTTAACTGTTTGAATGGCAGAGGGGTACGCAACACATTGCTTTGCATGCCCCTTTGGCACTCAAAGGGTTAAGTCTGTTATAGGCTAAATCAGTCTTTCCATATGTCCAGGCTAGGGTCCAGCTGTATATGATGTATGTCTCAGCAGATTGTGTTGTAATTGTTCCTGCAACTAATTCCCATTTTTCATCCTCCAATTGCAGTGTCTGAGTCAGAGAGCCACGGACCTGCAGAGGAGCAGGAAACAGGGGGTTATGACCCAAGAGCCAGAGGAGGGTCCCGCCACTGTACGACAGGACCATCCACAGCCACAGGTCCCAGTTGAAACACAGCCTACGGGGATGACACAGTGGCTTCCGCCACCAACACCAGGAAAGTTGGTGATGCTCCACGCCCACCCCTGGCTCCCACCAGCACCACCCCCTACACATGTACCCCACATACAGGCCTCACATGGGGCCTTCGGACCCGACCTGGTTACCACTACCACCATATGGCACATATCATGGCCAACCAGCTTGGCATTGGGCACATGGTAGTCAGCGGCTGGCTTGTTGGTGAACCCCAGCATCCACAATCCCAATGCAGTCCGCAGGCCCATGCTGGATCATCACCAGGGGAGGTAATTAATGTGGTGGGTGGAGAATCCTTCCCCCCGGACCCTCAGAGCCACCAATGTTGCCTGCTGTCCAGACAGATCCAGCTCAACCACCAATGGAGCCTGCTGTGGAGGCCAGATATTTTTCTGGTGAGGAATCATCAGCTACACCATCCACATCTGCACCAATTGAGGGGGATCTTGCCCTGGATAGGGAATATATTTGAGGATGTAGAGGAGGAGGATGAGTGAGGCCAGACAACACCAGCTACACATTGAAGGCCAACTGTCAACACTAACACAGGAAATAAGGCAGTTCAGGGGTGTGATGGCTGACATCTGGGACCAGATGGTCACGGAGATGAGGGACCACAACAGGATTCATGTGCAAGTCCTGATACTTCAGCAGTCATCCTCCACCCCATCATCCTCCACCACAACACCAGCCCGAACCTCAACCCGTGGTATGAGCACAAGGCGGTCTGGAAGGCCTGGCCTATCTGACCCTTCAGCCCCTTATACCCACCAGCTGGCAAAAAGAGAAGGAAGTGATGTGCAGAAATAAACACGCCTTCCTTGGTAAGACTGTGTGTTTTTACTGTGATTTACTGTGTATCTAATGCATTGCAAAGCAATACAATGGACACCACTCTGTCACTCCACAGTCTGTTGGGGTTCATGTGTGTCACATTGGTGCAACAAACAATCCTCATCTGTTGCCGACCTTCATATCACATGGGACTAATCAGCATGGGGGACCTAGATGGCTCTCATGTAAGCTGTGGGCCAACAACAACTAACGCATCACATTTCATCTGAAGTGACGGTCCAACACTTTGGGGGAGATTCACTAAGCTGTGATAAAGAGGTGGAGAGGTGTAGATGACTTCTCCAGTTCATCACTTCTCCACTTCCTATGCTGTGCTATGGAGCCCAAGCAATAAGATTTCTTCAACTTTGGAGATGTTTATTAGCGCATAGGTTCCATGGAATAACATAGGAACTGGAAAAGTGATATCAATGGAAACGTTATCACCTCTTTATCACGCATTAGTGAATCACCCCCAGTACGGGGGAATGGTCTGTAACACTCCCTATACCTTTGTGTTTCAGACATGTCTTTTATCCAACGGCTTGGCGCTGACCCCTCTCCAAAAAAACCCGACCTTCAAGTGAGGAAATAATATAATCAGGCAGATATAATGTCCTGATATTAAACATAAATATGTATATCCCAAAAATAAATATAACCATATATAAAATAATGTCTATACACAAATATTAATATATCGAAAATACTTTATTTAAAAATATAACATAAGATCATCCCAAATAGGAATATATCAACACTTACATCTATAAGGTAAAATCGGAACACCACCGCATGTAAGATCCTGGCCAGGAACAATCGTTTCACACCAAAAGGTGCTTTATCAAGTAAATGTTTAAGGAGTCTTCCTTAAACATTTACTTGATAAAGCACCTTTTGGTGTGAAACGCGTTGTATTGTATTGGAAGCGATTGTTCCTGGCCAGGATCTTACATGCGGTGGTGTTCCGATTTTACCTTATAGATGTAAGTGTTGATATATTCCTATTTGGGATGATCTTATGTTATATTTTTAAATAAAGTCAGGGGTCAGCGCCAAGCCCTTGGATAAATCTCTATAGCGGTGAGGAGGAGGAGGAGAAGCGGGAGTGGTTGGACCCGCGTGGCTTGTGGCTGCAGGACCATTTCCTTAAATCCAGACGATTCTAAACTAGAAGTTCTTGGTTTAGAATAAGAACTGTTCGATATAGACCAGTGCGCCTCCACCTACCAATTTGTTTCAGACATGTCTGCCATTCAACAGGTTGGGAGCAGAGTTCAGAGGAATGTAGCATAATGGTTGTGTGTAAGTTCTCACATCTAGGGTTGCCACCTTTTCTTAAAAAAAATACCGTCCATGGCATTCCCGCCATAGGCTTAACATTGGACAGAAGCCAATTTCACTGTCGTCCAATACAGGTCACTGGTACCATGGGATGTGTAGTCCCCTTTAATAGGCAGGAACAATTATGCAAATAATTTGCAAGGGGCGGAGCCTCCCCTCTTACTTAAGCCACCTTCTGGCCAGAGCCACCCATATTGATTTGTTCCTGGTGTGCTTGCACACCAGGCAGAGAACAGCTATGCTTCTTAGAGTTTTATTATTTTTTATTCAAATATGGAATACCACCATTAGGAGGGTGACCATGGCTGTGAATTGCCCTCTCCAAAGTGGCTGGTGCAGCTTCCAGGGATTTCTGTGGACCTATACCTGAAGAGGGGACAGCTTGTGTTAAGCAGCTCCCCTGTTGGGGAAATTACCTCTGGTTCTTTCCCTCCCTATCATGGTCACCTGAAGACAGAAGTCTGCGAGAAAGGTGAGTCACCCATTGAGTGCTGAAGGTCCACTTGTCCCCACAGTGTCCCTTTGATGGGCTTGTATTTGGGAGTTTTAATACACTCCAGCACTCATAGGGTGTTTTTATTGCATTATCACTATTTATGCAATTTCTGTGTTATTCTCTGAGTTTTGGAGCATTGGGTATTCATTTATTTATGTTTCTCATGTATTTCATGCTTGTTTGGGCACTTTTTAATGTTTTACTAAACTTTATTAAAAATGGTGTTCCGCGCCTTTAAGCGCGGCTTTTTCCCGCTCAGCAGCAGAGCTCCTTTACTCTCTATGGGAATTCACAGTTTGGGACATATCTCTGAAACCGCTTGTCACAGCAACTTCAGAGTGGGCTCATTTTAATGCTAGGCTCCTGCTCTATCATCCGGTTGGTGTTTTATTAATGTAGGGGGTTCAGGGGGGCTTCGGGCACTGTTTGGGGTACTTGCATAGGGAAAACTACATTTCCCATGAGCGCTTAGCTCGCGCTTGTTTCTGATTGGCTGTCATGACGGCCGCCATTTTGTGGTACTTTTCCAAGGCGAGTACACTACGCAGGGACCGAGCCTTCTCTCTCCTCACCAGATTAACCCTTCGCTGGCCAGATAAGTCCGTTTTTAGACCTTTTCTGGGGTGAAACTTTAATCTTTAACACTTTTCTGGGTGATAGTGTGTTTTGTGGGGTATATTGACGCTGTGAGCATGTCTACTTCACTGGAGCTAGGGACTAGACCCAAGACTAAGGGGGCTGGGGGGTCTTCTACCCCCATGGCGTTTTGCTCCTCTTGCCACATTGGGCTGGATTGCGATAATGTGGGGGATCTATGCCCTAATTGTACTGATAAAGATAGCAACCCTGGGCTTCCCAGCCACGCTATTGAGCCATCTTGGGTGAGGGAGTTTAAAGCTGCCACTAGGGATCTCAGATCCACGCTTCAACTCTTTCCCTCTCAGGTACAGGGGGCTCTCCAGGTCTGGCAGACCCCCTCTACTATCAGGACCTCCCTGCCTAAGCCACAGGGAGCTCCTGATATCACTGATTCTTCTGAAGAAGAACTTTTACAGGATTCTGATGCTGAGGAACGTACTGTTATTGAATCTAACAGGTCCATTGGGGACCCCTACGAGTGTGACCCTGAAGTTTCGGCTGAGGGTCTGATCAGAGCGGTTCTGAATACGCTCAACCTTCCTCTGACTCAGGAATCCACTTATGATCCTACTGATGTTTTTCAGAAAAAGCCATCTAAACCTGTTGTTTGTTTTCCAACTAACCCTACTCTTGCCCGTCTGGTTTCTGAGGCATGGAAGAATCCTGATAGATCTTCCTCTGTCTCCAAAAAGTTTGCCAAACTTTACCCTTTTCCCGAGGCGGAGCTGGCAAAATGGGTTCATCCTCCCAAGGTGGATGCTCCTGTGTCTAGACTATCCAAATCTACTGCTTTGGCTGTCTCAGATGCCTCTGCCTTGCAGGACTGGACGGATAAGAAATTAGAGCTCTCTCTTAAATCTATTTTTGCCTCTATTGGCACTGCCATGCGCCCCACCTTTGCTGTGGCATGGGTTAATAGGGCTATTGCAGCCTGGACTGAACGACTGACTGAAGCGGTTCGCCAGGATGCGCCTGTATCTGAACAGTTGCAGCTTCTTGCTAATATCACTGAAGCTCAGAACTATGTTGCTGATGCTGCTTTTGATGCTGTGCGCATGATGGCGAGGGCCTCCACTTCTTCTGTGGTGGCTAGACGCGCTCTTTGGCTGAAAATTTGGTCTGCTGATACAGCCTCTAAGAAAGCCTTGCTTTCCTTGCCCTTTCAGGGGAATTTGCTCTTTGGCTCTGAGCTCAAAGAAATGATCAGTGAGGCTACTGGCGGTAAAAGTACTCTTCTACCCTCAGTCTTTAAGAAAAAGTTTCCAGCCAAACGCAATCGGTCCTTTCGTTCCTTTCAGACTGAGACACGCTCCTCGGCCCAAACGGGTCCTCCCACTACGCGCTCCTCCTCCAAGCCCAAACAGTCCTGGAGGCCCAAAGTGGCCTCCATGGCCAAGACCTCCAAGACTGCTTCGGCATGACTCGCCGAACCCGGGTCCGCATCCGGCTGTAGGCGGTCGTTTCCGCATCTTTCGCCGGACTTGGGAGGAGTCAGTGGCGGACCCATGGGTTCTTCAGGTGGTGTCAGAGGGATACAGGATCCCTTTCTCTTCCCTTCCTCCTTTTCGGTTCCATTTTACTCGTCCTTCTCAGGAACCCTCAAAAAGGCGTCTGTTCGACGACGCTATTCAGGATCTCTTGGACAAAGAGGTCCTGGAGGCGGTTCCGCAGGGGGACACAGGTTCAGGATTTTATTCCAACCTGTTTGTGGTAGCCAAAAAGGACGGAGGAGCCCGTCCCATCTTGGATCTCAAAGATCTCAATGCCTATGTGGTGACTTCCCACTTCCGCCAGGAGTCCCTGCGCTCTGTGATTGCAGCAATGTCTCCAGGGGAGTTTCTTGCCTCCCTGGACCTTCAGGATGCTTATCTTCACATCCCTATTCATCCAGAGAGCAGGAAGTATCTCAGGATTGCCTGCCACAGGGGACACTTTCAATTTACAGCGCTCCCCTTTGGACTGACTACAGCTCCTCAAGTCTTCCAGCGGGTGCTGGGCTCCTTGATAGCGGTGCTCCATCAGGATGGGATCAGAGTGACACCCTACATGGACGATCTCCTACTGAAGGCCTCCTCAGCGGAGCTTCTCCACCAGCAGTTGCAGAGGTGCATGCACACCCTGAACCGTCACGGCTGGATCCTGAATCTGGACAAGTCGGACTTGATTCCTTCTCAGAGGCTTCTGTTCCTGGGTCTCCTGTTCGACACTCGCCAATGCATGGTGTTTCTTCCAGAGGACGTGGCTCACCAGATAGCCGTCAGAGTGGCTGGGATTCTGGACATGGACGACATTCCAGTTCCGAAGTTGTCGTCCTTAGTGGGGAAGTTCATTTCCACAATCGAAGCAGTACCATTTGCCATGGCCCACTCCAGGGATCTTCAGAGATTTGTGATCCAGACGTGCAGGAATCATCCAGATCATCAACATCTGTCTGTTTCTCTTCCTCCTCATGTCGAGTCGAGTCTGCACTGGTGGTTAGATCTCTCTCATCTCTTGAAAGGGAAATCCTTTCTAGTTCCTCATTGGACCACAGTCACAACGGATGCCAGCCTTCGGGGCTGGGGTGCAGTCTGGGGTCGCTTCAGTGCTCAGGGGAAATGGGGTCTGGAGGAATCCATGCTCTCCATCAATGTTCTGGAACTTCGAGCTGTCCGGCTGGCCCTGAGGCACTGGGAGTCTCAATTGACCGGTCTTCCAGTCAGAGTAGAGTCCGACAACGCCACGGCGGTGGCTTACATCAACAGACAAGGCGGCACAAGAAGCGGTTCCGCCTGGTGGGAAGTCAAGGATATTTTGTCTTGGGCAGAAGATCACGTGCCTGTCATCTCTGCAGTTCATATTCCAGGCGTGGACAACGTCATGGCAGACTTCCTCAGTCGTCACACCGTCGACAGCGGAGAATGGGCTCTTCATCCAGAGGTGTTTCACATGCTCACTCAACGGTGGGGGATGCCAGTGGTGGATCTGATGGCTACCAGACACAACAGGAAGGTTCCGGTGTTTTGCTCCCGTCTGAGGGACTCCCTTGCTCTAGCGGTGGATGCCTTGTCGATCCCTTGGGACTTCTCCCTGGCTTACATCTTCCCCCCTCTTCCTCTATTGATCAGAGTTATTCAGAAGTTGAAGAGAGAACGTTGTCCTGTCATCCTGATTGCTCCAAACTGGCCTCGCCAGTCCTGGTTTCCGGAATTGATGGCCATGTCAGTGAAGGATCCAATCCCACTTCCAGCCCGTCCGGACCTGCTTCTTCAGGGGTATCTGTGGAAAGAGGATGTTCACTCTCTCCGTTTGATGGCATGGCGGTTGAATCCTCGATTCTAGCTAAGAAAGGCTTTTCTCCTTCTGTGGTGTCGACGATGCTCAGTGCTCGTAAGCCTGTGTCTTCCAAGATCTATCATCGCATTTGGTCAACTTTCGTGACATGGTGCTCTGTCAAGCAGTTGTCTCTTGACTTCCATCTTCCCACTGTCCTGGCCTTCTTGCAGGACGGTGTGGACAAGGGGCTCAGTCTGAGTTCCCTCAGAGTTCAGACCTCTGCCTTGTCTGTGTTTTTCCAGGAACGGATTGCCATCCTTCCTGATGTGAAAGTCTTCTTCCAAGGTGTGACTCATGTTCGACCTGCCTTCAAGAGTCCTGCTCCCCAGTGGGATCTCAATTTGGTGCTGGGTGTTCTTCAGCGACCACCGTTTGAATCCTTGGCTTCCATTCCATTACGTCTTGTGACTTGGAAGATGGCCTTCCTTTTGGCTATTGTGTCAGTACGCCGGGTGGCAGAGTTACAGGCATTGTCTTGTAAACCTCCTTACCTGGTGTTCCACAAGGATAAGGCTGTGCTTCGCACGACCAAGGAATTCTTACCCAAGGTTGTGTCTGAGTTTCACATCAATCAGGAGATTGTGGTTCCCTCTTTCTGCCCTAATCCTTCATCTGACAAGGAAAGAGATCTCCATTTGTTGGATGTGGTGCGTTGCCTCAAGTTTTATGTTCACCGCACCGAATCTATCAGGAAGTCTGACGCTCTATTCGTCATTCCTGAGGGGCCTAGGGCAGGAAGACCGGCTTCCAAAGTTACCATTGCCTCTTGGATTAAGGCTACCATCCGTGAAGCCTATAAGTTGAGGAATAAGCATGTTCCCTTCAGGGTGACTGCCCATTCCACCAGATCTATTGGGGCCTCCTGGGCCTACAAGAATCAAGCTTCTGCTGATCAACTGTGCAGAGCGGCCACTTGGTCCTCTGTGCACACTTTTTCTAAGCACTACCGAGTTGATGTACTGGCATCGGCTGATGCCAGCTTTGGAAGGAAGGTCCTGGAGGCAGTCTTGCCTGTGTAGGTCTTCCGCTCTGTGATCCTTAGTGCTTCCTTACTGTTGAGCCCGGTTGGCTCGTGTTCCGTGTGCTGTGTTAAGTTCAGGGATTGTTCCCTTGGTTGGTGTCCGTTGACACTTACAGTTTGGGCTATGTTATCAACTGGTTAACGGTTCTAGTGACTTGGGCCTTGCGCCTGGTCCTTGCCTTACTTCCCGCCTCTGGATCAGCTCAATGTTTGTACATCCCATGGTACCAGTGACCTGTATTGGACGACAGTGAAAATAGGATTTTAGTCTTACCTGTTAAATCCTTTTCACTTAGTCCATACAGGTCACTGGTCTCCCACCCTGTCAAGGGACCAGTCTTGGCTCTCCTGTGGCATTCAGTGGGAGACTGTTCGGGCATGCTCACAGGAGTCTTTCTTTTTGCTTACCTGGGGTCAGTTTAGGGTCTCAAATCAATATGGGTGGCTCTGGCCAGAAGGTGGCTTAAGTAAGAGGGGAGGCTCCGCCCCTTGCAAATTATTTGCATAATTGTTCCTGCCTATTAAAGGGGACTACACATCCCATGGTACCAGTGACCTGTATGGACTAAGTGAAAAGGATTTAACAGGTAAGACTAAAATCCTATTTTTTTACCGGCCTGCCGGTAAAATACAGGCTGGGTGGCAACCCTACTCACATCTGTTTTAGTTGTTTCATTTACCCTCTGAATGCCAGAGGGGAAGCCATGTGTTTAAGATCAATGCTTGTTCCCCCTTGGCATTCAAAGGGTTAAGCACAAGGCATAGACCTGTTAAGCATGACATGCTCAGGAACACAGTGTAGGTTTTAATGGTACTTAAATATGCAGTAAACTTTTTTATGAAAAAAAATATATTGTAGGGATTTTCCTATTGAGTAAAACAAGGGTACTCCCACTGCTGAGAGGTTTATATTTCCAGAGTTATTACAGTTTAATCCCATGTTTTTTTTACATCAGCAGTGCCCTCTAGTGGTCGAATTCTAATTAGATTTCTTGTTAGATTCTAATGGAGAGGAAAGTCAGAGACATACAGTTCTCCATAGAATGTGATAGAAACTGCTGAGTCACTTCCTGTCAGTTAGAACTATCAGGAAGTAAGCACAGTAAATTCACTTCCTGTCAGTTAGAACTATCAGGAAGTAAACACAATAAATTCACTTCCTGATTATTTGAACTGTTATAATTTTTGAATAAAACATCTGGGAGTGACCTTGTTTTATTCAGCAGGAAATGCTATGTAAAATATGTGTTTTCAGAAAAAAAGTTTACTGCTCCTTTAAAACCTAGAATTACAGGAAGAAGGGGAACTGAATCACACACACACATACATCTCTTCTACATCCATGAGCCACAGGGTCCTCTCAGATTGGTGACATGTAGAAGTAAACAGATGTGAGACAGTCAACTAATCACACGTGGCTATGTGAGGTGTGTCACATGAGGGGACAACTGACACTGTAGGATATCCCACATTTTAGCTGTCAGTACAGATTCACTTGTTGCCATCCATTGCAAGGCATCTAGATCATTTCAAACCACCGAAGGCTATGTCCCAGGAATGTGACAGGCTGCATGTTCCAGGGCCTTGTTGGAGTTGGCGTCAGCTCTGAAGAGGAAGTCCAGGACGAACCGTCACTTCCACAACACTCAGGTGCAGTGGCAGGTGTCCAGCAGGAGATCAGCATCCCGGGAATGGAGACAAAACATGTTTGAAGTTTGGAAAATGTGAACCCATGTTCATGATCTGGTGTTGTTGGCTTGAGGTTGGTGTATGCGTGATACTCACAGGCAAGGTATTCCTGGATGACCCTGACCTGTGTCTCCCCAACTCTCAGTGTATCACCCTCCAATGGCTGTGACACCCTGGATCAAGAATATCAGGGTGAAGTCGCCTAATAACCTTTGTGGTTTGAGCAGATGCAGGACATGACATTGTTGCATTCCCCCTCCCACTGCAATAGACAGGTGTGCATACCTTGATTAGGTAAGTATGTGTTTTTGGGCCTGTGCTTTAACCCTTGTTGATCTGGAGGTTCTGTTTTGCACAGCCCTTTGGTATTCAAGGGGTTCCTGTGTTGCTCGTAGCTGTGCAGGATTAGGGACAGAGGCGTAACTAGAAGCCACCGGGCCCTGGTGCAAGAATTTCCATGGCCCCCGTATGACATTGCCCCCCACAGCCACATTAGCCCCCCATTGCCCCCCCATCTCCACATTGCCCCCCATCTCCACATTACCCCCATCTCCACATTGCCCCCCATCTCCACATTGCCACCACATTGCCCCCCATCTCCACATTGCCACCACATTGCCCCCCATCTCCATATTGCCCCCCATGATCCATCTCCATGTTGCCAACACACTGCCCCCCATCTCCACATTGCCCATCTCCTACCTCCTTGGTGGTCCAGTGGTGTGGCAGGAGAGGTCTGTGCGTCCTTCCACACAGACCTATATGCACATGGAGCTCCCGCGCGGTCCTCTCATAATGCAGAGCGCTGGGAGATGATGTCATCTCCCAGCGCTCTGCATTACTAAAGTGCCGGAAGGAGATCAGTTATCAGAATGTTGTGGGCGCCAGGCGGGGGTAGCAGAGGGTGGCTGGGCCCCTGGAGTGACCCCTATTTTTACGGCACTGATTAGGGACACTTGGTTTACTTTTTCAGGTTCTTTATTTGTGCTTTCAGGGCTTAACTTACCAGTTCTCCATTTGTTTTTGGCCTTGGAGAGCGTGCGTGTATGGATTCTGCATTGCTTTCATTGAAACAATGATGGTTTTAAACCATCGTTGTGGCTTCTACACCTCAACTTTGAGGCACAGGATTAACAACAGAAAATGTATCCACTGAACACGTGGTAACTGACCGTGTCTAATAGAATAATACTTGTGCGTTGTTTCCCGTTGATTCTTATGGGCTTTTTTTTGACTGGTTGTGTATAGAAATATCATAAGTTTTGTTTTAGCAGTGTAGGTGATAGAATACTGAAATCTACTTTGAATACCAACAACGCCATTTCTTCTGTGGATTGAGGCCCCTCAGTTGCTTCTCTCTCTTCATGTAATCCCAGACAGACTCGATGATGTTGAGATCAGGGCTCTGTGGGGGCCATACCATCACATCCAGGACTCCTTGTTCTTCTTTACACTGAAGATAGTTCTTAATGGCTGTATGTTTGGGGTCGTTGTCATGCTGCAGAATAATTTTGGGGCCAATCAGATGCCTCCCTGATGGTATTGCATGGATGGATAAGTATCTACCTGTACTTCTCAGCATTGAGGAGATCATTAATTCTGACCAAATCCCCAACTACATTTGCAGAAATGTAGCCCCAAACTTGCAAGGAACCTCCACCATGCTTCACTGTTGCCTGCAGACACTCATTCTTGTACTGATATCCAGCTCTTCGGCAAACAAACTGCCTTCTGCTACAGCCAAACATTTCAAATGTTGACTCATCGGTCCAGAGCACCTGCAGCCATTTTTCTGCACCCCAGTACCTGTGTTTTCATGCATAGTTGATTCACTTGGCCTTGTTTCCACATCGGAGGTATGGCTTTCTATCCGCAAGTCTTCCATGAAGACCACTCCTGACCAGACTTCTCCGGACAGTAGGTGGGTGTACCAGGACATCTTCTGATTGTGAAGGGAAGTAAGCATGATGTATCTTTCATGTGCTGCACTAAGTTTCCTTGACCGACCACCGCGTCTAAGGTCCTCAGCTCTTCCTGTTTCTTTGTGCTTCTTCAAGACAGCTTGGACAGCACTGGGTCACTATTTTGGTCCACTCCTTGATCTTTTTCAAGGTCCAGGAGTGGACCGAAATGTTGACCCAATAAATTGCTTTTTGATTTGATGTTTTAACAAAGTCCACTGGTGTTGCCTTATTTATCGCTCTGCATTACCATTCGGGATTGTGCACCTGCACAGAAAACAATGTTAATAGTGAGTCCTTCTGTCAAGTCATCTCTCTCTCTGTGTATGTATGTATATGTATATGTGTGTGTATAATATATTAGGTCTATGAGCTGGTAATGAGTGGAGTAATGAATTGTATGGTTTATTTAGAAGATGTGTTTAAAGTGTTAGTAATGTCCAACAAAAAGTTTTTTGCATTTAGAAGAGCCTAAAAAGCTGAGCTAAATGTAAAAAAAATATATTTCTCAAACTGCTATGGTTTAAGAGATACGGGCGTTTAAAGTTTGATCTCTCTTACTGACAGCTGTAAAGTTGTCAGCAGAAGATCCATGTCGGTCGACACGGAGGGGCTTGAACACAGCTGCAATCTTGTTATTTACCACAAATCCCTTCATTGGAATCGTCTAAACCTCGTGATTGGTTTTAAAGCACTCGTTTTAGACCATTCCAAAGAAGGGATTCCTTGTAAGTAACGAGATCGCGGCACTTCTGAAGCACCTCCGTGTCGGCCGACACAGATCTCCTGCTGACAGCTTTACAGCTGTCAGTAGGAGACCTCAAACTTTAAACGCCCATATCTCTTAAACCATAGCGGTTTGAGAGATACGCTTTTTAAGCTCTTCTAAATGCAAAAAACTTTTCGTTGGACATTAATAACACTTTAAACTGTTCGTAATGCCTATTTTAAATACTTTCGCTGGTCTTCTGCATAATAATAGTAGCACAGTGCACTATGTCAAACAACTTCTTTGTAGTTCAAAAGTTATTCAGCTTTAAAGATCCCCCACCCGCCCCTTCTTATGACATCACGCTGAAGATGCAGGCTGATGAGGACGGCTGCAGCGAGGGACAATCTTCAGTAAGCAAAGGGAATTCCTGCCCTCCTTCGTCAAGGGGGGATGGATTTTCCTTCTACCTACTGAGTGAAGATTCTGCCTCGCTGCAGCCATCGAGTCTCACAACCCAATCAGAGAATCAGAGGGAGGCGGCCAGAAAGGGGCGGGGTCGGAGGATCTTTAGAACTGAATAACTTTTGAACTACAAAGAAGTAAGATTTTTGAAATAGAGCACTGTGTTACTATTAGTATACAGACTACTTGGATAAAGTATATTAAAGAGGCATTACTATCCATACCTGGGAACTCTCCGGATTTGCCCCGGAGACTCCGGTTTTCACAGAGCTTTACCAGGTCTCTGGGCTAGAGGCTGATTCCTCCTCATGTGGGGAGTTTCTCCTGGTGTTCCTCCTTCCCCAGCCTTCTGTGCAACACCTTTAAGCCCTGCCCCCCCCAGCTCGTGTCAAGCCCTGCCCCTTTTTGACGCAATTCACGTCATTATTGTCACCCATTGCTGCACCAGAGGACTCCCCTCCAGGTAGACCTCAAATGGAAGTTCCCAGGTATATTACTATCCCTTTAACGTATGTACATATACATGTGTAAGCCTGGCCTACTTTCATAGAACTTAAGATAAATATTATTATAGGCTGGGGGAAGCAATTTTTGTTTGCTTACCAAATTTCCTAGTCAGTTGGCTGTACTTTACTATGTAAGACACAACAGGAAGTCAGGAGTGCACAATATAATTGTTTCCCCCAGTCTGCTGAAAAACATCACATGCAATATCATGCATCTTAATATTTATCTAAGAATTAATGTAAAAGCCTGTGTACACGGGCCAAGGTCCGGAACCCTTTGAGTGCCAGAGGGGTACAACGCATTGCTTTGCAGTGTGTTGCGTACCCCTCTGGCACTCAAGGGGTTAAGCGGCCCATACCTCACTGCTCCACGCGATGCAGTATTGCATCGCCTACCTCAAGCGCCTCACTCACGTGTTTCAGTCATGCGCAGTAGAACGTGCGCAGTCTCTACAGCGTTTGAAAGCTTCTGACAAACATCCTAGCGAATTAGATCAGACTGTGGTGTGTATAGAAGTGTATCGCCCTGGTGTCTCTGTGTTTAGGAGATCAGACTGTGTGGTGTGTATATAAGTGTATCACCCTGATGTCCCTGTGTTTAGGAGATCAGACTGTGTGGTGTGTATAGAAGTGTATCACCCTGGTGTCCCTGTGTTTAGGAGATCAGACTGTGTGGTGTGTATAGAAGTGTATCACCCTGGTGTCCCTGTGTTTAGGAGATCAGACTGTGTGGTGTGTATAGAAGTGTATCACCCTGGTGTCCCTGTGTTTAGGAGATCAGAC
The DNA here is from genome assembly GCA_037306005.1 of Rhinophrynus dorsalis. NCBI lineage: Eukaryota > Metazoa > Chordata > Amphibia > Anura > Rhinophrynidae > Rhinophrynus > Rhinophrynus dorsalis. The sequence continues at coordinate 117,020,254 of CM074728.1, read as the reverse complement.
TGTGTGGTGTGTATAGAAGTGTATCACCCTGGTGTCCCTGTGTTTAGGAGATCAGACTGTGTGGTGTGTATATAAGTGTATCACCCTGGTTTCCCTGTGTTTAGGAGACCAGACTGTGTGGTGTGTATATAAGTGTATCACCCTGGTGTCCCTGTGTTTAGGAGATCAGACTGTGTGGTGTGTATATAAGTGTATCACTCTGGTGTCCCTGTGTTTAGGAGATCAGGCTGTGTGGTGTGTATATAAGTGTATCACCCTGGTGTCCCTGTGTTTAGGAGATCAGACTGTGTGGTGTGTATAGAAGTGTATCACCCTGGTGTCCCTGTGTTTAGGAGATCAGACTGTGTGGTGTGTATAGAAGTGTATCATCCAGGTGTCATTGTGTTTAGGAGAACAGACTGTGTGGTGTGTATAGAAGTGTATCACCCTAGTGTCCCTGTGTTTAGGAGATCAGACTGTGTTGTGTGTATATAAGTGTATCACCCTGGTGTCCTGTGTTTAGGAGATCAGACTGTGTGGTGTGTGTGTAGAAGTGTATCACCCTGGTGTCCCTGTGTTTAGGAGATCAGACTGTGTGGTGAGTATATAAGTGTATCACCCTGGTATCCTGTGTTTAGGAGATCAGACTGTGTGGTGTGTGTGTAGAAGTGTATCACCCTGGTGTCCCTGTGTGTAGGAGATCAGACTGTGAGTTGTGTATATAAGTGTATCACCCTGGTGTCCCTGTGTTTAGGAGAACAGACTGTGTGGTGTGTATATAAGTGTATCACCCTGGTGTCCCTGTGTGTAGGAGATCAGACTGTGTGGTGTGTGTGTAGAAGTGTATCACCCTGGTATCCCTGTGTTTAGGAGATCAGACTGTGTGGTATGTATATAAGTGTATCACCCTGGTGTCCCTGTGTTTAGGAGAACAGACTGTGTGGTGTGTATATAAGTGTATCACCCTGGTGTCCCTGTGTTTAGGAGATCAGACTGTGTGGTGTGTATATAAGTGTATCACCCTGGTGTCCATGTGTTTAGGAGATCAGACTGTGTGGTGTGTATACAAGTATATCACCCTGGTGTCCCTGTGTTTAGGAGATCAGACTGTGTGGTGTGTATAGAAGTGTATCACCCTGGTGTCCCTGTGTTTAGGAGATCAGACTGTGTGGTGTGTATAGAAGTGTATCACTCTGGTGTCCCTGTGTTTAGGAGATCAAACTGTGTGGTGTGTATATAAGTGTATCGCCCTGGTTTCCCTGTGTTTAGGAGACCAGACTGTGTGGTGTGTATATAAGTGTATCACCCTGGTGTCCCTGTGTTTAGGAGATCAGACTGTGTGGTGTGTATATAAGTGTATCACCCTGGTGTCCCTGTGTTTAGGAGATCAGGCTGTGTGGTGTGTATATAAGTGTATCACCCTGGTGTCCCTGTGTTTAGGAGATCAGACTGTGTGGTGTGTATAGAAGTGTATCACCCTGGTGTCCCTGTGTTTAGGAGATCAGACTGTGTGGTGTGTATAGAAGTGTATCATCCAGGTGTCCCTGTGTTTAGGAGATCAGACTGTGTGGTGTGTATAGAAGTGTATCGCCCTAGTGTCCCTGTGTTTAGGAGATCAGACTGTGTTGTGTGTATATAAGTGTATCGCCCTAGTGTCCCTGTGTTTAGGAGATCAGACTGTGTGGTGTGTATATAAGTGTATCACCCTGGTGTCCCTGTGTTTAGGAGATCAGACTGTGTGGTGTGTATAGAAGTGTATCACCCTGGTGTCCCTGTGTTTAGGAGATCAGACTGTGTGGTGTGTATAGAAGTGTATCACCCTGGTGTCCCTGTGTTTAGGAGATCAGACTGTGTGGTGTGTATATAAGTGTATCACCCTGGTTTCCCTGTGTTTAGGAGACCAGACTGTGTGGTGTGTATATAAGTGTATCACCCTGGTGTCCTGTGTTTAGGAGATCAGACTGTGTTGTGTGTATATAAGTGTATCACCCTGGTGTCCCTGTGTTTAGGAGATCAGACTGTGTGGTGAGTATATAAGTGTATCACCCTAGTGTCCCTGTGTTTAGGAGATCAGACTGTGTTGTGTGTATATAAGTGTATCACCCTGGTGTCCTGTGTTTAGGAGATCAGACTGTGTGGTGTGTGTGTAGAAGTGTATCACCCTGGTATCCTGTGTTTAGGAGATCAGACTGTGTGGTGTGTGTGTAGAAGTGTATCACCCTGGTGTCCCTGTGTGTAGGAGATCAGACTGTGAGGTGTGTATATAAGTGTATCACCCTGGTGTCCCTGTGTTTAGGAGAACAGACTGTGTGGTGTGTATATAAGTGTATCACCCTGGTGTCCCTGTGTGTAGGAGATCAGACTGTGTGGTGTGTGTATATAAGTGTATCACCCCGGTGTCCCTGTGTTTAGGAGATCAGACTGTGTGGTGTGTATATAAGTGTATCACCCTGGTGTCCATGTGTTTAGGAGATCAGACTGTGTGGTGTGTATACAAGTGTATCACCCGGGTGTCCCTGTGTTTAGGAGATCAGACTGTGTGGTGTGTATAGAAGTGTATCACCCAGGTGTCCCTGTGTTTAGGATATCAGACTGTGTGGTGTGTATATAAGTGTATCACCCTGGTGTCCTGTGTTTAGGAGATCAGACTGTGTGGTGTGTGTATATAAGGGTATCACCCTGGTGTCCCTGTGTTTAGGAGATCAGACTGTGTGGTGTGTATATAAGTGTATCACCCTGGTGTCCCTGTGTTTAGGAGATCAGACTGTGAGGTGTGTATAGAAGTGTATCACCCTGGTGTCCCTGTGTTTAGGAGATCAGACTGTGTGGTGTGTATAGAAGTGTATCACCCAGGTGTCCCTGTGTTTAGGAGAACAGACTGTGTGGTGTGTATAGAAGTGTATCACCCTAGTGTCCCTGTGTTTAGGAGATCAGACTGTGTTGTGTGTATATAAGTGTATCACCCTGGTGTCCTGTGTTTAGGAGATCAGACTGTGTGGTGTGTGTGTAGAAGTGTATCACCCTGGTGTCCCTGTGTTTAGGAGATCAGACTGTGTGGTATGTATATAAGTGTATCACCCTGGTGTCCCTGTGTTTAGGAGAACAGACTGTGTGGTGTGTATATAAGTGTATCACCCTGGTGTCCCTGTGTTTAGGAGATCAGACTGTGTGGTGTGTATATAAGTGTATCACCCTGGTGTCCATGTGTTTAGGAGATCAGACTGTGTGGTGTGTATACAAGTGTATCACCCGGGTGTCCCTGTGTTTAGGAGATCAGACTGTGTGGTGTGTATATAAGTGTATCACCCTGGTGTCCATGTGTTTAGGAGATCAGACTGTGTGGTGTGTATACAAGTGTATCACCCGGGTGTCCCTGTGTTTAGGAGATCAGACTGTGTGGTGTGTATAGAAGTGTATCACCCTAGTGTCCCTGTGTTTAGGAGATCAGACTGTGTGGTGTGTATAGAAGTGTATCACCCTGGTGTCCTGTGTTTAGGAGATCAGACTGTGTGGTGTGTGTATATAAGGGTATCACCCTGGTGTCCCTGTGTTTAGGAGATCAGACTGTGTGGTGTGTATATAAGTGTATCACCCTGGTGTCCCTGTGTTTAGGAGATCAGACTGTGAGGTGTGTATAGAAGTGTATCACCCCGGTGTCCCTGTGTTTAGGAGATCAGACTGTGTGGTGTGTATAGAAGTGTATCACCCAGGTGTCCCTGTGTTTAGGAGAACAGACTGTGTGGTGTGTATAGAAGTGTATCACCCTAGTGTCCCTGTGTTTAGGAGATCAGACTGTGTTGTGTGTATATAAGTGTATCACCCTGGTGTCCTGTGTTTAGGAGATCAGACTGTGTGGTGTGTGTGTAGAAGTGTATCACCCTGGTGTCCCTGTGTTTAGGAGATCAGACTGTGTGGTATGTATATAAGTGTATCACCCTGGTGTCCATGTGTTTAGGAGATCAGACTGTGTGGTGTGTATACAAGTGTATCACCCGGGTGTCCCTGTGTTTAGGAGATCAGACTGTGTGGTGTGTATATAAGTGTATCACCCTGGTGTCCCTGTGTTTAGGAGATCAGACTGTGTGGTGTGTATATAAGTGTATCACCCTGGTGTCCATGTGTTTAGGAGATCAGACTGTGTGGTGTGTATACAAGTGTATCACCCTGGTGTCCATGTGTTTAGGAGATCAGACTGTGTGGTGTGTATACAAGTGTATCACCCGGGTGTCCCTGTGTTTAGGAGAAAAGACTGTGTGGTGTGTATAGAAGTGTATCACCCTAGTGTCCCTGTGTTTAGGAGATCAGACTGTGTGGTGTGTATATAAGTGTATCACCCTGGTGTCCTGTGTTTAGGAGATCAGACTGTGTGGTGTGTGTATATAAGGGTATCACCCTGGTGTCCCTGTGTTTAGGAGATCAGACTGTGTGGTGTGTATATAAGTGTATCACCCTGGTGTCCCTGTGTTTAGGAGATCAGACTGTGTGGTGTGTATACAAGTGTATCACCCGGGTGTCCCTGTGTTTAGGAGAAAAGACTGTGTGGTGTGTATAGAAGTGTATCACCCTAGTGTCCCTGTGTTTAGGAGATCAGACTGTGTGGTGTGTATATAAGTGTATCACCCTGGTGTCCTGTGTTTAGGAGATCAGACTGTGTGGTGTGTGTATATAAGGGTATCACCCTGGTGTCCCTGTGTTTAGGAGATCAGACTGTGTGGTGTGTATATAAGTGTATCACCCTGGTGTCCCTGTGTTTAGGAGATCAGACTGTGAGGTGTGTATAGAAGTGTATCACCCCGGTGTCCCTGTGTTTAGGAGATCAGACTGTGTGGTGTGTATAGAAGTGTATCACCCAGGTGTCCCTGTGTTTAGGAGAACAGACTGTGTGGTGTGTATAGAAGTGTATCACCCTAGTGTCCCTGTGTTTAGGAGATCAGACTGTGTTGTGTGTATATAAGTGTATCACCCTGGTGTCCTGTGTTTAGGAGATCAGACTGTGTGGTGTGTGTAGAAGTGTATCACCCTGGTGTCCCTGTGTTTAGGAGATCAGACTGTGTGGTATGTATATAAGTGTATCACCCTGGTGTCCCTGTGTTTAGGAGAACAGACTGTGTGGTGTGTATATAAGTGTATCACCCTGGTGTCCCTGTGTTTAGGAGATCAGACTGTGTGGTGTGTATATAAGTGTATCACCCTGGTGTCCATGTGTTTAGGAGATCAGACTGTGTGGTGTGTGTATACAAGTGTATCACCCGGGTGTCCCTGTGTTTAGGAGATCAGACTGTGTGGTGTGTATAGAAGTGTATCACCCAGGTGTCCCTGTGTTTAGGAGAACAGACTGTGTGGTGTGTATACAAGTGTATCACCCTAGTGTCGCTGTGTTTAGGAGATCAGACTGTGTGGTGTGTGTGTATAAGTGTATCACCCTGGTGTCCTGTGTTTAGGAGATCAGATTGTGTGGTGTGTGTGTAGAAGTGTATCACCCTGGTGTCCCTGTGTTTAGGAGAACAGACTGTGTGGTGTGTATAGAAGTGTATCATCCAGGTGTCCCTGTGTTTAGGAGATCAGACTGTGTTGTGTGTATATATGTGTATCACCCTGGTGTCCTGTGTTTAGGAGATCAGACTGTGTGATGTGTGTGTAGAAGTGTATCACCCTGGTGTCCCTGTGTTTAGGAGATCAGACTGTGTGGTATGTATATAAGTGTATCACCCTGGTGTCCCTGTGTTTAGGAGAACAGACTGTGTGATGTGTATAGAAGTGTATCACCCTGGTGTCCCTGTGTTTAGGAGAACAGACTGTGTGGTGTGTATAGAAGTGTATCACCCTGGTGTCCCTGTGTTTAGGAGATCAGACTGTGTGGTGTGTATAGAAGTGTATCATCCTGGTGTCCCTGTGTTTAGGAGATCAGACTGTGTGGTGTGTATATAAGTGTATCACCCTGGTGTCCCTGTGTTTAGGAGATCAGACTGTGAGGTGTGTATAGAAGTGTATCACCCTGGTGTCCCTGTGTTTAGGAGATCAGACTGTGTGGTGTGTATAGAAGTGTATCACCCTGGTGTCCCTGTGTTTAGGAGATCAGACTGTGAGGTGTGTATAGAAGTGTATCACCTTGGTGTTCCTGTGTTTAGGAGATCAGACTGTGTGTTGTGTATATATGTGTATCACCCTGGTGTCCCTGTGTTTAGGAGATCAGACTGTGTGGTGTGTATATAAGTGTATCACCCTGGTGTCCCTGTGTTTAGGAGATCAGACTGTGTGGTGTGTATAGAAGTGTATCACCCCGGTGTCCCTGTGTTTAGGAGATCAGACTGTGTGGTGTGTGTATATAAGTGTATCACCCTGGTGTCCCTGTGTTTAGGAGATCAGACTGTGTGGTGTGTATAGAAGTGTATCACCCTGGTGTCCCTGTGTTTAGGAGATCAGACTGTGTGGTGTATATATGTGTATCACCCTGGTGTCCCTGTGTTTAGGAGATCAGACTGTGTGGTGTGTATGCAAGTGTATCACCCTGGTGTCCCTGTGTTTAGGAGATCAGACTGTGTTGTATGTATATAAGTGTATCACCCTGGTGTCCCTGTGTTTAGGAGATCAGACTGTGTGGTGTGTATATAAGTGTATCACCCTGGTGTCCCTGTGTTTAGGAGATCAGACTGTGTGGTGTGTATATAATGGTATCACACTGCTCCACAGCAATAAAACTCACTTTAATGTTTATATAAACATCAGTATATGTGTTTATAAATTAGTCATGTCCTTTAGTCTTGTTCTAAATCTTTTATTCATTTACACAAAATGATGTCAATAGGCCATGAAAAAACCTAAAAATTCTGGGTAATAACCGTGCACAGGTCATGCCCCCAGTAACAGCACCTATAACACAAGTGTCCTTCTTTGGCCATCTGAAACGTTGGGAGCTATGTTCTTGGTGACCGCTATGATTTGACGCGGGAGACCTTTTTGGCATTCAAGTCATTAACCCTTTGAGTGTCAGAGGGGTATGCAACACATTACAAAGCAATGCTGTGCCAATGAACTGCTTCATTTACCTTTGTACATATGGCCCAGAATCGTTTCCAGGCAGTGAGCGTGTGTGGGAGTCAGGGAAGGCTTCCAGCACAAAAATTCATCTCTTAAAGGGACAGTAATGTCCCCAAAAAATATATCCAGTTTTGTAGACTCTTAAAAAAAATCAATATGCTCCAAACCCGATCTCTCGAACCGCTATGTTCAGAGTCCCCCCCCCCCTTCCCTTCTCCTGATGTCAGCTGTAAAGCTGACAGCAGGAGAATCGAGTCGTACGACTCGAGGAAGCTCTGCAGCAGAGTCGAGATCACGTTATCTATAAATAATTCATTCACTGGAAACATCTACAAAGTGTGCCTGGTTTGCAAGCACACTTTGTAGACATTTCCAATGAATGAATTCTTTATAGAGAACGCGATGTCGGCTCTGCTGAAGAGCCACCTGCTGGTCCCCTGACCGGAATCTCCTGCTGTCAGCTAGACGCTGACATAAGGGGAGGGAGGGGGGAACTTTGAATCCCTATATCTCTCAAACCATAGCGGTCTGAGGAATCGGGTTTGGAGCATATTGATTTTTTTTTCTTAAAGGCTACAAAACTGGACATCTTTTTTTTGGGACATTACTGTCCCTTTAATCATATTTCTAATCCAATAATACAGCACAAGCCATTCCTCTAATCCCGTAATAGGACATGCTGTAGAGCTGGCTGGACTGGTTACGGTTCGTGCCTGTAAGGAGCAGTCACAACGGAAGAAATGTCAGAAAAACCCAAGTGCTGGAAGCCTTCCCTGACTCCCACACACGCTCACTGCCTGGAAACGATTCTGGGCCATATGTACAAAGGTAAATGAAGCAGTTCATTGGTACAGCATTGCTTTGTAATGTGTTGCATACCCCTCTGACACTCAAAGGGTTAATGACTTGAATGCCAAAAAGGTCTCCCGCGTCAAATCATAGCGGTCACCAAGAACATAGCTCCCAACGTTTCAGATGGCCAAAGAAGGACACTTGTGTTATAGGTGCTGTTACTGGGGGCATGACCTGTGCACGGTTATTACCCAGAATTTTTAGGTTTTTTCATGGCCTATTGACATCATTTTGTGTAAATGAATAAATGATTTAGAACAAGACTAAAGGACATGACTAATTTATAAACACATATACTGATGTTTATATAAACATTAAAGTGAGTTTTATTGCTTTGGAGCAGTGTGATACCATTATATACACACCACACAGTCTGATCTCCTAAACACAGGGACACCAGGGTGATACACATATATACACCACACAGTCTGATCTCCTAAACACAGGGACACCAGGGTGATACACTTATATACACACCACACAGTCTGATCTCCTAAACACAGGGACACCAGGGTGATACACTTACATACACACCACACAGTCTGATCTCCTAAACACAGGGACACCAGGGTGATACACTTATATACACACACCACACAGTCTGATCTCCTAAACACAGGGACACCGGGGTGATACACTTCTATACACACCACACAGTCTGATCTCCTAAACACAGGGACACCAGGGTGATACACTTATATACACACCACACAGTCTGATCTCCTAAACACAGGGACACCAGGGTGATACACTTATATACACAACACACAGTCTGATCTCCTAAACACAGGAACACCAAGGTGATACACTTCTATACACACCTCACAGTCTGATCTCCTAAACACAGGGACACCAGGGTGATACACTTATATACACACCACACAGTCTGATCTCCTAAACACAGGGACACCAGGGTGATACACTTATATACACACCACACAGTCTGATCTCCTAAACACAGGGACACCAGGGTGATACACTTCTATACACACTACACAGTCTGGTCTCCTAAACACAGGGACACCAGGGTGATATACTTATATACACACCACACAGTCTGATCTCCTAAACACATGGATACCAGGGTGATACACTTCTATACACACCACACAGTCTGATCTCCTAAACACAGGGACACCAGGGTGATACACTTATATACACACCGCACAGTCTGATCTCCTAAACACAGGGACACCAGGGTGATACACTTCTATACACACCGCACAGTCTCATCTCCTAAACACAGGGACACCAGGGTGATACACTTCTATACACACCACACAGTCTGATTTCCTAAACACAGGGACACCAGGGTCATACACTTATATAGACACCACACAGTCTGATCTCCTAAACACAGGGATACCAGGGTGATACACTTATATAGACACCACACAGTCTGATCTCCTAAACATAGGGACACCAGGGTGATACACTTATATACACATCGTACAGTCTGATCTCCTAAACATAGGGACACCAGGGTGATACACTTAAATACACATCGCACAGTCTGATCTCCTAAACATAGGGACACCAGGGTGATACACTTATATACACATCGCACAGTCTGATCTTCTAAACACAGGGACACCAGGGTGGCAAAGAGGGACAGAGGGATTTGGGTTTCAAAGAGGGACTGTCCCTCCTAAAGCGGGACATTTGGGAGGTATGGACCTCTAATATCTCCTAAAGAGGGACACTTAGGAGGTATACAACAATAAGTTCTCTAAAATGAACCTGTAATTAGTACTGAACATTATATCCATGAAGGTGGAAGTGATTTTTTTAATTGGAGGATTCTAGGACCCCAAACACTCGTTCCTGGTAAAAGACCACAAGGAAAGAATTGTGTCTGTGACCAACAGGAAAACCAGTACTAAATAAAGGTTCATTCTGGAGAACAAGTTTAGACGTAATTCATAGCGGACATTAGGAAGTTCTGCTCAGATTAAGGTAAGGGGGTGTTCCTTTCCTTTTAAATGCCTTGAGTTCCAGATCGTATTGCACGCCTCAGTGGCACTCAAAGTGTTAAATTAGTGGGGATGTTTCTTTGTACGTGTGTCCACCATACAATGCAGCTGTCTGCACCATAACTGCTGTCAGTGGCGTAACAATAGGGGTCGCACCTGCGACCGGGTCTGTCACTCCAGGGGCCCAGCCGCCCCCTGCGAACCCATCGCCACTCACCCGCAGCCCGTGCCCACAGCAGCTCAGCTGATCTCCTGGAGCTCTAGTAATGCAGAGCGCTGGGAGATGACATCATCTCCCAGCGCTCTGCATAACTGAGAACCACGTCGGAGTGGGTGATGGAGGTAGGAGATGGACATGGGGCAATGAGAAGATGGGGGGGAAGGCCGCCGGGCCCATGGCAGTTTCTGTACCAGGGCCCGGTGGCTTCTAGTTACGCCGCTGACTGCTGTACTTTTGTCATGGTACATCTTCCCGCAGTGTGCAGGACTGGGCAGGACTAGAAGGAGACTCTCAGGGAGAGTATCTCTTGGTTTAAGGTGGCTTTAGTGTTAATTATACCAAAAAGGCCATGAACTCATCCAAGCAGCACTTCAATCACACTTCTCTCATTTGAGGAGAGTAGCTTTCATCTTTTTAAGTCTTAAATCCCTTGACTGCAAGAAAAGAGAGCAACACATCGCACTGAAAGGGTTAAGTTAATTTATGGTCAAGTCATAATGGACAATGACAGAAATGCAGGCACAATGATAATGACTGGCCACGATCAATTATGTCTGGTTCTTGTTCTAAAAGTAGGGTTGCCACCCAGCCGGTATTTTACCAGCAGGCCGGTCAAAAATTGGCTTCTGTCCAGTGTTAAGTCTATGGACGGAATGCCTTGACCGGTATTTTTTTGAAGAAAAGATGGCAACCTTATCTAAAAGCTGATAATCCTATTCAAATTTTGGAGTTTATGGAAACAAATTATATTTTAAATATAAATGTTCCTGCTCATTTAATTTAATCTAGGGTGACAAATGTGTTGGGTAACCCAGTGGCACTCAAAGGGTTAACCGTGGTCCTCAAGTAACTCTAACCGGAGCAGGATTCCTGGACTTGCCTGTCTTAGCACAGGCGTGTGATTAGGGGATCCTTCAGTCTGATCAGTGCGACTGAATTTAGCCAGAGTATTCCAAATACCAGCCCAGTTAGGGTTAGGGATGTTTGAGGATCGCAGTGGATACACTCTGATCTAGAGGTTACATGTACAGTGAATGTGTGTACTAATTACCCTCCTCTGTCTTGTTTTTATGAAACAGAGGTGTATATGAAATAGAAATTAACTGTCTGTGCTCACTTCAGTTCATCGAGAGCATGGGATGATTGTCCGATCGGGGGATTGGGCATCCCCCGGTGGGCCGCTAGACCATGGGCCGGTGGGGGAGATCAGAGGATCTCACCTCACCGTCCCACGATATTTTGAAGGAGAGGTCTGTGTTGCCTCAGGCACTCTCTGTGACAGCCTTTGTGTTCCTTATTAATGCAGAGCGCCAGGATATGACATAATATCCTGGCGCCTGCTCTCCCATGATGCACAGGGACCACAAGGGGGCGTTGATAGGGACGTCTGTGCAGCTAGTGGGCTGCTTTAAAAAAAATGCCCTGGCTGGTATTCCCCTACAATCCACCCCTGATCTAGAGTAGTGATTTAGAAAATGTTTTACCAGGAAGAATACATTGAGATTTCTCTCGTTTTCAAGTATGTCCTGGATAGTTTTCAGTAAAAGGTTGCATATTTACACAAATTGAGAAACATTAGATATTACATGTTATTATATATACATATACATACATATTAAATATTAAAATTATATACAGTTACACACTGTTTTTAGATATTAAGAAGCATTTACTTTTAGGGGTTTTAGATCTGATTATTTCTTGCAGATTGTTCCAGACGTTTGGAGCTCTGAAGGAGAAAGCAGATCTTCCTGCTTCTTTCTTGTATTGTGGTATACGCAGTGAGTTGTTAGCTGTAGAGTGGAGGTTATAGTTAGTATGGAGATCTGGAGTGATCATACTGCTCAGGTAGTGTGGAATAGTCAGTGAGTTGTTAGGAGTGGAGGTTATAGTTAATATGGAGATCTGGAGTGATCATACTGCTCAGGTAGTGTGGAATAGTCAGTGAGTTGTTAGTAGTGGAGGTTATAGTTAGTATGGAGATCTGGAGTGATCATACTGCTCAGGTAGTGTGGAATAGTCAGTGAGTTGTTAGTAGTGGAGGTTATAGTTAGTATGGAGATCTGGAGTGATCATACTGCTCAGGTAGTGTGGAATAGTCAGTGAGTTGTTAGTAGTGGAGGTTATAGTTAATATGGAGATCTGGAGTGATCATACTGCTCAGGTAGTCTGGTAGTTTTCCAGAGAAGTGGTTGTGTACTAAGCTACAAAGGTGAGCATGTCTAGATTTGAGTGTTAAAGGAATAGTAATACTTAAGATGTAAAAAAAATATGTTGTAGGGTTTATGTCCCCTAATAAAACAAGTGTACTCCCATTGCTGAGAGATATTTTATTAAAAAATTATAACAGCTCAAGCTTCAATTTTTTAGGTGCAATATCACCGTGGCCTGAAAATTTACAGTGGCACTGTTGCTACACCATCCTATGGAGATTTATGGTCTACAGACCAGAGCAGTCCATAGGATGGTGTAACAACAGCGCCACTGTAAATTTTCAGGCCACTGTGATATTGCACCAAAAAATTCAAGTTTGAGCTGTTATAATTTTTTAATAAAATATCTCTCAGCAGTGGGAGTACTGTTGTTTTACTCAGGGGGATAAACCCTACAACATATTTTTTTTTTACATTTTAAGTATTACTATCCCTTTAACCAATTTAGTCCTATTCGCATATCTCAGAGATGGGTAGTGTGATTACATTGGAGGCTAAAGCGGCATAATGAATTATACATAGATATATGCCTGTGTGTCAATCTCCAAAGTGATCATGTAGCAAAACATCAGAAAAAAGAAAGCACTCACAGCCCTTTGTAGAGGTGAAAAGTATGCACTGGTTTATTCCATCAATGTTTCGGCCCCACTTTGGGTCTTTATCAAGAATGATAAAGCAGACAGGCACCAGCATCGATTTTGCTGTAGGTGCTCTCTGCACTTGTGCCGTCAGTCCCTTCTGGTGCCTTAAGGCACAAACGCATTAATTTCCCAGTTGTGGAGGTGAAGGGGACGGACAGCGCAGACAGGGCTGGATTTAGAATTAGGCAGAGTAGGCATCTGCCTACAGGCGCACCCAACAGAGGGGCGCCTGTCACTGGGATCATGTTGTGTGTGTGTGTGTGTGGTTTTTTTTTTTTTTTTTAATTCACCTGAGTCATCTCCCAGCCCGGCGCCGTGAAGACAGGTCAGTGCCTCCTCCTTCTGCACAGACCTGTAGATGCTGCACTCCCTCGTCGGCTTTTTAGTAATACAGAGCGCTGGGAGATGACATCATCTCCCAGCGCTCTGCATGAAGAGAAGACCATGCGGGAGCTCCAGCAGCTACAGGTCTGTGTAGAAGGAGGAGGCAATATGGAGATGATGGTGGCAAGTTGGAGCTGATGGGGGCAATGTGGAGTTGATGGGGGCAATGTGAGGGCGATATGGAGATGATGGGGGGCAGAGTGGAGATTAAGAGCATTGTGGAGGTGTCCAGTGCAGATGGCCCACGGGGGGGGGGGGGGCACTTCAGAATCCTGAAGCTCCTGAGGCTCCTAAGATGTAAATCTGGCCCTGAGCGCAGACTCAGAAATGCCTTCTCTGCAAGATGTCTGCTCTGTTCCCCGCTGCCAGTCTGCCTAAAACTTTATATTACTCACTAATGCCACAATTGCATTTGAAACTACAAGTAAGTCTATACAAATAGTTATTGTACTTATATTTTGGGGCTCAATATTAATGGCATGAAAGTTCCGCATTAAACAGAAAGTAACTGCGCTTATTTAATTTCGTGTTGATATATGAAGCACAGTGCGTATGCAGTATTTCTCCTCTTAAAAACTGAATGTGATCATTTTAGTTCATCTAGAGATATAAATTACAGTCAGTCAGGGCTGGTGCAAGGATTTTTGCCACCCTAGGCAAAACCTAATTTCGCCCCTTGGCTCTGCCCCTTGTGTCCTACCCCTTTATGCCCCATCCTGTATGTGTTTAAGTGTCAGTGTGTTTGTGTGTTCCTTATATGTTTATATGTGTCAGTTTGTGTGTGTGTTCCTTATATGTGTATGTTAGCAAAACGCCTGTTCTCTTGCCGCTTTGCCAATGAAGAGACAAGATTGGAGGAGAGCAAAACAGGAATATTTCTTTATTCGAATATAGAGAGAACAGTACAGCACATTAGCATGGAAAGAAAACTTGTTCTGTTCTGAAAATTATGAGCAGAGGGGGTATCTAATATACTAATAGCACACCCTTGAGCAATAAGATGATTGGTTTAACAGAAAACAAGAATTGCAAAAATTACATATTCAGTAAACTACAACATTGCATATTTCGTTAGTCCAATAGTAAAGCATTAATATTGCTCCTCCGCCCAAATAACATAATCAGTTTCCACCCCCTAATATTGCTCCTCCACCCAAATAACATAATCAGTTTCCACCCTCTATTAGAATTACAAGCTTTGCATATTTGGAAATAACAAAACATTAGTTCTCAGCAAATACAATACATTATGATTTAACCTAACTTAGCAAAATATCTTATCAACCTATGTGAAGGGGGGGAGAGAATGAGCTGTGAGTTTCTCTTCTTATCAATATGTTGGCAGGGAGATGGGAGGGGGGGAAAGAAAGAATGACATAGCTTTCTTTTTTGTGACCACAAACGTGCAGATAAAGAGAATACAGAACTGTAAATTTCTGCTGTCTCTTTAGGTGCTGGTTAACCCTTCCCTTTCTATATTGTGTGATGTATCTTATGTTTAAAAACTTGATATTTGATAACAATCCCCCCTTTGGTCATTGGATCGCCTTATAAGTGTGATCCACATGACCACCTAAATGACTTGACCCTACTTGCCAGTAGGGGAGGGGATGGAGGTTACCAAAGGTAAAATTCACAAGGGTAGTCAGAGAGGTACACTGATGAGACAAGTAGTGAGAACACCAGCGAAACAGTCATCACTTGTTGAGCCAGTACCAAATATTGTCCTGTGTGTATTTTCATGATGCACAGGTCCCACGTAGGTAGGTGATGCAATAAACCCACTTGATGATTCAAAGAGGCAGGCAGTGCCATAGGCCTGCTTATTAATCCCACGGAGGCAGGTTGTCAGGGATTATTGTGCCCTGACAAAACACCTGCTTGATGATCTCACGGTGGCAGGCGGTGCAAGAAGCCTGCTTGCTGGTCTGCGGTGGTAGGTGGTCAGGAAGTATTATGCCTGTCAAAACACCTACTTGCTGGTATTCCGGAACAAAAGCCTCAGGCCTTCACCCTGTTCTACCTCCCACTGGGCATCTGCTGGGCACTGGGAGGGAGCAGGGCCTTTATCTTGCTCAGGCTCTGGTGCAGCTGTCACTCTGGTGTGGTGTACCCAGGTCTTTCCTTTATGTAGCTTGACTGCGCTGTGATTTGTCAACAAAATCTGGAATGGACCTTTCCACTAGGGCTCCAAACGGTCTGTTCTCCAGGTCTTTACATACACCCACCCTCCAGGCTGGAAGGCATGCACTGGACCAGCCAAAGGCAAAGGCTGTTGCTGAACAGTAAATCTGTGAAGAGAAGAGAGGGTAGACTGCAGGGCAGTTTCATAGCCCTTGATCTGCTGATTACCAGTCTCTAAGTTAGGTCCCTGATGCTGAACAATCCTGTTCCAGGGCCTAACAAAAAGGATCTCATAGGGATTCAACTTTAGAGCCTTTAAGGGGGTTTGCTCTGATGCAAGTCAGAGCCATTAGGAACTGTCCATTTGAGTTCAGTACACAGTATGGTGATATTTTCATTCAACCTTCTCCCAAAGTAATACACAATTCTTTACAATGTCTCTAGTCTGACTCAATAGTTCTTAGTACGCCAAATCTTGGAATTACTTCTCTCATTCACTCCTTAGCTACTGATCCTGCAGTAGCACTTTTCCAGACAAAGTCTCTGGCCACTTAAACAATTAATCAATTATAACCAAAAGATACTGTACAGGTGGCAACTCAATGTATCTGGTATGTCACACAAGTTCTAACAATTTTCTGACTTACTATGCACAAACCTGGTCCTACAGCTATCCACAGCAAGGTGTTTGCCATAACATCACTTCCCTGATGAGTGTTCTCATACATATTGCGCAAAATCTGCACCATGACCAACCTAGGCAGAAATACCCTGCCATCTGGGTTAACCCAGCTACTATCAATCAACTGGGCATGGTACTGATATGCCAACTTTACCAGTCCTCAGGGGTATATACAGCCTGCACCTTTGTTAATAACAGAATCATTATTGTGGGATTACCACAGATATTCTGAAGATAGGGGTTCAAGGCAGCTGCTGCAACAAACTCCCCCCTCTCTCCCACAAAATAGCAAAAACATGAACAATGTCAAAAACAGATTCTGAATCAGTGAAAACATTTACAGATTGGTCTCAGGCACATTGCAATGCTTTAGTCAATGCTATGATTTCAGCATCCTGAGCTGAGAGAAAATTAGGGAGTCCCTCAGCTAAAACAAATAGTTCCAATTCAGGGTCAGGGAGGGGAACATCACTCAGGTCTGGTCTGGGTAAAGTCAATTCCTCCAGGGCTTCTACACAGTCAGGTTCTGGAGAGTCACTTTTGTCACTTGGCAATAGGGTAACTGGTTTTGGCAGAGTTAAAGTAGGGGCAGACATCAGCACCAACTTCAGACTGTCACAATCACACACAGATAGTTCATCCCATACTATCCTGTCAGGCAAATCATATTTGTCCACTATTGGTCTTAACCCTTGCCTAGCTTCTTTGCTGATGGGGAACTATCTGACTTAGATCAGTCCTGTGTTAGGCTACAAGTCAATAACAGGTTGGGCATCTCTAGTAACCCATGCCTTTCCATCTGCCAAACAGCAGAGGGTACTGAGCGCAGCACTTCCTCCAGGACTATCCTGGGAAATGTGTCTCAATTCCATCTGGAGTCAGTTCATAATACACAGATACATATACTTATATCTCGTCAGTGACAAATGTAATTCCTGTCCTTAATTTAGTCAACAGATCCCTTCCATATAGTGCAGTGGGGCATAACTCTGATAGGAGAAAACTTATCCTGGACAATAGTCCCTTCTATGGTAACTTCCATAGGTTGTATACATGGCATAGAGGAGGGACTTCAATCCACCCCTTCTATGCTGGTAGTTTTCTCACTAAGAATTCCCCCCTGCACTGTAGGCTAATACTATAAAGACTGCTCCTGATCCACTCTATTCTGTCTTATTAGGGGAGTCATTTCTGTCTGTATCACCACTGCCATATGCACCTTCTTCCTGTGGATTTCTGTCTGTATCTCTGTACATAACTTATTTCTTTGCTTTCTCCATTACTTCACTTACTGACTTACACAACACACTCTCAGTCCTACTCAAGTTCCTCTGAATGTCTGAATTATTCTGTCACCAAAGTCATCTGGTCTCAAAAGGGGTGTCAGAGTATAGATACAATAAAACATTAATACATTATCAGTCGTGTCATTAAGAGGGCTTATCAGTCTCTAATTAAATCAGAAGTTAATTTTCTATATGTATCAACAATCCTTTCCTTCATTCCCCTATACACATTATTACAATAGTGAAGGAATTGCACAGGGGAGGAAGGGGTATGATGCTGCTCAATCATCTCTGTGTCAGAATCAGCACACATGCATTTAACCCCTGCCTGTCACATTCAGCGAAGCAGCATTATCAGTTTGCTATATATACATATATATAACTAGTTCTTCTGGAGGTTAAATTACATGAAAACACATTCTCATTACATTCAGTACTCTTATTGCTTAAAAACATTAACATTTACTTTTTCTTAAGTTTTACACATTTTCTAAAAACCCAAAATCAGGATCCCACTTACCCAGCGACTGCAGTCTTTGTCTCAGATTAACCACTGTGTCTCTCTCCAAACACTCCCTGTCGGCGGCCAACCGACACCCATACTGGCCAGACCTTAGTACATAAGAACACAAAGGTCTGCCAGTCAGATTCCTTAGACCCATGGGTAACTAGATGACTGGTCCCTGAAACACTGAAGAGGTTTACTCTTTCACTTACTGGACTCAAAACCCATCAGCCTATACCAAGGAAAACAAAAGTACCTAGTACAAAACTGGGAGAAACTGGTATACCAAATGATCACAAAACAAGGATTAATGTATATAAAATACAACACCTTACCTACAGGATGAGACACACGGTTAGCCTGACTGATTCCTGTTAGCTCTTGTCCTGGATTCTTAGGTCTCCAATGGATTGGAGTGAACTGGTCCTGTAAGATCAGTGAAGGTATGCACAGGGATGGACACAATGGATCCACTTTAGCCGGCTTACCTATACATGCCTTGTCACTGGTCCAGCAGGTAAGAAACGCAGTTCCTCTGTCAATTGGGGTCCCATCTGGGTCGCCAATTTGTTAGCAAAACGCCTGTTCTCTTGCCGCTTTGCCAATGAAGAGACAAGATTGGAGGAGAGCAAAACAGGAATATTTCTTTATTCGAATATAGAGAGAACAGTACAGCACATTAGCATGGAAAGAAAACTTGTTCTGTTCTGAAAATTATGAGCAGAGGGGGTATCTAATATACTAATAGCACACCCTTGAGCAATAAGATGATTGGTTTAACAGAAAACAAGAATTGCAAAAATTACATATTCAGTAAACTACAACATTGCATATTTCGTTAGTCCAATAGTAAAGCATTAATATTGCTCCTCCGCCCAAATAACATAATCAGTTTCCACCCCCTAATATTGCTCCTCCACCCAAATAACATAATCAGTTTCCACCCTCTATTAGAATTACAAGCTTTGCATATTTGGAAATAACAAAACATTAGTTCTCAGCAAATACAATACATTATGATTTAACCTAACTTAGCAAAATATCTTATCAACCTATGTGAAGGGGGGGAGAGAATGAGCTGTGAGTTTCTCTTCTTATCAATATGTTGGCAGGGAGATGGGAGGGGGGGAAAGAAAGAATGACATAGCTTTCTTTTTTGTGACCACAAACGTGCAGATAAAGAGAATACAGAACTGTAAATTTCTGCTGTCTCTTTAGGTGCTGGTTAACCCTTCCCTTTCTATATTGTGTGATGTATCTTATGTTTAAAAACTTGATATTTGATAACATGTATATGTGTCAGTTTGTGTGTGTGTTCTCTATATGTGTATGTGTGTATCAGTGTGTGTTCTCTATATGTGTATGTGTGTATCAGTGTGTGTTCTCTATATGTGTATGTGTGTGTCAGTGTGTGTTCCCTATATGTATATATATGTGTGTGTCAGTGTGTGTGAGTCTCTGTAAGGATATCAGTGTGTAAGTATGTGTGTGCTTCTCTATATGTGTATCAGTGTGACAGAGTGTATGTTCTCTATATGTGACTCTCCCCCTCTTTACTGTTGATCCCCCCTTTGACTCTCTCTCCCCGTCTGACTCTTGATCCCCCTCTTGACTGTTGATCCCCCCTTTGACTCTCTCTCCCCGTCTGACTCTTGATCCCCCTCTTGACTGTTGATCCCCCCTTTGACTCTCTCTCCCCGTCTGACTCTTGATCCCCCTCTTAACTGTTGATCCCCCTTTGACTCTTTCTCCCCCGTCTGACTCTTTATCCCCTCTTGACCCCCCTTCCACTTACTCATCCCGGTGCAGGTCTCCCCTCTCTCTCTTTCTCTCTCTCAAGAATAAATATTGACCAGTGCTTCCCGCTGCACATCTCTCTCTCCCAGTGAGTACGTTTTGGTGCCCTCCCTTGGCTGGCTATTTTGTTAATGTAGCACAGCGATGACCATTTCTATCTCCCCCTCCGCTCCTTCAATCCTGGTCCAGGATTGAAGGAGCGGGGGGGGGAAGAAAGAAATGGGCATCTCTGTGCTACATTAAAGAAGTAGCCAGCCAAGGGAGGGCACTGAAACGTACTTTTTTTTTTTTTTTTTTTTAAACGGGCAGACTAACATTTTCTTGGCTCCGCCCCCGCTATGCCACTGAGCTGACTTGGGCAGTAAGTGGTGAGCAGGGGGGGCCCGATGCGCCCCCAGAGAATGTGCACCCTAGGCCGGTGCCTACCTCGCATATAGGTGGTGCCGGCCCTGCAGTCAGTATGCACAGTGCCCTTCTGTCCTCAGGTTTGGGAAGTAAACTGGAAATGATCTGTACACGTGTGGTTATTTCTTATTCTGGCTAGAATTAATTGGATATTATTGATATTGTAAAAAATATCAACCTTGGCTGCAACACAGATAAATTCAAATGACTAATATGCTATGTGTTGCATAGCAGAGCGTGCTGGGAGGAGAGGAGTTAAGACTTGTACCCTCTTCGATGTCTCTAGCATTTAAAAGATTATTTACAGGCCATAATAATGGCCTTCTTCAGTGGACAAAGCTGAATATATTCAACATATTTGGATTAAAGGGATAGTAATATATATTGTAGGGATTTTCCTATTGACTAAGATAAGGGTACTCCCACTGCCGAGAGATTTATATTTCCAGAGTTATTACAGTTTAACCCCTTAAGGACCGGCGGTCATGGGACATTTCCATCCCATAATGACCACATAGGCGCACTTGGACGCGCCGGTACACGTGACCTGTCAAGTGTATCGGCGCGTCATTATGGGGCTTGAAAGAGATAGCTCCGATCTTGGAGCGGTCTATTTCAGGCCCTATTTTACTTACAGCGCTCCCGGTAGAGCGCTGTAAGTAAAAAGTATGTGACGTACCATGACCGTCATCGGTCCTTGAGTAGTTCAAGGACCGTGACGGTCCTGGTACGTCAAGGATCCTTAAGGGGTTAAACCCATGTTTTTTTTACATTAGCAGTGCCCTCTAGTGGTCAAATTCTAATTAGATTTCCTGTTAGATTCTAATGGAGAGGAAGGACAGAAAAGTCAGTGATATACAGTTCTCCATAGAATGTGATAGAAACTGCTGAGTCACTTCCTGTCAGGTAGAACTATCAGGAAGTAAACACACAGTAAATTCACTTCCTGTCAGTTAGAACTATCAGGAAGTAAACACAGTAAATTCACTTCCTGTCAGTTAGAACTATCAGGAAGTAAACACTGTAAATTCACTTCCTGTCAGTTACAACTATCAGGAAGTAAACTCAGTAATTCACTTCCTGGTTATTTGAACTGCTATAAAATTTGAATAAAAGATTTGACAGCAGTGGGAGTGACCTTGTTTTAGTCAACAGGAAATACTCTATAAAATATGTGTTTTCATAAATAAAAGTTTACTGCTCCTTTAAGTGGAGAAAGATCCCCTGCCCGTTCCTTCTGTCTGCCTCCCACTGAATCTGCATTCTGGTCCAGACGGATGCGGCGAGGGACAATCTTCAGTAAGCAAAGGGAAATCCTGCTCTCCTTTGTTAAGGTTTTCCTTATACTTTCTAAAGTTTGTCCCTCTCTGTATCCATCTGATCCCGGGACCAGATTTCAGGTGCAATGGGAGGGGGCCTGAAGGGGCAGGAGGAGGAGCTTTCTACACTTAATAACTTCTGAACTACAGTATGTAGATAAACATAGCGCAATGTGTCACATTTACTATAAAGAAGACTTAGCGATCTACTTTATAACAAACATTACTATCCCTTTAAAGTAAGTTTTACAATGAAACCATACATGATGTAAATGGGTCAATACAGACTGTTGTGCAGGGTAGAGTGGGGTTGTTAAATGGTAATAATAGATACAATTCTGAAAGGCCAAAGCATAGACCTCTGTAATAGGATAGCAGGGAGTAGTGGAATGTGACACTTGGGAATCGGTTCACTTTCTGGAGTAGACAAAAGCCTGCGTAGTTCTTAGATCCATTGTCCATCTCAGCTGTTACTATTGTGTCTGTTCTCTTGTGTTTGTGGGTGTGTATGGGAAGAAACAGGGGTCTGATCTTGCATTCGGAAATGTTATTACGTCTGCATTGGATATCTTTACAGACCCACCCGTGCCACAGTCAGTATAGGGTCAAAAAACATCGGTATTGAATGTAAAATATCATTTTATTCTGAAAGGAAAACTAGTGCACTTTTTTTTTAACAACTGAACCTTTCACCCTTTGAATGCTGAAGGTCTCAAACACATTGTGAGACCATAGCATCCAAGAAATTAGATCATGCCTTATATTAACCCCCTCGGCTGGCAGAATTCTCCAAATCACTGCAAACTTCTCTACCAAGTGATGGGGTTAAGTAATATTAACCCTCTGAGTGCCAGACAGGTATCCAACGCATTGAGTTGGATACCTGTCTAGCACTCAAAGGGTTAAGGCACTCCTAACACACAGTGTAGAATCGTTCAGTTCACCCCTAGCATTTTATAGGTACATTCACAGTTACTTCCTCCTTTGACAGCCAGAGGTTTATGGAATGCGTTGCAAAAGCAACGCGTTTCGTACCCCTTTGGGACTCAGATGGTTAAAATATTTTATTCTTAAGGGGAAAACTGTCATTACATTTGTTTCGGATCCTATTTTCATTTAACTCCTTGTGGCCCGAAGGGGTATGCAAAGCATTGCGAAGCGATCTGCTGTACACGCCTCTACCCCACAAGGGGTTACTTTCTTGTGTTCCAAAGATATTCATTGCATGTGAGATACCTTTTATCATGCAAGGGGTTAAATAAATCTGTAAATAATATTAACCCCTTGGCTACTAGAGAAGTCGCCAATATTTCAGTATTAAAATATATATATTTTTTTTTTCTTAAAGGGAAACAATCGCTGGATTATTTCACAATCACATCTCGTCTTGCAGAGAGGAGTCTAATGTATTGAAAGACCTCGTTCTAGCATCAAACTCATCCTTAACCCTTTGAATGGCAGAGGGGTACGCAACGCCTTGCAAAGCAATGTGTTGCATAACCCTCTGGCACTCAAAAGGTTAAATAGTGTAGTTTTCTGCTTTATAAATTTACCAGTTTACTTAAAATTTAAAAGTCTTCTTTTGTTTTGGGTCTCACAGAGGGACTGTCTTGGCTAACGAGGGACACTTGGAGGTAAGGACACCTAATATCTCCTAAAGAGGGACACTTGGGAAGGATGGAGCCCTAATATATCCTAAAGAGGGACACTTGGGAGGTATATACCCCTAATATCTCCTAAAGAGGGACACTTGGGAGGTATATACCCCTAATATCTCCTAAAGAGGGACACTTGGGAGGTATATACCCCTAATATCTCCTAAAGAGGGACACTTGGGCGGTATAGACCCCTAATATCTACTAAAGAGGGCCACTTTGGAGGTATGGACTCCTAATATCTCCTAAAGATGGACACTTGGGAAGGATGGAGCCCTAATATATCCTAAAGAGGGACACTTGTGAGGTATATACCCCTAATATCTCATAAAGAGGGACACTTGGGAGGTATATACCCCTAATATCTCCTAAAGAGGGACACTTGGGAGGTATATACCCCTAATATCTCCTAAAGAGGGACACTTGGGAGATATGGACCCCTAATATCTCCTAAAGAGGGCCACTTTGGAGGTATGGACTCCTAATATCTCCTAAAGAGGGACACTTGGGAGGTACAGACTCCTAATATCTCCTAAAGAGGGACACTTGGGAGGTATGGACCCCTAATATCTCCTAAAGAGGGACACTTGGGAGGTATATACCCCTAATATCTCCTAAAGAGGGACACTTGGGAGGTATGGACCCTAATGTCTCCTAAAAAGGGACACTTGGGAGGTATGGACCCTAATATCTCATAAAGAGGGACAATATGTTGGTATGGACCCTAATATCTCCTAAAGAAGGACACTTGGGGGGTATAGACCCCTAATATATCCTAAAGAGGGACACTTCAGAGGTATGGACCCCTAATATATCATAAAGAGGGACACTTTGGAGGTATGGATCCCTAATGTCTCCTAAAGAGGGACACTTTGGAGGTATGGACCCCTAATATCTCCTAAAGAGGGACACTTGGGAGGTGTGGACCCTAATATCTCCTAAAGAGGGACACTTTGAAGGTATGGACCCCTAATATCTCATAAAGAGGGACACTTTGGAGGTATGCAAGGCTAAGAAATGTTAGTACAATAGGCCTGGCTTGTGATCTATCTCTTAGGCGAGGCCAAAAAAATGTTGGCTTTATGACCCCATTCTAAACCTGATAGCAGTTTAACATTTTGAGCACCAGAATGCTACCCTGTTGGCAGATGTTACATTGATTTAATTATAATATGAGGACTTTGTAATATCTTTTCACCCTCTGAGTAAAAGAGGGGTGCGTAATGCATTTCTTTTCAATCTGTTGAGCACGAACGCACCCCTCTGGTCCTGAAGGGGTTAAACATTACCTCTTCCCCAATAAATCACAGAGAGAGAGTCAGGATGTAGTTGTTATTTCCGTCCACAGCCGTTCCTGGATTCCTGATCATTTGTATTGTCTGTGACAAACCGCATCATCGCACAATGTCCACTGATAGATTTATTAAGTAAACGGTACAGGTGTCTATAGGGCAGTGTGGGGAGCTCTGCTTCATAGTCACTGAGTTCATAAGGTTGGAAAAAAGTCCATCAGGTTCAAGGCAAACAAAAAAACATTCCCAGTAATGACCAAGTGGAAAGTTAAAAAACCCTTTGTGACTTGAACAGGCAGCCGGATATCTGTCAGAATTCTCTATATTGTTCTGATTTAGAAGGTATCTGATATGTTTTCAAAAGTATCTGCAGAATGGGCCACCAAGACTCCCAAGGTTATGAATCCTATATCCTTACTGCTCTCAGTGTAAAAATTCCCTGCCTTTGTTTTTGTCCACAGTACTTTTGCTTCTGTCTTAAAGGGATAGTAACGCTTCACAATAAAAGCAGCTCCAATTAATCTTCATAGTATTTGGACTTTGGAGAGTGTTATTTCAATACTGTGAGAGTTGTAGTACAAGAGTAATTGAATGATAAAGTACCCCCCTCCCGCCTATTGTACTGATGTAACACTGCTCCCCTCGGAGCAGCAAGACTGTCCGGATGGATCACAGAGAGGGACAATCTTCAGAGATCATAAGGAAAAACCTGAAAAACCTGTCAAAGGGGGCAGAGTTTTCTTTATGTTCACAGTAAGAAGATTGTCCCTGTCCGGTCAAGAGACCAGACTCCACATCCAGAGGTGTAACTAAAAGCCTCTTGGCCCTGGTACAAGAAGTGCCATGCCCCCTCCCACCACATTGGCCCCCCTGACCACATTGACCCCCTCCACATTGCCCCGATCTCCTACCTGAAGCTCCCGCGCTGTCCTCTTAGTAATGCAAAGTGCTGGGAGATGATGTCATCTCCCAGCGCTCTGCATTTCTAGAGCGCCGGCGGGAGATTGTGGGCGCCAGGCGGAAGGGTCGCAGGGGGAGGCTGGGCCCATGGAGTGCACGGGCCCGGTCGCACTTTCCACATCTAAGGGGAGGCGGCTTACACTTGGTAAAAGGGGCGGGAGGGGGATACTTTATCATTCAATTACTCTTGAACTACAACTCTGACAGTAATGAAATAACACTCTCCATGGCCCAAATACTATGATGATTAATTGGAGCTGCTGTTTTTGTGAAACATTACTATCCCTTTAAAGGATGCCTCTTTATTTTTCGCTTAACTCTCTTTAGAAAACAGTAGCCCAGAGATCTCTTTGTATTGGAAAATACATTTCTAAATAGCAATCATCCCCCCCACGGATGTACTTTCTCTGATGTGAATAAACCGTGTTTGGTTGGTCTCTTTTCTTAACTACAATCTTTAGATCCCCTATCCATTTTCCTGCATATCTCTTTATTTTATCCAGTTCAGCAATGTGGTTTTTTTTGTTTTGTTTTTTAACAAATGGTGTCCAAAAACGTATGCCATATTCTAGATAATAACTGTGCAAGGATTTATAGAGATGAAGAATTATTTTATAATCACGTGGTCCTCCTAGTGGGCTGGTATTTAGTGACAGAATATAACTAGTGGTGGAGTGGGGGCGAGGAGCCAGGCTAGAAATTCTATTGGTTCTCACTCTAAGTTCTGTTTTCATTGGTTCACATTCTGTGGTCTGTTTTATTTATCATGAGGCAGAAGAAGTGAACATTATTGGGATAGGGCCTAGTGAAACTGGATTAGTTACTGGGCATTACATATTATGAATGGAAATTATGACCGTCTCTCATTACAGGCACTATGATAGTGACTACAGGGCATGGTCCTGATGTAGCGGGATTGTACAAGTTGTTGTGCCAGGTGTCATAAAAAACTACACTAAAAAGACAATAATGTAGAACTTTCAAAAGTCAGCTTGAGGAAAAGTATATTCCTGAGGAAAGTTGATCTGTCTGTCTGTCTTTTATCTGTCTGTCTATCTCCATGTCTGTCTGTCACTCTATCTATCTATCTATCTATCTATCTATCTATCTATCTATCTATCTATCTCTATCTCTCAATTGGGGAGATGCACTTAGGTGTGATAAAGTGGTGATGACGTGGAGATATCTTCTCCAGTGATATCTCTTCTCCAGTTCCTATGTTATTCTATGGAGCTGACTCACTAAGATCTCCAAAGCTAGAGAAATCTTATTGCATTGTGTCCATAGAATAACATAGGAACTGGAGAAGTGATATCACTGGGCAAGTCATCTCTGCTTTATGATTTCTTTATCACGTGTTACTACATAACCCCCGATGTATCACTATCTCTCACTGTCTGTCTGTCTGTCTATCTATCTATCTCAATAGAATAATGAATAATCCTCATGAAAACAATGCCCCTACAGCTGGAGGGGCTCAGGTTGCCTAGCTCTGGCAGAGGATAAAGGTGAGTTGCTGGTGTAGTGACAGCTATGTGCCTGCAGGTGGCATTGTACACCTGAGATATGCATCCTGAGTCCTTACTGCAGTCCAGTCAGTGAGACAGACATTGGGATGAGTGATGGACAGTAAAAACAAAGTGATTGTGGGGTAACAAACTTTACCATAAGGCTTGGTTCACACTTGTCCTGTTGGTGCAGCATTTTGAATGCTGCTCTAATCGCAATTGCCCAGGTGCAAACATTTTTTCAGTCCCTTATCACTAAAGCTTTACTAGTACCTGTTGGGCCCTGGGTTAGATGGGACCCTATTGGATGCTGGATACTGGCATAAGCACACCCTCTGTATCTCATTTTGTTACGCACCTGGAGATTATTGCTGCCTATGAGGCTGGTTACACTGGTGACTCCTCCACATGGAAGTGCAGCTGAATGCAGCATGTTACAGACTAACTACATCGATTAATTTAGTGTAGTCAGGGCTGGATTTCCCAATAGGCAGAGTAGGCAACTGTTTAGAGCTCCACATTATGAGGGGCTTCTCAGCTGTGTTGGCCACACCCACATTGTGAACTGTGGGTGTGGCCAGAGCACTCTCAGACTGTACAGGCTGTTATTTAAAGGGATAGTAATACTTAGAATGTAAAAAAACAATATGTTGTATTGTTTATCCTCTTGAGTAAAACAAGGGGACTCCCACTGCTGAGATGTGTTTTATTCAAAAGTTATTGCAGTTCAAATGTATTCTTTTAGGTGCAAAATCACAGTGCCCTTAAATTGTACAGTGGCGCTGTTGCTACACCATCCAATGGAAAGCTCTGCTCAGTTGCGTAGGATGGTATAGCAACAGCGATTGCTCTAGCAACCAATGGGTTAAAGCCTTTTTTTTTGTTTGCTAGGCCAAGGGTATTTTGTGTGTCAGGAAACAATGGATAGGACTGGGGGGCGGGGTCATGTGAGGATCTTGGGAGTGGTCATGGGTGGAGTTAAGGGTAACTTGTGTAGGGGCTCCTGGGATGTAAATCCAGCCTGGAGTGCAGTGAGTTGAGCAGAGCTAAGACTTACCTCTCTAGCATTTAAAAGGTTAACCCTTTGAGTGCCAGAGGGGTATGCAACGCATTGCAAAGCAAAGGTTTAAATCCCCATTTAAAGTCCCATTTAAAGGGATAGTAATGTTTTACAAAAACAGCAGTTCCAATGTTCATAGTATTGTGTGCCACGGATATTGTCATTTCAATACTGTCAGAGTTGTAGTTCAAGAGTAATTGAATGATAAAGTATCCCCTCCTCACCCCTTTTACTGATGTAACACTGCTCACCTCAGATGTGGAATCTGGTCACTTGGCCGGACAGGTCACAGCAAGGGACAATCTTCTTACTGTGATCATAAGGAAAACCATGCCCCCCTTGACAGGTTTTTCCTTATGATCACTGAAGATTGTCCCTCTCTGTGATCCATCCGGACAGTCTTGCTGCTATGAGGTGAGCAGTGTTACATCAGTAAAAGGGACGGGAGGGGGATATTTTATCATTCAATTACTCTTGTACTACAACTCTGACAGTATTGAAATAACGCTCTCCATGGCCAAATACTATGATGATTAATTGGAGCGGCTTTTATTTTGAAACATTACTATCCCTTTAAATCAATGGAAATGTGACTAATTTTTAATTTTTCCATAAGATGTAGCCACTTTGCCCCATGTTGCACCTCTTTCCCTTTTGACGCGTTTTGCCCAATATCTTTCCTGGTAAGATACCTCCCGGTATTTCCCCATGGCACTTTATGATCAACAGAACAGCTGATCAATTCTGGAAGAAACCAGTGGAACCAGAGGGTCCAATGAAAGTCCCCATTGACTTAAATGGGATATTATCCTCTCGCAAGCTAAGGAGTTATCCATTATATTGACAGACCTATCTTGCTTTCAAGTGGTTTAAAAAAAATCTCATTGAAATAAAAAATAAATTGGTTACGGTTTATTTGTACCCTGCAGTGCAGTTGGTTTGCCCCAGAATTGCTCCAGTGTACTTTTGGGTTGGATACAGTCCATTGTGTTGCTTGGTTGGAGTCCTCCCAGCATACTATGTGCCAATGAGGAAGGAGGTGCATGGGGAGGCAGGAGCAGACAGGTCTGAGAGGCTGTTCCACATTGCCTTTTGTCTGTACACAACAGTCACCTAACTCCCTCTAGCACTGCGGTCGCTGCTCCCATCTGGTGTCCCAATGCTGTGAGAACGATACGGAATATATAACGTGAACACGATTCAGTCACTTCACGGCGTCATCCTGGTGCAAGATTAATGAAAATCAGACTTTTCTTGCGGGAATGGAGACCTACTTTCAACACAGGTGCAAGTGATCTTGCAGTACAGGTATGTGGTGGTTTCATTTCTGGTCTCCTATGTTTTATTAACCCCTTGAGGACCAGAGGACAGGGCAATACAATATTCTGTGCACATGTCTGCTCCCCAGGGGAGATAAAGTGGACCAACTTTATTAACACAAATTTATTTTGTTTCAGATACTTCTATTTTTAATACTAGCTATTTTTCTAAGGAACTTTAAACCTTTGAGTGCCAGAGGGGTATGGAATGCATCGCAAAGCAATGCATTCCATACCCCTCTGGCACTCAAAGGGTTAATCCTTTGAGTGCCAGAAGCGCACCCCTCTGGCACTCAAAAGGTTAAAGATTTGGTATCCTAGTGTGGCACTTTATGCTAATAAGTTATCCCTCTCTGTGATATTAGAAATCTTCCCAGTGTGTGGGCTGTACCTAGATTCATTATTAACTCACTGTGCGGTCTTATTGGTCCAGTACATAATCTAATTAACATAAAGTGCCAGACTTTGCCAGCAACAAATAAGTTAATTTCTCAAAAACGATTTATATTACAAACAAATGTCTAGGACAGCGTGCTGGAAGTTTTTACTCCTTTTTCGCCCCCTTAAGGAACCATGATGTGCCAGCGCTCTCATGGGTGAACTTGCCATAAGGACCCGTGACGGTCCCGGCACATCATGGATTTCAGGGCTCCCCACGCAGCTGCATGTCGTTTGGGGAGCCCTGAAAAAGGTCATGCAAAAAGAGTGCCTTAAGTCCTTAAAGGGTTAGTAATACTTAATAGTTACTAACCCCTATATTAAAGTTATATTAAAAATAAATGTATTGCCCCCAGTGTCATCTCTCAGACCTTTATGGTTTGAGAGATAATCGCTCCTAAAGTTGCCCTCTCCCTCCCCCTCCCCCGAAGTCAGAGTTGTAGCTGATTGAAGGGAAATCCGGTCTTAGGATCATCGGGTGGCTCTGCAGCAGAGCCGAGATCACGTTAATAAAAAAAAAACATTTCAATAAAACGGTCTTCTATGTGTGCTTGCAAACCAAGCACAAACCAAGCACATGTAGAAGACCTTTTAAGTGAAAGATTTATTTTTATTAACATGATCTTGGCTCTGCTGCAGAGCCGCCTGACAGTCGTACGACAGGCTTCCCTGCAGTCAGCTAGAACGCTGACTAAGGGGAAGGGAGAGGGCAACTTTAGGAGCGATTATCTCTCAAACCATAAAGGTTTGAGAGATGACACTGGGGGCAATACATTTATTTTTAATATGACTTTAATATAGGGGTTAATAATTATTAAGTATTACTATCCCTTTAAGTGCTGGCCACGTGTGCACCAGTCCTTAAGCGGTTAAAAGAGATAATCAGACCTTGAGGTGACAGGTCTCCTATAATGAAGCCTTGTTTCCTGTTAATAGCTTTCTACTAATTGGCATTTGTAAAAATCTGCCTCTTGGCGCTGGCACCATAAAATCAGTCCTACACACGCCCTTCCCATTGTGTATATATATATATATATATCCTATATAATAATTCGCTAAGTTGTGTGTAATGCCCGACATGCGGAGTGGACACTGCTGCGCGTGCGGCAGTCATGCGCAGTACAGACTGCCCGCGCCGCGGCTGATACAGAGCTGGGCGCTCCGAAGGAGCGTCCAGCTCTGTATCAGCAGTGGAGCGGGCAGTCTCTACTGCGCGTGACTGCCCCGCGACCGGCTGCCACAGGCTCTGTGGCCCGTGTAACGGGCTGTTCAACTAGTATATATATATATATATATATATATATATATATAAGTATTTTATTTATGTGGCATCGTACAGTGACGCTGATGGGCTAAGAACAAGTGGGGGATATTCACTAAGGCAGTCGTTCTCAACCAGGGTGCCATGAGTCTTATGGTATGCTGCGGGCATCCATTCAGGAAAAAATGGAGGAATTCTGGGGCAAACCATTTGCACTATAGGGGAGGATTACAAATTCTGAAAACTCCCTTTAATTTAAAATGAGGGTTTTAACCCCTTGATTGCTAGAGAGGTCTCTCACGCATTGTGAAGCAATGCGTGGGAGACCTTTCTAGCATTCAAGGGGTTAAAATCACCTTTTAAATTAAAGGGAGTTTTTAGTTCTCCCCTAAAGAGAAATATATATATATATTTATATATATATAAATACGCAATGCATTGCAAAGGAATGCGTCACGGACCCCTCTGTTGCTCAAAGGGTTAACAAAAATAAACAATATTATCCATGAAATTTACATAAATATATATTTCATACTCCATGTCTGAATTGTTGGCCTTGTCATCGTAAGTCCTAAAAATAACTAGATATTGATGTATTTATACCCTTCATTACACTGTGATGAATTCTATTTAAAATATCAGGTATGCCCCGAAAATTCCAAACTACATGTTACTGGATGCCTTGAACCAAAACATTGAGAAACACTGCACTTAGGTGACATCAATTCTCCCGTCCCTATGATATTGTAAGGACCCTATGCACTAAGATATCTCAAGCTGGATAGATATTAGTGCAGAGACAACATAGAATAACATAGGGACTGGAGAGTTTATCTCACTGGAGAAGTTATCTCTTCTTTATCACCCCTTAGTACATCTCCCCCTGTAGTCTATAACTAAAGATTTCCCATAGAATAACATAGGAACTGCAGAGTTTATCTCACTGGAGAAGTTATCTCCTCTTTATCACACCTTAGTACATCTCCCCTGTAGTCTATAACTAAATCTCTCCCATAGAATAACATAGGAACTGGAGAGTTTATCTCACTAGGGAAGTTATCTCTTCTTTATCACACCTTAGTACATCTCCCCTGTATTCTATAACTAAATCTCTCCCATAGAATAACATAGGAACTGGAGAGTTTCTCTCACTGGAGAAGTTATCTCCTCTTTATCACACCTTAGTACATCTCCCCTGTAGTCTATAACTAAATCTCTCCCATAGAATAACATAGGAACTGGAGAGTTTATCTCACTAGGGAAGTTATCTCTTCTTTATCACACCTTAGTACATCTCCCCCTGTATTCTATAACTAAATCTCTCCCATAGAATAACATAGGAACTGGAGAGTTTCTCTCACTGGAGAAGTTATCTCCTCTTTATCACACCTTAGTACATCTCCCCTGTAGTCTATAACTAAAGCTCTCCCATAGAATAACATAGGGACTGGAGAGTTTATCTCACTGGAGAAGTTATCTCCTCTTTATCACACCTTAGTACATCTCCCCTCTAGTCTATAACTAAAC
This sequence comes from Rhinophrynus dorsalis, assembly GCA_037306005.1. Classification (NCBI taxonomy): domain Eukaryota; kingdom Metazoa; phylum Chordata; class Amphibia; order Anura; family Rhinophrynidae; genus Rhinophrynus; species Rhinophrynus dorsalis. The sequence goes on along the minus strand of CM074728.1, from coordinate 116,987,816 downwards.
CCCTCCCATAGAATAACATAGGAACTGGAGAGTTTATCTCACTGGAGAAGTTATCTCCTCTTTATCACACTTTAGTACATCTCCCGTGTAGTCTATAACTAAACCTCTCCCATAGAATAACATAGGAACTGGAGAGTTTATCTCACTGGAGAGGTTATCTCCTCTTTATCACACCTTAGTACATCTCTCCTGTAGTCTATAACTAAACCTCTCCCATAGAATAACATAGGAACTGGAGAGTTTATCTCACTGGAGAAGTTATCTCCTATTTATCACACCTTAGTACATCTCCCCTGTAGTCTATAACTAAATCTCTCCCATAGGATAGCATAGGAACTGGAGAGTTTATCTCACTGGAGAAGTTATCTCCTCTTTATCACACCTTAGTACATCTCCCCTGTAGTCAATAACTAAAGCTCTCCCATAGAATAACATAGGAACTGGAGAGTTTATCTCACTGGAGAAGTTATCTCCTCTTTATCACACCTTAGTACATCACTCCTTGGAGTAATTGTGGATCTAACAAGATGTACCATAGGGCCATTGGTGAGTTTAACCCACTGAATGCCAGTAAGGTCTCCTACTCAGTGTGGGGTTGAAAGCCCCATTTATATTAAAGCTGTCTTTTATTTGCCCAGTGTGTTGCACTTTGTTTGCCCTAGAATTACTCCAATTCATCTTCGTACATAAGCCGCAGTGTACGCAGCACTTTACAGAAGAAGAATGGAGAATGTACAATAAATAAACTAGGGTTAACATTAAGTGGCACTATCTGACAAACAAAAGGAAAGGGTTTACTGCCACAAGGAGCCTGCGGTCTAATTAGTTAATACAAGATGCACAGACATGTATGAGCATTGTAAACAGGGCCGGATTTACATCCCAGGAGGCCTTAGGCAACGAATTCTAGATGCTCATAGCTCCACCCATAGCCACACCCCCATTTTACACATGACTCCACCCCCAGCCCCAACCACTATCTCCTGGCACAGAAAATACCTTTGGCCTGTCACAAGGAAGGACAAAAAAAAATAAATGTTTTAACCCCAAGATTGCTAGAGGGATCTCCAATGCAATGCGTCAGAGATCTCTCTAGCATCCAAGTGGTTAAATAATAGTCTGTAAAGGGAAATCAGATTGGTGCAGGGACTCTGACATTGCCATGGCCACACCCACAATTCAGTGTGGGTGTGGCTAGCACAGCAGAGGCACCTCCCCTCAAAATGTGCATCTCTAGGCAGTTCACTACTTTGTCTATTAGGAAACCCGGCCCTGATAGTAAGTGCTGTACAATCATAGCTGGGAAATTTCCGGATTGGCCCCGGAGACTCCGGTTTTGGCTTCTAATTACCGGGTCTCCGAGACAGAGGCTGATTCTCTGATTCCAGTGTGTTCTTCCCACTTCCCACCCGCTTTTCTTCCTTCCTAGGATGGCCACATGTCCCTGTTTGCCAGGGTCAGTCCTGGAATTTATATGTGTGTCCCATGTCCCTAACAGCCTCCATCAGGGACTGAATAAAGAATCGAAACACTAGAAACAGAACTGCCCATTGCCTACTGTGACACAAAGTGATGCCTCTGCTGGGCTACAAGAAAATGGCTTCCAGACAGAGCTTTAAAGGGATAGTAATACTTAAAATGTAAAAAAAAAAAAAATGTTGTATGGTTTATCCCCCTGAGTAAAACAAGAGTACTCCCACTGCTGAAAGGTGTTTCATTCAAAAGTTATTAATTTTCAAAGTTGAATTATTTAGGTGCAATATCACAGTGACCTGAAATTGTACAGTGGTGCTGTTGCTACACCATCCTATGAAGATTTATGGTCCCAGGACCAGAGCTGTCCATAGGATGGTGTAGCAACAGCGCCACTGTACAATTTCAGGCCACTGTGATATTGCACCTAAAAAATTCAACTTTGAAAATTAATAACTTTTGAATGAAACACCTTTCAGCAGTGGGAGTACTCTTGTTTTACTCAGGGGGATAAACCCTACAACATATTGTTTTTTACATTTTAAGTATTACTATCCCTTTAAGCACTAAAGACAGAACTGTGCCTTGATCCTGACATCAAACAGGAGCTGCATTGCAGTTTTATTGTAGTTTGATACTAGTCTAAGGCTTTAGGCATGCTGTATATTAATCTTGTAGGCCACCAGAGACATCGCTTCCTGTCACAGCCATCAGTGGGCAGTATAGCGTTTAGAACTCTGTGGTGCTCCAGATTAAGATCCATTTATGCACTGCTGTCCCGTGATGTATACTGACTCGTCCAGCATAGCTGCACTAGAGCTTTAGAGGAGTACTCTCATCACCACAGTGTCCCTGAATGGCAGCCTATTGTGCCATTTTGTTTTTGTATTTTTCTGAAGCTCTGCCCGTCGCACTCTTGAGTAAGCCACACCCCTTTTCTAACGCAAATCGCGTCATTGATCTACAAACATACCTCCCAAGTGTCCCTCTTTAGGAGTGACAGTCCCTCTTTTAGACCCAAATCCCTCTGTCCCTCTTTCCCAGCCTGATGTCCCTCTTTTTAAGAGATCAGATTACTTGGTGTGTCTATAAGTGTATCACAGTGCTCTACAGCAATTTAAAGGGATAGTAATACTTAAAATGTAAAAAAAAAAATATGTTGTAGGGTTTATCCCCCTGAGTAAAACAAGAGTACTCCCACTGCTGGAATGTGTTTTATTCAAAAGTTATTAATTTTCAAAGTTGAATTTTTTAAGTGCAATATCACAGTGGCCTGATATTGTACAGTGGCGCTGTTGCTACACCATCCTATGGAGATTTATGGTCCCGGGACCAGAGCTGTCTATAGGATCGTGTAGCAACAGCGCCACTGTACAATTTCAGGCCACTGTGATATTGCACCTAAAAAATTCAACTTTGAAAATTAATAACTTTTGAATGAAACACCTTTCAGCAGTGGGTGTACTCTTGTTTTACTCAGGGGGATAAACCCTACAACATATTTGTTTTTACATTTTAAGTATTAGTATCCCTTTAACTCACATTATTGTTTGTTTAAACTCCAGTATTTATGTTTATACATTAGTCCATGTAAATAAAATACTTAGATCTTGTTATAAGTCATTTATTAGGTTACACAAGGAGGTATTACTAGGTCATGAAATTGCCTAAAAATCCCTGGTAATCCCCACCTACCAGCCACACCCTCAGCAACAACCCCTAAAACACAAGTGTCCCTCTTTGGCAATTTGAAATGTTGGGAAGTTCCCAGGTATGTGTGCAATGCATCATATGTAAGTGACCATAATCCACCGTGTGGGATAATCTGATTATCAAACTTGTCAAAAAAATAATCAAACCAAAAACTGATACACCCTAAAGTGCATAATTTCTCTGAGATTAGACCCTTCGTGTTTTCTGTTTGCTTGTACTGTTACTCATACGTCAGGTTTGACTCCGTTACGGCATGTAGCGCACAGATAGGGTTACCACCCAGCCGGTATTTTACCGGCAGACCGGTAAAAAATTGGCTTCTGTCCAATGTTAAGTCTATAGAGGGAATTCCACGGCCGGTATTTTTTGGAAGAAAAGGTGGCAACCCTACGCACAGAGGGCAATGAGCCATTTACATGGGTTTATACATCCAGAGGAAGAGCACATTAATCTCAGATTTTAGGACTCTTGCAGCATTTCGTTAACCATTTGAGTACTAGAGGGGTGCACAACACATTGCTGTGCAATGCGATGCATTGTATACCCCTCTGGCACTCAAAGGGTTAACCAATTCCGTGCTGGAGTACAGGATATTTAAAAATGAATATAAGCCTTTGCTTCTTTTAGCGATACAGTCTTTTTAATGTTGCGTACCCCTCTGGCACACAAAAGGTTAACCTATAATCCGTAGGCGATATTAAACTTTTAAGGGTCAGAGAGGAGTGCAACGCGTTGTTTCTCAATGTGTCTCTCACACACACTACTGGTCCTTAAAGGGTTAACCCACTGGTCACCAGAGAGGTACCTACAACTGCATCAATGCTTCAGATATTCAAAACATTAACCAAAGAAAGCAAAGCATTGCATCTGGTCCTTTAAGGGTTAATCTTTGGTTACAGGTGAGATATCTCCGTCAAGGAACTGGAGGTCATTCCAAAGAGTTAAAAAAAAAACATTCTTAACCCCTTGATCAACAGAGGTCTGTTAGACATTGAGTAATGCCTTGCATTCCCATCTGGATCTCAAAGGGTTAAACTCCTTCCCTGATGTTCAAACGGTTATTTCTGAATAGAAATCGTAAAAAAATCTGTAACAAATAGTCTGTATTTCTGTGTTTTACCTTCTCAGGTAACGGCCAAAAAACCCCTAAATAATAAGATTAAATCTCAGCAATAAATCTGTGCGGTAACCTAAACGCTTGGTGTAAATCACCATTTAATCTACCTTCCAACAAGCAGCGCATTGTATGATTTTATCAGAATCTATTCCTGGAAAAAAATAAAACCTGGAAAATATAGAATGGCTTAAATCGGCTTTAACAAGTTAGGACTTAAAGGGATAGTAATACTTAAAGGGATAGTAATACTTAAAATTTGCTAATCCCCATATTGTAGGCATGCAAAAAAATAAATTAATTGCCCCTAGTGCCATCTCTCAAATCATAATCGCTCTCAAAGTTCCCCCTTCCCACTCCTTTCCCTGAAGTCAGCGTTCTAGCTGACTGCAGAGGAATCCTGTCGTACGACCATCCGGCAGCTCTGCACCAGAGCCAAGATCGCGTTAATAAAAAGAAATCCTTCACTTAAAAGGTCTTCTATGTGTGCGATTATCTCTCAAACCATAAAGGTTTGAGAGATGGCACAGGGGACAATTAATTTCTTTTTTGTATGCCTACAATATGGGGATTAGTAAATTTTAAGTATTACTATCCTTTTAAAATGTAAAGAAAAATATGTTGTAGTGTTTATTCCCCTGAGTAAAACTGCTGAAGAGTGTTTTATTCAAAAGTTATAGGGTTTATGTCCCCGAATAAAACAAGGCTACTCCCACTGCTGAGAGATATTTTATACAAAACAATTATAACAGCTCAGACTTGATTTTTTTAGGTGCAATATATCACAGTGGCCTGAAATGTTACAGTGGCACTGTTACTACACCATCCAATGGAGATTTATGGTCAACTAACCAGTGCTGTCCATAGGATGGTGTAGCAACAGCGCCACTGTACAATTTCAGGGCACTGCAATATTGCACCCTAAAAATTTCAAGTTTGAAATGCAACATTTGAATAAAACACCTTTCAGCAGTGGGAGTTCCCTTGTTTTAATCAAAGGGATAAACACCAAAATAGATAATTTTTTTACATATTAAGTATTACTATCCCTTTAAAGGGACAGTAACGTCCCATAAAAAATGCAGATAGTTTTGTAGTGCTTAAGGAATTAAACTATATGCCACAAATCCTATCTCTCAAACCGCTATGGTTTGAGAGATATATGCATTCAAAGTTCCACGCTCCCTCCACTTCTCCTGACGTCAGCGCTGTGCTGACAGCAGGAGATCCCGGTCCGGGGACCTGCCTGCGGCTCTGCAGCAGAGCTGAAATCGCATTATTGGAAAATAATTACTTCATTGGAAAGGTCTACAAAGTGTGCCTGGTTTGCAAGCACACTTTGTAGACCGTTCCAATGAAGTAGCTCATTTTAAATAACGCAATTGTGACTCTACCGCAGAGCCTCCTTGAGTTGACCGACACAGATCTCCTGCTGTCAGCTTTACAGCTGAGATCAAGAAAAGGGGAGGGAGGGGGGGCACTGTCAGTGCGAATCCCTCTCAAACCATAAAGGTTTGAGAGATAGGATTTGACATATAGTTTAATTTTTTAATCACTGCAAAACTTTAAGCATTTTTTATGGTACATTACTATCCCTTTAATACGTTTGCTCTCCAGAATCACTACCCTGTATTTATTGTGCCTTTGCATGGTTAAACCCAGGATGTTTCAGAGAGTGGCTTCCAAAAACATAAATCATATTAATAAGCACTGTATTTTTATAAAGAAAGATAAGGGCCCTGTGTTCAAACAAAAACTGGAATAATTCTAGTGCAAACCAACTGCACTGTATGGGACTAAGAAATAAAGAATATTAATTAACAAATTGGGGGCTTTTAACCCCTTGATTGCAAGAGAGTGCTCTAATGAACTGCAAAGCAAATCGTTGGATCCCTCTCTAGCATTCAGTGTTTTAAAATCCTCTTTTAGATGAGTGGGACTAGTTATTTCCCTCGCGATGGTGCAATCAGAATAACTCCATAAGTCCCACAGAATTGGTTTCCTACAGTTCTGCACCCAGAATCCTTTACTACTAAAAAGTCAACTATTACATTTTACTGAGGCTGCTCTAATGGGCGCAGATTTATTAAATACGAGTGAACTGCCCGTGTGATCGGGCATACTGTGCACGTCAGGGACCCAGTGCACCACCGCTAGGGTTGCCACCTTTTCTTAAAAAAAAATACCGGCCAAGGCATTCCCTCCATAGACTTAACATTGGAAGGAAGCCAATTTTTTACCGGCCTGCCGGTAAATTACCAGCTGGGTGGCAACCCTAACCACCGCATTGGAGAGTCTCACTGTGAGTCTGGTGCTAGGAAACCACATGTCTCTGATTACCTAAGACAGTCCCATGTCCCTGGCAGCCCCCTTCAGGGACAATATAAAGTCCAGGAATGAAGACTCCAGAGCAGAGTTCTGAACACTAGAAGGAGAACTGTCCATTGCCTACTATAACAGGAAGTGATACCTCTTCTGGGCTACAACAAAATGGCTTCCAGACAGACCTCTAAACACTGGAGACAGACCTGAGCCTTGATCCTGACATCAAACAGAAGCAGTAGTGCAATTTTGTTGCAGTGTAATGTTAGTCTAAGTCTTTGGGAGTGATGTACATTATCGTGTAGTCTACCATAGGCATTACTTTCTGTCACAGCAGTCAATGGACAGTTGTCCCTCTAGTGTTTAGAACTGTGTGGTGCAACAGACAAAGAGCAGGATGCACACTGATGTCCGGTGATGTCCAGTGACCCCTTCTGTATAGCTGAACTAAATAAAGCCAAGGACACATATTCTGCTGCTATCGTCTCCACTGTGTCCCTGAATTGCAGAATGGAAATGTGGTCACCCTACCCAGGGCGAACCAGAAACAGTTAGAATTTGCAATGCGTTGCCTACCCCTCTGGCACTCAAAGAGTTAAAATGAACCAGACCAAACCATTCCATTGTAATACTCCTTTTATCGCGTGTGTCTAATAAATAACCTTGTTTCTCGTGCTGCCTAATCCTATATAATAATTCGCTAGGATGTTTGTCATGATGCAGTCATGTACAGTAGAGACTGCCTGTGTTTGAACGGTCTCTACTGCGCATGATTGCATCACGTGAGTGAGGCGATGCAAGACTGCATCGCGTGGAGCAGTGAGGTAAAGGCCTCTTAACCCTTTGAGTGCCAGAGGGGTACGCAACGCATTGCTTCGCAATTCGTTGCGTACCCCTCTGGCACTCAAAGGGTTAACATTACTCGGACATTGGCCCGTGTACACGGGCTTTTACACTAGTAATAAATATTAGGGACATTTCTGTGTAGAAAGCATTATCTGAACTCCTTATCAGAGTTTTTGTTTTGGAATTTTGCTGATTTAAGAATGGAGACTTTTTCCATTGGTATTTGAAGCGCGGAGTGATAATTCTGTATATTTTGGCATTCGTTCTATTTAAGGGCCCATTTGAAGTGGCCATATGTATGCACACTAAAAATTCCCTGACTGATATCCACCTTATTGCATCAGAAAGGATTCAACCCACGCAAAGGGCTACAGAACTGTGAAATAGCTTTTTTGGACACGCAAGGCCTTATGTATTAAAGGGATAGTAATGTTTCACAATAAAAGCAGCTCCAATTAATCATCATAGTATTTGGGCCATGGAGAGTGTTATTTCAATACTGTCAGAGTTGTAGTTCAAGAGTAGTTGAATGATAAAGTATCCCCCTCCGCCCCTTTTACTGATGTAACACTGCTCACCTCAGAGCAGCAAGACTGTCCAGATGGATCACAGAGAGGGACAATCTTCAGTGATCATAAGGAAAAACCTGAAAAACCTGTCAATGGGGCAGGGTTTTCCTTATGATCACAGTAAGAAGATTGTCCCTTGCTGTGACCTGTCTGGTCAAATGACCAGATTCTACATCTGAGGGGAGATGACTTACACTAGGTAAAAGGGGCGGGAGGGGGATACTTTATCATTCAATTACTCTTGAACCACAACTCTGACAGTATTGATATAACACTCTCCATGGTCCAAATACTATGAAGATTAATTGGAGCTGTTTTTATTTTGAAATATTACTATATCTTTAAAGTTAAGCGCTGAAATTCTGGGTAAACCAATTGTATCATAGGGGGACACAGTGGACCTGTCACCTTGATTCAAGTTTGCGTATTTGAAAACTTAATTAACAACTGCCTATGTCAAGCAAAGGTTAAAGGGATAGTAATACTTCTATTAAAGTGGAGGTCTGAGTCGTCTTTTTATTTTTTTTAAACATGTAGCACTATATTTAATTACTTACAGTTTTGTAGTTCAAGCGCTATTCAAGCTGAAAGTATCCCACTCCCTCCCCTTCTGGCCGCCTCCCATCAAATCTGGAATCCGGTCATGCAGCGAGGCACACTCGTCACTCACTAAGTATAAGGAAAACCCTGTCACTTGACAAATGAGGGTAGGATTTTCCTCATGCTCCCCCACTGTGATCCATGCGGACCAGAGATGCAGAGGGATCAGGAAAAGGGGCGGGAGGGGGACCCTTTTGGTTCGACGAGCGCTTTAACTGCAAAACTGTAAGTAATGAAATATAGCTCTACATGTTCAAAAAAGAATACAGAAGACTCGGGCCATAACTTTAACATTAATGCCAATTTTAAAATTAATAAAAGGGGTGGGCTGGGACAGTAAACTCGAAAGATAGTAGCATAGCTGACAATTGTCCCAATTTATGAGAAACAGTTCCGATTTTGCAGTTGTGGAGAGACAACTAAAATTATACTGCACGTGTCACTCTTCATATATGCGGATGCGTACAGCGTACGCCATACTCCACCCTTGGCCTCCTCAGAGTAAGTTCTCCATGGTACTAGCTGCCTGCGCCACTTAGCAAAAGTCTGAGCAGGACACCGGCGGCACCAACAGCGTCATTAGACCACCTACAGTAGTGGTTCTCAACTCCTGTCCTCAGGACCCACTAACAGGCCAGGATCTGATGATTTCCTTGTTAGAACACAGGTGAGTTAATCAGTGTGAATGAGCCTCTGATCACATGATTTCCTTGTTAGAACACAGGTGAGTTAATCAGTGTGAATGAGCCTCTGATCACATGATTTCCTTGTTAGAGCACAGGTGAGTTAATCAGTGTGAATGAGCCTCTGATCACATGATTTCCTTGTTAGCGCACAGGTGAGTTAATCAATGTGAATGAGCCTCTGATCACAGGATTTCCTTGTTAGAGCACAGGTGAGTTAATCAATGTGAATGAGCCTCTGATCACATGATTTCCTTGATAGAACACAGGTGAGTTAATCAATGTGAATGAGCCTCTGATCACATGATTTCCTTGTTAGAACACAGGTGAGTTAATCAATGTGAATGAGCCTTTGATCACATGATTTCCTTGTTAGAACACAGGTGAGTTAATCAGTGTGAATGAGCCTCTGATCACCACACCTGTGCTCTAGCAGAGAAATCCCTAAGTCCTGGCCTGTTAGTGGGTCCTGAGGACAGGAGTTGAGAAACACTGCTCTACAGCCTAACTGGAGTCTCCCGGACCAGGTTCTGAGTCGAGTCAGGCTCATTAACGTAGCTGAAAACTCTCTGGATTTGCCCGGATTTGACTCTGCATTATCAGGTCTCCGGGACAGAAGCTGATTCTCCGGATGTGGGGAGTTTCTACTGAAACTCCGCCCACTTCTGCTTCTTCCCAGCCTGTTCCCCCGACTCCCCACCCACTTCTTCTCCTTCCCCAGCCTATTCCATCTACTTTTCCAAGTTTCTTAAGCTCCGCTCCCTCACAATTAAGCCCCGTGCTTTTTTTGACGCAAATCACTTTCATTTACCTCCCCCAAGAAAAAGTTCCCAGGTATGCTCATTAACGTGCTGAGTGCGTTGAAATGAGCTGGGGGGAAGAGGGGGTAACATAGAAACATAGTAAATTAGGTTGAATAAAGACACAAGTCCATCAAGTTCAGCCTTCTCCTCATACCTCAGTAATTTTATAGCTTTCCTGCTATCAATTAAGTTAGTGTTTATCAGACCTTCCTGATCAGCCTACTAATAAACAGTATAACTCTGTATGTTCCCTTTGGAAATAAATGTATCTAATCTTCTCTTGAATGTATCCATTGTATCTGCCATAACTACCTCCCTGGGCAATGAATTCCACAATTTAACAGACCTTACTGTAAAAAAAACCCTTCCTCTGCTGAAGTCTAAACCTCCTTTCCTCTAATCTCAAGGGGTGTCCCCTGGTCACCTGATCAGGCCTTGGAATAAATAGCTCACAGCAGAGATCCTTGTATTGACCTCTCATATATTTGTACAATGTGATAAGGTCTCCTCTTAGTTGTCTTTTGCAGTTGGGGAAAAAAATGTCCCTCTTTGTCAATTTCAAATGTTGGGGGGTATGTAACAGAAATGGGCCATTTGATTATATTTTCCCCCGCATGTTCTCAGGAATGTATATTGTGGGGAACTTTAAGAGCCAATATTTACAAGATCTTGGGGTCAGCTGATTTTGAAAGTTCCCAGGAATAAGGATTACTGCCCCCTCACAGCTGTCTCCAGTAGAAATTCTTAATATCCCCATTGATTAAAATTTTAACCCCTTGAATGATAGTGAAGTCTCCATCCCATTGCAGAGCAATGCGTTGGAGACCCGTTTGGAATTAATGGGATTTAAGAATTAGTGAAGACGTCGCCAGGCTTCTGATTCTGACTGCAGGGCAAGTCCTGTCCCTCAGTAGAGGAAGCAATCTATGTTATTTGCATGTGGGATTTGTTATGTAATGTGTTGGCATTCAGTGATTCAAGAGCCAAATCAGCTGACCGCTTTGTTTCCAGTGCGAATCGTATTTACTGCAGTTGGAGCTGCTGTTCTATGTTTATACTCAGTCCCTGAATTAAAGGGATAGTAATGTTTCATAATAAAAGCAGCTCTAATTAATCATCATAATATTTGGGCCATGGAGAGTGTTATTTCAGTTCTGTCAGAGTTGTAGTTCAAGATTAATTGAATGACAAAGTATCCCCCTCCTGTCCCTTTTACTGATGTAACACTGCTCAGCCAGATCAGAAGGGAGGTGCCCAGGTAGACTGCAGAGAGGGACAATCTTCAATTAAGATAAGGGAAAAACCTGAAAAACTTGTCAAGGGGGGCAGGGCTTCCATTGTTCTCATAGGAAGAAGATTGTCCCTTGCTGTTATTTGTCTGGTCTATGGACTGCATTCCACATCTGAGAAGAGGTGGCTTACACTAGGTAAAAGGGGCGGGAGGGGAAACTTTGCTTGTGAATATCTCTCATATAAGTGTATCACCCTGGTGTCCCTGTGTGTAGGAGATCAGACTGTGTGATGTGTATATAAGTGTATCACCCTGGTGTCCCTGTGTTTAGGAGGTCAGACTGTGTGATGTGTATATAAGTGTATCACCCCGGTGTCCCTGTGTTTAGGAGGTCAGACTGTGTGATGTGTATATAAGTGTATCACCCTGGTGTCCCTGTGTTTAGGAGGTCAGACTGTGTGGTGTGTATAGAAGTGTATCACCCTGGTGTCCCTGTGTTTAGGAGATCAGACTGTGTGGTGTGTATGCAAGTGTATCACCCTGGTGTCCCTGTGTTTAGGAGATCAGACTGTGTTGTATGTATATAAGTGTATCACCCTGGTGTCCCTGTGTTTAGGAGATCAGACTGTGTGGTGTGTATATAAGTGTATCACCCTGGTGTCCCTGTGTTTAGGAGATCAGACTGTGTGGTGTGTATGCAAGTGTATCACATTGCTCCACAGCAATAAAACTCACGTTAAAGTTAGTATAAACTTCAGGATGTGTTTTAATACATTGGTCTGTGTAAATGAAATACTTTGGATTTGATCTGAATCACTTATTCAGTTACTGAAAAACGCATCAATAGGTCATAAAATAACCCCCCAAAAATGTCCTTCCCACCAGCCACACCCCCTACACCACCTCCTAAAATACAAGTGTCCACCTTTGGCCATTTGTAATGTTGGGAGCTATGTAACAAGCAAGAAAGAAAAAAGTTTTAACCCCTTGGTTGCTAGATTGCGGAGCAATACCTTGGAGATCTCTCTAGCAACCAAATAGTTAATAGCCTGTAAATTGGTATACAATTGATGCAGGGACATTGAGATTGCACTTGCCCCACCCACAATTTAAAATGTGGGTGTGATCAGCCCCTCCCCTCAAAATTTGGAGGTCTAGACTGCTGTCTATTCTACCTGTTGGTAAATATGACCCTGGCTGACGTATCCTATATCTAGCAATCTGAGATTCATAGAAAAAATAATCGTTGTAAATGGCCATGCTATCATCACATTCTATCAGTTGGGCCTTGGTTGGAGAGGCCTTCCTAGGATTGGCAGTTCAGGGATCCTGCGGCTGGGAAAAAGGATTACTCCACAACAAAATGCCACGACATCCACGGCACGAAAACCCCTAACCCTAACCCCTTCAATACCAGACAACTTGCATCACATTGCTGTACACGACGTTACAGACTGTCTGGCAACAAAGGGATTAACTGTTTAAAAAAAATGCACCACACTTCACCACTCCCACTAGCCTAACCAGGGCCACCATTTACCCCTCCATTGCCACATTGCCTTGGAAAGCATTGCAATCAATGTGTTCTAACGGCCCTGGCAATGGAGGAGTTAAACCTGTTAAAAAAAAAAATAGAACAATATCACTTTATTTAAGGCCAAAACAGACTTAAAGCGAAACTAACACCGCTAAGAAACTTTGTCTGTAATAATTCCCTATCTGGTGACTAGCTGCTTAGTAGCGCTAGTCGCCAGAATTATTACCTTGTTATGGAGAAATATGCATTCATCCTCGGCTGACAGGCAGGTCGGAGTGCGGACATCTTGCCCTAGTGACGTCCGTGCGCCTGTGCTGTCAGTCCCTTCCGGAGCCGAATGGCTCCTAGCAATGCCTCCTACAGCCGTCTGGGGCTGACAGCGCAGGCGCGCGGACGTCACTAGGGCAAGATGTCCGCGCTCCGTCCTGCCTGTCAGACGAGCATGAATGCATATTTCTCCATAAAGAGGTAATAATTCTGGCAACTAGCGCTACTAAGCAGCTAGTCGCCAGATAGGAAATTATTACAAACAAAGTTTCTTAGCGGTGTTAGTTCCGTTTTAAATATTTTTTGGGGGGGATACTGTTATCCTCCATCTATTTGAATATCATATTTCTCAAGTGGTAGACAAGGGTGGAGCAGTAGATATCGGAGGAGGGATGAGTTACTAATGGGGTGCCACGGGGCACTGGTGGGCTAAATGATCCTCTTGTTTCCCCTGCCTGATCCAGCCCAAGGGAACCTCATGATGTCTGGTTACTTTCTTTAGGATCGTTGAACCACACATTGGAGTCACTTTAGAGCATTTTCCACAGCTCCAAAAGGTTGCCAAAGGGCCATTAAAAAAGAGAAAGAAAATGCAATTTGACTTCCAGATTCTGGTCACAATATTATTGCAGAATTTCCCATCAAAAAAGGTATTGCGAAAGGTCTTCAAGGTAATGCCTTTTTGCAGATGACACCAAGATCTGCAATAGGGTAGACATTCCAGGGGGAAATAAGAGAAATGACAAATGATTTAGGTAAATTAGAAGAATGGTCAAGAGTGTGGCAGATGCAGTTTAATGTTGATAAATGTAAAATAATGCACTTGGGGCATAAAAATTCAAAGGAAAAATATACTGTTAAGGGTACTGTGCTGTCAGAGACAACAGAGGAAAGGGATTTGGGAGTAATTATTTCTAATGACTTAAAGGTAGGCAGGCAATGTAATAAAGCAGTGGGGAATGCAAGCAGGGTGCTGGGTTGTATAGCTAGGGTCATTAATAGCAGAAAAAAGGAAGTGGTCATGCCACTCTACAGATCTCTAGTTAGACCTCACCTATAGGATTGTGTACAGTACTGGAGACCTAGAGTATTATGTACAGTACTGGAGACCTAGAGTATTGTGTACAGTACCGGATACCTAGTGTATTGTGTATAGTACTGGAGACCTAGAGAATTGTGTACAGTACTGGAGACCTAGAGTATTGTGTACAGTACCGGAGACCTAGAGAATTGTAGGCATAAGGCTGTCCTAAACGTAAGAAAAGACCAAGGACCAAAAAAGGTTTGAGGTTTTTGCAGTAGGAAAATGTTTCTATGTTTCTATCTGCCGTTTCTGACAGCAGGCACATTTTTTCTGATGGAATGGAATCTAGACTGTTGTTTTGAAGGCTTGGACATCAGATAAATGAACTGATTTATTATCTTCCTGGTTCTTATGTCATTTTCTTTCTGTAGCGCAGGAATGTTTGCTATAAACTGTTTTGGGATTTTTTTGTACTGAACATCCTTCTCTTCGCTTCCCCATTCTGGTTTCTTATCCGATTTTTCAGATTTATCTCTACCCGCTGTGCAACATATTTGTATGATTTGTGATGGCTAGATTAACCGCTTGTGTCATCTGGCATGCCAATAGTTAAATGTTTAACCCTTTGAGTACCAGAGGGGTACGCAACGCATTGCATTATTCAATGGTTATTACAGTTCAAACTGTTGCAGATTGCTTAAAGGGATAGTAATTGACAGTAATTGACAGTGGTGCTGTTGCTACACCATCCTATGGAGATTTATGGTCTACAGACCAGAGCAGTCCATAGCATGGTTTAGCAACAGCGCCACTGTAAATTTTCAGGCCACTGTGATATTGCACCTAAATAATTCAAGTTTGAGCTGTTATAATTTTTTTAATAAAATCTTTCTCAGCAGTGGGAGTACCCTTGTTTATGCAACATATATTTTTTTTACATTTTAAGTATTACTATCCGTTTAAGCTGTTACTATGGAAAACTGCACGTAGTGAGTGATCTCTTCCTTTAACCCTTTGAGTGCCAGAGAGGAACACAGCGCATTGCTTTGCAATGTTTTGCGTACCCCTCTGGAACTCAAAGGGTTAAATGCAGAAAAACCTGGACACCTGGTGACATTTTTCTAATAATTGGATATATAAAATAGTTTGAGCTCTAATCATTTTGGAATAAAGTAGCAATACACTTGATTTTACTCAGTGAGAAAGCCTTACAAAACATATTTTGTTCATAATAAACATCGACTTCTCCTTTAAATCATGTAGTACTGGGATAGTGTATTATCGGATCTTTCCTGTCATCTGCCCTCCACTAATGTCCCTAATATTTAAATTTACTGCCACTGTTATCTGCCATTTTTTTGCCACTTTGTTGTGTGTCAGTGTGTATATGTACCCATATAATCTGTTGTGATGAATTGCATTGATGTATCAATAACGGTTAGAGACCGTGAAACGGCCATACGTTTCCTCTAGAGAGAAAGGAGTTTTACATTACAAAATAAATTGCTCTTCAGGTCATGAGATGACATTGGCATTAACGGGATGAGAGAGATGGAGATGTTATAAATGAGACTGCAGAGAAGTTATAAGAATAACAAGAGGTCATTCAGTTAAAGCGGAACTACCACCCCTGTTAAACTTTGGCCCAAATAATTACCCATCTGGTGATTAGCTGCTCAATAGTACTAGTCGCCAGAATTATTACCTGGTTATTGAGAATTCCTACTGCTCCCGGACTGACAGCCAGGAAACAGCACAGACTTCTTTCCATAGTGACGTCTGCGCGCCTGCGATTTCAGTCCCAGTCTGCTGTAGGAGGTGTTGCTAGGAGCTGTTCGGCACCAAATGGGACTGACAGCGCAGGCGCACAGACTTCACTATGGAAAGATGTCTGCGCTGTTTCCTGGCTGTCAGTTCGAGAGCAGTAGAAATTCTCAATAACCAGGTAATAATTCTGGCGACTAGCACTACTGAGCAGCTAGTCACCAGATGGGTAATTTTTTGGGCCAAAGTTTAACAGGGGTGGTAGTTCCGCTTTAAATATCAGTGAGTTAAATATCAGTTCAGAACACAGAACCCTGCAAGTAGTGGAAAGAATAGTGGAGGGCAGATAACAGGAAAGATCCGTATTATTTAATGTTGAAATCGTTCATCACAAATTATCCTGACGCTAGTTAATTATTTTCCTGCAATAGGAGCGACTGACAGAGCATCATCTTCTGGATCCCCGGCTCCAAGGCAGTGGTGCTGATGTACAATGGCAGCGGAGTTTATAAAGAGTTGCTGCAGGGGGTGTCTGCAAGGTGACAATGGAAAAGGTAAGGGTGATATTGGCATGGGGTGGGTCATATCGCACCCGTCTAAGAAACTGTGTGGTGTCACATATATATAAAACAGAGGGAGTGAAAGGTTAGTCCTTTTGCAGTTGGGGACTATATCTCCCATCATCCCCAGTAGGAGTTGTAGTCCTCAACTACCGGTATTCAAACAAATGACTGCCTCTGATGTAACTGATGCTCTTGCCCCCATCTCTTGGTGACTATGACTAATCACAGATTGGATGGATCTGTGCACAGCCGCATTCCTTACAAGGTACTTAGGCAACTGTCTAGGATTCCATGAATGTGGGCGGAGCCTCATCTGTGCTGAACACACCCATTTTGCTGAGTTGTAGGCGTGTCAAGCAGAATCCCAGTCCCCCTGAGCCAGACACCCACTACTAGCTAATGCAGAAAAAGAAGAAAAAGCAGGAGGTGCTCATAGGATTAAACTTCCGTGGAATTTATAGGAATATATAAAAGTAGTTGAACAGCCCGCTACACGGGCCACAGTGCCTCTGGCAGCCGGTCGCGGGGCAGTCACACGCAGTGGAGACTGCCCGCACTTCGGCTGATACAGAGCTGGACACTCCGTCGGAGCGCCCAGCTCTGTATCAGCCGCGGCGCGGGCAGTCTCTACTGCGCATGTCGGGCGTTACACACATATCCTATTATATAGGATATGACAGTTGCACTCACATTTAATGCGGAACTTTCAGATAATAGCAAGTCTCCATGCATTCATTAAATGCACGACGACTAGCTTGAAAATGTATGTCTTACCCAAAAAAAATACGTGTGTCTAAAGGATTCCGTCCCGTTTGGAGACCAGAACTGAGGCTAGAGTGCAGACATCTTGTCTGTGCGCCTGCGCCGTCAGTCCTGGTCTCCATAGAGTAGACTGCTTTGCACAATATGGTCACCGGAAGGGACTGACGGCGCAGGCTCACAGACCGCACTAACCTGCCTGTCAGTCCAGAAACGGGATGGATTTCTTTAAACACTAGTATTTTTTTTTTTTGGTAAGACATCTATTTTCAAGCTAGTCGCCATGCATTTAATGAATGCATGGCGACTGGCTATTATCTGAAAGTTCCGCTTTAATTATGGCCACTAGATAGTAACGTGGCACACAGGCAATATTACACTGCCCACCACGCAGATTAATAATACACCAGCAGCTCCCTGGAAATCTACCTTCAAGAGAAGAAGGGAAAACAGAGGAAAACAGAAAACAAAACAATTGGGGACACTCGGTTGTATATGATAAATAATAAAAACATTGTCTTCCAATGATATATGAATACTCACAATTAGCAGTCAACCCAGTCATATAACATACAACCGGTATATGGCATCAGAGGAAATCCATCTGCCTCTGTTCAGGTGCTCACGGTCTCTGCTGTAGCTAGTAGTCGGTATATGGCATCAGAGGAAATCCATCTGCCTCTGTTCAGGTGCTCACGGTCTCTGCTGTAGCTAGTAGTCGGTATATGGCATCAGAGGAAATCCATCTGCCTCTGTTCAGGTGCTCACGGTCTCTGCTGTAGCTAGTAGTCGGTATATGGCATCAGAGGAAATCCATCTGCCTCTGTTCACGCGCTCTCAATCCGTGAAATAGAGCCACAAGTAGACAATCTCAGGATAAAATTCAGTTTATTAAATGAAAACACCAACGCGTTTCTGGATAAGAATCCTTTCATCAGGGTGTCTAACACGATAGAGTTAGACACCCTGATGAAAGGATTCTTATCCAGAAACGCGTTGGTGTTTTCATTTGGTAAATTGAATTTTATCCTGAGATTGTCTACTTGTGGCTCTATTTCACGGATTGTTCCGAAATATTTGGAAGCTGTACAGCAGAGACCGTGAGCGCCTGAACAGAGGCAGATGGATTTCCTCTGATGCCGTATACCGACTACTAGCTAATGGTGGCTAATTTATTTGCCAGTTTAGATATTGCTGAAATGTCCAGTTTATATACTAGTTGATATATTACTGCAATGTCCAGTTTGTACACTAGTTGATATATTACTGCAATGTCCAGTTTATATACTAGTTGATTTATTGCTGTAATGTCCAGTTTATATACTAGTTGATGTATTACTGCAATGTCCAGTTTGTACACTAGTTGATATATTACTGCAATGTCCAGTTTATATACTAGTTGATATATTGCTGTAATGTCCAGTTTATATACTAGTTGATGTATTACTGCAATGTCCAGTTTGTACACTAGTTGATGTATTACTGCAATGTCCAGTTTATATACTAGTTGATATCTTGCTGTAATGTCCAGTTTATATATTAGTTGATATATTACTGCAATGTCCAGTTTGTACACTAGTTGATGTATTACTGCAATGTCCAGTTTGTACACTAGTTGATGTATTACTGCAATGTCCAGTTTGTACACTAGTTGATATATTGCTGTAATGTCCAGTTTATATACTAGTTAATATATTACTGTGATGTCCATTTTACAAACTAATTCTGTCCAGTTTATTTGCCGGTCTATGTAACGTTGTAGTGTCCAGTTAATACATGAATATGTCCAGTTTATTTACTATTTTATTGCTGGTATGTCCAGTTTATATACCAATTTTGTCTTGCTTATTTACTAGTTGATACACTGCTGTACTTATTAGCAATGCTTTGCAATGCATTGGTGACCTTTTTAGTATTCAAGGGTTTAAAAAAACAATTTATATCAATGAGACTCTTTTTTTGTCTTCTATGGTGAAGCTGGTTTGGCCCGAATCACTCCTGTTCCTCTTAGTACATGAGCCTCACTCTTAAATTTTCAAATATTTCATTTTTGCACAGAGATTTGTGTTAAGCAATGCTTTCCTTCGTATCAGCATCTTGGATATTACCATCAGATTCCTTTAATTGCACTTTCTAAGCCGTTTGACTCAGGATACCCTCAGGAGCAAATGCTCTCTTTCTAGTTGAGATAATTCCTGGAGGGAGATACACTAAAGCGTGATAAAGTGGAGATGACTTCTCCAGTGATATTACTTCTCCAGTTCTTATGATATTCCATGGAACCTATACACTAAGATCTCTCTCACTTGAGAACTTCTTTGTGCATAGCATAGAATATCACCTCTTTATCACACCTTAGTGTATCTCCTCCAAGACATCTCAAGTGGGAGAAATCTTAGTGCATTGGCTCCAGTGGCATAACAATAGGGGTCTCCCACTCAGCACCCACAACAAGCTGAGGTCTGTGCCTTCTTCAGCACAGACCTCTATTAGAAGCTGAGCTCCCTCTGCCTCTGGCACACTAGTAATGCAGAGTGTTGGGAGATGACATCATCAATCAGCACTCTACATTACTGGAGAGAGGACCGCGTAGAAGATCCAGCTGTAAATAGAGGTCTGTGCCAAAGGAGGCACAGACCTCTTCTGCCATGCCGCTGGACCACCAGAGAGGTAGGAGATGGACACTAGGGGTCAATGGGGGCAATGTGGAGAGGTGGACACTGGGGGCAATGTGGAGATGGCCAATGGGGGCAATGTGGAGATACCCATTGGGGGGCAATGTGGTCAGGGGGGCATGGGAATTTTAGCTCCTGGGCCTGGTTACTTCTAGTTACGAGTTTGATTGGCTCCAAAGAATAACACAGGAACGGGAGAAGTGATATCACTGGAGAAGTTATCTCCGATTTATCACTTCTTTATCACATCTTACTGTCTCATCGCCATTAACCACCTGCGGTGTAATTAAGAGGAAGCTGCTTCCTATTAAACATACCTGAGAATTTTGTTTTGTGGAGTCCCCAGACGGAGATGATGCGATTTGCATCAAAACAGGAGCAGGGCTTGATCGTGAGTGTGGGACAGGGGCTTAATGGACAGCAAAAGTATGAGGACCAGAGTGGGGAAGGAGGAGATGTGGGTGGGAAGGAGGAGAATTGGGCAGAGTTTCATATCCAGAGGATCAGTCTCTGCCCTGGAGACCCATAATTAGCAGCAAAAAACAGAGTCTACATGGCAAATCAGGAGAGTTCCCAGCTTTGGTAATAAATGGTAGCTTTAGCCCTTAGAGTACCAGGGGGAATGCCACACATTGCTTTGTGATGCGTTGCGTGCCCCCTCTGGCATTCAAAGGCTTAAGGATCAAAGTGTGTACAATGATTTGCAAAGCACGCCTCCCCACTCCTGAATGGATTAAGATTATCATGCCTGGTAGGCGGAGCTTGTGTCCTGTGGTCCTGCCAGGAACCGATATGTCTGCCTCCACGGACATCACCTCCAGGTCCCATTGCAGTAGCTTTAGTAAATAAAAAAGAGCGATATTTTATTCAAATAAATGATACATTAAGGCTGATTCACAAAGAAAAGTAGAGCAATTCTGGAGCAAATCAAGTGATTTGTAGGAAACAATTAAAAATGACGAAAATTCACATTAATTTAATCAGGGTTTTTTAAGCCCTGGAATGCTAGAGAGGTCTCTAATCTATTGCAAAGGATTTTATATCAGTATGCATTTTAATTTGTAACCAGCAGGTGTGTGGCATGGCTTTGCCTGTGTGGCAAACCTTGGTTTTTTTAAGCCCTTTTGATTGCCAAATCAATGCATCGGATACCTCTGTGGCACTCAAAGGGTTGAATTGTATTAAAAGTCAGACCTTGTGGTGTGGCATAAGGGTTCACTTTTTAAATGTCTCACCACAGTTGGCGTAATTTAAAATGTCGCATGTAAAATGTTGCCTGCGTCAATATCTCGTGCCTAGAATGTCGCGTGTATATTGACCGCGTCTTGATAATGTTGCTCGTCAATTGAGCGTTGTTTATTATCACAAGCGCATCAATATTCTGCATCAAATAATTTTGGAAGTATTGTTAATAGATAAAATATATATTAAAAAATGAAAATTTACAAATAATGTGCAAAAACTTTTAAAGGTTTGAAGTTTGTAGATGTGAAATTTAAATGTCACATTTGCACCCTTAATGTACCTAAGATGTGAAGTTTAAATGTGCCCTTATTGCATCCTTAATTCACCCTTATTGCACCCTTGTTGTGCCCTTAATGCACCCTTATTGCACCCTTGTTGCGCCCTTATTGCACCCTTATCGTGTCCTTAAAGGGATAGTAATACTTCAAAATTACTATCCCTTATATTGAAGCCCTTAAAAACTGAATTAAATGCCACCAGCGGCATCTCTCAAGCCTTTATGGTTTGCGAGATAGGCACTTTTAAACTTCGCTCCCCCCTGCCTCTCCGCTGACGTCATCGTTCTTGTTGCAGCAGGGAAAGCCGTTCATTGAATCAAGCGGAGACTCTTCAGCAGAGCCAGATCTCATTATAGAAGAAACGATCCTTCACTAAAATGGTCTTCTACGTGTGCTTGGTAACCAAGCACACGTAGAAGACCGTTTTAGTGAAGGATCTTGTCTTCCATAAGGAGATCTTGGCTCTGCTGAAGAGCCTCCGCTGGTCCCGGGACCGGATTTCCCTGCTGCAGCAAGAATGCTGACGTCAGGGGAGAGGCAGGGGGAGCGAAGTGTAAAAGCGGCTATCTCTCAAACCGTGAAGGCTTGAGAGATGCCGCTGGTGGCATTTAATTCAGTTTTTAAAGAGCTTCAATATAAGGGATAGTAATTTTTAAGTATTACTATCCCTTTAAGTGTGACTTAGTGAAGATGTGAGTGACATTTTGACTCAGCTGACATATAGAAGGCGATGTTGTGCAAAGCGATATATTGAATATGCGATTGTTTGACAATTGTTAATACGTCATTTGCAAGCAGGCGACCAAAGAAATGTGACATTTTGAGACGCGAGATGCGGCGTACGACATTTTAAAAGGCTACCAGGCATTAGGACCCCTCCTGATGCCCCCCAGCTACTTATCTCATTCAGCTGGGAGATCATTATGCAAGTCATTGCAAAAAAAAAAAAAGTCAGACCTCGTGGTGGGGCATCAGGACGCCCCAGGTACTGATCTCCCAGTCGATTCAGCTAGGAGATCAATAGTGGCAACGTAGAGGAGTAAGAGGGCTTCACTGTTTTCATTGTTACCAGAAGCCACCGGGTAGGGGTAGGCGGGATCACATCAGTGAAGGAAAGCCACTATTGATCTTGTAGTCGAATCTGCTGGGAGATCAGCAGCTGGGAGATCAAGAGGGTTCACTTATAAAGGGGAACATTCACATCGCAAAAAAATTGGAGCACTGGTTTTAACCCCTAAGACAATATTAGCGCTAGGTTTTGTTTTAGTTTTACCTAACTAGGAGAGGAGATATTAATCTTTAAAGAGTGCCACTTTCGCATACTGCGGCACCGTGTATGTGCAGCATGGAGCAGCAGGACTTCCCACTTTCCTCCCAGCTGCCCCAGCGAACATGTTCTTGCTTCACTTCGGAGCTGTATTGTTGTGGGCTAACGTTACATCAAGCTCAGTTTAAGATGCTGCTGAGGTTGCAACTGAGCTTGATGTAACGTTAGCCCACAACAATACAGCTCCGAAGTGAAGCAAGAACATGTTCGCTGGGGCAGCTGGGAGGAAAGTGGGAAGTCCTGCTGCTCCATGCTGCACATACACGGTGCCGCAGTATGCGGAAGTGGCACTTTTTAAAGATTAATATCTCTACTCCTAGGTAGGTAAAACTAAAACATAACCCAGCGCTAATATTGTCTTAGGGGTTAAAACCAGTGCTCCAATTTTTTTGAGATATGAATGTTCCCCTTTAAAAGGTCGCACTGAAAAGTGCATGATACAAAAGGGTGCCTTCATCATGTTTAAAAGGGAGACATGAGACTCTCACCATGCATAAAAAGCACAAGATTCTCATGTCGCCTCCTTATATGTCGCTGTATGTATCAGGAGGTGGTTATCACTGACCACGATCCTTTCCTGTGCTGCCCACAGACATCTGTCTCTCTGTAATAAGTGACATTGATCTGACAGCAGCAGTGATTTATAGAGCTTCACTCTGTCAGCGTAATGATTTTTTAACCCTTTCAGCACCGGAGAGGTATTATGTTGAACTCTGACAAATCCAGTAATGTCTGCCGCCAAAAGAATTTAAAAAAAATTTACACAGACAGAGTGAAGCTCCACAAATCACTGCTGCTGTCACTCCTGCTGCAAAATTAGACATCCCAGTGATGCAGGAAAGGATCGTGGTCAGGGAAATCAGCCTCCTGATACATACAGCAACATATAAGGAGGCAGCATGAGAATCTAGCCCTTTTTATGCATGGTGAGATTCTGACGTCTCCCTTTTAAACAATGCGACATGCCGAATGGGCCCTTTGGTATCTCACACTTTTCAGTGTAACCTTTTAAAAGGGTCCCCATCACGAGGGGTCCCGATGCCCCACCACGAGGTCTGACTCTTTTTTTATTTTATTTTTTTTTTTTGCAATTCGTTGCATACCCCTCTGGCACTCAGAGGGTTAATGTCTCTGAAACTTTGACCACTGACGCCGTTTTTCATTAAATTCCCCTATTTAGAAAGAGTTGTGAGTGCTACGCCTTTTTATATATATATTATACATTTATAAAATATAACCTAAATTTATTTTTTTGTAGCACATTTACGAGCAAGCTGGCATTTTATTTTGCAGACTAATTGTGGATTAAAGGCCACTGTTCTGGGAGGTACCACATTTGCTCAGTTATTTACTAAGGGAGTCCACACACACACACACACTCGCATACTGTCATCTCGCTGCTCCGCAGTCGTCATTTATTACTGCTGCTAATTTCACTGTATTTATTCTGTCCATAAAAACTGTACTGACTCTGTTCCTGTCACATGTCACTTTAACCCCTTGTTGTCTGAAAGCCTTGTAACCCTTTGACATTCAGGGAGGTATCCAGCTCATTGCGACGCGATGCGTTGGATGCCTCCATGGCACTTGAAGTGTTAAAATTCAAAAAGGGAGAATTTCAGTCACCTAGGTTCCAGAGAGCCCCCTTCGTGTTCAAGCCTTTCAGTCCCCTCTAAAGCTTAAAGGGATAGTAATACTTAAGTATTACTAATCCCTATAGCAAAGTACTACTTAAAAAAAACGTATTGCCCCCAGTGTCATCTCTCAAACCTTTATGGTTTGAGAGATAATCGCTTCTAAAGTTGCCCTCTCACTCCCCTTCCCCGTAGTAAGCGTTCTAGCTGACTCAGGGAAATCCAGTCATAGATCATCAGGCGGCTCTGCAGCAGAGCCGCGATCGCGTTAACTAAAAAAAACTTTCACTAAAATGGTCTTCTACGTGTGCTTGCAAGCCAAGAGCAAACCAAGCACACTGCAAACCAAGCACCAAGCATTTTAGTGAAAGTTTTTTTTAGTTAACGCGATCGCGGCTCTGCTGCAGAGCCGCCTGATGATCTATGACCGGATTTCCCTGAGTCAGCTTAAATGCTGACTACGGGGAAGGGGGAGGGAGAGGGCAACTTTAGAAGCGATTATCTCTCAAACCATAAAGGTTTGAGAGATGATACTGGGGGCAATACGTTTTTTTTAAGTAGTACTTTGCTATAGGGATTAGTAATACTTTAGTATTACATTTCGACTACTACTAAAACGGTATTCATTTTTTTCTTCTGCATTGATTGCTTTCCTCTCTCCTCCAATGATGGAGGCTTTCTGTCTGTAAGCTGGAGAGCTCTCATTGGCTAGATGTCGATCTCTGCCATGAGACCGCTCCAGCTTACAGACAGACAACCTCCATCATCAGAGGAGGGAGGAGAGAAGAGGTAAAGCGACGGACTGCGGTTATACAGCAGGAAACCACAGTCTATGCGGAAGTAGCTGAAGCCCAGACTTTCTAAGTTAAATTTACACAAAATAAAACTTAAAGGGATAGTAATACTTTATTATTACTATCCCCCATAGTGTACATATTTGCCAAATAAATTAATAGCCCCCAGGTTCATCTCTCAGACCTTTATGGTTTGAGAGATGACTGAAGGCAAAGTTCCCTCCTCCCTCTCCCTTCCCTGAAGTCAGCATTGTACTGACTGCAGGGATATCCAGTCTGTCTTTCATCACGTGGGTCTGCAGCAGAGCCGAGATCCCGTTAGTGACAAAGAATTATTTCACTGAAACAGTCTTCTACATGTACATGCAAACCAAGCACAAACCAAGCACATGTAGAAGACTGTTTCAGTGAAATAATTCTTTGTCACTAATGCGTTGCGGCTCTGCTGCAGAGCCGCCTGATGAAAGTCAGACCGGATTTCCCTGCAGTCAGTATAACGCTGACTTCAGGGAAGGGGAAGGGAGGGGGGAACTTTGCCTTCGGTTATCTCTCATACCATTCTCAACTAGGGTGCCCCATTTTATCTATAAAACTTTGAAAAAAATGTGAATGTAGACGTCCAACTGTATAATTCAGGCTATTGCCTTGCACAATACATTCATTTTAGTTGTGAGGTCTAACAATAACTATATATTAATGTATTTGTAACCTTTAATACACCCCTGACAAATGACATAAAATGACAGGGGTGCCTCGAAAATGGCAGACTCCATATTAGGGGTGCCTTGAGCCAAAAAAGCTTGAGAACCACTGCCATAAAAGTTTGAGAGATGAACCTGGGGACTATTAATTTATTTGGCAAATATGTACAATATGGGGGATAGTAATAATAAAGTATTATTATCCATTTAAAGCAAAACTATCGTCCCAACAACATGTGGTCTAAATGTACACTCTTCATTTATATATTAAACATGTTGTAGTCCTTTTTAGAATAAAGTTTGTAGGATCGGCAAAAAGAGTAAATGAAAATCTTACCCAGTGACGTCAAGACTGATGGAGACGGACTGTGTATGTCTTACTGCTTACCTTAAGGTAAGCTAGTCACTCCCATCAGTCCTGTTCATCCTTCCTGTGTCCGCCCCTTCAATAGCACATGACCTGACGCGCAGTAGCCTCTAAGCACATTCAGGTCATGGTACTGAAGTACGAGCGCGTGCAAGGGTTGTGTTAAAAAATCCTTATAGTGCCTGACACACATCTTACCGAGTGATCCGATGTGTGCAGGCAATGATGCACGTGGCTGAGCAGGAAGAGAGGGTCACGTGACTTGTAGGAGACACGCCTGAGAGACGTGCACTACAGAAAGGAGGACAATGGGCAGAGTCTCCAAGCCTGATTGACAGGCAATGGAGCTGGCAACGCATGAGCATTGGATGCTAAAAAAAACAAGATGGCTGCGGTCTACAACTTGTTGGGGCATATAATAACGACAACTTTATAGATTAATCTTAAATTTATTGGATGTTTTACATACACTCTAAGGAATGCAATAGGGATATCAACTTGGATAAACTAAGTTGATATCCTACGATAGTTCCGCTTTAAAGTGGAACTACCACCCATCTTAAACGCTGTGGCAAATAATCACTCATCTGGCAACTAGCTGTTCAGTAGTGCTAGTCACCAGAATAATTACCTGGTTAACGAGAATTATACCCATCCCTATGGAAAGATGTCTGAGCTCTTTACTGCCTATCAGCCCCGGAGCAGAGTATAATTCTCATTAACCAGGTAATTATTCTGGTGACTAGCACTACTGAGCAGCTAGTTGCCAGATGGGTGATTATTTGCCACAACGTTTAAGACGGGGGGTAGTTCCACTTTAAAAGAAAAAAATTAATAACGTTTTAGTAGTCGATATGTAGCCTAACTATTTATGCTGTTATACATAGGTGACACATCCACTTTAAATGAATTACCATATTTATTTTGCCTCTGTGGTGGAGATTGTCTGCCCCAGAATTGATCCCTTCTTCCTTTGCTTCTGGGCCTATAAAAAGCTTCCATGTCCACAGTACAACTGATATCAATAGGACTTCTGGCTGAGCTGCATCTAAAATATAAGTGATACCATAGGGATTAAAAGGAAAATGGGTTATGCTACTAGTGTATCTCCATTTCAATTGCAAGCTCTGTGGTATCGTTAGTGTAGATCCATTTTAAATGGAAGCTCTGTGGTATCACTAGTGTAGCTGCGGTTCAGTTGTAAGCTCTGGGGAATCCCTAATGTAGCTCCATCTCGATTTAAGCTCTGTGGTATCACTAGTGTAGCTCCATTTCAAGTGTAAGCTCTATGGTATTGTTAGTGTAGCTCCATTTCAGTTGTACGCTCTGTGGTATCGTTAGTGTATCTCCATTTCAGTTGTAAGCTCTGTGGTATCACTAGTGTAGATCCATTTCAGTTGTAAGCTCTGTGGTATCACTAGTGTATCTCCATTTCAGTTGTAAGCTCTGTGGTATCACTAGTGTAGATCCATTTCAGTTGTAAGCTCTGTGGTATCACTAGTGTATCTCCATTTCAGTTGTAAGCTCTGTGGTATCACTAGTGTAGCTCCATTTCAGTTGTAAGCTCTGTGGTATCACTAATGTAGATCCATTTCAGTTGTAAGCTCTGTGGTATCACTAGTGTATCTCCATTTCAGTTGTAAGCTCTGTGGTATCACTAGTGTAGATCCATTTCAGTTGTAAGCTCTGTGGTATCACTAGTGTAGATCCATTTCAGTTGTAAGCTCTGTGGTATCACTAGTGTAGATCCATTTCAGTTGTACGCTCTGTGGTATCGTTAGTGTATCTCCATTTCAGTTGTAAGCTCTGTGGTATCACTAGTGTAGATCCATTTCAGTTGTAAGCTCTGTGGTATCACTAGTGTAGCTCCATTTCAGTTGTACGCTCTGTGGTATCACTAGTGTAGCTCCATTTCAGTTGTAAGCTCTGTGGTATCACTAGTGTAGATCCATTTCAGTTGTACGCTCTGTGGTATCACTAGTGTATCTCCATTTCAGTTGTAAGCTCTGTGGTATCACTAGTGTAGCTCCATTTCAGTTGTAAGCTCTGTGGTATCACTAGTGTATCTCCATTTCAGTTGTAAGCTCTGTGGTATCACTAGTGTATCTCCATTTCAGTTGTAAGCTCTGTGGTATCACTAGTGTATCTCCATTTCAGTTGTAAGCTCTGTGGTATCACTAGTGTATCTCCATTTCAGTTGTAAGCTCTGTGGTATCACTAGTGTATCTCCATTTCAGTTGTAAGCTCTGTGGTATCACTAGTGTAGCTCCATTTCAGTTATAAGCTCTGTGGTATCACTAGTGTATCTCCATTTCAGTTGTAAGCTCTGTGGTATCACTAGTGTAGCTCCATTTCAGTTGTACGCTCTGTGGTATCACTAGTGTAGCTCCATTTCAGTTTTAAGCTCTGTGGTATCACTAGTGTAGATCCATTTCAGTTGTACGCTCTGTGGTATCACTAGTGTATCTCCATTTCAGTTGTAAGCTCTGTGGTATCACTAGTGTAGCTCCATTTCAGTTGTAAGCTCTGTGGTATCACTAGTGTAGCTCCATTTCAGTTGTACGCTCTGTGGTATCGTTAGTGTATCTCCATTTCAGTTGAAAGCTCTGTGGTATCACTAGTGTAGATCCATTTCAGTTGTAAGCTCTGTGGTATCACAGTAGTGTAGCTCCATTTCAGTTGTATGCTCTGTGGTATCACTAGTGTAGCTCCATTTCAGTTGTACGCTCTGTGGTATCACTAGTGTAGCTCCATTTCAGTTTTAAGCTCTGTGGTATCACTAGTGTAGATCCATTTCAGTTGTACGCTCTGTGGTATCACTAGTGTATCTCCATTTCAGTTGTAAGCTCTGTGGTATCACTAGTGTAGCTCCATTTCAGTTGTAAGCTCTGTGGTATCACTAGTGTAGCTCCATTTCAGTTGTACGCTCTGTGGTATCGTTAGTGTATCTCCATTTCAGTTGAAAGCTCTGTGGTATCACTAGTGTAGATCCATTTCAGTTGTAAGCTCTGTGGTATCACAGTAGTGTAGCTCCATTTCAGTTGTATGCTCTGTGGTATCACTAGTGTAGCTCCATTTCAGTTGTACGCTCTGTGGTATCACTAGTGTAGATCCATTTCAGTTGTAAGCTCTGTGGTATCACAGTAGTGTAGCTCCATTTCAGTTGTATGCTCTGTGGTATCACTAGTGTAGCTCCATTTCAGTTGTACGCTCTGTGGTATCACTAGTGTAGCTCCATTTCAGTTGTAAGCTCTGTGGTATCACTAGTGTAGATCCATTTCAGTTGTAAGCTCTGTGGTATCACTAGTGTAGATTCATTTCAGTTGTAAGCTCTGTGGTATCACTAGTGTAGATCCATTTCAGTTGTAAGCTCTGTGGTATCACAGTAGTGTAGCTCCATTTCAGTTGTATGCTCTGTGGTATCACTAGTGTAGCTCCATTTCAGTTGTACGCTCTGTGGTATCACTAGTGTAGCTCCATTTCAGTTGTAAGCTTTGTGGTATTGTTAGTGTAGCTCCATTTCAATTGTAAGCTCTGTGGTTTCATTATTGTAGCTCCATTTCAAATGTAAGCTCTGTGCTATTGTCAGTGTGCGTCCCTTTACTGCAGCAAGCAGGGCATTGAGTAACACAGTGGCCCACCAGCAGAGACAAATGACCGGCCCAGGGGCAATTGCCCCCCTGTCCCCGCAGGCCAGCCCTCACCTGACTGGAGAAATAATCTCTGCTTTATCACCTTTTTATCAAGCCTTCGTGCACAAATCTGAAGGTGTTAAAAGTGTCCTTTAAATCAATGGATATTCCGAAAATGTGCATTTTCTCACTGTAAGGTGGTTGGATTGTACCCAAATTAATCCAGTTTTTTTTTTTATTTAATTTAGAGCCGTTTATCCCATTGATAAATAGGAGACTTGTCAAACCAGAATAGAGAGGAAAATAAATAAATAACCCACTGTATGGGTATGAGAGGTCAGTCTGACCCTTAGTATATTCATACCGCTGGGCTGCATTCCATAACACGGAATCTATTGATACTTTTTTCCTCCAAGCTTTTCCATAGATTACAATAGGAGTTTCGGAAACAAAATGAAACCCGGAGACCTTTTTCCCACGCGTTCTAATAAGACGTATTGTAGAGCGAGCTGTGCATTTGGGGATTCCCAGCTGTGGTATCTCTACATCTGATATCCGTGCTGTTTCCCTGGAACCTGCCCAGATCTGAAGTCTCATTACAGACATACCAAAGCATTGTTTAAATGTTTGTCTGACAAACAAGTACATTTACCCAACAGCTACAAAATCCTTCAGTCACGCTTCTCCCAGGAGAAACCTTTCATTGGCATGGGGCTGGTATTTTTAATTTTTGGAAGAAAACAAAAAGTACCAGAAGACAGTGGCGTAACTATAGGGGTCGCACCTGCGACCAGGCCCGTGCACTCCAGGGATCCGGCTTCCCCCTGCGACCCCTCCGCCTGGCGCCCGCAATCTCCCGCCGGCGCTCTAGTAATGCAGATCGCTGGGAGATGACATCATCTAGTAACGCAGAGAGATGACATCATCTCCCAGCGCTTTGCATTACTAAGAGGACCACACTGGAGCTCCAGGGTGGAGATGGGGGCACTGTGGAGATTGAGGGGCATTGTGGAGGGGGTCAATGTGGTCGAGGGGGGCCAATGTGGTGTGGGGGGGGCCGTGGCACTTCTTGTACCAGGGCCCGGAAGCTTCTAGTTACGCCTCTGCCAGCAGATATGGATTAAGGCTCCACTGTGCCCTAGGCAAGGTACTAATTTGGGGCCCCATATCTCTTGATCCAGTGCAGGCCTGGATTTGTCAATAGGCCAATTAGGCACTAACCTAGGGCTCCTGATTTTCAGGGGTGACTAGAAATTATACTGCCATGCCCACCAGCCTGTAGGGTGACCACATTTCCGTTCTGCCATTCCGGGACATGTGGTCACCCTACAAGCCTCTTCATCTCCCCATTGCCCCTTGATGCCCTACCTTCAGTCCCTGGTGGTCTAGCGGTGTGGAAAGTGCACTGTGCCTCCTCCGGCACAGAGCTGAAGCTCCCGCGCGCTGTGCTCAGTAATGCAGAGCGCTGGGAGATGATGTCATCTCCCAGCGCTCTGTATTACTAGAGCGCCTGCCGCCCTGGATGTCAGCCTGCAAGCGGTATGTCACATCATGGACGCCGCGAGGGAGCACTGATTTATGCTACCAAGCGCTCCCTCGATGCGTCCATGATGTGACATACCGCTTGCAGGCTGACATCCAGGGCGGCATATTTAAAAAAAAGCAAACACTGGGACACTGTGTGGGTGGCTTGGCTTCATTCTGGGACACTTCATTGTCCCGGTGGGAGATGACCCGGGACGCGGGACATAGGTTGCAAATAAGGGACAGTCCCGGACATTCTGGGACCCGTGGTCACCCTACCAGCCTGCCCACTTTAGATGCCCATTAATTTAATTAAACACATATACCTTTGAGGGCATTTGACTTCAATTTAAATTAGTGATAGACTGTTCTGGTGCCTGTTGCTTCCCTGATCTGCTGGATCTGATTTTGTTGTCTACAATGTGACCATCATGACATCACATTGCATGCTAAAACATAGCCATGCACTACACCCTTCATCATGGCCTAGCCTGCAAGGACTGAATATATAGTACAGAAACCAGCTACACACGTGTATTTTGCTGTGCTTAGCTGGAGACACTGTGCACAGGGCAGATAGCGGTGAGGGAGACCAGACCACACCAGCAAATGTCATTGGCGGGCGGGCAGGCGGCGGCAGCAGCAGCAACCCCTCAATAGCCAGGCACATGTATATACTATGTGCGTGTTGCCTCCTTCAGCTCAGAATTTTATGAAAAATAATAAATGTTTTCCCCATCCCAAATAATCCAATCCATCACTTTGTCGGATTACAGAGTGGCAACAGGAGAGGTAATAATAGTATAAACATTCTACTATTTTATAGGCTCTTCTATAGGTTATTGTCAGTTTTATTGATAAATATGTCAGTTGAGGGTGTGGCTAAGTGAAGGGGTGTGGTTAAGTGAAAGGGTGTGACTATGGGTGGGGGAAAAGTGGGGTATGGGGCACCAGAAGGTGTTGTGCTTAGGGGCGCCTGAGATGAGAATTCAGCCCTGATCCAGTGCTTCTGATGCACAGTGCTGCTAGCAGGTACTAGTACTGTGGATACACCAAAAAAGGTGTATGTGTTTGTTTGTGTGTGTGTATCCTATATAATAATTCACTAGGATGTTTGTCAGAAGCAGTTATGCGCAGTAGAGACTGCCCGAACACACGGAATGTTGGGAGCACGGATTGCTGGGTGCACGGACTGCTGGGTGCACGGACTGCTGGGAGCACAGAATGCTGGGAGGTGTAGGAATGCTGGGAGGTGTAGGAATGCTGGAAGCACAGAATGCTGGGAGTTCTGTGCAGAGAGCATTCTGTGCTTTCAGGCAGTCTCTACAGTGCAAGACTGTGTCGGCGGCAGGACGCAGAACAGGACCTGCCTCTTAACCCTTTGAGCGCCAGAGGGGTAGTAACGCATTGCAAAGCCCTGGCACTCAAAGGGTTAATATCACCCGGACCTTGGCCCATGTACATGGGCTTTTACACTAGTATAATATAAAATATGCGTTGCAGTTGTTTCATTCAAAAGAACAAACATTAAGAGCCATTTTTAGAAGGAAAATAGAAGTCATTTGGGGGCAAACCAACATCACTGTAGGGGGCAAATAAAAATTCCCCAATTTCCAATCAGTTTAACCATTTGAGTGCATAAAAATGCCCCCAATGCCCATTAACTTAACACTTTGAGTACCAGAGAGGTATGTGACAAATGGATTGGATACCTCTCTGACACTCAGAGTTAAATGGGGCTTTTAACCCTATGAATGCTAGGGAGGTCCCCAACGCATTCTGCTTTCCTTTTACACATGTGGCCTGTTGTATATTATCTTGGCCTCACGTTCACCACTGGTAAGATAAACAGACTCTTATGTTGCAGCTCTGAAGGAAAAGGAATCGGAAGAAGCTATGAGGAAAGGATCCCATATTGTGGACCTTCCCCCCATGTCGTCTATCTCTGTAAAGCGCCAGGTGGGGTGCACAGAAGATTACCTGCTCTCCAAGCTGCCGTCTGATGGGAGAGTGGTGCCGTTCATTGTGCCAACGTTTAAACCATCCTATATACAACCCAGAACCTCTGCCAGTCCCGCCCACGTGGAGGGGCTGAAAGGTACTACTGATTACCAGGGATACCCAGAAAGGGATTTCCTTAAAGGGATAGTAATGTTTCACAATAAAAGCAGCTGACATTAATTTTCATAGTATTTGGGCCATGGAGAGTGTTATTTCAATACTGTCAGAGTTGTAGTACAAGAGTAATTGAATGATAAAGTATCCCCCTCCCGCCCCTTTTACTGATCTAACACTGCTCACCTCAGAGCAGCAAGACTGTCCGGATGGATCGCAGAAAGGGACAATCTTCAGTGATCATAAGGGAAAACCTGTCAAGGGGGGCAGGGTTTTCCTTATGATCACAGTAAGAAGATTGTCCCTTGCTGTGATCTGTCCGGTCAAGAGACCAGATTCCACATCTGAGGGGAGGAGGCTTACACTAGGTAAAAGAAGTGGTAGAGGGATATTTTATCATTCAATTACTCTTGAACTACAACTCTGACAGTATTGAAATAACACTCTCCATGGCCCAAATACTATGAAGATTAATTGGAGTTGCTGTTTTTGTGAAACATTACTATCCCTTTAAAGCAGCCATTGGCTGCAATACAAATTTCAATATCCTCATTTGAGGATTAGGTTATAATCCAACAAGCCCTTGGTGTGCTCACTAAAGCATTTCTCATTAATGGGGTACTGAAAGGGATGGTAATAGTTACACTGATTATATATATATATATATATATATATATAATCCAAAAATGGAAGCACTCACGTTCAAAGTAGCCAACTGCCTGTGTGCTCTACTACTGGCAGAACATATAAATCCAAAATTGCGAGTAAGCACACACAGGTCTTCAACAAAGTAGTGATGAATCAAGTGTTATTTAATTTTGCAACGTTTTGGCTGTCAACCACGCAGCCTTCGTCAGGATATCCTGACGAAGGCTGCGTGGTTGACAGCTGAAACGTTGCAAAATTAAATAACACTTGATTCATCACTACTTTGTTGAAGACCTGTGTGTGCTTACTCGCAATTTTGGATTTATATATATATATATATATATATATATATATATATATATAATACCATATAGTAGGATTTATCCCCGGAGTAAAACAAAGGTACTCCCACTGCTGAAATGCATTTTATCCAAAAGTTATTATAGTTCAAACTTGAATTTCTTAGGTGCAGTATCTCAATGGCCTGAAATGTTACAGTGGCTCTGTTGCTACACCATCCTATGGAGATTTGTGGTCAACTGACCAGAGCTGTCCATAGGATGGTGGAGCAACAGCGCCTCTGTAACATTTCAGGCCATTGAGATACTGCACCTAAAAAAATTCAGGTTTGAGCTTCAATAACTTTGGAATAAAACCCCTGTGAGCAGTGGGGGTTCCCGTGTTTTACTCAGGGGGATAAACACTGTGATATATATTTTTTATATATAAGTATTACTGTCCCTTTAAGCTTTGTGTCTCTCTGATCTGATTGGGGTAAAAAGGGGCAAGGAGTGTTTCTGGGCCACTGTAACCCCTCCTTCTCCTATTTTGCTTAAAGGGGAAGTAACGACTAATAATAACCCTCCACTTACCTTACTATGGCCAGAAAATCCTAATGTCCCTATGAACTTTGTGCTGTCCTGAATGTCATATCCATGGAGGCGGACATGACAGATTTTTGTAGGCAGAGTGCGTGAGCCTACATAAGATTATCATATGCAGTGGGCGGAGTTTGTGTCTGGTGGTCCTGTTAGCAGCTGTCATGTCCGCCATCATGGACGTGACATCCAGATCTGATTGAAGATGTTGTCTCTTTAACAGAGACACACGGGCAAATTTCATAGTGGCCATTAGGATTTTCTGTCCATAGTAATGTAAGTGGTGGGTTATTATTAGTAGGTTTTAGTTCTGTTTTAAATAATGTGACCAGATTGCTGTTTTAATTGTAGAATCTAATGAAAAGAATACACGGCTGGGTTACACCATACCTCCCAAATGTCCCCCTTTAGGAGATCTTAGGGGTCTGTACCTCCCAAGTGTCCCTTTTTAGGAGATCTTAGGGGTTCGTACCTTCCAAGTGTCCCTCTTTAGGAGATATTAGGGGTCCATAACTCCCAAGTGTCTCTCTTTAGGAGATCTTAGGGGTCTGTACCTCCCAAGTGTCCCTTTTTAGGAGATATTAGGGGTCCATAGCTCCCAAGTGTCCCTCTTTAGGAGATGTTAGTGGTCCATACCTCCCAAGTGTCCCTCTTTTGGAGATGTTAGGGGTCCGTACCTCCCAAGTGTCCCTCTTTTGGAGATGTTAGGGGTCCGTACCTCCCAAGTGTCCCTCTTTTGGAGATGTTAGGGGTCCGTACCTCCCAAGTATCAAATATCTATACAGTGCTCAAATCTAATCTTAATAAGTCCATATAGAGTCCACAGAAATAATCCCCAATGCTCTGATCCTGTTAATACAAGCTGTGCCTGCTTGTAAAGGCTCCAAGAAACCTGAATGCACAAAATCAAAAGACAGGAGAGCACAAAGGGAGAATAGATCTAAGAGTAGTATTTATTAAAATTAGGTATAACAAAAAATAAAAATCCCTTCACCCTTCAGGGTGTACACTCACAGGATAGATATCATATAAGCGCCCATAACGCCAAACAGATCCACCGATCCGGAGACGCTGCTCCCAGCACTGCCACAGGCTTCCTCACGCTTCTAGCAACCGATTCCACACGGATGACGTCACTTCCGGTTTCGTCGCTGCGATGCGTCTCAAGCCTCACTCCTGCACCAGAACTCAATGCGTCCTCCAGTCTTCACGGATCCGTGTGATCCGTGAAGACTGGAGGACGCATTGAGTTCTGGTGCAGGAGTGAGGCTTGAGACGCATCGCAGCGACGAAACCGGAAGTGACGTCATCCGTGTGGAATCGGTTGCTAGAAGCGTGAGGAAGCCTGTGGCAGTGCTGGGAGCAGCGTCTCCGGATCGGTGGATCTGTTTGGCGTTATGGGCGCTTATATGATATCTATCCTGTGAGTGTACACCCTGAAGGGTGAAGGGATTTTTATTTTTTGTTATACCTAATTTTAATAAATACTACTCTTAGATCTATTCTCCCTTTGTGCTCTCCTGTCTTTTGATTTCGTACCTCCCAAGTGTCCCTTTTTAGGAGATATTAGTGGTCCATACCTCCCAAGTGTCCCTCTTTAGGATATATTAGGGTCCATGCCTTCCAAGTGTCCCTTTTTAGGAGATATTTGGGCTTCAAACCTCCCAAGTGTTCATCTTTAGGAGATATTAGGGTCCATGCCTTCCAAGTGTCCCTTTTTAGGAGATATTTGGGCTTCAAACCTCCCCAGTGTTCATCTTTAGGAGATATTAGGGCTCTGTACCTCCCATGTGCCCCTCTTTTTTTCCACTTTGGGAAGTATGGTTACACAGTTTCTTGTTTAGTCCTTCAGAATGAAAATTGAAGAAGCTCAGTCAGTTGAAATGGTGATCTTGTCATATTACTTTTAATGAGATTCTAAATACATTCTTATATTTGGGGGGGGTCTCTGTTCACAATTTCACCAGGGGCTTCCAAAGTTCTTAAAATGCCCCTGTAACAAGCTGTAATATTACCTTCTCTTTCTGTGAATAAAACGGGTTTACGCTTCATAGGTCACTGGACATTTTTCTGCTTGGTCAATATCCTATGAAACGTTACATTGTTTCACAGAGTGCACAGTTTAGTTAATATCTCCTCTGTCTTCTTGTAACCTGTCACACACGTGTGCGATGTTGTAAACCGACTCTATTCTCTGCTCGTTTCTATCACCAGGATCTGCTCGAGCGACTTTCACCGACCGAAAAACTGAACTTTCTGCCTTGTATGAGCCAGATCCCAACTACGATGTGGTGTACAACCCGAGTTACGTCCTACAGCATGTCTCTCCGGATACGATACGACGCGGCAAGTTGAGGCCAGACTCCGTTAGGTTATATGGATCAGGTGGGCATATTACATGGACCTACATATTCTTGTGTATGTGTGTCATATGCACAAAGTAAAGCAGAGGAATTCTGGGACAAATTGACAGCACCACAGGGGGAGAAGCAAATATTTCTGTCAATTTAATTGGAGGTTTTAAAGAAAAACAAACAGCTGCTAATAATAACCCACCACTTATCTTACATGGACCAGAAAATCTTAATGGCCCCACTGATTTTTTTTTCCTTGATTCAAGAGATAACATCTTAAATCCGTTCTGGACGTCATGTTCGTAGATTCTTACGTGAAATTCACTGCCACAGGCCACAAGCTATGGCCACAACTCATGCTCAACTTAACTCTTTAAAGACCAGAGTGGTGTGAAGCTCATGTTTATTTGCTGCCTTTCCAGTGTAATAAATACACTGGTCAGAGTTACCTCTGCTGCAAGGTTGTTAATATCTAGTTAACCCTTTGAGTGCCAGAGGGGGGTAGCCAATGGATTGGCTACCCCTCTGGCACTCAAAGTGTTAAGAGTATGGCTTGGTAAAGGTTTGTGCATTTATTACACTGGAGACAGTGACGTAACAATAGGGGTCACTCCAGGGGCCCGGCAGCCCCCTGCGACCCCCCCCCGCCTGACGCCTGCAGTATGCTCATCACTGAGGTCTGTGCCTTCTTCGGCACAGACCTCTAGCAGCTGATCTCCCTCCGACACTCTAGTAATGCAGCGCTCTGCAATACCGAAGAGAGGACCGCGAGAGAGCTCAACCTTCAACCTTATTAAAAAAAGAATTCAATTGATATAAGTCTGGCCTCTCAAACCTTTATGGTTTGAGAGATATAACCGGCTAAACTCCACACATGCTGCCCCCCCAGCCGTTTCAGAGGAGTCAGCTCTCTAGCTGACAGCAGCATATTCCAGACATTTGACCAGACGGCGGCTCTTCAGCAGAGATGAAATAGCGATATCTACATATAAATACTTCATTGGAACGGTCTACAAAGTGTGCCTGGTTTGCAAGCACATTTTGTAGACTGTTCCAATTAAGTATTTCTTTCTAGATAACGCTATTTCAGTGCTGCTGAAGAGCCGCCGTCTGGTCAAATGACCGGAATGTCCTTCTGTCAGCTAGAGTGCTGACTTCTCTGAAAAGGCCGGCGGGGGGACATTTAACTGGTTATATCTTTCAAATGATAAAGGTTTGATAGACCGGACATGTATCAATTTCATTCTTTTTGTAATACCTACAATATTAAACAAAGTTAAAAATTAAACATTACTATCCCTTTAAATATTTATCATGTACACTAATCTAGAAAGGAGAGACAAGGGGCCATATACAGCAATAAAACAGAGGCGTGATTGAGGACAAACCAATGAACAACAAACATCATAGAATACAAATAATATTATCCAATTTTTAAAATGGGGCTTTTCACAAATTAAATGCAAAATAGGTCTCCATAGCATTACGAAACTATGCCTTTAACGCCTCTCTGGCATTTAAGAAGTTAAAGGAGCAGTAAACATTTTTTTTATGTAAACCTGCATGATTAAAGCTTTTTCTGCTAAGTAAAACAAGGGTACTCCCACCGCTGTCAGTGGTTTTATTCAAAATTTATAACAGTTCAAATACTCAGGAGGTGAATTTACTGTGTTTACTTCCTGATAGTTCTAACTGACAGGAAGTGAATTTACTGTGTTTACTTCCTGATAGTTCTAACTGACAGGAAGTGGTTTTACTGTGTTTACTTCCTGATAGTTCTAACTAACAGGAAGTGAATTTACTGTGTTTACTTCCTGATAGTTCTGACAGGAAGTGAATTTACTGTGATTACTTCCTGATAGTTCTGACAGGAAGTGAATTTACTGTGATTACTTCCTGATAGTTCTAACTGACAGGAAGTGAATTTACTGTGTTTACTTCCTGATAGTTCTAAATGACAGGAAGTGACTCAGCAGTTTCTATCACATTCTATGGAGAACTGTATGTCACTGACTTTCCTCTCCATTAGAATGTAACAGGAGAACTAATTGGAATTTGACCACTAGAGGGCACTGCTAATGTAAATAAACACAAGTTTAAATGGTAATAACTCTGGAAATATGCATCTCTCAGCAGTGGGAGTACCCTTATTTTACTCAAAAGGAAATGTCCTACAATATATATTTTTTCATAAAAAAAAGTTTACTGCTCCTTTAAAATCAATGAGAATTTTCAGCATTTGTATTCACTGTAGAAAAGTTGGTTTGTCCCAGCATTGCACCTAGCGCTGCCACCCAGCCGGTATTTTACCAGCAGGCCGGTAAAAAATTGGCTTCTGTCCAATGTTAAGTCTATGGAGGGAATGCCATGGCCGGTATTTTTTTGAAGGAAAGGTGGCAACCCTAATTGCACCCAAATGTTGTCTGTGCATATGGACAAAAACGTGATGAAAAATAATATATACTTTTTTCAGAAACTCCATATTATCAGCAATGTTAATAATCCTTTCATATGTGAATATAGGTTCCCTTTAAAGGGGAACTACCACCCCGCAAAAACTTTACCTTAATTAAGTCTTCATCTGGCAACTAACTGCTTAGTAGCGCTAGTCGCCAGAAATATTACCCGGTTTACAAGATTTTCTACTTATTCGGAGGCTGACAGTAGCAGGAAGCACGGACATCTTGCCATAGTGACGTCCGTGCGCCTGCGCTGTCAGTCCCTTTTGGAGCCGGCCGGACGTCACTATGGCAAGATATCCGTGCTTCCTGCTACTGTCAGCCTCAGAGTAAGTAGAAAATCTTTTAAACCAGGTAATATTTATGGTGACTAGCGCTACTAAGCAGTTAGTCGCCAGATGAAGACTTAATTAAGATAAAGTTTTTGCGGGGTGGTAGTTCCCCTTTAACGAAGATACTGCGCAGGTTATTTTCTTCAGACCTATCACCATGTAATAGACAGGATAAGAATGCTTGTAATGTTGATTTAATGTGTGTACTTTGCTTCAGCAAGTCCCATTCTCTGGTGCAATCTAGATGAGCAGTCAGGAACACACAGTGAATTTATTTCACCAACATGGGATTTTTGTATTAGTCACACAAATGTTTGCACAAGCGACAAAGAGCTTTATAACAAAGCAGAGACAGTTCAGTACAGGAGGATCGTATCTGATCTATCATTTAAAGGGATAGTAATACTTAAGTATTACTAATCCCTATATTAATGTCCTATTAAAAATAAATGTATTGCCCCCAGTGTCATCTCTCAAACCTTTATGGTTTGAGAGAAAATCACTCCTAAAGTTGCCCTCTCCCTCCCCCTTCCCCGTAGGCAGCGTTCTAGCTGACTGCAGGGAAGCCAGTCGTACGACTTTCAGGCGGCTCTGCAGCACAGCCAAGACCGTGTTAATAAAAAAGCAAGCTTTCACTGAAATGGTCTTCTACGTGTGCTTGGTTTGTGCTTGGTTTGCAAGCACACGTAGAAGACCGTTTTAGTGAATTTTTTTTTTTATCAACGTGATCTTGGCTCTGCTGCAGAGCCACCTGATGATCTAAGACCGGATTTCCCTTCAGTCAGCTACAACGTTGACTTTGGGGAAGGGGGAGGAAGAGGGCAACTTTAGGAGCGATTATCTCTCAAACCATAAAGGTTTGAGAGATGACAATGGAGGCAATACATTTCTTTTTAACAAGATCATTGTTCCTATGTGTACATGCAGCATGATACACAGTAATGTTAAAGGAACACTAACGCCTACAATGAGCTGAGTTTATATACAATTAACCCTCTGAGTGCCAGAGCAGTATCCAAAGCATTAGATACCCCTCTGGCACTCAAAGGGTTAAAGGGATAGTAATGTTTCACAATAAAAGCAGCTCCAGTTTATCTTCATGGTAGTTTGGCCATGGAGAGTGTTATTTCAATACTGTCAGAGTTGTAGTACAAGAGTAATTGAATGATAAAGTATCCCCCTCCCGCCCCTTTTACTGATGTAACACTGATCACCTCAGAGCAGCAAGACTGTCATGATGGATGGCAGAGAGGGACAATCTTCAGTGATCATAAGGAAAAACCTGTCAAGGGGGGCAGGGATTTCCTTATGATCACAGTAAGAAGATTGTCCCTTGCTGTGACCTGTTCAATCCCAGGACCAGATTCCTCAACTGAGGGGTAAAAGTGGCGGGAGGGGGATACTTTATCATTCAATTCCAGAGCTCCCAGTAATGTAGTAATCTGGATAGGTGTGTCTGAAGTGATTGTCTGGTATTGTCTGTAAATGAGATGATATGAGGTAACAGCCTGTCTGCAAACAGAAAGCAGTGGGCACTAATCACAACAGAGTAATTTTAGCTCTTCTCTCCCCTAACAAACAGCACCAGCAAAATTAACCCTTTAACGACCGATGAAGTGCCAGGACCGTCACTGGTGTCTGTACCTGGCGCATCATGGAACTGATTACAGCTCTTCTGTACGGCGCACTGTGATCACTGGGCAGGCCGGTAAAAAAGCAGTGGCGCTGTTGCTACACCATCCTATGGAGATTAATGTCCCAGGACCAGAGCTGTCCATAGGATGGTGTAGCAACGGCGCCACTGTAAAATTTCAGGCCACTGTGATATTGCGCATAAAAATTTCAACTTTGAGCTGTAATAACTTTTGAATAAAACACCTTTCAGCAGTGGGAGTACCCTTGTTTTACTCAGGAGGAGAAATCCTACAACATATTTTTTTTTTACATTTTAAGTATTACTATCCCTTTAATGCAGTGTTTCTCACCGCCTCGGGGATCACTATTGGGTCAGCTCTTTGGGATTAATGACAGGGGTAATTAGTGTCTCAGTGGTGACTGAGCTGCTTGTGATTAATTTGCGTTTTCACCATGGCCTGAGGAAGGTCAGTGTGGGACCAATGCTGGGTGTGATGGATTACACTTTATTACTTATCTACTGTGATTTGTGGTGTCTCGTGCTGGACTACTACTATATCTATGGGATGTGCACCACGTATAAATGTAACTGGAACATTTGTGTAGCCCTGCCTGGTCTGTGAACATACCTGGGAACTTTAAGTTGAGGGCTACCCGGAGGGTAGTCCTCTGTTCAGCAGGGGGTAACAAAAATGACGCTAAGCGCGTCAAAAAGGGGCGGGGCTTAACTCGAGTGTTGGGGTGATTTAACCCTTTGAGTTCCAGAGTGGTACGGAGTGATTCCGTACCACTCTGGTACTCAGAGGGTTAAATGTGTCACACAGAAGGCTGGGGACGGAGGAACAGCGGGAGAAAGAGTGTAAGTGGGTAGAGTTTCAATAGAAACTCTCCACATCCGGAGGAATCTGCCTCTGCCCCGGAGACCCAGTAAAGCTCTGTCAGAACCGGAGTCTCCGGGGCAAATCCGGAGAGTTCCCAGGTATGGTTATGAGAGATACAGAGAGATACAAAGAGAGAGAGAAATGCACAGATAGAGGGAACTACACAGAGAGAGGGATACAGAGACAGACAGAGACAGACAGAGACAGATACACACAGAGAGGGAGAGAGGTACACAGATAGAGAGAGATAAACAGAGAGAGAGATACACAGAGAGAGGGATAAAGAGACAGACAAAGATAAACTGATACAGAGAGAGATAGAGATACACAGTGAGAGTGATACAGAGACAGAGGGTTAGAGAGATGGATGCACACAGAGAGGGAGAGATACAGAGAGAAAGAGCTAGTGTGTGTGTGTGTGTGTCTGTGTGTGTGTGTGACAGAGACACAGAGAGGGGGAGATAAATGTCAGTGAAAGGTTCCCATTGAAGAAGCGTGATTAAATCATTTTCTAGGTGTAACTACAAGGGATGCAGTTGTGCCAGGGCCAATCATACAAGGTCCAACAGCTCCTAGTTATGCAACTGAAGATATTTTTGCTCTGGGGCCCTCAGATGACCATTTACATCACTGCTCAGATCTGTACATGTTCCAGGGATGTTAGATAATATCTACAATTTACTATATTTAGTGATCTCTGTTGAAATCTGCCTCTAAGTCAGAACAAACAATAGGCCTCAACAGACCTGAGTGAACTGTAAGGGTTGCTATTCTTTATCTGATTATAAACTGAAACATCTAGAAGCCGATGTTAATAAAATAAGTAAATTCTTCTGATAAACAAAATAAAAGCCACTTACAGTGGGGCAAAAAAGTATTGAGTCAGCCACCAATTGTGCAAGTTCTCCCACTTAAAAAGATGAGAGAGGCCTGTAATTTTCATCATAGGTACACTTCAACTATGAGAGACAGAATGGGGGAAAGAATACAGGAAATCACATTGTAGGATTTCTAATGAATTCATTGGTAAATTCCTCGGTAAAATAAGTATTTGGTCACCTACAAACATGCAAGATTTCTGGCTCTCACAGACCTGTAACTTCTTCTTTAAGAGTCTCCTCTGTCCTCCACTCGTTACCTGTATTAATGGCACCTGTTTGAACTTGTTATCAGTATAAAAGACACCTGTCCACAACCTCAAACAGTCACACTCCAAACTCCACTATGGCCAAGACCAAAGAGCTGTTGAAGGACACCAGAAACAAAATTGTAGACCTGCACCAGGCTGGGAAGACTGAATCTGCAATAGGCAAGCAGCTTGGTGTGAAGAAATCAACTGTGGGAGAAATTATTTGAAAATGGAAGACATACAAGACCACCGATAATCTCCCTCGATCTGGGGCTCCACGCAAGTTCTCACCCCGTGGTGTCAAAATGATCACAAGAACGGTGAGCAAAAATCCCAGAACCACACGGGGGGACCTAGTGAATGACCTGCAGAGAGCTGGGACCAAAGTAACAAAGGCTACCATCAGTAGCCGCCAGGGACTCAAATCATGCAGTGCCAGACGTGTCCCCCTGCTTAAGCCAGTACATGT
Organism: Rhinophrynus dorsalis; assembly: GCA_037306005.1. Lineage (NCBI taxonomy): Eukaryota > Metazoa > Chordata > Amphibia > Anura > Rhinophrynidae > Rhinophrynus > Rhinophrynus dorsalis. The sequence continues at coordinate 116,943,471 of CM074728.1, read as the reverse complement.
CCGGACCCGTCTGAAGTTTGCTAGAGAGTATTTGGATGATCCAGAAGAGGACTGGGTGAATGTCATATGGTCAGATGAAACCAAAGTAGAACATTTTGGTAAAAACTCAACTCATCGTGTTTGGAGGAGAAAGAATGCTGAATTGCATCCAAAGAACACCATACCTACGGTTAAGCCTGGGGGTGGAAACATCATGCTTTGGGGCTGTTTTTCTGCAAAGGGACCAGGATGACTGATCCGTGTAAAGGAAAGAATGAATCGGGCCATGTATCATGAGATTTTGAGTGAAAACCTCCTTCCATCAGCAAGGGCATTGAAGATGAAGCATGGCTGGGTCTTTCAGCATGACAATGATCCCAAACACACCGCCCAGGCAAAGAGGAGTGGCTTCGTAAGAAGCATTTCAAGGTCCTGGAGTGGCCTAGCCGGTCTCCAGATCTCAACCCCATAGAAAACCTTTGGAGGGAGTTGAAAGTCCATGTTGCCCAGCGACAGCCCCAAAACATCACTGCTCTAGAGGAGATCTGCATGGAGGAATGGTCCAAAATACCAGCAACAGTGTGTGAAAAGCTTGTGAAGACTTACAGAAAACGTTTGACCTCTGTCATTGCCCTCAAAGGGTATATAACAAAGTATTGATATGAACTTTTGTTATTGACCACATACTTATTTTCCACCATAATTTGCAAATAAATTCTTTAAAAATCAGACAATGTGATTTTATGGATTGTTTTGTCTCATTCAGTCTCTCATAGTTGAAGTGTACCTATGATGAAAATTACAGGCCTCTCTCATCTTTTTAAGTGGGAGAACTTGCACAATTGGTGGCTGACTAAATACTTTTTTGCCCCACTGTATTTGAAGTCTGGTTTTCCCAATAGGCCAATCAGACAACAGCCTAGAGGTCCAGATTCTGAGCTGTGCTGGCCACACTCATATTCTGAGTTGTGGGTGTGGCCGGAGCAGTCAGCAGGTAAAGGGATACTCATGTGATGAGATAAAGTTATTTTTGGGTATTCATTATACTTTTTAAAATGCACGGTACTGTTGTAAATGTTCGTATAGTTGTAGTCATCTTGTAATTTTATTTTAAAGTGTCCCCCTTTCGCCCCTTTTCCCTACGTCACTCATAGTCTCCTTTGATCGGAAATGAAAGCTGGACCGGACGGATCGCAACAAAGGACAATATTGTGTCATCATAAGGAAAACCCTGCCCTGCTTCATCAAGGGGGGGCGGTGTTTTCCCTTATACTGATAGACACAATATGGTCCCTTGTTGCTATCCGTCCAGTCAAGTGACCGAATTTCAGCTCTAAGGGAACTATAACTGGGCGAGAGGGTGAAACTTTTAACTAAAATTACAAAAAGACTACAACGATATGGACATTTACAACATTACCATGCATTATAAAAAAAAGTATAATGAATACCTGAAAATAACTTAAACTCGTGACATCACTATCTCTTTAAAATGGAACAATCACACCAACTAAAGTCCACCCCACCTAATGAGGCATCTAGCGATAAGCTTACCAATCAAACTGTTATGTAGAATAAAGAAGGCGTTAGTCATAAATCCTACCTCAGCCGACACTGCCGGCCAGGCAACAGCGCAGACATCTTTGCTTACAGACGTCTGTGCCGTCAGTCCCAGTCTCCTCTAGGAGGCGTTGCATGGTACTTTAAGGTACCAGAAGGGACTGAAGTCACAGTTGCGCAGATGCCTTTAGAGCGCTGTTGCCTGGCCGTCAGTGTCAGCTGAGGAAGGATTTCTGACTATCGCGGTCTTTATTCTGCATAACAGTTTGATTGGTAAACTTATCGCTAGATGCCTAATAAGGTGGGGTGGACTTTAATTGGGGTGATAGTTCTCCTTTAACCCCTTCGTGACCACTAACGTGCCAGGACCGTCATGGCGGTCCGGCACTTAAGGACCAATGACGGTCCTGGCACGTCATGGAGTTCAGGACTCCCTGAGCGGCTGCATGCGGATCCGGGAGCCCTGAACCGGAAGTAGGGGGGAAAAAAAGCGCCCCATGGTCATCAAGTGCCGGCCGCGCGTGCTCGCGCCAGTCCTTAAGGGGTTAATGGCATGGGTGGTGAATAGAGTGATTGGCACTGGACACTGTTAACCTGACAATCTGGCCTTTCATCCAGAGATTTGGGTCAAAACCCTTAGTCTAATGGTCAAACCCAGGGTACGTGTATAAAGAAAAGTGGTGACAAATAATAATTCCAGAAATCCTCATTGATTTAACCCTTTCAGTGCCAGAGAGGAAGCCAATGCATTGTGATGCACTGAAAGGGTTAAATGGGTGTTTTTACCCCTTGAATACTGGAGAGCTCTGATTGCTGCACAAGGTGCTGGTGACATCTAACATCCAGTATGGTAAACATATGTTTTTATATTAAATATTCATGAAATACTTTTTAATTCCAATCTTGTTTCAGTTTGTGACTTGAGAAGCAACAAGCTGACCGACTCCTCTGGGCTGAGCGGCTCCATGCACGATTTGACTGGCTCCTCGCGATTTATCCAGGTATGAACGTCGTCTTCTCAGTCTAGGACAGCCGCTCAGTGTCTGGGCCTGCAGCTTTTAGGGACTACAGTGACTATCAACCAGCAGTGACGTTGGCTGATAGGGGATGATGGGAGTTGTCTTTAAAGGGATAGTAATGTTTCACAAAACAGCAGCTCCAATTAATCTTCATAGTATTTGGGCCATGGAGAGTGTTATATCAATACTGTCAGAGTTGTAGTTCAAGAGTAATTGAATGATAAACTATCCCCCTTCCTTCCCTTTTACCTAGTGTAAGACACATCCCCTCAGATGTGGAATCTGGTCACAGGACCGGACAGGTCACAGCAAGGGACAATCTTCTTAGTGTGATCATAAGGAAAACCGTGTCCCCCTTGACAGGTTTTCAGGTTTTTCCTTATGATCACTGAAGATTGTCCCTCTCTGTGATCCATCTGGACAGTCTTGCTGCTCTGAGGTGAGCAGTGTTACATCAGTAAAGGGGGCGGGAGGGGGATACTTTATCATTCAGTTACTCTTGTACTACAACTCTGACAGTACTGAAATAACACTCTCCATGGCCCAAATACTATGAAGATTAATTGGAGCTGCTTTTATTGTGAAACGTTACTATCGCTTTACCTGCTGGAGGTCCACAGGTTGACCACTCCTGAACTAGGACACAAAAGAAAAGTGGTGGAATCCTACGGTAAATCCAACTGCCAACAGAAGACAAATAAACTATCCCAAAACATCTGTTTTAACCCTTAGGGTTAACCCCTCTGGCATACTCAGAGGGTTAAAGGAACACTAACACCAAAACAAATTACATTTTGGTTATATAACCTCTTGAGTGCCAGGGGGTGTCCAACTCATTGATTCTCATTGATTCTCAATGCAGTAGACACCCCCTTGAAATGAAATGAAATATCCAGTATTTTCAAGCTAGCATCTGTAACAAGTAGTTATTTTATGTAGAAATTCCTAAAATCCGATTTCTAATCTTAGATATTAAGTACAAGTCTTAGACAGGCCCCATTTGATTGTGTTTGTGCTTATTGTAATGAGGGATACGCCCTAATGCAGTTAATTTATTGAGAATAGCGACACTGCTCTTCTGTTCAAAAAGACTGTTACCATATCTCTGGGTATTTACAGACAATAAGACATCTGTACTTCTCAGGCATCTATGAAGATTGCCATGTTAATGAGAGCCCTGGCACCCTGAAAAATGAAGAAAATAAATAGTGAATTTTTACAGATGTGACCATGGAGCACAGGATATTTTCCTGAATTGCCCAATGTCATTTTTAGGCGTTATCAGGGGAGGGCAGGCCTGGGGGACATGGGCCACTGCTTCACTCAGTCTCCTGCTTGCTGCTGTAACTGGAGCGAGACAAATGAAACCACAGAGCTACTAACCCAATAGAGCTAGACTAGCAGCATAGCCAGTTTCCCTTGTAAACTATTTAGTATCACTAGTGTACCTTTACTTCCATTGTAAGCTCTGTGGTATCAGTAATGTAGCTTTACTTCCATTGTACGCTCTGTAGTATCACTAGTGTACCTTTACTTCCATTGTAAGCTCTGTGGTATCAGTAATGTAGCTTTACTTCCATTGTAAGCTCTTTAGTATCACTAGTGTACCTTTACTTCCATTGTAAGGTCTGTCGTATCAGTAATGCAGCCTTACTTCCATTGTAAGCTCTGTAGTATCACTAGTGTCTCTTTACTTCCATTGTAAGCTCTGTGGTATCAGTAATGTAGCTTTATTTCCATTGTAAGCTCTGTAATATCCCTTGTGTACATTTACTTCCATTGTAAGCTCTGTAGTATCCCTAGTGTAGCTTTACTTCCATTGTAAGCTCTGTAATATCCCTTGTGTACCTTTACTTCCATTGTAAGCTCTGTAGTATCACTAGTGTAGCTTTACTTCCATTGTAAGCTCTATAGTGTCACTAGTGTAGCTTTACTTCCATTGTAAGCTCTGTAGTATCCCTAGTGTACCTTTACTTCCATTGTAAGCTCTGTAGTATCACTAGTGTACCTTTACTTCCATTGTAAGCTCTGTAATATCACTAGTGTAGCTTTACTTCCATTGTAAGCTCTGTAATATCCCTAGTGTACCTTTACTTCCATTGTAAGCTCTGTAGTATCACTAGTGTAGCTTTACTTCCATTGTAAGCTCTATAGTGTCACTAGTGTAGCTTTACTTCCATTGTAAGCTCTGTAGTATCCCTAGTGTACCTTTACTTCCATTGTAAGCTCTGTAGTATCACTAGTGTACCTTTACTTCCATTGTAAGCTCTGTAATATCACTAGTGTAGCTTTACTTCCATTGTAAGCTCTGTAATATCCCTAGTGTACCTTTACTTCCATTGTAAGCTCTGTAGTATCACTAGTGTACCTTTACTTCCATTGTAAGCTCTGTAATATCACTAGTGTAGCTTTACTTCCATTGTAAGCTCTGTAATATCCCTAGTGTACCTTTACTTCCATTGTAAGCTCTGTAGTATCACTAGTGTACCTTTACTTCCATTGTAAGCTCTGTAATATCACTAGTGTAGCTTTACTTCCATTGTAAGCTCTGTAATATCACTAGTGTAGCTTTACTTCCATTGTAAGCTCTGTAGTATCACTAGTGTACCTTTACTTCCACTGTAAGCTCTGTAGTATCACTAGTGTAGCTTTACTTCCATTGTAAGCTCTGTAATATCACTAGTGTAGCTTTACTTCCATTGTAAGCTCTGTAATATCACTAGTGTAGCTTTACTTCCATTGTAAGCTCTGTAGTATCACTAGTGTAGCTTTACTTCCATTGTAAGCTCTGTAGTATCACTAGTGTAGCTTTACTTCCACTGTAAGCTCTGTAGTATCACTAGTGTAGCTTTACTTCCATTGTAAGCTCTGTAGTATCAGTAGTGTACCTTTACTTCCATTGTAAGCTCTTTAGTATCACTAGTGTAGCACCATTTCAACTGAAGGTTTACATGGTATCAGTAGTCTTACTTCACAACATTAACATTTAATTGGGGCTTTTGATATAAGCGTAATTTAAATAATTGGGGGGGGCATGTAGTCCCTAGAGCAGGGGTGGGCAACACAAGGCCCTCCAGCTATTGCAAGATTACAGCTCCTATCCTACTATGACTGCTGTTGTGATATGATAGAAGTTGTAGTCTCTCAGCAGCTGGAGAGCCTCATGTTGCCCAATCTCGTCCTAAAGTGTCCTCACTCAAGGAAATGAGGCCCCAGAGGGACAGGAATGTTCTGACGGGAGGAGGAAGCAAATATCTGACATTGCGCAAATGTGTACAATGTAACACTCTGAATCTCAAGACGAGTAATTGCAGGTTTTATTTGAACAAGTTGCAGGAGGGAAAGCATATGGTGTAATATGTTAAGAGGACAGAGGAATAGGTTCCAGGCACTCTTAAAGGAGAAATACTTCTTAATAATAATCTCCACTTACTTTATACCCAAAACATCCTAATGGCTGCTATGAATCTTTCCTCTGTACGTTCTGATCAGGAGCCATAATCTGGTCTAATACCAAACAAATATAGTTATTGATGCAAATCACCCCAAGATATGCAATACAAAAAATATCAGGGCCATTCAACATTTCGGCCGTGATCAAACGACCTGTTGTCCAATGGTAGGAGCAGACATGTAACTGATAGTATTGGTGTGTATCCAGGGGTGGGGGGCATATTTTGGGCCAGTGGGCCACTGCTTCACTCAGTCTCCCGCTTGCTTCTGTAAATGGTCCTCTGATGTCTCAGTGACGCCTGATGTCTCAGTGACGCCTGATGCCTCTGATGTCTCAGTGACGCCTGGTGCCTCTGATATCTCAGTGATGTCTGGTGCCTCTGATGTCTCAGTGACGCCTGCTGCCTCTGATGTCTCAGTGATGCCTGATGCCTCTGATGTCTCAGTGATGCCTGGTGCCTCTGATGTCTCAGTGATGCCTGGTACCTCTGATGTCTCAGTGACGCCTGGTGCCTCTGATGTCTCAGTGATGCCTGGTGCCTCTGATATCTCAGTGACGCCTGATGCCTCTGATGTCTCAGTGACGCCTGGTGCCTCTGATGTCTCAGTGACGCCTGATGCCTCTGATGTCTCAGTGACGCCTGATGCCTCTGATGTCTCAGTGACGCCTGGTGCCTCTGATGTCTCAGTGACTCCTGATGCCTCTGATGTCTCAGTGACGCCTGATGTTTCTGATGTCTCAGTGATGCCTGATGCCTCTGATGTCTCAGTGACTCCTGATGCCTCTGATGTCTCAGTGATGCCTGGTGCCTCTGATGTCTCAGTGATGCCTGATGCCTCTGATGTCTCAGTGACGCCTGGTACCTCTGATGTCTCAGTGACGCCTGGTGCCTCTGATGTCTCAGTGATGCCTGATGCCTCTGATGTCTCAGTGACGCCTGATGCCTCTGATGTCTCAGTGACCCCTGATGCCTCTGATGTCTCAGTGACTCCTGGTGCCTCTGATGTCTCAGTGATGCCTGGTGCCTCTGATGTCTCAGTGACGCCTGGTGCCTCTGATGTCTCAGTGACGCCTGGTACCTCTGATGTCTCAGTGACTCCTGGTGCCTCTGATGTCTCAGTGATGCCTGGTGCCTCTGATGTCTCAGTGACGCCTGATGCCTCTGATGTCTCAGTGACCCCTGATGCCTCTGATGTCTCAGTGACTCCTGATGCCTCTGATGTCTCAGTGATGCCTGGTGCCTCTGATGTCTCAGTGATGCCTGATGCCTCTGATGTCTCAGTGACTCCTGGTGCCTCTGATGTCTCAGTGACGCCTGATGCCTCTGATGTCTCAGTGACGCCTGATGCCTCTGATGTCTCAGTGATGTCTGGTGCCTCTGATGTCTCAGTGATGTCTGGTGCCTCTGATGTCTCAGTGACGCCTGATGCCTCTGATGTCTCAGTGACGCCTGATGCCTCTGATGTCTCAGTGATGTCTGGTGCCTCTGATGTCTCAGTGACGCCTGGTGCCTCTGATGTCTCAGTGACGCCTGGTGCCTCTGATGTCTCAGTGACGCCTGGTGCCTCTGATGTCTCAGTGACGCCTGGTGCCTCTGATGTCTCAGTGATGCCTGGTGCCTCTGATGTGTCAGTGACTCCTGATGCCTCTGATGTCTCAGTGACGCCTGGTGCCTCTGATGTCTCAGTGACGCCTGGTGCCTCTGATGTCTCAGTGATGTCTGATGCCTCTGATGTCTCAGTGACTCCTGGTGCCTCTGATGTCTCAGTGACGCCTGATGCCTCTGATGTCTCAGTGATGTCTGATGCCTCTGATGTCTCAGTGACGCCTGGTGCCTCTGATGTCTCAGTGATGTCTCTGATGTCTCAGTGACGCCTGGTGCCTCTGATGTCTCAGTGACGCCTGCTGCCTCTGATGTCTCAGTGATGCCTGATGCCTCTGATGTCTCAGTGATGCCTGGTGCCTCTGATGTCTCAGTGATGCCTGGTGCCTCTGATGTCTCAGTGACTCCTGGTGCCTCTGATGTCTCAGTGACGCCTGGTGCCTCTGATGTCTCAGTGATGCCTGGTGCCTCTGATATCTCAGTGACGCCTGATGCCTCTGATGTCTCAGTGATGTCTGGTGCCTCTGATGTCTCAGTGACGCCTGGTGCCTCTGATGTCTCAGTGACGCCTGGTGCCTCTGATGTCTCAGTGACGCCTGGTGCCTCTGATGTCTCAGTGACGCCTGGTGCCTCTGATGTCTCAGTGATGCCTGGTGCCTCTGATGTGTCAGTGATGCCTGGTGCCTCTGATATCTCAGTGATGTCTGATGCCTCTGATGTCTCAGTGACTCCTGGTGCCTCTGATGTCTCAGTGACGCCTGATGCCTCTGATGTCTCAGTGATGTCTGATGCCTCTGATGTCTCAGTGACGCCTGGTGCCTCTGATGTCTCAGTGATGTCTCTGATGTCTCAGTGACGCCTGGTGCCTCTGATGTCTCAGTGACGCCTGGTGCCTCTGATGTCTCAGTGATGTCTGATGCCTCTGATGTCTCAGTGACGCCTGGTGCCTCTGATGTCTCAGTGATGTCTCTGATGTCTCAGTGACGCCTGGTGCCTCTGATGTCTCAGTGACGCCTGGTGCCTCTGATGTCTCAGTGACGCCTGGTGCCTCTGATGTCTCAGTGACGCCTGGTGCCTCTGATGTCTCAGTGACGCCTGGTGCCTCTGATGTCTCAGTGATGTCTGGTGCCTCTGATGTCTCAGTGATGTCTGATGCCTCTGATGTCTCAGTGACTCCTGGTGCCTCTGATGTCTCAGTGACGCCTGGTGCCTCTGATGTCTCAGGGACGCCTGATGCCTCTGATGTCTCAGTGACGCCTGGTGCCTCTGATGTCTCAGTGATGCCTCTGACGTCTCAGTGACTCCTGATGCCTCTGATGTCTCAGTGACGCCTGATGCCTCTGACGTCTCAGTGACGCCTGGTGCCTCTGATGTCTCAGTGACGCCTGATGCCTCTGATGTCTCAGTGACGCCTGATGCCTCTGATGTCTCAGTGACGCCTGGTGCCTCTGATGTCTCAGTGACGCCTGATGCCTCTGATGTCTCAGTGACGCCTGGTGCCTCTGATGTGTTGTGACGCCTGGTGCCTCTGATGTCTCAGTGACGCCTGATGCCTCTGATGTCTCAGTGATGCCTCTGATGTCTCAGTGACGCCTGATGCCTCTGATGTCTCAGTGACGCCTGGTGCCTCTGATGTCTCAGTGATGCCTGATGCCTCTGACGTCTCAGTGACGCCTGATGCCTCTGATGTCTCAGTGATGCCTGGTGCCTCTGATGTCTCAGTGACGCCTGGTGCCTCTGATGTCTCAGTGATGCCTGATGCCTCTGATGTCTCAGTGACGCCTGATGCCTCTGATGTCTCAGTGATGCCTGGTGCCTCTGATGTCTCAGTGACGCCTGATGCCTCTGATGTCTCAGTGACGCCTGGTGCCTCTGATGTGTTGTGACGCCTGGTGCCTCTGATGTCTCAGTGACGCCTGATGCCTCTGATGTCTCAGTGATGCCTCTGATGTCTCAGTGACGCCTGATGCCTCTGATGTCTCAGTGACGCCTGGTGCCTCTGATGTCTCAGTGATGCCTGATGCCTCTGACGTCTCAGTGACGCCTGATGCCTCTGATGTCTCAGTGATGCCTGGTGCCTCTGATGTCTCAGTGACGCCTGGTGCCTCTGATGTCTCAGTGATGCCTGATGCCTCTGATGTCTCAGTGATGCCTGATGCCTCTGATGTCTCAGTGATGCCTGGTGCCTCTGATGTCTCAGTGACGCCTGATGCCTCTGATGTCTCAGTGACGCCTGGTGCCTCTGATGTGTTGTGACGCCTGGTGCCTCTGATGTCTCAGTGACGCCTGATGCCTCTGATGTCTCAGTGATGCCTCTGATGTCTCAGTGACGCCTGATGCCTCTGATGTCTCAGTGACGCCTGGTGCCTCTGATGTCTCAGTGATGCCTGATGCCTCTGACGTCTCAGTGACGCCTGATGCCTCTGATGTCTCAGTGATGCCTGGTGCCTCTGATGTCTCAGAGATGCCTGGTGCCTCTGATGTCTCAGTGACGCCTGATGCCTCTGATGTCTCAGTGACGCCTGGTGCCTCTGATGTCTCAGTGATGCCTGATGCCTCTGATGTCTCAGTGACGCCTGGTGCCTCTGATGTCTCAGTGACGCCTGATGCCTCTGATGTCTCAGTGACGCCTGGTGCCTCTGATGTCTCAGTGATGCCTCTGACGTCTCAGTGACTCCTGATGCCTCTGATGTCTCAGTGACGCCTGATGCCTCTGACGTCTCAGTGACGCCTGATGCCTCTGATGTCTCAGTGACGCCTGGTGCCTCTGATGTCTCAGTGACGCCTGATGCCTCTGATGTCTCAGTGACGCCTGGTGCCTCTGATGTCTCAGTGACGCCTGGTGCCTCTGATGTCTCAGTGATGTCTCTGATGTCTCAGTGACGCCTGGTGCCTCTGATGTCTCAGTGACGCCTGGTGCCTCTGATGTCTCAGTGATGTCTGATGCCTCTGATGTCTCAGTGACGCCTGGTGCCTCTGATGTCTCAGTGATGTCTCTGATGTCTCAGTGACGCCTGGTGCCTCTGATGTCTCAGTGACGCCTGGTGCCTCTGATGTCTCAGTGACGCCTGGTGCCTCTGATGTCTCAGTGACGCCTGGTGCCTCTGATGTCTCAGTGACGCCTGGTGCCTCTGATGTCTCAGTGACTCCTGGTGCCTCTGATGTCTCAGTGACGCCTGGTGCCTCTGATGTCTCAGGGACGCCTGATGCCTCTGATGTCTCAGTGACGCCTGGTGCCTCTGATGTCTCAGTGATGCCTCTGACGTCTCAGTGACTCCTGATGCCTCTGATGTCTCAGTGACGCCTGATGCCTCTGACGTCTCAGTGACGCCTGGTGCCTCTGATGTCTCAGTGACGCCTGATGCCTCTGATGTCTCAGTGACGCCTGGTGCCTCTGATGTCTCAGTGACGCCTGATGCCTCTGATGTCTCAGTGACGCCTGGTGCCTCTGATGTGTTGTGACGCCTGGTGCCTCTGATGTCTCAGTGACGCCTGATGCCTCTGATGTCTCAGTGATGCCTCTGATGTCTCAGTGACGCCTGATGCCTCTGATGTCTCAGTGACGCCTGGTGCCTCTGATGTCTCAGTGATGCCTGATGCCTCTGACGTCTCAGTGACGCCTGATGCCTCTGATGTCTCAGTGATGCCTGGTGCCTCTGATGTCTCAGTGACGCCTGGTGCCTCTGATGTCTCAGTGACGCCTGATGCCTCTGATGTCTCAGAGATGCCTGGTGCCTCTGATGTCTCAGTGACGCCTGATGCCTCTGATGTCTCAGTGACTCCTGGTGCCTCTGATGTCTCAGTGACTCCTGGTGCCTCTGATGTCTCAGTGACGCCTGATGCCTCTGATGTCTCAGAGATGCCTGGTGCCTCTGATGTCTCAGTGACGCCTGATGCCTCTGATGTCTCAGTGACGCCTGGTGCCTCTGATGTCTCAGTGACGCCTGATGCCTCTGATGTCTCAGTGACGCCTGGTGCCTCTGATGTCTCAGTGACGCCTGATGCCTCTGATGTCTCAGTGACGCCTGGTGCCTCTGATGTCTCAGTGATGCCTCTGACGTCTCAGTGACTCCTGATGCCTCTGATGTCTCAGTGACGCCTGATGCCTCTGACGTCTCAGTGACGCCTGATGCCTCTGATGTCTCAGTGACGCCTGGTGCCTCTGATGTCTCAGTGACGCCTGATGCCTCTGATGTCTCAGTGACGCCTGGTGCCTCTGATGTGTCAGTGACACCCGGTGCCTCTGATGTCTCAGTGACGCCTGATGCCTCTGATGTCTCAGTGATGCCTCTGACGTCTCAGTGACTCCTGATGCCTCTGATGTCTCAGTGACGCCTGATGCCTCTGACGTCTCAGTGACGCCTGGTGCCTCTGATGTCTCAGTGACGCCTGATGCCTCTGATGTCTCAGTGACGCCTGGTGCCTCTGATGTCTCAGTGACGCCTGGTGCCTCTGATGTCTCAGTGACGCCTGGTGCCTCTGATGTCTCAGTGACTCCTGGTGCCTCTGATGTCTCAGTGACACCTGATGCCTCTGATGTCTCAGTGACGCCTGATGCCTCTGATGTCTCAGTGACGCCTGGTGCCTCTGATGTGTCAGTGACGCCTGGTGCCTCTGATGTCTCAGTGACGCCTGATGCCTCTGATGTCTCAGTGACCCCTGATGCCTCTGATGTCTCAGTGACTCCTGATGCCTCTGATGTCTCAGTGACGCCTGGTGCCTCTGATGTCTCAGTGACGCCTGATGCCTCTGATGTCTCAGTGACGCCTGATGCCTCTGACGTCTCAGTGACGCCTGGTGCCTCTGATGTCTCAGTGATGCCTCTGACGTCTCAGTGACTCCTGATGCCTCTGATGTCTCAGTGACGCCTGATGCCTCTGACGTCTCAGTGACGCCTGGTGCCTCTGATGTCTCAGTGACACCTGATGCCTCTGATGTCTCAGTGACGCCTGGTGCCTCTGATGTCTCAGTGACGCCTGATGCCTCTGATGTCTCAGTGACGCCTGGTGCCTCTGATGTGTCAGTGACGCCTGGGGCCTCTGATGTCTCAGTGACGCCTGATGCCTCTGATGTCTCAGTGACGCCTGGTGCCTCTGATGTCTCAGTGATGCCTGATGCCTCTGATATCTCAGTGATGCCTGATGCCTCTTGATGTCTCAGTGACGCCTGGTGCCTCTGATGTCTCAGTGACTCCTGATGCCTCTGATGTCTCAGTGATGTCTGGTGTCTCTGATGTCTCAGTGACTCCTGATGCCTCTGATGTCTCAGTGACGCCTGGTGCCTCTGATGTCTCAGTGACGCCTGATGCCTCTGATGTTTCAGTGACGCCTGGTGCCTCTGATGTGTCAGTGACGCCTGGTGCCTCTGATGTCTCAGTGACGCCTGATGCCTCTGATGTCTCAGTGACGCCTGATGCCTCTGATGTCTCAGTGACGCCTGGTGCCTCTGATGTCTCAGTGACTCCTGGTGCCTCTGATGTCTCAGTGACTCCTGATGCCTCTGATGTCTCAGTGATGTCTGGTGTCTCTGATGTCTCAGTGACTCCTGATGCCTCTGATGTCTCAGTGACGCCTGGTGCCTCTGATGTCTCAGTGACGCCTGATGCCTCTGATGTTTCAGTGACGCCTGGTGCCTCTGATGTGTCAGTGACGCCTGGTGCCTCTGATGTCTCAGTGACGCCTGATGCCTCTGATGTCTCAGTGACGCCTGATGCCTCTGATGTCTCAGTGACGCCTGGTGCCTCTGATGTCTCAGTGACTCCTGGTGCCTCTGATGTCTCAGTGACGCCTGATGCCTCTGATGTCTCAGTGACGCCTGGTGCCTCTGATGTCTCAGTGACTCCTGATGCCTCTGATGTCTCAGTGACGCCTGGTGCCTCTGATGTGTCAGTGACGCCTGGTGCCTCTGATGTCTCAGTGACGCCTGATGCCTCTGATGTCTCAGTGACGCCTGGTGCCTCTGATGTCTCAGTGACGCCTGGTGCCTCTGATGTCTCAGTGACGCCTGGTGCCTCTGATGTCTCAGTGACGCCTGGTGCCTCTGATGTCTCAGTGACGCCTGGTGCCTCTGATGTCTCAGTGACGCCTGGTGCCTCTGATGTCTCAGTGACGCCTGGTGCCTCTGATGTCTCAGTGACTCCTGATGCCTCTGATGTCTCAGTGATGTCTGGTGTCTCTGATGTCTCAGTGACTCCTGATGCCTCTGATGTCTCAGTGACGCCTGGTGCCTCTGATGTCTCAGTGACGCCTGATGCCTCTGATGTTTCAGTGACGCCTGGTGCCTCTGATGTGTCAGTGACGCCTGGTGCCTCTGATGTCTCAGTGACGCCTGATGCCTCTGATGTCTCAGTGACGCCTGATGCCTCTGATGTCTCAGTGACGCCTGGTGCCTCTGATGTCTCAGTGACTCCTGGTGCCTCTGATGTCTCAGTGACTCCTGATGCCTCTGATGTCTCAGTGATGTCTGGTGTCTCTGATGTCTCAGTGACTCCTGATGCCTCTGATGTCTCAGTGACGCCTGGTGCCTCTGATGTCTCAGTGACGCCTGATGCCTCTGATGTTTCAGTGACGCCTGGTGCCTCTGATGTGTCAGTGACGCCTGGTGCCTCTGATGTCTCAGTGACGCCTGATGCCTCTGATGTCTCAGTGACGCCTGATGCCTCTGATGTCTCAGTGACGCCTGGTGCCTCTGATGTCTCAGTGACTCCTGGTGCCTCTGATGTCTCAGTGACGCCTGATGCCTCTGATGTCTCAGTGACGCCTGGTGCCTCTGATGTCTCAGTGACTCCTGATGCCTCTGATGTCTCAGTGACGCCTGGTGCCTCTGATGTGTCAGTGACGCCTGGTGCCTCTGATGTCTCAGTGACGCCTGATGCCTCTGATGTCTCAGTGACGCCTGGTGCCTCTGATGTCTCAGTGACGCCTGGTGCCTCTGATGTCTCAGTGACGCCTGGTGCCTCTGATGTCTCAGTGACGCCTGGTGCCTCTGATGTCTCAGTGACGCCTGGTGCCTCTGATGTCTCAGTGACGCCTGGTGCCTCTGATGTCTCAGTGACGCCTGGTGCCTCTGATGTCTCAGTGACTCCTGATGCCTCTGATGTCTCAGTGACGCCTTGTGCCTCTGATGTCTCAGTGACGCCTGGTGCCTCTGATGTCTCAGTGACGCATGATGCCTCTGATGTCTCAGTGACTCCTGGTGCCTCTGATGACTCAGTGACTCCTGGTGCCTCTGATGTCTCAGTGACACCTGATGCCTCTGATGACTCAGTGACTCCTGATGCCTCTGATGTCTCAGTGACTCCTGGTGCCTCTGATGTCTCAGTGACTCCTGGTGCCTCTGATGTCTCAGTGACGCCTGGTGCCTCTGATGTCTCAGTGACGCCTGATGCCTCTGATGTCTCAGTGACGCCTGGTGCCTCTGATGTCTCAGTGACGCCTGGTGCCTCTGATGTCTCAGTGACGCCTGGTGCCTCTGATGTCTCAGTGACCCCTGGTGCCTCTGATGTCTCAGTGACGCCTGGTGCCTCTGATATCTCAGTGACGCCTGGTGCCTCTGATGTCTCAGTGACGCCTGGTGCCTCTGATGTCTCAGTGACCCCTGGTGCCTCTGATGTCTCAGTGACCCCTGGTGCCTCTGATGTCTCAGTGACGCCTGGTGCCTCTGATGTCTCAGTGACTCCTGGTGCCTCTGATGTCTCGGTGACGCCTGGTGCCTCTGATGTCTCAGTGACTCCTGATGCCTCTGATGTCTCAGTGATGCCTGATGCCTCTGATATCTCAGTGATGTCTGGTGCCTCTGATGTCTCAGTGACTCCTGGTGCCTCTGATGTCTCAGTGACTCCTGGTGCCTCTGATGTCTCAGTGACTCCTGGTGCCTCTGATGTCTCAGTGACGCCTGCTGCCTCTGATGTCTCAGTGACGCCTGCTGCCTCTGATGTCTCAGTGACCCCTGGTGCCTCTGATGTCTCAGTGACGCCTGCTGCCTCTGATGTCTCAGTGACTCCTGGTGCCTCTGACGTCTCAGTGACGCCTGGTGCCTCTGATGTCTCAGTGACGCCTGATGCCTCTGATGTCTCAGTGACGCCTGATGCCCCTGATGTCTCAGTGACTCCTGGTGCCTCTGATGTCTCAGTGACGCCTGGAGCCTCTGATGTCTCAGTGACGCCTGGTGCCTCTGATGTGTCAGTGACGTCTGGTGCCTCTGATGTCTCAGTGATGCCTGGTGCCTCTGATGTCTCAGTGACGCCTGGTGCCTCTGATGTCTCAGTGACGCCTGATGCCTCTGATGTCTCAGTGACGCCTGATGCCTCTGATGTCTCAGTGACGCCTGATGCCTCTGATGTCTCAGTGACGCCTGGTGCCTCTGATGTCTCAGTGATGCCTGATGCCTCTGATGTCTCAGTGACGCCTGATGCCCCTGATGTCTCAGTGACTCCTGGTGCCTCTGATGTCTCAGTGACGCCTGGTGCCTCTGATGTGTCAGTGACGCCTGATGCCCCTGATGTCTCAGTGACTCCTGGTGCCTCTGATGTCTCAGTGACGCCTGATGCCCCTGATGTCTCAGTGACTCCTGGTGCCTCTGATGTCTCAGTGACACCTGATGCCTCTGATGTCTCAGTGACGCCTGGTGCCTCTGATGTCTCAGTGACGCCTGGTGCCTCTGATGTCTCAGTGACGCCTGGTGCCCCTGATGTCTCAGTGATGCCTGATGCCTCTGATGTCTCAGTGACTCCTGGTGCCTCTGATGTCTCAGTGACGCCTGGTGCCTCTGATGTCTCAGTGACGCCTGATGCCCCTGATGTCTCAGTGACTCCTGGTGCCTCTGATGTCTCAGTGACGCCTGGTGCCTCTGATGTGTCAGTGACTCCTGGTGCCTCTGATGTCTCAGTGACGCCTGGTGCCTCTGATGTCTCAGTGACTCCTGGTGCCTCTGATGTCTCAGTGACTCCTGGTGCCTCTGATGTCTCAGTGACTCCTGGTGCCTCTGACGTCTCAGTGACGCCTGGTGCCTCTGATGTCTCAGTGACGCCTGATGCCTCTGATGTCTCAGTGACGCCTGATGCCTCTGATGTCTCAGTGACGCCTGGTGCCTCTGATGTCTCAGTGACGCCTCTGATGTCTCAGTGACGCCTGATGCCTCTGATGTCTCAGTGACGCCTGATGCCTCTGATGTCTCAGTGACTCCTGGTGCCTCTGATGTCTCAGTGACGCCTGATGCCTCTGATGTCTCAGTGACGCCTGATGCCTCTGATGTGTCAGTGACGCCTGGTGCCTCTGATGTCTCAGTGACGCCTGGTGCCTCTGATGTCTCAGTGACTCCTGGTGCCTCTGATGTCTCAGTGACGCCTGATGCCTCTGATGTCTCAGTGACGCCTGGTGCCTCTGATGTCTCAGTGACGCCTGGTGCCTCTGATGTCTCAGTGATGCCTCTGATGTCTCAGTGACTCCTGGTGCCTCTGATGTCTCAGTGATGCCTCTGATGTCTCAGTGACGCCTGGTGCCTCTGATGTCTCAGTGATGCCTCTGATGTCTCAGTGACGCCTGGTGCCTCTGATGTCTCAGTGATTCCTGGTGCCTCTGATGTCTCAGTGACGCCTGGTGCCTCTGATGTCTCAGTGACTCCTGATGCCTCTGATGTCTCAGTGACGCCTGATGCCTCTGATGTCTCAGTGACGCCTGGTGCCTCTGATGTCTCAGTGACGCCTGGTGCCTCTGATGTCTCAGTGACGCCTGGTGCCTCTGATGTCTCAGTGACGCCTGGTGCCTCTGATGTCTCAGTGATTCCTGGTGCCTCTGATGTCTCAGTGACGCCTGGTGCCTCTGATGTCTCAGTGACTCCTGATGCCTCTGATGTCTCAGTGACGCCTGATGCCTCTGATGTCTCAGTGACTCCTGATGCCTCTGATGTGTCAGTGACACCTGATGCCTCTGATGTGTCAGTGACGCCTGCTGCCTCTGATATCTCAGTGACGCCTGGTGCCTCTGATGTCTCGGTGACGCCTGGTGCCTCTGATGTCTCAGTGACTCCTGATGCCTCTGATGTCTCAGTGACCCCTGGTGCCTCTGATGTCTCAGTGACGCCTGCTGCCTCTGATGTCTCAGTGACGCCTGGTGCCTCTGATGTCTCAGTGATGTCTGGTGCCTCTGATGTCTCAGTGATGTCTGGTGCCTCTGATGTCTCAGTGACGCCTGGTGCCTCTGATGTCTCAGTGACGCCTGGTGCCTCTGATGTCTCAGTGACGCCTGGTGCCTCTGATGTCTCAGTGACGCCTGGTGCCTCTGATGTCTCAGTGATGTCTGGTGCCTCTGATGTCTCAGTGATGTCTGGTGCCTCTGATGTCTCAGTGACTCCTGGTGCCTCTGATGTCTCAGTGACCCCTGGTGCCTTTGATGTCTCAGTGACGCCTGTTGCCTCTGATGTCTCAGTGACCCCTGGTGCCTCTGATGTCTCAGTGACGCCTGGTGCCTCTGATGTCTCAGTGACGCCTGGTGCCTCTGATGTCTCAGTGACCCCTGTTGCCTCTGATGTCTCAGTGACGCCTGGTGCCTCTGATGTCTCAGTGACGCCTGGTGCCTCTGATGTCTCAGTGACTCCTGGTGCCTCTGATGTCTCAGTGACGCCTGGTGCCTCTGATGTCTCAGTGACGCCTGGTGCCTCTGATGTCTCAGTGACTCCTGGTGCCTCTGATGTCTCAGTGACTCCTGGTGCCTCTGATGTCTCAGTGACTCCTGGTGCCTCTGATGTCTCAGTGACGCCTGGTGCCTCTGATGTCTCAGTGACTCCTGGTGCCTCTGATGTCTCAGTGACTCCTGATGCCTCTGATGTCTCAGTGACGCCTGGTGCCTCTGATGTCTCAGTGACGCCTGGTGCCTCTGATGTCTCAGTGACTCCTGGTGCCTCTGATGTCTCAGTGACTCCTGATGCCTCTTATGTCTCAGTGACGCCTGGTGCCTCTGATGTCTCAGTGACTCCTGGTGCCTTTGATGTCTCAGTGACTCCTGGTGCCTCTGATGTCTCAGTGACTCCTGGTGCCTCTGATGTCTCAGTGACGCCTGGTGCCTCTGATGTCTCAGTGAAGCCTGGTGCCTCTGATGTCTCAGTGACTCCTGGTGCCTCTGATGTCTCAGTGACTCCTGATGCCTCTGATGTCTCAGTGACGCCTGGTGCCTCTGATGTCTCAGTGACTCCTGGTGCCTTTGATGTCTCAGTGACTCCTGGTGCCTCTGATGTCTCAGTGACGCCTGGTGCCTCTGATGTCTCAGTGACTCCTGGTGCCTCTGACGTCTCAGTGACGCCTGGTGCCTCTGATGTCTCAGTGACGCCTGATGCCTCTGATGTCTCAGTGACGCCTGATGCCCCTGATGTCTCAGTGACTCCTGGTGCCTCTGATGTCTCAGTGACGCCTGGAGCCTCTGATGTCTCAGTGACGCCTGGTGCCTCTGATGTGTCAGTGACGTCTGGTGCCTCTGATGTCTCAGTGATGCCTGGTGCCTCTGATGTCTCAGTGACGCCTGGTGCCTCTGATGTCTCAGTGACGCCTGATGCCTCTGATGTCTCAGTGACGCCTGATGCCTCTGATGTCTCAGTGACGCCTGGTGCCTCTGATGTCTCAGTGATGCCTGATGCCTCTGATGTCTCAGTGACGCCTGATGCCCCTGATGTCTCAGTGACTCCTGGTGCCTCTGATGTCTCAGTGACGCCTGGTGCCTCTGATGTGTCAGTGACGCCTGATGCCCCTGATGTCTCAGTGACTCCTGGTGCCTCTGATGTCTCAGTGACGCCTGATGCCCCTGATGTCTCAGTGACTCCTGGTGCCTCTGATGTCTCAGTGACACCTGATGCCTCTGATGTCTCAGTGACGCCTGGTGCCTCTGATGTCTCAGTGACGCCTGGTGCCTGTGATGTCTCAGTGACGCCTGGTGCCTCTGATGTCTCAGTGACGCCTGGTGCCCCTGATGTCTCAGTGATGCCTGATGCCTCTGATGTCTCAGTGACTCCTGGTGCCTCTGATGTCTCAGTGACGCCTGGTGCCTCTGATGTCTCAGTGACGCCTGATGCCCCTGATGTCTCAGTGACTCCTGGTGCCTCTGATGTCTCAGTGACGCCTGGTGCCTCTGATGTGTCAGTGACTCCTGGTGCCTCTGATGTCTCAGTGACGCCTGGTGCCTCTGATGTCTCAGTGACTCCTGGTGCCTCTGATGTCTCAGTGACTCCTGGTGCCTCTGATGTCTCAGTGACTCCTGGTGCCTCTGACGTCTCAGTGACGCCTGGTGCCTCTGATGTCTCAGTGACGCCTGATGCCTCTGATGTCTCAGTGACGCCTGATGCCTCTGATGTCTCAGTGACGCCTGGTGCCTCTGATGTCTCAGTGACGCCTCTGATGTCTCAGTGACGCCTGATGCCTCTGATGTCTCAGTGACGCCTGATGCCTCTGATGTCTCAGTGACTCCTGGTGCCTCTGATGTCTCAGTGACGCCTGATGCCTCTGATGTCTCAGTGACGCCTGATGCCTCTGATGTGTCAGTGACGCCTGGTGCCTCTGATGTCTCAGTGACGCCTGGTGCCTCTGATGTCTCAGTGACTCCTGGTGCCTCTGATGTCTCAGTGACGCCTGATGCCTCTGATGTCTCAGTGACGCCTGGTGCCTCTGATGTCTCAGTGACGCCTGGTGCCTCTGATGTCTCAGTGATGCCTCTGATGTCTCAGTGACTCCTGGTGCCTCTGATGTCTCAGTGATGCCTCTGATGTCTCAGTGACGCCTGGTGCCTCTGATGTCTCAGTGATGCCTCTGATGTCTCAGTGACGCCTGGTGCCTCTGATGTCTCAGTGATTCCTGGTGCCTCTGATGTCTCAGTGACGCCTGGTGCCTCTGATGTCTCAGTGACTCCTGATGCCTCTGATGTCTCAGTGACGCCTGATGCCTCTGATGTCTCAGTGACGCCTGGTGCCTCTGATGTCTCAGTGACGCCTGGTGCCTCTGATGTCTCAGTGACGCCTGGTGCCTCTGATGTCTCAGTGACGCCTGGTGCCTCTGATGTCTCAGTGATTCCTGGTGCCTCTGATGTCTCAGTGACGCCTGGTGCCTCTGATGTCTCAGTGACTCCTGATGCCTCTGATGTCTCAGTGACGCCTGATGCCTCTGATGTCTCAGTGACTCCTGATGCCTCTGATGTGTCAGTGACACCTGATGCCTCTGATGTCTCAGTGACGCCTGCTGCCTCTGATATCTCAGTGACGCCTGGTGCCTCTGATGTCTCGGTGACGCCTGGTGCCTCTGATGTCTCAGTGACTCCTGATGCCTCTGATGTCTCAGTGACTCCTGATGCCTCTGATGTCTCAGTGACCCCTGGTGCCTCTGATGTCTCAGTGACGCCTGCTGCCTCTGATGTCTCAGTGATGTCTGGTGCCTCTGACGTCTCAGTGACACCTGATGCCTCTGACGTCTCAGTGACACCTGATGCCTCTGATGTCTCAGTGACGCCTGGTGCCTCTGATGTCTCAGTGACCCCTGTTGCCTCTCATGTCTCAGTGACGCCTGGTGCCTCTGATGTCTCAGTGACGCCTGGTGCCTCTGATGTCTCAGTGACTCCTGGTGCCTCTGATGTCTCAGTGACGCCTGGTGCCTCTGATGTCTCAGTGACGCCTGGTGCCTCTGATGTCTCAGTGACGCCTGATGCCTCTGATGTCTCAGTGACGCCTGGTGCCTCTGATGTCTCAGTGACGCCTGGTGCCTCTGATGTCTCAGTGACTCCTGGTGCCTCTGATGTCTCAGTGACTCCTGATGCCTCTGATGTCTCAGTGACGCCTGGTGCCTCTGATGTCTCAGTGACGCCTGGTGCCTCTGATGTCTCAGTGACTCCTGGTGCCTCTGATGTCTCAGTGACTCCTGATGCCTCTGATGTCTCAGTGACGCCTGGTGCCTCTGATGTCTCAGTGACTCCTGGTGCCTTTGATGTCTCAGTGACTCCTGGTGCCTCTGATGTCTCAGTGACTCCTGGTGCCTCTGATGTCTCAGTGACTCCTGATGCCTCTGATGTCTCAGTGACGCCTGGTGCCTCTGATGTCTCAGTGACTCCTGGTGCCTCTGATGTCTCAGTGACGCCTGGTGCCTCTGATGTCTCAGTGACTCCTGATGCCTCTGATGTCTCAGTGACGCCTGGTGCCTCTGATGTCTCAGTGACTCCTGGTGCCTCTGATGTCTCAGTGACGCCTGGTGCCTCTGATGTCTCAGTGACCCCTGGTGCCTCTGATGTCTCAGTGACTCCTGGTGCCTCTGATGTCTCAGTGACTCCTGATGCCTCTGATGTCTCAGTGACGCCTGGTGCCTCTGATGTCTCAGTGACTCCTGGTGCCTCTGATGTCTCAGTGACTCCTGATGCCTCTGATGTCTCAGTGACGCCTGGTGCCTCTGATGTCTCAGTGACCCCTGGTGCCTCTGATGTCTCAGTGACTCCTGGTGCCTCTGATGTCTCAGTGACTCCTGATGCCTCTGATGTCTCAGTGACGCCTGGTGCCTCTGATGTCTCAGTGACTCCTGGTGCCTCTGATGTCTCAGTGACTCCTGATGCCTCTGATGTCTCAGTGACGCCTGGTGCCTCTGATGTCTCAGTGACGCCTGGTGCCTCTGATGTCTCAGTGACTCCTGGTGCCTCTGATGTCTCAGTGACTCCTGGTGCCTCTGATGTCTCAGTGACTCCTGGTGCCTCTGATATCTCAGTGACGCCTGATGCCTCTGATGTCTCAGTGACTCCTGGTGCCTCTGATATCTCAGTGACGCCTGATGCCTCTGATGTGTCAGTGAC
This sequence comes from Rhinophrynus dorsalis, assembly GCA_037306005.1. NCBI lineage: Eukaryota > Metazoa > Chordata > Amphibia > Anura > Rhinophrynidae > Rhinophrynus > Rhinophrynus dorsalis. The sequence goes on along the minus strand of CM074728.1, from coordinate 116,921,055 downwards.
GCCTGATGCCTCTGATGTCTCAGTGATGTCTGGTGCCTCTGATGTCTCAGTGACCCCTGGTGCCTCTGATGTCTCAGTGACGCCTGATGCCTCTGATGTGTCAGTGACGCCTGATGCCTCTGATGTCTCAGTGATGTCTGGTGCCTCTGATGTCTCAGTGACTCCTGGTGCCTCTGATGTCTCAGTGACGCCTGGTGCCTCTGATGTCTCAGTGACTCCTGGTGCCTCTGATGTCTCAGTGACTCCTGGTGCCTCTGATGTCTCAGTGATGCCTGGTGCCTCTGATATCTCAGTGATGTCTGGTGCCTCTGATGTGTCAGTGACGCCTGGTGCCTCTGATGTCTCAGTGACTCCTGATGCCTCTGATGTCTCAGTGACGCCTGATGCCTCTGATGTCTCAGTGACGCCTGGTACCTCTGATGTCTCAGTGACGCCTGGTGCCTCTGATGTCTCAGTGACGCCTGGTGCCTCTGACGTCTCAGTGACACCTGATGCCTCTGATGTCTCAGTGACGCCTGGTGCCTCTGATGTCTCAGTGACGCCTGGTGCCTCTGATGTCTCCGTGACCCCTGGTGCCTCTGATGTCTCAGTGACGCCTGGTGCCTCTGATGTCTCAGTGACTCCTGATGCCTCTGATGTCTCAGTGACGCCTGATGCCTCTGATGTCTCAGTGACTCCTGGTGCCTCTGATGTCTCAGTGACGCCTGATGCCTCTGATGTCTCAGTGACTCCTGGTGCCTCTGATGTGTCAGTGACACCTGATGCCTCTGATGTCTCAGTGACGCCTGGTGCCTCTGATGTCTCAGTGACGCCTGGTGCCTCTGATATCTCAGTGACTCCTGGTGCCTCTGATGTCTCAGTGACGCCTGGTGCCTCTGTTGTCTCAGTGACTCCTGATGCCTCTGATGTCTCAGTGACGCCTGGTGCCTCTGATGTCTCAGTGACTCCTGATGCCTCTGATGTCTCAGTGACGCCTGGTGCCTCTGATGTCTCAGTGACGCCTGGTGCCCCTGATGTCTCAGTGACGCCTGGTGCCTCTGATGTCTCAGTGACCCCTGGTGCCTCTGATGTCTCAGTGACTCCTGGTGCCTCTGATGTCTCAGTGACTCCTGGTGCCTCTGATGTCTCAGTGACGCCTGGTGCCTCTGATGTCTCAGTGACTCCTGGTGCCTCTGATGTCTCAGTGACGCCTGGTGCCTCTGATGTCTCAGTGACTCCTGATGCCTCTGATGTCTCAGTGACGCCTGGTGCCTCTGATGTCTCAGTGACTCCTGATGCCTCTGATGTCTCAGTGACGCCTGGTGCCTCTGATGTCTCAGTAACTCCTGATGCCTCTGATGTCTCAGTGACGCCTGGTGCCTCTGATGTCTCAGTGACGCCTGGTGCCTCTGATGTCTCAGTGACTCCTGGTGCCTCTGATGTCTCAGTGACGCCTGGTGCCTCTGATGTCTCAGTGACTCCTGATGCCTCTGATGTCTCAGTGACGCCTGGTGCCTCTGATGTCTCAGTGACTCCTGATGCCTCTGATGTCTCAGTGACGCCTGGTGCCTCTGATGTCTCAGTGACGCCTGGTGCCCCTGATGTCTCAGTGACGCCTGGTGCCTCTGATGTCTCAGTGACTCCTGGTGCCTCTGATGTCTCAGTGACTCCTGGTGCCTCTGATGTCTCAGTGACGCCTGGTGCCTCTGATGTCTCAGTGACGCCTGGTGCCTCTGATGTCTCAGTGACTCCTGGTGCCTCTGATGTCTCAGTGACGCCTGGTGCCTCTGATGTCTCAGTGACGCCTGGTGCCTCTGATGTCTCAGTGACTACTGGTGCCTCTGATGTCTCAGTGACGCCTGGTGCCTCTGATGTCTCAGTGACTCCTGATGCCTCTGATGTCTCAGTGACGCCTGGTGCCTCTGATGTCTCAGTGACTCCTGATGCCTCTGATGTCTCAGTGACGCCTGGTGCCTCTGATGTCTCAGTGACGCCTGGTGCCTCTGATGTCTCAGTGACTCCTGGTGCCTCTGATGTCTCAGTGACCCCTGTTGCCTCTGATGTCTCAGTGACGCCTGGTGCCTCTGATGTCTCAGTGACGCCTGGTGCCTCTGATGTCTCAGTGACTCCTGGTGCCTCTGATGTCTCAGTGACGCCTGGTGCCTCTGATGTCTCAGTGACGCCTGGTGCCTCTGATGTCTCAGTGACTCCTGGTGCCTCTGATGTCTCAGTGACTCCTGGTGCCTCTGATGTCTCAGTGACGCCTGGTGCCTCTGATGTCTCAGTGACTCCTGATGCCTCTGATGTCTCAGTGACGCCTGGTGCCTCTGATGTCTCAGTGATGCCTGGTGCCTCTGATGTCTCAGTGATGTCTGGTGCCTCTGATGTGTCAGTGACTCCTGATGCCTCTGACGTCTCGGTGACCCCTGATGCCTCTGACGTCTCGGTGACCCCTGGTGCCTCTGATGTCTCAGTGACCCCTGGTGCCTCTGACGTCTCAGTGACCCCTGGTGCCTCTGACGTCTCAGTGACGCCTGATGCCTCTGATGTCTCAGTGACGCCTGGTGCCTCTGATGTCTCAGTGACTCCTGATGCCTCTGATGTCTCAGTGACTCCTGGTGCCTCTGATGTCTCAGTGCCGCCTGATGTTTCTGATGTCTCAGTGACCCCTGGTGCCTCTGATGTCTCAGTGACGCCTGATGCCTCTGATGTCTCAGTGACGCCTGATGCCTCTGATGTCTCAGTGACGCCTGGTGCCTCTGATGTCTCAGTGACCCCTGGTGCCTCTGATGTCTCAGTGACCCCTGATGCCTCTGATGACTCAGTGACTCCTGATGCCTCTGATGTCTCAGTGACGCCTGATGCCTCTGATGTCTCAGTGACGCCTGGTGCCTCTGATGTGTCAGTGACTCCTGATGCCTCTGACGTCTCGGTGACCCCTGATGCCTCTGACGTCTCGGTGACCCCTGATGCCTCTGACGTCTCGGTGACCCCTGATGCCTCTGACGTCTCGGTGACCCCTGGTGCCTCTGATGTCTCGGTGACCCCTGGTGCCTCTGACGTCTCAGTGACCCCTGGTGCCTCTGACGTCTCAGTGACGCCTGATGCCTCTGATGTCTCAGTGACGCCTGATGCCTCTGATGTCTCAGTGACGCCTGGTGCCTCTGATGTGTCAGTGACTCCTGATGCCTCTGACGTCTCGGTGACCCCTGATGCCTCTGACGTCTCGGTGACCCCTGGTGCCTCTGATGTCTCGGTGACCCCTGGTGCCTCTGACGTCTCAGTGACCCCTGGTGCCTCTGACGTCTCAGTGACGCCTGATGCCTCTGATGTCTCAGTGACCCCTGATGCCTCTGATGTCTCAGTGACCCCTGATGCCTCTGATGTCTCAGTGACTCCTGGTGCCTCTGATGTCTCAGTGACTCCTGGTGCCTCTGATGTCTCAGTGACGCCTGATGCCTCTGATGTCTCAGTGACTCCTGATGCCTCTGATGTCTCAGTGACTCCTGGTGCCTCTGATGTCTCAGTGCCGCCTGATGTTTCTGATGTCTCAGTGACCCCTGGTGCCTCTGATGTCTCAGTGACGCCTGATGCCTCTGATGTCTCAGTGACGCCTGGTGCCTCTGATGTCTCAGTGACGCCTGGTGCCTCTGATGTCTCAGTGACCCCTGGTGCCTCTGATGTCTCAGTTACCCCTGATGCCTCTGATGACTCAGTGACTCCTGGTGCCTCTGATGACTCAGTGACTCCTGGTGCCTCTGATGTCTCAGTGACCCCTGGTGCCTCTGATGTCTCAGTGACGCCTGATGTTTCTGATGTCTCAGTGACGCCTGATGCCTCTGATGTCTCAGTGACTCCTGGTGCCCCTGATGTCTCAGTGACGCCTGGTGCCTCTGATGTCTCAGTGACGCCTGGTGCCTCTGATGTCTCAGTGACGCCTGGTGCCTCTGATGTCTCAGTGACTCCTGGTGCCTCTGATGTCTCAGTGACCCCTGGTGCCTCTGATGTCTCAGTGACCCCTGGTGCCTCTGATGTCTCAGTGACGCCTGATGCCTCTGATGTCTCAGTGACGCCTGGTGCCTCTGATGTCTCAGTGACCCCTGGTGCCTCTGATGTCTCAGTGACGCCTGATGCCTCTGATGTCTCAGTGACCCCTGGTGCCTCTGATGTCTCAGTGACTCCTGATGCCTCTGATGTCTCAGTGACGCCTGGTGCCTCTGATGTCTCAGTGACGCCTGGTGCCTCTGATGTCTCAGTGACTCCTGGTGCCTCTGATGTCTCAGTGATGCCTGGTGCCTCTGATGTCACCGTGAAGCCTGATACCTCTGATGTCTCATACATTCATTTACTGTTTTAGCCCCTACCACTTCTGCTGGGAGGCTGTTCTTTTTCCCTTTCCATAAGATTTATTTTTTTGTTACATTGCCCCTTATTTTTCCACCCTCCAAATTTAAGTTGCTGTTAAATAAAAGAACATCTTGTATCTTAGTATGACTTTGCCTTTTTAATGAAGTTGATTTGATTTTCAGCGGTATGACTCGGTGTCCAGTGTCCGCAGCAGCAATTCCTCCAGGAAAGACTCACAAGGAAGCAACAGGAGCCTGGGTAAGAAATGAGCATCTTTTCCTGGAGAAACGCCACCGCTTTATCTGTTTCCTCCGCTAGTCCAGATAGTGAGGCTGATGTACTAAGAAGAGATGGAGCTATTTTGGGGCAGACACATTAACATTCCACTTGACTCAAATGTAGCTTTTATCCAAGAAATGCTAACAGGGATTCCAGATCACTGGTTCACAAAGCTTCGGAGACCTAGCTGAAATTATATCAGTGGGAATTTGGGGGATATTTATTTGTCCCCTAAGGTTCAAATGGTTTGTCTGAGTTCATTTTGGTGAATCAGTGATGTCTGATGTCTCAGTGACCCCTGGTTCCTCTGATCTCTCAGTGATGCCTCTGATGTCTCAGTGATGCCTGTGCCTCTGATGTCTCAGTGATGCATTTGATGACTCAGTGACGCCTGGTGTCTCTGATATCTCAGTGACGCCTGATCCCTCAGATGACTCAGTGACGCCTGGTACCTCTGATGTCTCAGTGACGCCTGATGCCTCTGATGTCTCAGTGACGCCTCTGATGTCTCAATATTGCCTGGTGCCTCTGATCTCTCAGTGATGCCTGTGCCTCTGATGTCTCAGTGATGCCTGTGCCTCTGATGTCTCAGTGATGCCTCTGATGTCTCAGTGATGCCTGTGCCTCTGATGTCTCAGTGATGCCTCTGATGTCTCAGTGATGCATTTGATGTCTCAGTGACGCCTGGTGTCTCTGATATCTCAGTGACGCCTGATCCCTCAGATGACTCAGTGACGCCTGGTGCCTCTGATCTCTCAGTGATGCCTCTGATGTCTCAGTGATGCCTGTGCCTCTGATGTCTCAGTGATGCATTTGATGACTCAGTGACGCCTGGTGTCTCTGATATCTCAGTGACGCCTGATCCCTCAGATGACTCAGTGACGCCTGGTACCTCTGATGTCTCAGTGACGCCTGATGCCTCTGATGTCTCAGTGACGCCTCTGATGTCTCAATATTGCCTGGTGCCTCTGATCTCTCAGTGATGCCTGTGCCTCTGATGTCTCAGTGATGCCTGTGCCTCTGATGTCTCAGTGATGCCTCTGATGTCTCAGTGATGCCTGTGCCTCTGATGTCTCAGTGATGCCTCTGATGTCTCAGTGATGCATTTGATGTCTCAGTGACGCCTGGTGTCTCTGATATCTCAGTGACGCCTGATCCCTCAGATGACTCAGTGACGCCTGGTGCCTCTGATCTCTCAGTGATGCCTCTGATGTCTCAGTGATGCCTGGTGCCTCTGATGTCTCAGTGATGCCTGGTGCCTCTGATGTCTCAGTGACTCCTGGTGCCTCGGATGACTCAGTGACGCCTGGTGCCTCTGATGTGTCAGTGACACCTGATGCCTCTGATGTCTCAGTGACACCTGATGCCTCTGATGTCTCAGTGACACCTGATGCCTCTGATGTCTCAGTGACTCCTGATGCCTCTGATGTCTCAGTGACGCCTAATGCCTCTGATGTCTCAGTGACGCCTGGTGCCTCTGATGTCTCAGTGACGCCTGGTGCCTCTGATGTGTCAGTGACACCTGTTGCCTCTGATGTCTCAGTGACGCCTGGTGCCTCTGATGTCTCAGTGACTCCTGGTGCCTCGGATGACTCAGTGACGCCTGGTGCCTCTGATGTGTCAGTGACACCTGATGCCTCTGATGTCTCAGTGACGCCTGGTGCCTCTGATGTCTCAGTGACGCCTGGTGCCTCTGATGTCTCAGTGACGCCTGGTGCCTCTGATGTCTCAGTGACGCCTGGTGCCTCTGATGTCTCAGTGACGCCTGGTGCCTCTGATGTCTCAGTGACGCCTGGTGCCTCTGATGTCTCAGTGACGCCTGGTGCCTCTGATGTGTCAGTGACACCTGATGCCTCTGATGTCTCAGTGACTCCTGATGCCTCTGATGTCTCAGTGACGCCAGATGTCTCTGATGTCTCAGTGACGCCTGGTGCCTCTGATGTCTCAGTGACGCCTGGTGCCTCTGATGTCTCAGTGACGCCTGGTGCCTCTGATGTCTCAGTGACGCCTTGTGCCTCTGATGTCTCAGTGACGCCTTGTGCCTCTGATGTCTCAGTGACGCCTTGTGCCTCTGATGTCTCAGTGAGAAACGTCACGTATGTTTCTTCCGCTAGTCCAGATAGTGAGGCTGATGTACTAGGAAGAGATGGAGCTATTTTGGGGCAGACAGATTAACATTCCACTTGAATCAAATGTTGCTTTTATCCAAGAAATGCTAACAAGGATTCCAGATCACTGGTTCACAAAGCTTCGGAGACCTAGCTGAAATTATATCAGTGGGAATTTGGGGGATATTTATTTGTCCTCTAAGGTTCAAATGGTTTGTTTTAGTTCATTTTGGTGAATCAGTGATGTCTGATGTCTCAGTGACCCCTGGTTCCTCTGATGTCTCAGTGACGCCTGGTGCCTCTGATCTCTCAGTGATGCCTCTGATGTCTCAGTGATGCTTGTGCCTCTGATGTCTCAGTGATGCCTCTGATGACTCAGTGACGCCTGGTGCCTCTGATGTCTCAGTGACGCCTGATGCCTTGGATGACTCAGTGACGTCTGGTGCCTCTGATGTCTCAGTGACGCCTGCTGCCTCTGATGTCTGTGACGCCTGATGCCTCTGATATCTCAGTGACACCAGGCATCCACAATGCCCCCTTCACCTACCTGGAGCTCCCGCGCGGTCCTCTTAGTAATGCAAAGCACTGGGGGATGAATTATATTATATTCATTGTATGAATGAATATGTTTATTTATACAGCTCCACAAGTGTACGCAGCGCTTTACAATTTAAGGGTTTAAACAATACAGGATTACGTGTGTTTTGTAGAGTGAAACATTGGGTGGGAGGTCCCTGCACGAAAGCTTACAATCTAATCTATAATCTCTTTATTCTCATTCTGATTGTGGGACCTAAGACTAATTATATATGTACTTTGTTTCTTCAAAATACTCTTGACAAAAAAGACCAACAAGGTGTTTGCGTTGCCCCCAAAAATTCCAGATTACTTGTTAGGGGTGCTGTTAGCAAAGAAAGATCGGGAACCAGCATGTTAGCTCACCTTGTGCATGAACTAAAGATGCAACGACACACACCTGGCCAAGAAATAGCTGAGCAACCAAGTGTCCTATTACTTTTGGTATCCTAAAATGGAAGGGCTGTAATTCCTACGTGGTTCATGGATTGTGTATGTAAATACCCTCATATTAAATCTGACAGTCTGAACTTTGTCCTCTTAATCATCGTTTCATTTCAAATCCAATGTACTGGAGTATAGAGCCAAAACAACAAAGCTTGTGTCTCTGCCCAAATACTTATGGAGAGCAACTGTACTTAGAGAACTTGGAACAATTGTAGAGCAAATAAAAATATCCATTGATTTAAACAAGCTTTTAATTCCCTAAATGCTAGAAATATCTCCAACACATTCCTTAAAAATTCACTGGAGACCATTCTACCATTCCAAAGTTAAATCATTGCTTTAAACTGAAGAGAATTAAGGAAACTGTTATTTGTTCTACATTGTATAGTTACATTCCTCCCAAATTGCTCATGTTCTGCTTAGTACTTCTGCTTTGCTTTTAGTTCAGATATTATCAGGCTTCGTCTCCTCCCACATATAACTTATTTACCTGTTATTTCTTCACTTGAAATGTTAAAGCAATAGTAATGTTTCCAAATAACTTAAGCTTAGATGATTCTTTAACATTTTTATAGCATGCAGAGCTTTACTACAATGGAGTACAGTGTCTAGTTACTTTATAACTTAATTAATTACAAATTGTCCCTCTCCCATCCCTTTTACCTACGTAACGCTGCCTCACCAAGCCGGTCCAGATGAAGCACAACGAGGTACAATCTACTGTCAGTATAAGGAAAAACCTGCCCCCCATCATCAAGGCTGGACAGGGTTTTCCTTATACTCACAGTATGAAGATTGTTCCTTGCTGCGACCTGTCTGGTCCGATGACCAGATGCCACAACTGAGGGGAGGCGGCTTACACTAGGTAAAAGGGGCGGGAGGGCGACACTTTAAAATGTAATTACAAATAAACTGGACAGGGTACAGACTTATAATAAAGCTCTGCATTCTACAAAAATATAAAAGAATGATCGAAGCTTCAGTTATTGGAAACAGTACTATCCCTTTAATCAGATGTAAGATAGGTCTCAGTGGAATATTTTTCAATACAATGGAGACCTCATAGCTTCTGCTGTGTTAAAGGAATACTAACATCCCCTGCTAATAACCCCTACTTACCTTAAACTGGTCAAAAAGTCCTAATGACCACCAGGGCTGAATTTCCCAATAGCTAGAGTAGACAACTGCTTTGAGCTCCAAATTTTGAGGGGTGGTGCCTCCGCTATATTTTGAATTGTGGGTGTGGCTAGAGCAGTCTCCGTGTCAGTGCACCAGTTTTATACCCCTTTACAAGATATTATTTAACCCCTTGGTTGCAGAGCAATGAGTTGGATATGGGTTAAAGCTTTTTTTTGTTGTTATAGGCCAAGGGTATTTTCTGTGTCAGGAAAAAGTGGATGGGACTGGAGGCGGGGTCACATTAGGATTTGGGAGTGGCCATGGGTGGAGCTAAGAACACCTACGGTGCCTTGTCTAGGGGCACTTAGGATTTAAATCCAGCCCTGATGGCCACTATAAATCGGTTCTTCTCTTGAATTAAAACTGGATATCAAGATCCTGGAGACGGACATGATTCTTTGCTGCAGGACTCAGGGAACTCCTCCCACTGAAAGCTTCTTAGTAGTGATGAGCGAGCACCCCAATGCTCGGATGTTCGGGTGCTCTGACCGAGCACCCCCTGAGGCTCGAGTGCTCGGCCGAGCACCCGAGCCCCATTGAAGTCAATGGGAGGACTCGAGCATTACACCAGGCACCCCCTGCTCTGATGAGGGGAGGGTGCCTGGTCCATAGGAAAAGGACAGAAAAAGATGGAAACACTACAGAAATGGTTCAGGGACAGCATAGGGAGGATGTCTGGATGCACCTTGGACTCCAACATCGCTGCTGGGAACGATCTTTCGCCCGTAGTACGCCATTTTTACAGACTGACCGTAAAACACACAAAAAGGAAAATAAAAACGACTTTAGGCGAAAAATTGTTACCAAACAGTATTTGCTGTATATTTACTTGTATATCATCTGCAAATTCTCCCAAAAATTTCATCGATTTTCTGAAGTGAGGCCATGATTAAGAGGGAAACGTGCGCAGAGGCAAATTATCCCAAAAATTTCCTTGATTTTCAGAACTGAGGCCATGATTAAGAGGGAAACGTGCGCAGAGGCAAATTCTCCCAAAAATTTCCTTGATTTTCAGAACTGAGGCCATGATTAAGAGGGAAACGTGCGCTGAGCTGACCATCTAAAACATTATGGGTGAGGGTCTGCTGCAGAGCTGACCATCCTAAACATTATATGCGAAGGCCCGCTAGTGAGCTGACGCTATAAAACATTATATGAGAGGGCCCGCTAGAGAGCTGACCCAATAAAACATTATATGAGAAGGCCCGCTGGTGAGCTGACCTATATAAAAATTGGCAAACAGGGCCCGCTGGTGAGCTGGCCCTATATAAAAATTATATCACAGGGCCCGCTGGTGAGCTGGCCCTATATAAAAATTATATCCCAGGGCACGCTGGTGAGCTGGCCCTATATAAAAATTATATCCCAGGGCATATGGAAGAGGAGGAGGAGGATGAGAACATTAAGAGTCAACCATATACCCGTTTTTTGGGTGGAAGGGGTGAATGGGAATACAGAGTATTCCCATCATTGTAAATAACATATATAAAGTGAGTTTATGTTCCCCCGGGGCTTTCCTCCAGTGGAGTGGAGAAGTCAGGGGAAATCCAGGCCTTGTTCATTTTTATAAGTGTCAACCTATCAGCATTGTCGGTGGAAAGGCGGATACGCTTATCTGTTATGATGCCACCAGCAGCACTAAATACCCGCTCAGACAGAACGCTGGCGGCAGGGCAGGCCAGCACCTCCAAGGCGTAGAGTGCCAGTTCATACCACGTGTCCAGCTTGGACACCCAGTAGTTGTAAGGCACAGAGGGATCATTGAGGACGCTGACACGGTCTGCTACGTACTCCTTCACCATCTTCCAAAACTTTTCCCTCCTTGTGACACTAGGCTGCGCATCAGGGTGAGGGTGCTGGCGGGGTGTCATGAAGGTGTCCCACGCCTTGGAGAGTGTTGCCCTGCCTTTGTCGGAACTGCTGTGTGCTCCCCTTTTCTCCCCTTCTCGGTTGGCCAAGGTAGCACGTACTCTGCCGCCAGCGTTGTCAGATGGAAAATTTTGGAGCAATTTTTCAACAAGAACCTTCTGGTATTGCACCATTTTGCTTGTCCTCTCCACCGGAGGAATGAGAGATGAGAAATTCTCTTTGTAGCGGGGGTCCAGAAGGGTGAACACCCAGTAATCCGTGTTGTCTAAAATGCGTACAACGCGTGGGTCACGGGAAAGGCAGCCTAACATAAAGTCAGCCATGTGTGCCAGAGTACCAACAGTCAAGATTTCGCTGTCCTCACCAGGAGGCTGACTCTCAATATCCTCATCCTCTTCCTCCTCTTCTGCCCACCCACGCTGAAGAGATGGAACTAAAGTTCCATGGCTACCCTCTGTAGCGGAGGCAACCGTGTCTTCCTCCTCCTCCTCCTCCTCCTCCTCCTCCTCCGCCTCCTCCAATTGTCGCTGAGAAGACGAAGTGAGGGTGCTCTGGCTATCACCTTGTGTAAGCTCTTCCTCCCCCATTTCCACCTCTTCCACATGCAAAGCGTCGGTTTTAATTGTGAGCAGCGAGCGTTTCAGTAGACACAGAAGTGGGATGGTTACACTGATAATAGCGTTATCGCCGCTCACCATCTGTGTCGATTCCTCAAAATTGTGTAAAACCTCGCAGAGGTCTGACATCCATTCCCACTCCTCACTTCTGATTACAGGAAGTTGAACGGAGAGGCGACGACCGTGTAACAGCTGGTACTCCACTACTGCCCTCTGCTGCTCACAAAGCCGGGCCAACATGTGGAAGGTGGAGTTCCAGCGCGTGCTCACGTCACACAGCAGCCGGTGAGCTGGCAATTGTAAGCGCTGCTGCAGCTTCAACAGGCCGGCCGAAGCTGTAGATGACTTACGGAAATGTGCACACACGCGGCGCACCTTGGTCAAGAGATCATGCACATTGGGGTAGGTTTTTAGAAATCGCTGCACCACTAAATTAAATACATGCGCTAGGCATGGTACGTGTGTGAGCTTGCCGAGCTCCAAAGCCGCCACCAAGTTACGCCCATTATCACACACAACCATGCCTGCTTGCAGGTTGAGTGGCGAGAGCCACTGCTCGGTCTGGTGACTAATCCCCTGCAACAGCTCTGAGGCCGTGTGCTGTTTGTCCCCAAGGCAGATCAGCTTCAGCACGGCCTGTTGACGCTTCCCCACTGCAGTGCTACACTGCTTCCAGCTACTGGCTGATGGGGGAGTGGCGGTGTGTGTAGAGAATTCGGAGGTGGAAACGGAGGAGGAGGAGCCAATAACGTAGGTGCTGGTGGAAACCCTGATGGAGGTAGGGCCCGCAATCCTCGGCGTGGGTAGCACCCGTGCCATCCCAGGGTCCGAGTCGCTCCCAGCCTCCACGACATTCACCCAGTGTGCCGTCAGGGAAATGTAGCGTCCCTGGCCACAAGCACTTGTCCATGTGTCAGTCGTTAAGTGGACCTTCCCAGTAACTGCGTTGGTCAGGGCACGGGTGATGTTACGGGACACATGGTGGTGTAATGCGGGGATGGCACACCGGGAAAAGTAGTGGCGGCTGGGGACCGCGTACCGAGGGACAGCTGCTGCCATCAGGCTGCGGAAGGACTCAGTGTCCACAAGCCTAAATGGCAGCATTTCGATGGCCAGTAATTTTGAAAGGTGTGAGGTTAGTGCTATGGCCTGTGGGTGGGTGGCTGGGTATTTTCTCTTGCGCTCAAATGCCTGGGGTAACGACATTTGGACGCTGTGCTGGGACAGGGAAGTGGATGTGGTCGCTGATGGTGCTTCAGATGCTACAGGTGCAGGGCGGGAGGTATGCGGGCCTGCGCCTTCGACAGGCGATTGGCCGGCACCGAAAACAGGGGAAGAGGAGGCAGTGGTGTGGCCTGCAGACACAGATGGGCGATCCAGGCGTTCCTCCCACTTACTACGGTGCTTGGATGCCATGTGTCGGATCATGCTGGTGGTGGTGAGGTTTCTAGTGTTCATGCCTCGGCTCATTCTGGTGTGGCACAGGTTGCAAACTACAAATCTTTTGTCGTCCGCACTTTCCTTAAAAAAACGCCATACCGCGGAACACCTACCCCTTGGCAAGGTAGATTTACGCAAGGGGGTGCTCCGTGGAACATTTGCGGGCCGGTTTGGTGCGGTCCGCCTTCTTTCTGTAGCCACACCACTGCCTCTTCCAGCCTGTTGCGGTGCTGCAGATGGCTCACCCTCAGGACTGCTGTCATCGCTCGGCTCTACACCTTCCCAGGTGGGGTCAGTCACCTCATCGTCCACCAAGTCCTCCTCCACTTCCTCACTCTGATCATCCTCCTCAAGTCTTGATCCCACCACATACTCGGTCATTGACAACTGTATAACATTCTCCTCAACAAGGTCTTGAGAAGGAAATAGTGGTTGATTTAATGGCAACTGTGTCTCATCATCATCATCATCATCCACTACTTCCTTTGACCTTAAATGCCGTTCACATCTGTCATCTTCTTGTGATTGGGTAGCCTCTAGAGGTTGTGAATCAGGGCACAAGATGTCATGTTCCTCTGCAAGCGTGCTTGGAGAGAGGGTCAAATGAAGGATTGGTGATGAGACGAGCTCATCACTATATCCCAGTGTGGGATCACTTCTTTGACCAGACCGTGTATGGTGGGAGGAAGGATGATCAGAGTGAGGATTATGTTGACCAGACTCTTGGCTACTGAGAGTGGACTTGGTGGAAGACAGGGTGGTGCTTAACCGACTGGAAGCAGTATCAGCTGTCATCCAACCGACCACCTGTTCGCACTGGTCGGACCTCGAGAGTGATGTCCTGCGACGCCCTGTGAAATCAGACATGAAGCTAGGTATGGTGGATGTCTTTCTTTCTTGTGCTCTGGCACCAGGCACAGTTTCTCCGCGTCCTGACCCGCGCCCTGAACTTTCAGGATCACGTCCACTTCCCCGTCCCTTTTTACCCGCCTTCTTCATCTTACACGATATATATGACTTTAATATATATGAGTTTGAAAACTTAACAGTATTTCTTACTATTCTGCAACTCTGCAGAGTACACAGAATAGGCTGCTAAACTGCGGTGACACACACTGAATGGAATATGTGACTTTGATATGTGAGTTTGAAAAATTAACAGTATTTCTTACTATTCTGCAACTCTGCAGAGTACACAGAATAGGCTGTTAAACGGCGTTGAAACACACTGAATGGAATATGTGACTTTAATATTTGAGTTTGAAAACTTAACAGTATTTCTTATAATTCTGCAACTCTGCAGAGTACACAGAATAGGCTGTTAAACGGCGGTGAAAGACACTGAATGGAATATGTGACTTTGATATTTGAGTTTGAAAAATTAACAGTATTTCTTACTATTCTGCAACTCTGCAGAGTACACAGAATAGGCTGTTAAACGGCGTTGAAACACACTGAATGGAATATGTGACTTTAATATTTGAGTTTGAAAACTTAACAGTATTTCTTATAATTCTGCAACTGTACAGAGTACACAGAATAGGCTGTTAAACGGCGGTGAAAGACACTGAATGGAATATGTGACTTTGATATTTGAGTTTGAAAAATTAACAGTATTTCTTACTATTCTGCAACTCTGCAGAGTACACAGAATAGGCTGTTAAACGGCGTTGAAACACACTGAATGGAATATGTGACTTTAATATTTGAGTTTGAAAACTTAACAGTATTTCTTATAATTCTGCAACTGTACAGAGTACACAGAATAGGCTGTTAAACGGCGGTGAAAGACACTGAATGGAATATGTGACTTTAATATTTGAGTTTGAAAACTTAACAGTATTTCTTATAATTCTGGAACTGTACAGAGTACACAGAATAGGCTGTTAAACGGCGGTGAAAGACACTGAATGGAATATGTGACTTTAATATTTGAGTTTGAAAACTTAACAGTATTTCTTATAATTCTGCAACTGTACAGAGTACACAGAATAGGCTGTTAAACGGCGGTGAAAGACACTGAATGGAATATGTGACTTTAATATTTGAGTTTGAAAACTTAACAGTATTTCTTATAATTCTGCAACTCTGCAGAGTACACAGAATAGGCTGTTAAACGGCGGTGAAAGACACTGAATGGAATATGTGACTTTGATATTTTAGTTTGAAGACTTAACAGTATTTCTTCCTATTCTGCAACTCTGCACAGTACACAGAATGTGCTGCTACACTGCGGCGAAGCACACTGAATGGAATATGTGACTTTGATATTTGAGTTTGAAAACTTAACAGTATTTCTTATAATTCTGCAACTCTGCACAGTACACAGAATAGGCTGCTAAACGGCGGTGAAACACACTGAATGGAATATGTGACTTTAATATTTGAGTTTGAAAACTTAACAGTATTTCTTACTATTCTGCAACTCTGCAGAGTACACAGAATAGGCTGTTAAACGGCGTTGAAACACACTGAATGGAATATGTGACTTTAATATTTGAGTTTGAAAACTTAACAGTATTTCTTATAATTCTGGAACTGTACAGAGTACACAGAATAGGCTGTTAAACGGCGGTGAAAGACACTGAATGGAATATGTGACTTTAATATTTGAGTTTGAAAACTTAACAGTATTTCTTATAATTCTGCAACTGTACAGAGTACACAGAATAGGCTGTTAAACGGCGGTGAAAGACACTGAATGGAATATGTGACTTTAATATTTGAGTTTGAAAACTTAACAGTATTTCTTATAATTCTGCAACTCTGCAGAGTACACAAAATAGGCTGTTAAACGGCGGTGAAAGACACTGAATGGAATATGTGACTTTGATATTTTAGTTTGAAGACTTAACAGTATTTCTTCCTATTCTGCAACTCTGCACAGTACACAGAATGTGCTGCTACACTGCGGCGAAGCACACTGAATGGAATATGTGACTTTGATATTTTAGTTTGAAGACTTAACAGTATTTCTTCCTATTCTGCAACTCTGCACAGTACACAGAATGTGCTGCTAAACTGCGGCGAAGCACACTGAATGGAATATGTGACTTTGATATTTGAGTTTGAAGACTTAACAGTATTTCTTCCTATTCTGCAACTCTGCACAGTACACAGAATGTGCTGCTACACTGCGGCGAAGCACACTGAATGGAATATGTGACTTTGATATTTTAGTTTGAAGACTTAACAGTATTTCTTCCTATTCTGCAACTCTGCACAGTACACAGAATGTGCTGCTAAACTGCGGCGAAGCACACTGAATGGAATATGTGACTTTGATATTTGAGTTTGAAGACTTAACAGTATTTCTTCCTATTCTGCAACTCTGCACAGTACACAGAATGTGCTGCTACACTGCGGCGAAGCACACTGAATGGAATATGTGACTTTGATATTTTAGTTTGAAGACTTAACAGTATTTCTTCCTATTCTGCAACTCTGCACAGTACACAGAATGTGCTGCTAAACTGCGGCGAAGCACACTGAATGGAATATGTGACTTTGATATTTGAGTTTGAAGACTTAACAGTATTTCTTCCTATTCTGCAACTCTGCACAGTACACAGAATGTGCTGCTAAACTGCGGCGAAGCACACTGAATGGAATATGTGACTTTGATATTTTAGTTTGAAGACTTAACAGTATTTCTTCCTATTCTGCAACTCTGCACAGTACTCAGAATGTGCTGCTAAACTGCGGCGACGCACACTGAATGGAATACGTGACTTTGATATTTTAGTTTGAAGACTTAACAGAATGTGCTCTAATCTGCAACTTTGCACACTAAACAGAATGTGCTCTAATCTGCAACTTTGCACACTAAACAGAATGTGCTCTAATCTGCAACTTTGCACACTAAACAGAATGTGCTCTAATCTGCAACTGTGCACACTAAACAGAATGTGCTCTAATCTGCAACTTTGCACACTAAACAGAATATATATATTTTTTTTTTTTTTTTTTTTTTTTTTTTCCCCCACACCAAATAACCTGCTGCCCCCACACACAGTAGTCCTAAAAAGGACTTTTGGTTCTTTTTTTTTCACAATTTTTGTTTTTTTCCTCCCTACACTGCCTTTCCCTTCCTATCCTCAGCTCTCCCTGGCTCAGACTGAGCCGAACTCGCTGGTCAGGTGCTATACAGCACCTGACCACGGGTTCTGGCCAGCCAATCAGTGTAATGCCAGCAGCCAACATGGCTGCTGGCATTACACCGATGTCAGAGCCTCCCTGCACGTTTATTGGCTGCGCAGCAGCCGCAAAACGTGCGGGGAGGAGACCCGAACATGGCGGGCGAGCACATGCGGTACTCGTACGAGTACCGCCATGTGCCGAGCAGAGCGATGCTCGAGCCGATCCGAGCATCGGCCGAGCATGCTCGCTCAACACTACTTCTTAGGCAGGAAGGAATACTTCAGTGGGAGTGGTTTGGGGTCTCACAGAGCTGCAGCAAAAAATCATGTCTGCCTCCAGGGATATTATATCCAAAACTGATTCCGATTCGTGTAAGTGGGAGTTATTATCAGGATGTGTTAGTGTGTCTTTAAGAGAACACAAGTGCCTCTAAATCATAACACTCCACGCTTAATTTACTATCACTACAAAATCCTAATGGGCACTATGAATTTTATGCTTGTGCCCTGGTTCAAGAGATAACCTCTTAATTCAGTTGATGCATATTGGCCCTTAGGATTTTCCGCTCAGATTAAACAGGGAGTTATACCTCGTAATAATAACCCCCCACTTACCTTACACTGGCCAGAAAATCCTAATGGCCCTTCTGAAGTTTTTTTCTTGATCCTGGATTCAAGAGATAACCTCGTCAGTCAATCCCAGGTGTCCTCTCCATGGAGGCGGACATGACAGTGGCACAGGACCTAAGGAAACAAACTCTACACTCTGTACATGGTATTTTTAACCCTTTAAGGACCAGAGGGTCCTTAGCAGGTTAAATACTCTCTCGCACACTCCTTACTTCAGTCTGAAAAATCGGTCAACGACTGTCCTGTCCATCTCAATAAACACAACAACAAGGACTTATTGAAGATGTTATCTAAAGGGGCCTTTAGGATTTTCTAACCATACTAAGGTAAATGTGAAGTTATTAGGAAGTGTTACTTCCCCTTCCTGTGGATTACAAGGAGGTGTTAACCCTTTGAGTGCCAGAGGGGTACGCAATACATTGCGTACCCATCTGGCACTCAAAGGGTTAAAGGGATAGTAACACTTAAAGCGGAACTGCCACCCTTCAAAATACTTCTGTTCTTTTGTGATGTGTTTTCTTTTTGCTGATATATACACTTTATGTTTGTTTGTAACTACATTTTCAATAAAGTATTTGAAATTTAAAAAAAAAAAAAATGTTGTCCCATATAATTCCCTATCTGACAACTAGCTGCTCAGTGGCGCTAGTCGCCTGATTTCTTACTGCGTTGATGAGAATGAGACACTACTCCCGGGCTGACAGGCAGGACGGAGCGCAGGCATCTTTCCGTGGTAAGAAATCTGGCGACTAGCAATACTGAGCAGCTAGTTGCCAGATAGGGAATTATATGGGACAACATTTTTGAAGGGTAGTAATTCCGCTTTAATATGTAAAAAATAAATATATTGTTGAGTTTTATTTCCTGAGTAAAACAAGGGAACTCCCACAGCTAACTGGTGTTTTATTCAAAAGTTATTTCAGCTCAAACTTGAATTATTTAGGTGCAATATATTGAATGGCCTGAAGTCTTACAGTGGCGCTGTTGCTAGACCATCCTATGGACAGCTCTGGTCTATTGACCATAAACCTCCATAGGATGGTGTAGCAAAAGCGACACTATAAAAATATCAGGCCATTGAAATACTATGCCTAAAGTAACTTTTGAATAAAACACATCTCAGCAGTGGGAGTGCACTTGTACTCAGGAGGATACACTCTACAATATATATTTTACTCTATGCATGTGTTACTATCCCTTTACTGACCCTTCTAATGATATAAATTCAGAACGAGGAGGGGTATACTATTTTAATTGGCACGGACACTGCCTTCAGTGTTATTTCCCTAATGATCTTTTTCCAAATATAACATAGGCCTTATGTACAAAAGGAAAAGGGATCAATTATACAACAACCCAACCGCAGCGTAAGGAAGACATAACGTTTACAAAACTCCCATTGATGTAAATTTTTTTTAAAGCGGAATTTTCACTCAAATTAAATTGCCCCCAAATCATTATTCAAATAGCGATACACATATCCATACTAGTATTATCCTGAATAAGTCCGGCGTTATTGCTAAATCCAACTTGTTCTGAGACGCACAGACAGGCATCTTGCTGTAGAGGCATCTGTGCGCCTGCGCCGTCAGTCCCTTCCTGTGCCTCAAATGGATAGTAATACTTCGTTTTAGCTTTATTTTATTTTGTAGGCATTAAAAAAACATGAGTTTGAGAGATATTCACAAGCAAAGTTTCCCCTCCCGCCCCTTTTACCTAGTGTAAGCCATCTCTTCTCAGATGTGGAATGCAGTCCATAGACTGGACAGATAACAGCAGGGGACAATCTTCTTCCTATGAGAACAATGAAAGCCCTGCCCCCCTTGACAATTTTTTCAGGTTTTTCCCTTATCTTAATTGAAGATTGTCACTCTCTGCAGTCTACCTGGGCACCTCCCTTCTGATCTGACTGAACAGTGTTACATCAGTAAAAGGGGCGGGAGGGGGATACTTTGTCATTGAATTACTCTTGAACTACAACTCTGACAAAACTGAAATAACACTCTCCAAAGTCCAAATACTATGATGATTAATTAGAGCTGCTTTTATTATGAAACATTACTATCCCTTTAAGGTACAATGCAACTCCCCCTCACCAATCCTATACTCACAGAAGCCTCTTTGGCACAATGTCTGCACTGATGCCTGCCTGTGAGTCTCGGAACAAGTTGGATTTCTTAATAACACTGGACTCATTCAGAATAATACTAGTATTGATATGTGTATCGCTATGTGAATAATGATTTGGGGTACACTTTAATTTGAGTAAAAGTTTTGCTTTAACCGTTCAAATGCTAGGGAGGTCCCCACGCTTTGCGGGGGGGGGGGTTAAAAGATTTATTTGTGTAAGAGAATTTGTATTTGACCCCTATGTTGCAGTCGGTTTACTGTAGAACTGTCCAGAATCACATGTATAATAAAAGGAGGATCCCTCTTTCAGATACGATTACGTTATCAGGCGATGAGAAGGAGTTTGGGCGGCTCAATATCAGGCTGCGATACGTTAAAGCCGTTGAACAGGTCTGGATCACGGTGTCACAGGTAAAATCCCGTCTCAGTACTGGCTTTTTTTATTTTTATTTATTTATTTAGAAAATGTTTTACCAGGAAGAATACATTGAGATTTCTCTCGTTTTCAAGTATGTCCTGGACAGTTTTCAGTAGAGGGTTGCTTATTTATACAAATTGAGAAACATTATATATTACATGTTATTAAATATACATACAAATATTCATATGGAAATTTTAGAATTATATACAGTTACACTCTGTTTTTAGATATAGAGAAGCATTTACTTTTAAGGATTTTAGACTGGGTGCAGATCTGGTTATTTCAGGCAGATAGTTCCAGGCCATTGGCGCTCTGTAGGAGAAGGCGGCTCTTCCTGCTTCTTTCTTGTATTGTGGTATACGTAGTGAGTTGTTTGCGGTGGAGCGGAGGTTATAGTTAATATGTAGAGCAGGAGTGAGCATACTGCTCAGGTAGTCTGGTAGTTTTCCAGAGAAGTGGTTGTGTACTAAGCAAGAAAGGTGAAGGGCACGTCTAGATTTGAGTGTTAACCAATTTAGTTCTTTTAACATATCACAGCGATGAGTAGTGTAATTACATTGAAGGCTAAAGAGGCATATTGAATTATACAGGGTGTCAAGTTTACTAAGATGGATTTCTGGCGCTGGAGCATAAACTACATCACCATAGTCTATGACTGGCTTCAAACACAGAAATTCGGCTCAGCAGATTTTATTGTAGCCCGACAAGAACTCCTCGTATAAAATACAGAACAACAAGGGCGCCCTCCTCCCTGACGACAGCATTAATCTGGTTCCAGTCTGTAAAACCAGGACTGTTGGAAACCCAAGATGAGGCTCCCGGTGAATGCAGGGTATGGCCATGTATTAAACTGCCCCTTCATATAGCCCTAGATTGATAGAGGCCGAGACAGAGAGACGGATACTCATACCTGGAAACTTCCTCCCCTTGAGCCCCCAGAGAGCAGGGCCGGATGGCAAACCGGGATACCGGGAAATTTACCAGTGGGCTGCGGCATCTGGGACCGGGCTGTGTAGCCGCTATGCCAAGTGAGCTGCAAAAAATGTTTTTTAAATATATATCTTGCTGACCCCCAGTTCTATTTTCTGTAGGTGGTGGTTATGCTGGGTCCTGCACATTCTTCCGTTTCCAGCGTGAAGCTGATAACGCCACACTGCCCCCATATGTACTTCTGGACGTACTGAGGTGGCCTCAGTGAATCCAGAATGGAAGTACTTGTGGAGCCATCATACTGAAGCTGAAACGGAAGACTGCACGGGACTCCGCATAACCACAACCCTCTGGAGACACCAGCTGCATGGCAGGGGCCAATACACTTTTTTCCCCAGGGCTGCTTTGTATTTCCAGTCAGGCCCTGCCAGAGAGGGCCCATGTGCTGCCGACCAGGGGATGTAAATGACCTATTCACATCATAAAAGGGGTGGGACTATATGGGGTAGGCAGGGCTTACCATGTTTGTGTCATAACATTGGCGGGAAGTGGATGGGAAGTGGGAAGGACAGGGTGAGAAGGAGGACAAGAGGGAAAGTTGGTGGGAAGTCATAGGAACAGGGTGGGAAGGAGGAGAAGTGGGTGGGATGTGGGAGGAACATGGTGGCAAGGAGGAGAAGTGGGAGGATCAAGGTCGGAAGGAGGAAAAGTGGGTGGGAAGTGGGAGAAACAGGATGGTAAGAAGGAGAAGTTGGCAGGAAACGGCTGGAACAGGGTGGGAAGGAGGAGATGTGGGCAGAGTTTCACAGGAATCTCGCCACCACAGGAGAACCGGTCTCTGTCCCCAGAGACCCAGTAATTAACTCTAAAAGCCGGAGTCTCCAGGGCAGATCCGTAAAGCTCCCAGATATGCAGATAATCCCTTATACACACCAGGCAATACTATTCATGTTATTATTAAAAATAAACACCAGGGGTGTAACTGGAACTTACTGGGCCTTGGGGCAACTTTTAAACTTTTGTGTGCCAGAAAGGTAACCAATGCATTGCGTCTCTCCAGGTACTCATAGGTTTAAGGCCGAGTCCCCACAACCACATGGATCAGGTATGAATAACATGTACCAATTATGGCCTTTGTAATCCGATAGACACCTCTCTGGTGCCCAAAAGAGATTGGGAGAGGCTCACATGAGCTTATTCTTCTGTCTGGTGTGTGGTGATGTCAGCAGTTGCCAACCAGAATAAGAAAATGGTCTGACCGTAATGGGCATACCTGGGACCATTTCCTTCACAAGTCACCGGAGGAATCTCACGCAGTGCCGGTGGGAGGATATAAATGGTGCGATTTGCATCACAAAGGGGAGGGATTTAATTGGTGGGGGGGTTAATGGTTTGTGTAATAAAGTGGTCGGGAAGTGAGTGGGAAGTGGGTAGAACAGGGTGGGAAGGAGGATAAGTGGGTGGGAAGTGGCAGGAACAGGAACGGAAGGAGGAGAGGTGGGAGGAACAGGGTGGGAAGGAGGATAAGTGGGTGGGAAGTGGCAGGAACAGGAACGGAAGGAGGAGAGGTGGGAGGAACAGGGTGAGAAGGAGGAGAAGTGGGAGGGAGGGAAGTGGGTAGAACAGACTGTAAAGGAGGACAAGTGGGAGGAAATAGGAGTAACAGGCAGGCACGTGCACACATAGACACCAAAAGGGGCTTGAGCACCTGCCCTTTTTGTCCAAAGTGCCCTAGTGCCCTTTTTTTAAATATATATTTTTAATGAATAATTATGAGAAGTGCTCTTTTTTCATTTGAGCCCCTTCCCACCAAAATGTCTGTGCACGTCCCTGGTAACAGGGTGAGAAGAGGAGAAGTGGGCAGGAAGGAAGTAGTAGAACAGGCTCGGAAGGAAGAAAAGTGGACGGGAGGGAAGTGGGTAGAACAGAATGAAAAGGAGGACAAGTGGGAGGAAATGGGAGGAACAGGGTGAGAAGGAGGAGAAGTGGGCAGGAGGGAAGTGGGTAGAACAGGTTGGGAAGGAGAAGAAGCAGGCGGGAAATGGGACAAACAGGGTGGGAAGGAGAAGGAGTGTGTGGGAAGTAGGAGGAACAGGGTGGGAAGGAGGAGAAGTGGGAGGGAAGTAGGAGGAACAGGGTGGGAAGGAGGAGAAGTGGGAGGGAAGTAGGAGGAACAGGGTGGGAAGGAGGAGAAGTGGGAGGGAAGTAGGAGGAACAGGGTAGGAAGTAGGAAACGTGGGTGGGAAGTGGGAGGTACCGGATGGGAAGGAGGAGAAGTGGGAGGGAAGTAGGAGGAACAGGGTAGGAAGGAGAAGAAGTGGGTAGGACGTGGGAGGTACCGGATGGGAAGGAGGAGAAGTGGGAGGGAAGTAGGAGGAACAGGGTGGGAAGGAGGAGAAGTGGGAGGGAAGTAGGAGGAACAGGGTGGGAAGGAGGAGAAGTGGGTGGGAAGTAGGAGGAACAGGGTAGGAAGGAGGAGAAGTGGGAGGGAAGTAGGAGGAACAGGGTGGGAAGGAGGAGAAGTGGGAGGGAAGTAGGAGGAACAGGGTGGGAAGGAGGAGAAGTGCGAGGGAAGTAGGAGGAACAGGGTGGGAAGGAGGAGAAGTGGGTGGGAAGTAGGAGGAACAGGGTGGGAAGGAGGAGAAGTGCGAGCGAAGTAGGAGGAACAGGGTGGGAAGGAAAAGGAGTGGGCAGAGTTTCACAGGAAACTCACCAACATAGGATAGTCAGCCTCTGTTCCCAGAGAGTTCCCAGCTACGGTAATGGGTTACAGGATCATGCACAGCCGACGGTCCTTTGGATATTGGTCACTGTTGCACCTGCCCTCTCTGCAGTTACCTCCCTGATAAACACTGTATCATTATAATGTGCTGGCATCAAGAGTTAAAATATCTCTGCCATCAAAACTGCTTATTAGTACAATTCTGATACTAATTGCTTGAAATTGTTAATTAGGGTATCAGCTGAAAAAATGAAAATTATATGGTGCGTTTGAAAATAATATGTTTCTCCCACAAACCTGTGGATGGATTAAAGCTTTCTTCTGAGTGCTTTTTTGGCATTTGAATGAAGCGATGGGGGTCACGGTATTGATGACGCGAGTTTGAGCCTATGAACCTGTTCTTTATGAATGGAGTCTTTTCAGTGTTTTTGGTTTGTGTCCCAAAGGAGCAGAGCCAGTGAAACTCTACAATTCCTTCCTAAATCCCATTTCACCCTTTAAGGACCAAAGGGATGAGCATTGCATTGCATCACACCTCCCAAGTGTCCCTCTTTAGTAGATATTAGGGGTCTGTACCTCCCAAGTGTCCCTCTTTAGTAGATATTAGAGGTCCATGCCTCCCAAGTGCCCCTCTTTAGTAGATAATAGGGGTCTGTACCTCCCACGTGTCCCTTTTTAGAAGATATTAGGGGTCTGTACCTCCCAAGTGTCCCTCTTTAGGAGATATTAGGGGTCCATACCTCCCAAGTGTCCCTCTTTAGTAGATAATAGGGGTCTGTACCTCCCACGTGTCCCTCTTTAGGAGATATTAGGGTCCATATCTACCAAGTGTCCCTTTTTAGGAGATATTGGGGTCCATACCTCCCAAGTGTTCCTCTTTTGGAGATATTAGGGCTCCATACCTCCCAAGTGCCCCTCTATAGGAGATATTAGGGATCTGTACCTCCCAAGTGTCCCTCTTTAGGAGATATTAGGGTCCATATCTACCAAGTGTCCCTTTTTAGGAGATATTGGGGTCCATACCTCCCAAGTGTTCCTCTTTTGGAGATATTAGGGCTCCATACCTCCCAAGTGTCCCTCTTTAGGAGATATTAGGGGTCCATACCTCCCAAGTGCCCCTCTATAGGAGATATTAGGGATCTGTACCTCCCAAGTGTCCCTCTTTAGGAGATATTAGTGGTGGTGGTGTGGTATAAGTATATAAATGGTACTCACAGGTTTTTTTGGTCAGAATGCTGGCATCAGGTAGTCTGACAATCAGGCATCTGAAGGATCTTAACCCTTTTCTGTTCGGGTAACCAGTCATAGAAGTGAATCTTCCAATCCTTCAAAATAACTGAGGTGTTTAGGAGATCAGACTGTGTGGTGTGTATATAAGTGTATCACCCTGGTGTCCCTGTGTTTAGGAGATCAGACTGTGTGGTGTGTGTATATAAGTGTATCACCCTGGTGTCCCTCTGTTTAGGAGATCAGACTGTGTGGTGTGTACAGAAGTGTATCACCCTGGTGTCCCTGTGTTTAGGAGATAAGACTATGTGGTGTGTATAGAAGTGTATCACCCTGGTGTCCCTGTGTTTAGGAGATAAGACTATGTGGTGTGTATAGAAGTGTATCACCCTGGTGTCCCTGTGTTTAGGAGATCAGACTGTGTGGTGTGTATACAAGTGTATCACCCTGGTGTCCCTGTGTTTAGGAGATCATTGTGTGGTGTGTATATAAGTGTATCACCCTGGTGTCCCTGTGTTTAGGAGATCAGACTGTGTGGTGTGTATATAAGTGTATCACCCTGGTGTCCCTATGTTTAGGAGATCAGACTGTGTGGTGTATATATATGTATATCACCCTGGTGTCTATGTGTTTAGGCAATCAGACTGTGTGGTGTGTATATGAGTGTATCGCCCTGGTGTCCCTGTGGAGGACATTGGGGGCAATGTTGAGAGGAGGACATTGGGCGCAATGTGGAGAGTTGAGGGCAATGTGTAGAGGAGGACATTGGGGCCAATGTGGAGAGTTGAGGGCAATGTGGTGAGGAAGACATTGGGGGCAATGTGAAGAGTGGGGGCAATGTGGTGAGGAGGACATTGGGGGTAATGTGGAGAGTTGAGGGCAATGTGGAGAAGAGGACATTAGGGGCAGTGTAGAGAGTTGTGAGCAATGTGGCCTGGAGGACATTGGGGGTAATGTGGAGAATTGGGGCAATGTGTAGATGAGGACATTGGGGCCAATGTGGAGAGTTGAGGGCAATGTGGTGAGGAGGACATTGGTGGTATTGTGAAGAGTTGGGGGCAATGTGGAGAGGAGGACATTGGGGGCAATGTAGAGAGTTGTGAGCAATGTGGCCAGGAGGACATTGGGGGTAATGTGGAGAGTACAGGGAAATGTGGTGAGGAGAACATTGGGGGAAATGTGGAGAGTAGAGGGCAACGTGGAGAGGAGAACATTGGGGGAAATGTGGAGGGTTGTGGGCAATGTGGTGAGGAGGACATTGGGGGCAATTGTGGAGAGGAGGACAATGTGGGCTATGTGAAGAGTTGGGGGAAATGTGGAGAGGAGGACATTGGGGGCACTGTGGAGAGGAGGACAATGTGGGCAATGTGAAGAGTTGGGGGCAATGTGGAGAGGAGGACATTGGGCGCAATGTGGAGAGTTTGGGCAATGTGGTGAGGAGGACATTGGGGGCAATGTGTAGAGGAGGATATTGGGGGCAATGTGGTGAGGAGGACATTGGGGGAAAGTGGAGAGTTGGGGGCAATGTGGAGAGGAATACATTTGGGCAATGTGGAGAGTTGGGGCAATGTGTAGAAGAGGACACTGGGGTCAATGTGTAGGGTTGGGGGCAATATGATGAGAAGGACATTGGGGGCAATGTGGAGAGGAGGACATTGGGGGAAATGTAGAGAGTTGGGGGCAGTGTGGAGAGGTGTATATTGGGGGCAATTTGGAGATAAATCTCTCACCCTGAGAATATGGCCCATCACCCTGAGATCTGAGTAAAAAACCTGAATTTAAGGCTCAACCCATGCAAGTGCCCACATATGCCTTGGACCCTGGCTGATCTCCAAGCCTCACTTTCACAGACCAATAGAATGCTGTCATAGAAACCAGTAAGATAGCTGGTGAGATAGCTCAGTGGTAAATGCCCTCACTGCAGATCCTGCTCAAACAGCAAGGTTGCATGTTCAATTCCCGGCAGGGTCAACTCAGCCTTTCATCTTTCCGAGCTCGATAAATGAGTACCATTGAGTGGGTAATAATAACATTTATTATTCAGCTGCCGGTTTGGTTAATTCCAAGAGTGTGTGCTGACAGTGCTTTGAGCCCCATTGTAAGAAAGGCACTATATAAATTCTAGTTATTATTATTATTATATAAGGGATAGTAATGGTTAATTTTAAGTTGATTTAATATTGTAGACATTAAAAAAAGATTAACATCAATGAATGTATTACCTCTCAAAACTTTATGGTTTGAGAGATATAACTTGCTAAATAGACCTTTTCCTGGCTGTTGTACTCAAGTCTGCCATCTAGCTGACAGCTGCAGATTCCAGTCATTTGACCAGACAGAGGCTCTTCAGCAGAGCTGAAATCACGCTGTTTAGAAATAAATACTTAATTGGAACTGTCTACAAAGTGTCCTTGCAAACCAGGCACACTTTGTAGACCGTTCCAAATTAAGTATTTATCTTTAGAAATTGTTATATCGGCGCTGCTGAAGAGCCACATCTGGTCAAGCAACAGCTTGACAGCTTTACAGCTCGTCAAGATGAAAGGGGAGGGACCAGAGAACTTTATTTTCCTATATCTCTCAAACTGTTATGAATAAGTGCAAGTACTCTCTTTTAATTGTATATACCATATAGTTAATACTTTTTTTCTGACATTACTGTCCCTTTAAGTCTTTTTGAAAACTCTACTGGAACACAAAGAGTCAAAATATATGGCTGCCGTGGAACTGACTCCCTAGATGATTTTTGTTCTGTTTTTCTCCTGCTTAGTTGAAAGATCTCAGCTGGCCTGTAAGCTGCGGAGAAAATCCCAGTATCTACATTAAAGGTATCATTACCCTTCCCAAAGCCGTGCACTTCAAATCCTCTGCTAAAGAAGGATCTGTGGTAAGTCCTTCAGAGTGAGTCATTATATACTTTAACCCCTTGTGGACCAGATGGGTACACGACACAATGCAAATTGATGCCTTGCACAGTGTTCTGATCCTCGAAGTGTTAATATTCCTCATCTGAATTAGTGGAATTACGGAAATGGACATGTGTTTATCTAAAATGAACTAGAAAAAAAATCAGTGATTGTACAAAGCGTCTTTTCATTTGCCATTAACCCTTTGAGTGCCAGAGGGGTACGCAACGCAATACGTGGCGTACCCCTCTGGCACTCAAAGGGTTAAAAGCAGCCTATACTGACCCCTTGTTTAACTTTGGGTCATTGATAGGTACCATTTTAGGGAGCTTAACACCCGTGTGCCTTACTATGACCGTCACGCGGTTTCGGCATTAAGGACCAGTGCCAGTCATAACACGTCACGTACATTTTACTTACAGTGTTCCCGGAGGAGAGCTGTAAGTAAAAACAGGGAGTGAAATTGACCGCTCCAAGACTGGAGCAGTCTCTCTCTCAGTCCCCACCACGGTGTGCTAGTATGCGTCACATGTCATGTGTACCGGCACATCGGAAACATCAAAGTGGTCCTTAAAGGGATAGTAATACTTTATTATTACTATCCCCCATATTGTAGATATTTGTACAATAATTTAATAGCCACCAGGTTCATCTCTCAAACTTTTATGGTTTGAGAGATAACCAAAGGCAAAGTTATTCCCCTCCCTCCCCCTTCCCTGAAGTCAGCGTTGTATTGACTGCCAGCAGGGTTCAAAATTTCCACTTGCCACTAGCCAATGGCGAGTGAAAATTTAGCCCTGGCGAGTAGAAATTCAGCCCTGGTGGGTATGTTATGTATTGCAGTGGTGAGTAACTTTTCAGGTCTGGCTAGTAGCAAAGGACTTCACATTTTAAGCCCTGCTGCAGGGATATCCGGTCTGACTTTCATCAGGCGGCTCTGCAGCTGAGCCGAGATCTCGTTAGTGACAAATAATTATTTCACTGAAACGGTCTTCTACGTGTGCTTGGTTTGTGATTGGTTTGCAAGCACATGTAGAAGACCGTTTCAGTGAAATAATTCTTTGTCACTAACGCGATCTCGGCTCAGCTGCAGAGCCACCTGATGAAGTCAGACCGGATATCCCTGCAGTCAGTACAACGCTGACTTCAGGGAAGGGGGAGGGAGGGGGGAACTTTGCCTTCGGTTATCTCTCAAACCATAAAGGTAGTGACAGTTGGGATGGGGAGCAGGGTGGAATGTTAATATGTGGCTGGCAGGGAGTGGCAGTCGGGATGGGGAGCAGTGTGTAATATTGGTATCTGGCTGCCAGGGAGTAGCAGGTGGGATGAAGAGCAGTGTGGAATGTAAGGTTCTGGCTGGAAAGGAGTGGCAGGTGGGATGGAGAGCAGTGTGGAATGTAAGGTTCTGGCTGGAAAGGAGTGGCAGGTGGGATGGAGAGCAGTGTGGAATGTAAGGTTCTGGCTGGCTAGTAGTGGCAGGTGGGATGGAGAGCAGTGTGGAATGTAAGGTTCTGGCTGGCTAGTAGTGGCAGGTGGGATGGGGAACAGTGTGGAATGTTAAGCTCTGGCTGGAAGGGAGTGTCAGCTGGGATGGAGAGCAGTGTGGAATGTAAGGTTCTGGCTGGCTAGTAGTAGCAGGTGGGATGGAGAGCAGTGTGGAATGTAAGGTTCTGGCTGGCTAGTAGTGGAAGGTGGGATGGGGAACAGTGTGGAATGTAAGGTTCTGGCTGGCTAGTAGTGGCAGCTGGGATGGAGAGCAGTGTGGAATGTTAGTGCAAATAAAGCAGGCAAACAAGCAGGGCCGGTGCAAGGATTTTTATATACACAGACGAAGGTGCATTTTGATGCCCCCTCCCGACACAATCCACCTGCCCCCCCAACCTTGCCACAGTCCCCTGCCCCCCCGCCCACATATTCACCTCCACAATGCTCCCTTCATCTCCACAATGCCCCTTCATCTCCACATTGCCCTTCCATAATGCCCCTTCATCTCCACATTGCCCTTCCATAATGCCCCTTCATCTCCACATTGCCCCTTCCTTTATACCCCTTCATCTCCACATTGCCCTTCCATAATGCCCCTTCATCTGCCCCTTCCATAATGCCCCTTCAGCTCCACATTGCTCCTTCCTTTATGCCCCTTCATCTCCACAATGCTCCCTACCTTGAGTCCCTGGTGGTCTAGCCATAAGAGAGCTCTGTGCCTCCTTTGGTACAGAGCTGAACCTCCCAGCGCTGTTCTCAGTAATGCAGAGCGCTGGGAGATGATGTCATGTCCCAGCGCTCTGTATTACTACAGAGCCTGGGTCCTCTGCGTTGTGAGCGTCCCATAGACGCCGCGAGGGAGCGCTTGGTAGTGTAAATGAGTGCTCCCTCGCGGCAAATATATTAAAAAAAAAAAAAAAAAAAAATCAGCTTCTCCCTTTCCGGCGTCCCTCCGATGCGGCGCCCTAAGGCAGCTGCCTGTGCTGCCTTAATGGTAGCGCCAGCCCTGCATACAAGGCAGATACAAACAAACAAATAAGCAAAGCTAAATATCTCAAGCTATTGTTTTAAATTGCTAGTTTATGTATATACATTTCGATGGTTTGGATAGTAATTCTATTTCCCCATTACACATTGTACACTGGACATTATACTGAAAAGGGATGTCATTTTCTGTACAGAGAATCTGGGGAGAAGCAGAGAGGTGCTTGGGACAGCGGAATACTCAGGATATTTTCTAATTGCAGTCATTCTGATTGAGCACACATCTCTAGCACTCAAAGAGTTAATATTTAACCCTTACAGCTCTGATTCTTTCCTGTTCCTAGGATCTAAGTTATTTACGTTTTATTTTACAGGATATTGAATTCATGGAGACGTTTGTGTTCACCATCAAGTTACAGAGCTTGCAGACATCCAGACTGGTGTTTAAAGTCCTCACTCTGACTCCCAGGAAGAGAACCATCAGTCACTGCTCCATATCCCTCCGTGACCTGAGCGAGGAGGAGACAGGACACTGGCTGGACGTGGCTCCATCTTCAAAAGTTTCAGTGAGAACAACTAAAACAGATCCTTAGACTGTGATTGGAGCATCCCACTTATCCCCTTGAGTGCCAGAGAGGTATCCAACGTAATGCGTTGGATTCCTCTCTAGCACGCAAAGGCTTAAAGGAGCAGTAAACTTTTTTATGAAAAAATATATATTGTAGTGATTTTCCTACTGAGTAAAATAAGGTACTCTCACTGTCGAGAGATTTATAGTTCCAAAGTTATTACAGTTTAAACCCATGTTTTTTTACATTAGCAGTGCCCTCTAGTGGTCAAATTCTAATTAGTTTTCCTGTTACATTCTAATGGAGAGGAAAGTCAGAGACCTGCAGTTCTCCAGAGAATGTGATAGAAACTGCCTGTCACTCCTGTCAGTTAGAACTATCAGGAAGTAAACACAGTAAATTCACTTCCTGTCAGTTAGAACTATCAGGAAGTAAACACAGTAAATTCACTTCCTGTCAGAACTATCAGTAAGTAAACACATTAAATTAACTTCCTATCAGTTAGAACTATCAATAAGTAAACAGTAAATTCACTTCCTATCAGTTAGAACTATCAATAAGTAAACACAGTAAATTCACTTCCTGTCAGTTAGATCTATCAGGAAGTAAACACAGTAAATTCACTTCCTGTCAGTTAGAACTATCAGGAAGTAAACACAGTAAATTCACTTCCTGATTATTTGAACTGCTATAAATTTTGAATGAAACATCTGACAGTGATGGGAGTGACCTTGTTTTATTCAGCAGAAAATGCTCTGTAAAATATGTGTTTTCATAAAAAAAAGTTTACTGCTCCTTTAAAGAGATAGTAATGATTCAAAATAAATGCAGTTTCTATTATTATTACTGGGTCATGTAGAGTGTTATTATCATTCTCTACGATGTATAGTTCCAGAGTAGTTGAGTCATAAAATGTCCCCCTCCCTCCCCTGTAAAACTGCACAGCAATACCATTCGGATGGATCGCAGCAAGGGACAATCTTCTGTTCTCATAAGGAAAAACCTGCCCTCCTCGTTCAAGGGGTCAGGTTTTCCTTATGATCACAGTAAGAAGATTGTCCCTCACTGTGATCTGTCCGGTCAAGGGACCAGATTCCACATCTGAGGGGAGGCGGCTTACACTAGGTAAAAGGGGCGGGAGGGGGATACTTTATCATTCAATTACACTGGAATTACACATCGTAGAGAATGATAATAACACTCTACACAGCCCAAAAACAATAAAGAATAATTAGATCTGCATTTATTTTGAAACATTACTATCCTTTTAACCTTTTGGGTGAAACCTCACTTGAAGTTTTTTCATTTTTATTCATATTTACCCCGTGTTGTCTTACAGGTATTTATCATATTTATTCCGTTAAAAGGAGACATATCACAATGAGACTTTAAAAAAAACTTATTTGCCAAGGCGCCCTGAAACTAGCGCATCAGGGCACCAACTGGGCAGGGCTCATGTCTCTCTCCTCTCATTGTAGTTTTTATTCAGTGTGAGTAAACACTAAGCATGCTCCTGCATTTTATTTAAATCTTCCCCTTCCTCCCAGCAGGGCTCTGCTTGTGCCAGTGGTAACCAGGGGACAAAACAAAAGCAGGAAGTGGAGAGGAGATTTAAAGGAGTAGTACACTTTTTAATGAAAAAAAAATATATATATTCTAGGTTATTTCCTGTTGAGTAAAATAAGTGTAGTCTCACTGCTGTGAGATGAATATTTTCAGAGTTATTATTGTTTAAACCTATGTTCTTGTTGTTGTTTTTTTTAACATTAGCAGTGCCCTCTAGTGATCAAATTCCAATTAGTTATTCAGTTACAGTCTAATGGAGAGGAAAGTCAGTGGCATACAGTTCTCTATAGAATGTGATAGATACTGCTGAGTCACTTCCTGTCAGAACTATCAGGAAGTAACTGCACAGTAAATTCACTTCCTGGTTATTTGAATTGTTATGAATTTTGAATAAAACGAATGACAGCAGTGGGTCTCACCTTGTTTTATTCAGCAGGAAAAGTTCTATAATATATATGTTTTCATAAAAGAAGTTTACTGCTCCTTTAAGATGCAGGAGCATGCTCAGTGCTCACTCAGAATGAATCAGTGATTGAAGGGGAGGAGAGACATGGACCCTCCCTCCTAACTTGCTGTTAGTGCAGCTTTGACAGTTAAAGTGATAGTAATGTCTCTATTAAATTGCTCCGATTCTTCTGTTAGCTTTTTATAACATCTAGCACTATGTTTAATTACTTACAGTGTTGTAGTTCAAAAGATATTCAAGCTAGAAGGATCCCCGCCTCCCCTTCTGGCTTCCTCCTCTTAGATTTGGAATATGGTCGTGGGACTGGACGGATCGCAGTGAGGGACAATTTTCACACAGTAAATATAAGGAAAACCCTGCCCCTTGACGAAGGAGGGCAGGATCTTCCTTTGCTTACTGAAGATTGTCCCTCGCTGTGCTCCATCCGGACCTCGCTTACAGGCAGCATGATGCAGGGAAAGGGGCGGGAGGGGGATTCTATCAGCTCTTTTGAACTACAGAACTGTGAGTAATTAAACATACAGGTATGTGTTATAAAAAGCTTAAAGGGATAGTAATGTTTCACAAAAACAGCAGCTCCGATTAATCTTCATAGCTTCTGAGCCATATAGAGTGTTATTTCAATACTGTCAGAGTTGTGGTTCAAGAGTAATTGAATGATAAATTTTCCCCCTCCCGCCCCTTTTACCTAGTGTAAGCCGCCTCCCCTCAGATGTGGAATCTGGTCCACAGACCAGACAGCTCACAGCAAAGGACAATCTTCTTACTGTGAGAACAATGAAAACCCTGCCCCCATTGACAGTTTTTCCAGGTTTTTCCCTTATCTTAATAGAAGATTGTCCCTCTCTGCGATCCATCCGGACAGTCTTGCTGTTCTGAGCTGAGCAGTGTTACATCGTTTAAAGGGGCGGGAGGAGGATACTTTATCATTCAATTACTCTTGAACTGACTACTGAATTAACACTCTCCATGGCCCAAATACTATGAAGATTACTTGGAGTGGCTTTTATTATGAAACATTACTGTCCCTTTAAACAAGAATCAGAGCTGCAATTTAGTAGAGACATTACTGTCCCTTTAATACTCTGGAGAAGGCACTTACCGAGGCATTTCAGGTCACCATGATTGCATCATAATGATACTTGATTTCTCCTCTCTTTCCAATGCTGGGTGGGGTCTGTTAGGAGTTTCTAAATATATTATTCATTTTTCTTGAAAGTATCAGAGAAATATTTATCTAAAATAAACAAAACTTGAAAAGATTGTGCAATGTGGTAAAAAATGGAGCATGCTTTGTTAAACAAAGACGGGCTTTTCAGATGTCAATCCATATAATGAAGAAGAATTTAAAGGGATAGTAATGCTTAAAAACAACTTTAGTGCATATTGTAGCTCATAAAAATACAAATTAAATGCCCCCAGCGCCGTCTCTCAAACCTTTATGGTTTGAGAGATAGCCGCTTTCAAAGTTCCCCCCTCCCCTGACGTCAGTGTTCTAGCTGACTGCAGGGGAATCCTGTCCCTGAACAAGCGGCGGTTCTTCAGCAGAGCTGAGATCGCAATATAGAAACAGAAATCCTTCACTGAAACGGTCTTCTACGTGTGCTTGCAAACCAATCACAAACCACGCACACGAAAAAGACCATCTCAGTGAAGGGTTTCTGTTTCTATATTGCGATCTCGGCTCTGCTGGAGAGCTGCCGCCGGTCCCAGGACGGGATTCCCCTGCAGTCAGCTAGAACGCTGACGTCAGGGGAGGGGGGAACTTTGAAAGTGGCTATCTTTCAAACCATACAGGTTTGAGAGATGCCGCTGGGCTCATTTAAAGGGGAACTACCACCCCCCAAAAAAATTTTACATTAATTAAGTCTTCATCTGGCGACTAGCTGCTTAGTAGCGCTAGTCGTCAGAAATATTACCTGGTTTCAAAGATTTTCGAGTTTTTCGGAGGCTGACAGTAGCAGGAAGCACGGACATCTTGTCATAGTGACGTCTGTGCGCCTGCGCTGTCAGTCCCTTTTGGAGCCGGCCGGACGTCACTATAACGAGATGTCCGTGCTTCCTGGTACTGTCAGCCTTCGAAAAACTCGAAAATCTTTGAAACCAGGTAATATTTCTGGCGACTAGCTCTACTAAGCAGCTAGTCGCTAGATGAAGACTTAATTAATGTTAAGTTTTTGCGGGGTGGTAGTTACCCTTTAATTTGTATTTTTGAGGGCTACAATATGAAGTAAAGTTGTTTTTAAGTATTACCATCCCTTTAATATGTTATTCCTATGACATGAATTGTCAGTATACAGCATTACAATGAACGAGGCTGTGAAGAAGTGGGAAATGTGTAAACTCTGGAATTCCCATGCTACAGAGGACAACTATTTGCTTATATATAAATGAGTTAATGTTTTATGGTCCCACGGAAGAATGTTACAGTAATTCAACAGGATTGATGTTTAATGAACGTCTAATTGTTTGCTCAAAGTATTGTACTGTCATTCTGCTTGCTGTGGATGTGTGTCTGACCTTTGAGATAACTTTGTTATCGCTCATGTTCAGAGACACATATTATTTTCTGTCGTGGGAATCCGGCAATCAAACCGACAGCCATTTTAACTCTTGTGGTGCCAACTTGATTCTCTGATGCATATAGTGCCAGACTATATAGGCAAGAAATCCGGGGGCTAACCCTTTCAGTGCCAGAGGGGTACGCAACGTACCCCCTCTGGCACTGAACGGGTTAAGATCCAGGTTCCGTGTAGTCTGCAAGTCTCAACTCAAGTCCTTTGTATCAGTAAATAAGATAGATGTTAAGAGGAGAGTGACTCACTATAGAAAGTCCCAAAATATAGCCCAGCTTTTCATTCTGATGGGCGTATGTTCAGAAGTAAAGTGGAAGAGTTCTGGGTCAAACCATTTGGTATCATTTTGAAACGTCGCCCACTATTGGGGGACAAAGAAAATGGCCACAATGAAAAGGACAATATATCAGACCTTTATGGTTTGAGAGATATTTGCATGTAAAGTTCCTAGCTCTCTCCCCTTCTCCTGACGTCAGCACTGTGATGACAGCAGGATACCCCTGTTCAGGGACCAGCCTGCGGCTCTGCAGCAGAGCCGAAATCCCTTTATTTAAAAAGAATTCCTTCTTTGGAAAGGTCTACAAAGTAGGACAGGTTTGCAAGCACACTTTGTAGACCTTTACTATGAAGTAGTTCTTTTTAAATAACGCGATTTCGGCTCTGCTTAAGAGCCTCTTCGAGTTGGCCGACTCGAATCTCCTGCTGTCAGCTTTACAGCTGACATCAGGAGGAGGAGGGAACTTTAGCAGCGAATATCTCTCAAACCATAAAGGTCTGAGAGATAGGACTGGTGTCAAATAATTTATTTTTTAAACTTCTACAAAACAAGCATAATTTTTTTATGGAACACTACTGTCCCTTTAATATAATTCAATGAGTGACACAGAGGTTCTAAACATTTTTTCCAGCTGTGTATTTTGTTTAAACAGCTCATGCTGTGTAAATTACTCTACTAATTGTCTAGAGGTCAACAAATAGAACTGAATGGGATTAATCCTTTGCGTGTCCGATTGTTGTGCAACACAATGTGGAGCAATACGTTGCACAACCCTTTGGCATTCAAAGTGTTAAATATATTTTAAAATCTGTTAAAGTGGAGTCCACTTACATGCCCTGAAGTCCAGCAGCGATCAACAACACCCTTGAGCTTCAGTTCCTCTTGAACTCTACCTGTTCTGAAACTTGATTTTAAATTCAAGATCGAGTACCTGTGGAGATGAATAATACCTAGTGAAAGTGACTCATTTTCCATGAAAGAGCCTATTGTTCTGCCCAGCTGCACCAGTCATGGTTGCCCTCCTTTACCTATGCTATTTTTTTTTTGCAGGTCTGTCATGCAGAGCTGCAGATTGGGACCTGTTTCCAGGCAATAAACAGCAGGATTCAGTTACAAATACTCAAGGCTCAAAACCTGCCAAATTCCTCCACGCCACTCTCCATAAGTACGCACAGCCTTGTTCTTGTCTTTGTGTGCTGCGATCTCGTGGTGCCTGGCATCTCCTGATGATTCATAGGCACAGGAACAAACCAGGTTGCTTAACTCGTTCAGTAGCTGAAGGGCCTGCGGCAGCGGCATGTTGCAGTTGCATCTCTCTAGGCAGAGATTGGGTGTAGATTGGGTGTCTTAACTAAAAATCAGAAATGCTGCCAGTATTGATAATGACTGGCTAGTACAAAAGATATCCTTTACAAATGTCGCCCACTATTGGGCAACCAACTAAACGGCGCATTTAACAGTCGCCAGCATGAAAAGGGCAACATGACAATCTCGTTCGCATCAAAGCGGCAAGATTGTCATGTCGCGAGCAAGCAATGTAAAGATACCTTTCTGATGTGTCTGTATTAGCTGTGTGTAGACTCCTTCTCCTCACTGTCTGTGGTTCAAAATAATAAAACAAATCATTGTGAGAAGCGCATGTAGCAGAGCAACTCTGCAAAAGGCCCAAAGAATGAAACAGCGGTTAACTATAACATAAGCTGTTATGGTGCACATATGTAACATAGTAATATAGTAACATGGTTGATGAGGCTGAAAAAAGACACGTGTCCATCAAGTCCAGCCCATGGCAAAAACACCCCTGTTGATCCAGAGGAAGGTAAAAAAAAGCCCGCTGAAGCCATTTCCATTTTAGCCCCAAGTGGGTAAAAAAATTCCTTCCTGACTCCAAAATGCAGTCAGATATAGCCCCTGGATTAACATCCTATCTGCATTGAAGCCATCTGTCATAATTTTCAATATTAGTCTGTGCTAGATAGGCATCCATTGCTTTTTTGAAAGCAGTTACAGTATCTGCAAGCACAACATCCCGAGGCAAAGATTTCCATAGCTTTGCCTCCCTTACTGTAAAGAATCCCTGCCTTTGTCTTAGTCAAAAGCGCCTTTCCTCTAGTCTTAATGGATGACCTCTTGTTCTTAGCTTAGCTCTTTATGTAAATAATTCATTGGATAGTTCTTTGTATTTACCTTGAATACATGTTAAATGGTAATCATATCACCCCTTAGACGTCTCTTCTCTAATGTAAACAAACCCAGTTTGGCCAGTCTCTCTTTATAACTCAGATCTTCCAATCCGTTTATCAGTTTTGTTGCACGTCTCTGCACCTTTTCCAGTTCAACAATGTTTTAATAACTGGTGCCCAGAATTGTACTCCATATTCTAGATGAGGCCTAACCAAGGATTTATACAGAGATAGGATAATATTAGCATCCCTTGCATCTACACCTCTTTTTATGCAGGCTAGTGCCCTATTTGCTCTTGCAGCAGCTGAGTGACTCTGCACACTGCTGTGAAGTCTATAGTCTATCAGTTCTCCTAAATCTTTCTCTATTGAGGATTCCCCAAGTTGTCTCCCATTTAGTGTATATGTAGCAAGTTTGTTTCTACAGCCCAAATCCATAACCTTACCTTTATCTACATTAAATGTCATCTGCCACTTTACTGCCCATTCACTCAGTTTATCTAAATCCTTCTACAGAGAAAAAACATCCAGCTCTGTATGTATTTCCTTACATATCTTAGTGTCATCAGCAAAGACTAAGACTCTACTTTCAATTCCCACTTCTATGTATATCCATCCGACCAGCTTGAGCTATATGTAACCTCTGTTGCGCTTCTCACAATGATTTTTTAAATTATTTTGAGCCGAGGACAGTGAGGGGAACGGGACAACACACATAATACAGACACATCAGCAAGGTATAGTAACATTACTTGTAAATCAGCGACGCTTAAGCCAGTGACATGACAGTCTCGCCCCTTTTGCAGTTAGCTAACGATGGACAGTTCTCGAACAAGCCAACTGCATCATATTGGTGGGGGGGGATAAAATTTCCCAGTGATTTAAGTGAAGCTTTTAACCCCTTAAATTCTACAGGTGTCTGCGGCTCATTGTGAAACAATATACTGGCAAGCTTTCTGGCATTCAGCTGGTTAAAAAAGCCTCATTTAAATCAACCAGGAACTTGGGTAATTTCTTTTCTGTTCTCCAGAATTGCTGATATTTTTCTTTCTGCATATGGCCATAATACTGCACATTGCAGCCCAATTGCACTAATACATGCTCCAAGCTGGCACCAAGACTGAGCTTTAACCCTTTGAGTGTCAAAGAGGTATTGGAGTATTACGTCGCAGTGCTCTGGCTACCTCTCTGCTTACCTGTGAACTTCCTCCTGAGGAGCAACCCGAGAGGACTCCTGGGAGGTGACCACTCTTATGTTAATGACGCGATTCACGTCATAAAGTGGATGGGTGTTAATTGAATGGACAGGGTTTAACCAGGATTAGGTTGGGGAGTGAGTGGAAAGAGAAGAGGATGGGAAGGGGGAGGAACAGGGTGAGAAGTAGGAGGAACAGTATGGGAAGGAGGAGAAGTGGGAGGAACAGGGTAGGAAGGAGCAGAAGTGGGAGGAACAGGTGGGAAGGAGGAGAAGTGGATGGGAAGTGGGAGGAACTGGGTGGGAAGGAGGGGACGTGGGAGGAACTGGGTGAGAAGGAGGAGAAGTGGGAGGAACAGGGTGAGAAGGAGGAGAAATGGGTGGGAAATGGGAGG
This sequence comes from Rhinophrynus dorsalis, assembly GCA_037306005.1. NCBI lineage: Eukaryota > Metazoa > Chordata > Amphibia > Anura > Rhinophrynidae > Rhinophrynus > Rhinophrynus dorsalis. The sequence continues at coordinate 116,881,413 of CM074728.1, read as the reverse complement.
AACAGGGAGAGAAGGAGGAGAAATGGGTGGGAAGTGGGAGGAACAGGGTGGAAAGAAGGAGAAGTGGGTAGGAAGTGGGCAGAACAGGGTGGTAAGGAGGAGAAGCAGTTGGAATAGGGTGGAAAGCAGGAGACGTGCGGAATGTGGGTGGAATAGGTTGAGAAGGAGGAGAAGTGGGTGGAACAGGGTTGGAAGGAGGAGAAGTGGGCAGGAAGTGTGTGGAACAGGGTGAAAAGGAGGAGAAGTAGGTGGAAGAGGGTGGGAAGCAGGACACGTGTGAGGGATATGGGTGGAACAGGGTGGGAAGTGGGACAGGGGTAGTAAGTGGGTGGAACAGGGTGGGAAGCAGGAGAAGTGTGTGGAACAGGGTGGGGAGGGGAAGTGGAAGGGAAGGAATAGAAGTGCGTGAGACATGGGTGGAACAGGATAGGTAGGAGGAGGAGAAGTAGGTGGAAGAGGGTGGGAAGCAGGACACGTGTGAGGTATGTGGGTGGAACAGGGTGGGAAGTGGGACAGGGGCAGTAAGTGGGTGGAACAGGGTGGGAAGCAGGAGAAGTGTGTGGAACAGGGTGGGGAGGGGAAGTGGAAGGGAAGGAATAGAAGTGGGTGGGACATGGGTGGAACAGGATGGGTAGGAGGAGGAGAAGTAGATGGGACATTGGAGGACCGGGATGGGAAGAAGTGGGCAGAGTTCACCATAGCCGGAGAATCAGCTTCTGTCCCCAGAGACCCATTAATTAACACTAAAAACCAGAGTCTCCGGGTCAGATCCAGGGAGTTCCCCGGCATGCTGTTCTGGCATTCACATTAAGCAGGGGACCTGGAGCTTTAGCCCCTCAGCCCGTACTTAGAAAATTCCTGGAGGTGCCTGAGGCTTGTGGTGAAGACCAAGAAGAGATCTTCATTGACTTTGTTGTCCTCTTTCCCAGATTTCTTTGTGAAGGTGGAAATGTTCAGCATCGAGGGGCTGCTGTACAAGAAGAAGACTCGTCCGCTGAAACTGACCAATGCGCAGGTGAATTGGGGCGAAACCATGATTTTTCCAGTGACACAGAAACAGGAAGGGATCAACTTCTTAGTTAAACTTTACAGCAGAAGTTCGGTGAGACGGAAGCATTTTATTGGGCAGGTAAGGCCAACGCTACAACCGTTTTTCTCTTCTTCTGTCTATGGGCCTTATTTACAGTGATTTATTTAAACTTTTGTTCCCCTAGTCCCAACGAAGTAAATGCACCCCCTCCATAAGGACTTTGTCACACCCTGACATTATCTGGCCCCTTCCGTAGGCCACACCACTTCCGATAAAGACGCAAGAGCACCAAATAACTGGCATCCCAGTGCCTAAAGGAAAGTGGACATTTTAATTCATGAAGAATGACCATTTGGCTGTGTTCACTTTGGGAAAAATGTGCCTGAAAGGAGGTTATGATCCCTGAGCTGCAAATATTTAAAATAGTGCATTTTCTTTAGAAAATAAATATAGTCACAAACTGGAATCCAATCTGCTACCCTAGGCCAAACCCCAACTTGGCCTTATCCTAAATATGTCACAGCTGATTCATCAAGCTATAGAGAAGGAGAAAAAAGTACAGGTCTTTAACCGTTTAAAGACCAGAGAGGTGTGCAACATATTGCTTTTGCAATACATTGCCAACACTCTGGTCCTTGAGACTTCGAGTGCCAGGGATAATATTTAGATTTTAGTATTTAACCCTCTTAAAGGGATAGTAATACTTAAAATGTAAAAAACAATATGTTGTAGGGTTTATCCCCCTGAGTAAAACAAGAGAACTCCCACTGCTGAAAGGTGTTTCATTCAAAAGTTATTAATTTTCAAAGTTGAATTTTTTAGGTGCAATATCACAGTGGCCTGAAATTGTACAGTGGCGCTGTTGCTACACCATCCTATGGAGATTTATGGTCCCGGGGCCAGAGCTGTCCATAGGATCGTGTAGCAACAGCGCCGCTGTACAATTTCAGGCCACTGTGATATTGCACCTAAAAAATTCAACTTTGAAAATTAATAACTTTTGAATGAAACACATTTCAGCAGTGGGAGTACTCTGGTTTTACTCAGAGGGATAAACCCTACAACATTTTTTTTTTTTTACATTTTAAGTATTACTATTCCTTTAATGACCCTTGATGTGCCAGTAACATCACGCCTGGTGTGGCACATGAGGACCTGCAACAGTCCTGGTATGTCATGGAATTCCGGGGTTACCGCAAGACTGGAAGCCGCTCAGCGACCCCGGAATCAATTGCAACAACAACGAAAAATGCCCTGTGGTCCTTAACAGCCAGCCATGCGCCACGCTGGACGGTCATTAAGGGGTTAAGGACCTATACACCTCACAACCCTCTGTCTCTTAAAGGTTTAAAATTCTCTGTGCACAAAAGACAAGCAAAATCTGGAACCAACTTCACCATGGGTAACAAATACAAATTCCCAAACTTCCAATTGATTAAAATATGACTTTAAACCCCTGGAATGCCAGGAAGCTATGGATGATGGGAGTTGCAGTCCTACTACAGCTGAAAAGCCACAGGCTGCCCATCCTTACAATAAAAAACCCCAGAAACTACGCAGTCTTATTTCCCATGCTTTGTAAGATAAAACAAGCCTTTCTTTCAGCAGAAACACACAGCGCTGGGCTAGAGATCGGGGAATATCACTTTACACAACTCCTTAAATGAATTTGTTGTAGGAGGCGGAAATGTCAGTTGTATAAATTACATCAGGAATAGATGCCTTTCACTCTTTCTTAAATCTACTCTATTCATCAACTGAATCCCTTAAATACATGTTCAAGGTAAATCATTGATGTAACTATAAAGATTGGTTTACGTCAGGGACAAATGAGTGAGAACCAGATCCGTTCTCGTGGGGAAATGTAATCTTCATGTAGACCCTGATTTAGATATTGATATAGAGCTTTCTAACAACCTCAGAGTGCTAGGGGAAATTAATTGGAAGCTGAATAGGAGCGGTCTGTCCTCGAAAGAATGAAAATTCCGTCCCCTTAAAAATAGCATCCAAAGAAGTACAATGGCCTGGATTTTCTGAAAGGATAATAACCCTTTAGGCCAGTGGCGAGGAAAATGAGGCCCTTCAGCCATTCAGTATACAGTTGTCATCGTTCACAGCCAGCCAGCTTGCCTACCACTGCTTTTGGCACTAAAATGGGGGTAGGCACATTTTTAACTCATTTTTATTTTATGAGTTTAACTAAGGAAATTATATTCCTAGGACCTCATTCACCAATTTACAGAGGTGTAATTCTGAAGAAAACAAATCGCACACCTCGCAACATTTCAAATAGGAGGGACACTTGTTTTTTAGTTGGTGTTGCTAAGGGCGCGGCTGGTGGGTGGAGCATTGCCGGGAATTTTTAGGCTATTTCTTGATCTATTGACACCTGTTTGTGTAACGGAGTAAATGATTTAGATCGAGAACAATGTATTTTATTTACACAGATGAATATATAAACACATACAGTGATGTTTATACAGACATTAATGTGAGTTTTATTGCAGTGGAGCAATGTGATACACTTATATACACACCACAGTCTGATCTCCTAAACACAGGGACACCAGTGTGATACACTTATATACACACCACACAGTCTGATCTCCTAAACACAGGGACACCAGGGTGATACACTTATATACACACCACACAGTCTGATCTCCTAAACACAGGGACACCAGGGTGATACACTTACATACACACCACACAGTCTGATCTCCTAAACACAGGGACACCAGTGTGATACACTTATATACACACCACACAGTCTGATCTCCTAAACACAGGGACACCAGGGTGATATACTTATATATACACCACACAGTCTGATCTCCTAAACACAGGGACACCAGGGTGATACACTTATATACACACCACACAGTCTGATCTCCTAAACACAGCAACACCAGGGTGATACACTTATATACACACCACACAGTCTGATCTCCTAAACACAGGGACACCAGGGTGATACACTTCTATACACACCACACATCCTAATCTCCTAAACACAGGGACACCAGGGTGATACACTTCTATACACACCACACAGTCTGATCTCCTAAACACAGGGACATCAGGGTGATACACTTCTATACACCCCACACAGTCTGATCATCTAAACACAGGGACACCAGGGTGATACACTTCTATATACATACCACACAGTTTGATCTCCTAAACACAGGGATACCAGGGTGATACACTTATATACACACCACACAGTTTGATCTCCTAAACACAGGGACACCAGGGTTATACACTTATATACACACCGTACACACCGCACAGTCTGATCTCCTAAACACAGGGACACCAGAGTGATACACTTATATACACACACCACACAGTCTGATCTCCTAAACACAGTGACATCAGGGTGATACACTTATATACACACCACACAGTCTGATCTCCTAAACACAGGGACACCAGGGTGATACACTTATATACACACCACACAGTCTGATCTCCTAAACACAGGGACACCAGGGTGATACACTTCTATACACACCACACAGTCTGATCTCCTAAACACAGGGACACCAGGGTGATACACTTATATACACACCACACAGTCTGGTCTCCTAAATACAGTGACACCAGGGTGATACACTTCTATACACACCACACAGTCTGATCTCCTACACACAGGGACACCAGGGTGATAGACTTATATACACACCACACAGTCTGATCTCCTAAACACAGGGACACCAGGGTGATACACTTAAATACACACCACACAGTCTGATCTCCTAAACATAGGGACACTGGGGTGGGAAAGAGGGACAGTGGGATTTGGGTCTCAAAGAGGGACTATTCCTCCTAAAGAGGGGCACTTGCGAGGTATGTACCACTAATATATCCTAAAGAGGGACACTTGGGAGGTACGGAGCCCTAATATCTCCTAAAGAGGGACACTTAGGAGCTATGGAGCCCTAATATCTCCTAAAGAGGGACACGTGGGATGTACAGACCCCTAATATCTCCTACAGAGGGACATTTGGGAGGTATGGACCCCCAATATTTCCTAAAGAGGGACATTTGGAAGGTATGGACCCCTAATATCTCCTAAAGACTTATATAAGACTTTTAACCCCTTGAAGTGCACACCAGGACAGGTATGAGAGTCACAGGAATATATTGCCGTTATGTCTGTATTCATCAAGTTGCCGAATTCTGGGTCAAATCAGCCATAGAGGGACTTGAACATTCTATTGATTTAAATAGGATTTTAAACCCCTTGAATGCTAGAGAGGTCTTTGGAGATCTCTCAAGCAATCAAGCAATCAAAAGGTTTTAAAAGACCCATTTAAATCCGTAGGAAATTGCAGAATTTTCATTTGATCCCTATGGTTCAGTTAGTTTGCCCCACAATTACCCCTATTTATTGCTATGAATTACGCCCCTACCGTGGTGAATTTACACGATTTGTTTCACTTTTATGTGTTAAACAAACATTCCCCTTTATGGTCCCTGACACAGACAGTCCGTCTTTGGAGTCTGGGAAACATCAGCTCCCATCACTCCGAACCAGCAGATGGCGATGGAGATGTTGCACCAAATTTATTGAAAATGTTTCAGCAGCAGAAGATCGCCTTTGAAAATGATCATGGCTGCATAGACATCCACATGACCTACCCGCAGAAAACAATATGTATGCTGTGCAAGTTATTGCTGCAACAAATTCTCCCATGTGAACTAGGCTTAACTGTAGCCTGAACTGCTGCAGAACATCACACGTGAATCTGGTGACAGGGTGGAATTCACATGCAAATAAATATTACAATTTAGTGAAAATCACACCAGTCCAGGGGGCCTTTGGCACAACCGTTCTGCAAAATCCTCACATATTTTTAGAATTAAAATATGTCTGAAATGGAATCCTGCAGAGTACAGTATGTAATTACTGTTATTAATTCAAAGAAAGGACAGTCTGAGACAAAAAAAAACAAAACAATTTTGTACTTTCTGGGCATTGGTAAACAGTACGGCTTTTCATGACATACACACTGTATTCCCTTTGTTATAAATCTAATCCCACAGACTGAATACAAGGCTGGGCTGCTGTCTTTTCCTTTGGCTTTTGAGAAGCCGCCAGCCATCTCTCTACAAGTTAATGAACGCAGGGAAACCTGACGCTATTACACTCGCTCATCGCCAGGTCACTGCAGGTGCAGCTGTGGTTTGAACATCTGCATTTGATCTAGACCGGGGATCCCATACCTCCTAGTGTGTGTTCTCTATAATGCACGACTATAATGTGCTTCTTGATTGTTGTCCAAGATGTGATGTAACTAGTTATTGGAGGGCTCTGGTGCCAACATTTTTGATCCCCTAACGTAATAATATTTTCATAGTCATAACTAGAACCTTATGGCAGGCAGAAAGGGCGCCATTGGATGCTGGGCCCCTGTACGACTACACAATCTTTACCTCCAGCGTTATGCCCCAGAGCAGGAAGATCTGTACTGGCAGCTGCCTGAAAAATCACCAACTCTTTATTAAAATGGCACTATACCTATAGGAATAAGTGGATTTTAACCCCTTGAGAGCCAGAGGCTAGTCCAAAGCATTGCTTTGCAATGCAATAGTTTCCCGACTGGCACCCAATAGGGTAATCAGTGTAGCAAACAATACAAACGTATAAGATAATCAAGTAAGAGCAGAGAGTAGCCTTTTAACCCTTTGAGTGCCAGAGGGGTAACAACGCATTGCTTTGCAATGCGTTGTGTACCCCTCTGGCACTCAAAGGGTTAAGATCCAGGGTGGTGGATGACGTGTAGCAAAGCATTGCTTAAAGGGATAGTAATGTTTCACAATAAAAACGGCTCCAATTACTCTTCAGAATTAATCTTTTACTGATGTAACACTGCTCACCTCAGAGCAGCAAGACATTCCGGATGGATCGCAGAGATGGACAATCTTCAGTGATCATAAGGACAAGACCTATCAAGGGGGCAGAGTTTTCCTTATGATCACAGTAAGAAGATTGTCCCTTGCTGTGACCTGTCCGGTCAAGAGACCAGATTCCACATCTGAGGGGAGGCGGATTACACTAGGTAAAAGGGGTGGGAGGGGGATACTTTATCATTCAATTACTCTTGAACTACAACTCTGACAGTATTGAAATAACACTCTGCATGGCCCAAATACTATAAAGATTAACTGGACCTGCTTTCATTGCGAAACATTACTATCCCTTTAAAGTGCTAAATCATATGTGAATAGACCTTACAGGAGCAGCAAACTTTCCTTATGAAAAAAAAAATAATAAGGATACTCCCACTGCTGCAAGCGTTTTCATTCAAAAGTAATTGCAGGTCAAACTTATTATTCCCAAATCAAAACGTGCCAAGCAGTGTACAAACTGCAGTTTTTTTTCTGATTCTTGAGTCACTGACTACGACTTGCCACAGTAAATGATCAACAATCTCTAAGTGGCATAAATGTAACCTTTCTTGAGGTTGGTGAGAAGTTATAAGCAAAGTTGTCAGGCTGTTTTTCCGCTAGTCTGTGCCTATATTACACAAAAAAAAATCCATCAGACCAGTATAAATTGATTTTGTCCCTTATATGTAACATTGTGTGGGCCCCTACTGCTCACATGACCCTGCCCCCGGTCTCATCCACTGTTTCTGAGCACAGACAATACCCTTATCCTATAACCGGCAACAATGATAAAAGCTTTAACCCCTTGGTTGCTAAAGAAATCTCCATTGCATAGCTCTGTAATTTATTGTAGCTCTCTCTAGCATCCAATGTGGGGTTAAAGAAGCAGTAAACTTTTTTTATAAAAAAAAATATATATTGTAGGATGTTTCCTGTTGAGTAAAATAAGTGTACTCTCACTGCTGTGAGATGCATATTTCCAGAGTTATTACTGTTTAAACCTGTATTTTTGTAACATTAGCAGTGCCCTCTATTGGTCAAATTCCAATTTGTTATTCAGTTACATTCTAATGGAGAGAGAGTCATACAGTTCTCCATAGAATGTGATAGACAATGCTGAGTCACTTCCTGTCAGAACTATCAGGAAGTAAACACACAGTAAATTCACTTCCTGTCAGAACTATCAGGAAGTAAACACACAGTAAATTCACTTCCTGATTATTTGAACTGTTATAACATTTGAATAAAAATGGGAGGGAGATACTTTATCATTCAATTACTTTTGTACTACAACTCTGACGGTATTGAAATAACACTCTCCATGGCCCAAATACTATTAAGATTAATTGGAGCTGATTTTAATGTGAAACATTGCCATCCCTTTAAAACGAACCCATTCCTGCACTGATTGCCTAGCAGATCCCTGTGATCTGCAGGGCTGGGTGATGTCAGAGCTTTACACTGAACTTCTGGGAGAGTCTTCTCCTCTCCATTCAAGCACATTAGTGTAGAATCCAATGACAAAGGGCTTTAACCCTTTGAGTGCCGGTGGGGTACGCAACACATTGCTTTGCAATGTGTTGCATACCCCTTTGGGACTCATGAGCTTAACAGAGACAATACTGATGTTGCTTCCTTTCCCATAACCGCGCTCTCACCACCCAGCCCTGCAGATCACCAAATTTAGATAAACTGAAATGCGCGTAATATTGTAACTCTGTACCGTTCTTGATTATCCACTGTCCACCTTTTTCCAGGTGTGGATCAGCTGCGACAGTAACAGCAGCGAGGCCGCCGATCAATGGACTGACACAATCCGCAACCCGGAGAAGGTAGTCACCAAGTGGCATAAACTGAATCCTTCTTGAGGTTGGGAGACATGGAAGCCAAGGCTGTGAGAATGCCCCAGAGAAGCCACAGAGGGGCAAATTAGCACCCCCACAAGGGAACAAGGTATTGGATTATGCCATACATAATTCTGCTGATCTGTGGAACTCCGTGGTACATTCTGATTGGTGGACTTGCCCCAGTGACATTTCCTTATAAATACAAGAGATCCTTACCGAGGATTAAGGAACTGTACAATGTGATGGAGTCTTGCAATGCCCAATTATAATGGGGATTAAAACCATTAAAACATCTAATCAAATGCAAGAGACACACCCACATGGAGTGGAACAGCCCGGATGTGGAAACCTGAAAGTGGGATACTTGGTTTTGCACAGTTTCTTAATTAAACCCTAGAACGCTGGCGATGTCTCAAACAAATGTGTTGGAGATTTCTCCCAACATCCATGGATTTAAGGATATTTCCCTTTTTTGGAGCAATTATGACATTTACATTTCATTACTTTGAATTGGATTATACCATTTTCTGTAGCATAAAAGTGTCTTACTAATTAAAAGAAGCAGCAAACTTTTATTACGAAAATGATATATTGTAGGACTTCACCTGCTGACGTGCTCTTTTCTAAAGTCAATACAGTTCAAAATGTTGTTGTTTCTTTATATTAAACTGTTAGCAACAGAGCCACCTGGTGTCCAGACAGGTGAACCACTAGCTACAGGTCTCTGTAGAGTGTGACAGTAACAACTCCACAGCTTTGTGACAGTATGAACTGTTATGACATTTAAATAAAGCATCTGCCAGCAGTAAGAGTACCCTTGTTTTACTCGGTAGGAAAAGCCCTACAATATATGTTTGTTTGTGTTTTTTCATAATTCAGCTTTACTGATCCTTTAAGACGTTTTAATCCTTAGGTTCTTGAGGAGATTTAGAGAGAAAGGAGTGTTCTAAGATGTGAGTCACGGTAAATTTCCTACTACAAACTGATACAAACTTTTAGATTTGAAACAATCTTTTACTAATTAAATTGTCTTCAAAAGAACATCCAGGAACATGTGAACAACTATACTCTATCAGGGCCTGTGTCAGTGTTGGACTTATCATAGCATGAATTCCAAACCCCTCAATCTTTAGGAAGGATAGTCCCTCTTTGAGATCCAAGTCCCTCTGTCCATCTTTACCACACTGGTATGCCTCGTTGTAGGAGATCAGACTGTGTGGTGTGTATAGACGTGTATCACCCTGGTGTCCCTGTGTTTTGGAGATCAAACTGTGTGGTATGTGTATATAAGTGTATCACCCTGGTGTCCCTGTGTTTTGGAGATCAAACTGTGTGGTATGTGTATATAAGTGTATCACCCTAGTGTCCCTGTGTTTAGGAGATCAGACTGTGGTGTGTATAGAAGTGTATGACCCTGATGTCTCTGTGTTTAGGAGATCAGACTGTGTGGTGTGTATAGAAGTGTATCACCCTGGTGTCCCTGTGTTTAGGAGATCAGACTGTGTGGTGTGTATAGAAGTGTATCACACTGGTGTCCCTGTGTATATGAGATAAGACTGTGTGGTGTGTATAGAAGTGTATCACCCTGGTGTCCCTGTGTTTAGGAGATCAGACTGTGTGGTGTGTATAGAAGTGTATCACCCTGATGTCTCTGTGTTTAGGAGATCAGACTGTGTGGTGTGTATAGAAGTGTATCACCCTGGTGTCTCTGTGTTTAGGAGATCAGATTGTGTGGTGTGTATATAAGTGTATCACCCTGGTGTCCCTGTGTGTAGGAGATCAGACTGTGTGGTCTGTGTATATAAGTGTATCACCCTGGTGTCCCTGTGTTTAGGAGATCAGACTGTGTGATGTGTATATAAGTGTATCACCCTGGTGTCCCTGTGTTTAGGAGATCAGACTGTGTGGTGTGTATATAAGTGTATCACCCTGGTGTCCCTGTGTGTAGGAGATCAGACTGTGTGGTCTGTGTATATAAGTGTATCACCCTGGTGTCCCTGTGTTTAGGAGATCAGACTGTGTGGTGTGTATATAAGTGTATCACCCTGGTGTCCCTGTGTTTAGGAGATCAGACTGTGTGGTGTATATATAAGTGTATCACCCTGGTGTCCCTGTGTGTAGGAGATCAGACTGTGTGGTCTGTGTATATAAGTGTATCACCAGGGCTGGATTTGCCATAAGGCAAAGTAGGCACCTGCCTACAGGCGCACACCACCGAGGGGCACCTGCCAATGGGATTTTTTTTTTTAATTCTTTAAAAAAAAAAATTGCCACCTCACTGGCTGCGCCGGCGCCCACTCCATGCTGCCCTCACATTGCACCCCCCCGTTGTCTATTTCCTAACTCCCTAGCAGATCTGTCGTCTGTGCCTCCTTTGACACAGTCCTGTAAGCGCTGAGCTCCCTCGTCGGCTCAGTAGGAATGTAGTGTCAAAAAAACCTGCAGACTCAGTTCTTAAAATCTAAGAGTGGATCAGTATAAATAATATGGATTAATTTAAGCCCAGTTTATATGCACTCACTAGTATTAAAACAAAAAAAAATGCTATTACTATTATTATTATAAAACTTTAACATCTGAGTCCTTGAAAAAGTGTCTAAATTAGACACGAAACGCATAGGACAACTATTTTTAATCTATTTTTTAATATTTTAAAACATTGTATATCTTATCATTTTTTATTTTGACATTGTTCAATAAAATTATGTTAATAATATCTAAGCTGGATTTACATCATTTGGGACTGAAAATTGGATAGAGGCTTGGTCGAAAAAGGAAGGGAACAAGTTTCCCTTGAAGGCTGATTGTTTTAGCAATAAAGTTCAGGGCAAGCTGATTGTTGCACATCTCCTTGAGTGTGTTCTACTATCATTCATTTTATGTATTATAGGAATAGTAATGTTTCACAAAAACAGCAGCTCTCATTAATCTTCATAGTATTTACGCATTGGAGAGTGTTATTTCAATACTGTCAGAGTTGTAGTTCAAGAGTAATTGAATGATAAAATATACCCCTCCCACCCCTTTTACCTAGTGTAAGCCATCCCCTCAGATGTAGGATCCAGTCCACGAACCGGACAGATCACATCATCGGACAATCTTCTTACTGTGATCATAAGGGAAACCCATGTCCCACTTGACAGGATTTTCAGGTTTACCCTTACAATCACTGAAGATTGTCCCTCTCTGCAATCCATCCGGACAGTCTTGCTGCTCTGAGGTGAGCAGTGTTACATCAGTAAAATGGGCGAGAGGGGGATACTTCATCATTCAATTGCTCTTGTACTACAACTCTGACAGTATTGATATAACACTCTCCATGGCCCAAATACTAAGATGATTAATTAGAGCTGCTTTTATTATGAAACATTACTATCCCTTTAAGCAAGTAACCTGGTAAATTCATTCCTAGGAATTCTCCAGCGACTCTGATTTTTACACTTAGATAGTCATGTGTGCATATAACGTTAAGTTTGATTATTCATTATACTTTTTATAATGTACTGTACCTTTCTAACTGTCCAGAACCTATAAAGGCAAACCGGAGTTATTCTGGAGTAAACCAACTGCACAACAGGGGAGAATGTAAAAATTCCTGTTAAAATAAATTGGGCTTTTAACCCCTCGAATGATACAGAGGTCTCCAATGCACACTGGAGACCTCTCTGGCATTCAAGGGGATAAAACGTTCTATTCAAGTGCATGGGAGTTTAAGAATTTTAGTTGTCCCATCGGGGCAGTTGGTTTACTCCAGAATAACTCCAGTTTACTATTAAACATATGGTCCATAGAGGTGCCACCCAGCCGGTATTTTACCGGCAGGCCGTTAAAAAATTGGCTTCTGTCCAATGTTAAGTCTATGGAGGGAATGCCATGGCCGGTATTTTTTTGAAGAAAAGGTGGCAACCCTAATGGTCCATTATTCCCAAGGTGTAATTATACCCAAGAACCTTCTCATCCATGGCCCCCAGGGAAACACACAGGGCTGGGGAAGGGAATGTCCAGAGTTGGAGGTCTGAGACGTGGGATTTACATTTAAAGGAGCAGTAAACCTTTACTATGAAAACCTATATGTTATCAGTAGGGTTGCCACCCAGCCGGTATTTTACCGGCAGGCCGGTAAAAAATTGGCTTCTGTCCAATGTTAAGTCTATGGAGAGAATGCCATGGCCGGTATTTTTTTGAAGAAAAGGTGGCAACCCTAGTTAAACCCTAGTAAAACAAGGTCACTCCCACTGCTGCCAGTTTTTTTTTTTTTTTCAAAAGTTATAACAATTCAAATAATCAGGAAGTGAATTACAGTGCAATTACTTCCTGATAGTTCAAATTGACAGGAAGTGACTCAGCAGTTTCTATCACATTCTGTGGAGAGCTGTTTGTCAATAACTTTCCCCTCAAATAGAATGTAACAAAATAGCTAATTGGAATCTGACCACTAGAGGGCACTGGTAATGTAAAAAAAAACACGGGTTTAAACTGTAATAACTCTGTAAAAATGCATCTCTCAGCAGTGGAAGTACCCTTATTCTACTCAACAGAAAAAGCCCTACTATATATATATTTATGTATGTATACAATACTTTACTGCCTCTTTAACCCTCTGACTTCCAGAGGGGTACGCAACGCATTGCATTGCAGAGCAATGCGTTGCGTACCCCTCTGGCACTCATAGGGTTAAATGGGCGGGGAAGTGGGAGGGACAGGAGGAACATAAATATTTTTCTCTTCATTTATTTATAGGGTCATTCCTTTTGAGTGCTCAAAACTCTTTACTATGCAGTGGGCATGCCTGGGAACTTCTTGATTGGGGCTGCCCGAAGGAGAGCCCTGTGGTGCTGATGAGGAGGGAGAAATTGACACCATTTGTGTCATAAAGGGGCAGGGCTTAATCAAGAGTGGGGGAGGGACTTATAAAACACAAAAAATAGCTAGAATAGACTGGGGTAAGAGGAGAAGAGGGTGGGAAGTGGGAGGAACGGAGTGGGATTGAGAACAAGTGGGCAGAGTTTCATTAGAAACTCCCCTCATCCGAAGAATCAGCCTCTGCCCCAGAGATCCGGTAATCATGGGAGTCCGAAAGTGGGGGGGGCATATAAACAAAGGGGCTGGATCAGCTGGCCTGGAGGTCACATTATGGCTTTGCGCCCCTGGAAAAATTTCTACTGACACCCCTGCTGGTAATTCAGTGCCAAAACCAGAGTCTCCGGGGCAAAACCGGAGAGCTCCGAGGTATGGCAAAGGGGAAACATATTCTGAAAGCTGTAATTCTCGGCTCAATACACAGTAACAGGTCAGGTTTGAAGGATGTTACGACTTAAACACAGGATGATAAGTCACAATGGCTGACCCACTGGTTACCCGTGATCTTGCAGAGATATCATGAAAATCTGACCTGTTTGTGTTACCCGGATACTAACACTGAGAATCACTATATAGTGATTAAAAACAAAGATTATGGCCGTGCTATACTTTTTGTAAAAGTATCACTGTAACAATTAGGTGATTTTGAAAATCTCTTTATTTTTTTAGTCATTTATAGTTCAAACACCAGTTTATGAGATATTTAGCTTTTTTTATTTGTCTGTTTATGCAAATGAGTTAGTACTGGCTGTCAGAGAGTGGAAGTTGGGAAAGGGGAATAGTGTGGAATGTTAGGATCTGGCTGGCAGGAAGTGGAAGTTGGGATGGGGAGAAGTGTGGAATGTTAGTATCTGGTTAGAAGGGAGTGCATTTGGTATGGACAGCAGTATAGAATGTTAGTATCTGGCTGGCAGGAAGTGGTATGCATACCTCCCAAGTGTCCCTCTTTAGGAGGGACAGTACCTCTTTTAGACCCAAATCCCTCTGTCCCTCTTTCCCACCCTGATGTCCCTCTTTTTAGGAGATCAGACTGTGTGGTGTGTATATAAGTGTATCATGTTGTTCTACAGCAATATAACTCACATTATTGTTTGTTTAAATGTCACTCGATGTGTTTTATAAATTAGTCTGTGTAAATAAAATACATTGGTGTTGTTATAACTCATTTATTAGGTTATACAAGGAGGTGTCAATAGGTCATGAAATAGCCTAAAAATTTTTGGTAATGCACTGCCCACCAGCCACACCCCCAGCAACACCCCATAAAACACAAGTGTCCCTCTTTGGCCTTTTGAAATGTTGGGAGGTATGGGTATGTTAGCTGGCAGGAAGTGTGGAATGTTAGTATCTGATTAGAAGGGAGTGCATTTGGTATGGAGAGCAGCGTGGAATGTTAGTATCTGGTTAGAAGGGAGTGCATTTGGTATGGAGAGCAGCATGGAATGTTAGTATCTGATTAGAAGGGAGTGCATTTGGTATGGAGAGCAGCGTGGAATGTTAGTATCTGATTAGAAGGGAGTGCATTTGGTATGGAGAGCAGCGTGGAATGTTAGTATCTGGTTAGAAGGGAGTGCATTTGGTATGGACAGCAGTATAGAATGTTAGTATCTGGCCAGCAGGAAGTGGTATGTTAGCTGGCAGGAAGTGTGGAATGTTAGTATCTGATTAGAAGGGAGTGCATTTGGTATGGAGAGCGGTATAGAATGTTAGTACCTGGCTGGCAGGAAGTGGTATGTTAGCTGGCAGGAAGTGTGGAATGTTAGTATCTGATTAGAAGGGAGTGCATTTGGTATGGAGAGCGGTATAGAATGTTAGTATCTGGCTAGCAGGAAGTGGTATGTTAGCTGGCAGGAAGTGTGGAATGTTAGTATCTGATTAGAAGGGAGTGCATTTGGTATGGAGAGCGGTATAGAATGTTAGTATCTGGCTAGCAGGAAGTGGTATGTTAGTATCTGATTAGAAGGGAGTGCATTTGGTATGGAGAGCGGTATAGAATGTTAGTACCTGGCTGGCAGGAAGTGGTATGTTAGCTGGCAGGAAGTGTGGAATGTTAGTATCTGATTATAAGGGAGTGCATTTGGCATGGACAGCAGTATAGAATGTTAGTACCTGGCTGGCAGGAAGTGGTATGTTAGCTGGCAGGAAGTGTGGAATGTTAGTATCTGATTAGAAGGGAGTGCATTTGGTATGGAGAGCGGTATAGAATGTTAGTATCTGGCTAGCAGGAAGTGTGGAATGTTAGTATCTGATTATAAGGGAGTGCATTTGGCATGGACAGCAGTATAGAATGTTAGTACCTGGCTGGCAGGAAGTGGTATGTTAGCTGGCAGGAAGTGTGGAATGTTAGTATCTGATTAGAAGGGAGTGCATTTGGTATGGAGAGCGGTATAGAATGTTAGTATCTGGCCAGCAGGGAGTATCTGGCAGTTGGGATGGGGAACAGTGTGAATGTTGTTCTCTGGTTGGCAGGAAGTGGCTAGCGGGTGAGAAGTAGTGCCGAATATTTAGTATTTGGGTGGGATGCCTGTCAGGACTGTCTAATGTGTATAATCTGACAATAATTAGAGCTAAATAGCTCGTAGGCTTTTGTTTTAAATAAACAGTGACTAACAATTAAAGTGCTTTCAAAATCACTTAATTGTTATAAGATGACAAAGTCTGAACAGCACTTGTATGTTGTATGCCATTTTTCAAATGCTTATAACTTATGAGTGGAATGACTAATATCTCTGACATTTTGTATTTCCAGTCAAATATATGCACTTAAATACCCCGTACACCAGTTCTGTCCTAGTTCAGTCCTCAGGGGTCACCAACAGGCCGGGATGTAAGGATTTCCCTAATCATACACAGGTGAGTCGGTCACAATGAATGATCCACTGATTAACTCAGCTGTGATTAATCAGAGAAATCCTTACATCTCGGCCTGTTGGTGGCGCTTGAGGACTGAACTTGGACAGACCTGCTATAGACCAAGGGTTTTTATTGTGCCAGGAAACAATGGATGGGGCGGAGTCATGTCAGGAGTGGGGGTGTGGCCATGGGTGGAGCCTAGACTGCCTTGATTATGGATGCCTGGAACAGGGCTGTCCAATTCCAGTCCTCAGGGGCCACCAACAGGCCAGGATGTAAGGATTTCCCTGATTACACACAGGTGAGATCATCAGTGATCATCATACCTCCCAACATTTCAAATGGCCAAAGAGAGACTGTCACGGTCCCTCGCCGTTCCGACGGGTTGCCGGCTTCCGGGTTCGCCAGCTCGTCACCACGTAGCATGGTGACGTCACCCTTACCCGCACTTCCGGGTTTGGGTATTCTTAACCGCGCGCCGCCTTCGTGCGGCGCGCGATTATAGCGTTTGTATGCAGCCTCACCTGCTGCTCTTCACTCCTGCCGGTCTCGTTCCAGTGTTGTCCAGGCCCTCCAGTCTTGCAGACTTCGTCCTGTCTGCTCCAGTCTGCACCCTCCACTCTTCCTCCAGTGGTTCTCTTGGAGCTTCTCCAGTCCTGCGCTGCCCAGCTTCCGTCTCTGCCCCAGTCAGCTCCCATTTCAGTCTCCTTTCTCTGTGGAGTTCAGCTCCTCCTTGCCTGCCCAATATAATTATATATACGGCGCTTTTCTAGTCCTTCCTTGTGCAGTCCTGTCCACTTTTGTTACTCTCCCTCCTTATTGTCTCTAGCCTCAGGGGCTTACCTTCAGTAGGCCTTCTACTCTCTGGAAATAGTCCTTCCCTGGGGTTGGTGGTGGGTGTCCTCACTGTAGTGCGTTATCCTGGGCCTTCTTCGGCTCAACCGGAGGGGGTCATCTGGCTTCGCGGCCAGCACCTTTACACGCCCTTGGCCGCAGCACAGCGCACTACAGGGGGCCCGCGTACACCAGCCACGCACTCCAGCGACGCACTCTAGCCTTCACTCCACCAACCCTTGTTGGAGGAGCCTCTTATCCGTGATATTCCTATCCGTGACATTCCTATCCGTGACAGAGACACTTTTGTTTTAGGTGATGATGTTGGGGGCGTGGCTTGTGGGCGGGGCATTACCAATAATATTTAGGTCATTTTATTACCTTCTGATACCTCTTGGTGTGACTGAATAGATGCTTTAGAGCAAGGATAAAGCATTTTATTTACATAGGCTAATTTATAAACACATATACTGAGGTTTAACCCCTTAGGGACCCTTGACGTACCAGGACCGTCAAGGGTAAATGTGCTCGAACGACCCTTGACGGTCCTGGTACGTCACGTACCTTTTACTTACAGCACTCTACCGGGAGCGCTGTAAGAAAAAATAGGGCCTGAAATTGACCGCTCCAAGATCGGAGCAATCTCTATCAGGCCCCATAGTGACGCTCCGATACACGTGACATGTCACGTGTACCGGCGTGTCCAAGTGCCCCTATGCGGTCATTATGGGACGGAAATGTCCCATAACCTCCGGTCGTTAAGGGGTTAAACAAACATTACTGTGCGTTTTATTGCTGTGGAGCAATGTGATACACTTGTATATACCACTCACAGTCTGATCTCCTAAAAAGAGGGACATCGGGATAGTAAAAAGCGACACAGGGATTTAGGTCTCAAAGAGGGACGATCCCTCCTACATAGGGACACTTGGGAGGTATGGATCATTCATTGTGACTGATTCACCCGTGTATAATCAGTGGATCGTTCATTGAGAATGACTCACCTGTTTGTAATCAGGGAAATCCTTACATCCCAGCCTGTTGGTGGCCGCTGAGGAGTAGACTAGGACAGTCCTGGTTTACACCATGCAGCCTGTGTAAAAAAAATCCTGTTTCCTGAAACCTAAAATCTAGTTTAACATAAGCCCTGTAGGGGCACCCATATCCATTTCTTCCAGACCTCCAGGGTATCCCACGTTCTGCATTGTACCTGTATGGACAGAGACAAGGTAACAATTTGAACAGAAGAGCAGTGAGTACTAATCTTAGTAGATTAACACGATTATCTCTACACAAATAATTACCCAAACTGTGTATATACATATAGGACAGCCTACATGTTCCTTAAAAACACAGGTTTAGGAATAGATTTTATGGATCTAACATAGAAACAGCTAAACTTTCCAATAACTGGAATTACATAATATTCAGAACTATGTAACCCAATTTAATTTTAGGTGTTAGTGTACCTTTAACCCTCTTGAGTGCCAGAGAGATGCTTTGAGATGTGTTGCGTACCCCTCTGGCACTCAAAGGGTTAAAGGGGATCTCTCACCTACATATATGTAATGCTCATTAGTTAGAGCATTTATCAAAAAGATTGAAAACATTGTTCATCGTTTTAAAAAAACAGTTATATGCGCAAAAATTAAAGTTTAAAAAGTATCCGGCAGCCTACTTCCGGCTTGCCGTATCTTGCCGACCAGAACCAGCTCCCGTTCCACTACCCATCATCCTCCAATGACGGAGGCTGTGTCACTAAGGTGAAGAGATCGCATTGGCTAGATATCTATCTCTGCCAATGCGATCGCTCCAGCTTAGTGACACAGCCTCCGTCATGGGAGGATGATGGGTAGTAGGACGGGAGCTGACTCTGGTCGGCAAGATACGGCAAGCCGGAAGTAGGCTGCCGGATACTTTTTAAACTTTAATTTTTGCGCATATAACTGTTTTTTTAAAACGATGAACAATGTTTTCAATCTTTTTGATAAATGCTGTAACTAATGAGCATTACATATATGTAGGTGAGAGATCCCCTTTAACAGTATGCATAAGATCCTAGAAATATTATTATTAGTATACATAAGGTCCGAAAAATAAACACACGTTTTTTGAATATGGGATTCACATTCAATAGAAATAAAAGTATGTTTATTTTTCCTGTACATTTTTTTGGATGCATAGGATCATAATCTGCAGGGCCAGATTTCCATCACAGGTGCCCCCAAGGAAAGGCACTCTAGGTGCACTTAGCTCCGCCCCTGGACCACCCACCCACTCCTGATATGGCTTCACCCTCAATTCTATCCATTATTTCATGATACAGGAAATACCCTAAGCTTATAACAAGCAAGGACAAAAAAACCAAAATGCTTTAACCCCTTGGTTACTCGAGAGATATCCAATGCAATGCATTAGAAATCTCTCAAGCATTTGAGGGGTTAAATAAAAGCCTTTAAAGGGGTATGAAACTGTTGCAGGGACATTAACCCCTTCACGTCCACGTGCCGTGCTATTACCGTCACGAGGCTTTTGCCTTAAGGACCAGTGACGGTCCTAGCATGTCACGTACATTTTACTTACAGCTCTCCTCTGGGAACGCTGTAAGTAAATACGGGGAGTGAAGTAGACCGCTGCAGGACTGGCGCGATCTCTCTGTCCCCAGAGTGGTGTGCCGGTACACGTCACAGGCCACGTGTACCGGCACATCGGAAACACCGAAGTGGTCCTGAAAGGGATAGTAATACTTAAGATGTAAAAAAATATATGTTGTAGGGTTTACGTCCCTGAATAAAACAAGGGTACTCGCACTGCTGAGGGATATCTTATTAAAAAAATTATAACAGCTCAAACTTTAATTTTTTTTAGGCGCAATATTACAGTGGCCTGAAAATTTACAGTGGCGCTGTTGCTACACCATCCTCTGGAGATTTATGGTCTACGGACCTGAGCAGTCCATAGGATGGTATAGCAACAGCGCCACTGTAAATTTTCAGGCCACTGTGATATTGCACCTAAAAAAATTCAAGTTTGAGCTGTTACAATTTTTTAATAAAATATCTCTCAGCAGTGCGAGTACCCTTGTTTTACTCTGGGGGATAAACCCTACAACATATATTTTTTTACATTTTAAGTATTACTATCCCTTTAAGGGAAGGTTACTTCCCAGGACCCTGGACGTTAAGGGGTTAAGATGGCTCTGGCCACACCCACAATTCAGAATGTAGGTGTGGCCGGCACAGCTTAGACACCTCCCCTCAAAATTTGGATCTCTAAGCAATTTCCTACCCAGCCTATTAGGAAATCCGGCCCTGATTATCTGTTTTCTCATTTGCAAGCTGTTACCCAGAATCCTCCTCTGTCTTTTAATCTTTTTATAACAACCTGCAATTCAATGAAGCTGGTTTGGTTATCCAGAGAAGTACATGTAAAAGCACTATTAGATTTATTGTCTTTGTTGGAATTAGAAGACACAAAAGAACACGTTTAATCAATAACCGTAATTAACTGCATTATTTACTTATTTATTAACATTTGTCATTATAAATGTGTTAACAATGGGTCTATAATAAAGGTTAAGTCCAATGTAATGGAACATTTTGACTCCACTGTTTGTTTCACACATCTAAAGAACACTGCAAAGTTCACCTGGCTCCGAACACACAGGATAAACAGTCTTAAGCTAACGGAGGGAGCAGTGAGCGGATCCAAAAAGCACCGCACGGAGCAGGTCTGCAAAATTAAATAACTTGTTCCCTAAGAAAATATTTATTTATATCAACGTCTGTGTAAAGCCACAACGGACAAGGTTAAGTTTTCTGTTTGACTAAAATGCTGATCCTCCTCAGCTGACCGTGTCCAAGCTTATCCGACCTCTCCATTAACCTCTTAACCCTTTGTGTGCCAGAGAGGTAGCTTATGCATTGCAGAACTTATAACTGTTTAAACTGTTAGTATGTAAATAAAAATAACATTACTTCTTGAAAATTCAGACTGTGAGGAACGTAATCCAGCAGTTTATATCGTATTCTGTGGGGAAACTGTTTGTCAGTGACTCACCTCTCCCATGGAATGCAACAGAGTGAGTCATTTAAATCTGACTGCTAGAGGGCACTGTTGATGAGGAAAAAAAAACCTGTAATAACTCTGAAAATATGAATTTCCCAGCAGTGACATGACTCTTGTTTTAGTCAGCAGGAAAAGCTATATATATACACATAGAGACTAGTTTTAAACACTGGCAGCGCTGCAGTCATGCGCAGTACAGACTGCCCACGGCTGATATGGAGCGGGGCACTCCGAATTCAGACTGTTGTCCTCTCTGCACACTTTCCTGGGACCAAGCGGTCCCAGGAAGGTGCGCAGAGAGGACTCCGGTTTGATTTTGGAGTGCCTCGCTCCGTATCAGCCAAAGAGCGGGCAGTGTCTACTGTGCATGACTGCAGCGTGTGCAGCCGTCTCTACTGCGCATGACGGCTTCTGACAAACATCCTTAGAGAATTATAATATAGGATATATATATATAATTATAGATGTTTTATGTTTATTTAATATTGAAGGCATTCAAAAATATGAACAACTGTCAGTCTTATCTCCCAAACCTTTATGGTGTGAGAGATATACCCTCCTAAAGGAATCCCGTCATTTGACTGTCTCTTAGGCAGAGCTGAAACTGCACTATGTAAACATAAATACATCATTGAAACTGTCTACAAAGTGTGCCTGGTTTGCAAGCACACTTTGTAGACCGTTCCAATGAAGTATTTATGTTTAGTTCACGCATTTTCGGGTCTCTGCTGAAGAGCTGCCGGCATGTCAAATGACGGGATTCTGCAGCTGTCAGATACAGCGCTGACTTCTCTCACGAGGAAACTTTAGGAGGGTATATCCCTCACACCATAAGGGTCTGAGAGATAAGACTGAGATAATTGTTCATATTTTTGAATGCCTTCAGTATTAAATAAACATAAAACTAACCATTACTATCCCTTTAAGACACTGTCATTTCTCCACGTGGCATAAGAACCGGTACAGCCCACCAATGTGTTATTCTTAAATCTCCTATATTAAACAGGGAGATCTGGGGGCTACTCACTAAGGTGGGATAAAGAGTTGATAAAGCGGAGATGACTTCTCAGGTGATATCACTTCTCCAGTTCCTATGTTATGCTATTGAACCTATACCCTTAGATCTCCAAAACGTAAGAAACGTTAGTCCAGCTGGAGAGCCACATGATGCTGTCCCCACTACAAATCCTCGCCTTCTAGCTGCAGAGGGAAGGAGGTGACAGACATGTAATTCTATATATTGATCTGCGGGAGATGCCAAGGGTCGTGCGTAAAATCAGAGGATTTCATCACTGTATAACATGTGCGGTGGGGATCAGGTGCTGTTTTGGATGGATTGAATGTATTCTGTTTGTATTGGCAAGCTGAAGTGCTAATTGCTACAGGGTTAAGGTAATATATCCTCCATGAACTGGTGACCAGGCTATATGCACAAAGAAAAGCAGTGCAATTCCAGAGGAAACCAGCAGCACCATAGTGAACAAATCAAGCATCCTAAAACTCCCATATACTTAAAGGGATAGTAATACTTGCAAATTACTAATCCCCATATTGTAGCTTTGTTAAAAAGAAACTTATTGCCCCCAGTGTCATCTCTCAAACCCTTATGGTTTGAGAGATGATAGCGCTCAAAGTTCCCCCCTCCCTGACTGAACGCTGACTGCAGGGGAAGCTGTCTTACGATGGTCTTATGTGCATCAGGCGGCTCTGCAGCTGAGCCGAGATCACGTTTATAAAAAAGAATTATTTCACGGAAACAGTCTTCTATGTGTGCTTTGTTTGTGCTTGGTTTGCAAGCACACTTAAAAGACTGTTTTAGTGAAAGATTTCTTTTTTATAAACACAATCTCGGCAGAGTTGCAGAGCCGCCTGATGCAAGTAATACCGGATATCCCTGCAGTCAGCGTTCAGTCAGGGAAGGGGGAGGGAGGGGGAACTTTGAGCGCTATCATCTCTCAAACCATAAGGGCAATAAGTTTCTTTTTAACAAAGCTACAATATGGGGATTAGTAATCTGCAAGTATTACTATCCCTTTAAACAGAGCTTTTAAAGCAATTGTAACACTTAATATGTAAAAAATATATTGTAGTGTTTATTCCCTTAAGTTAGACAAGGTACACCATCCTACTGTTCAGTGCTGTTTTAGTCAAATGTTATTATAGCTCATACTTGAATTTTTTAGGTGCAGTATCACAGTGGCCTGAAATTGTACAGTGGAGCTGTTGTTACACCATCCAATGGGCAGCTCTGGTCAGAGTTGACCCTAAATCTCTATAGGATGGTGTACAATATCAGACCACTGATATACTACATTGAGCTGCAATACCTTTTGATAAAAAACACCTCTCAGCAGTGGAATTACCCTCTTTTTAATCAGGAGGTGCACTGACATCAGCAGTGCAATACACCATTAAATGAGACCAGCAGAAAATTACATGAGACCACCAGGGCAATAAACTAGACTTGTGCGATTCGGTTTGGCCAATTTCGGAATTTGGACAAATAAGGAGTATTTGGCACCATTCGGACCTTCTGACAGCCAAGGTCAGCCCACAAAAAAAAATCAGAATCCGAAACAGACCTAGTCCGAAATTTCGGTGTAAATTTCGGAAATTCGGACGGCACTTTCCCACCTGAAACTATTACAATGTTGCTACATGCTACTAAACATAGATCTGGTAAAACAGGTGCTTTACATTTCATGCAAAGTGCAGATATTAACCACATAAGGACACAAGCAATTTTGGCATTTTTGCTATGTGTGTGTGGTCAACCATAATTCCTATCTTTCTCCTTTATTGCACAAACACATATTATATACCATTTTTTAAAGGGCAGAAAGGGCTTTAATTTGATGTGACATATACATATATAAATTCTCACTTATGAAAACAATGTTTTAAAAATTACAAAACTAATAAAAAACTTTTTTTTTACAATTTTGCCAGTAATTATGTGTTACATAATGAGTGCAACTTAAGAAAAGATTAATTTTAATTTTTTATTGAATGTTTTAATGTTTTTTTTAAAGTGTTAGTAATGTCTGAAAAAAACTTTTTTGCATTTAGAAGAGCTTAAAAAGCTGATCTAAATGCAAAAAAAATCGTATTTCTCAAACCGCTATGGTTTAAGAGATACGGGCGTTTAAAGTTTGCTGTTTCCTACTGACAGCTGTAAAGCTGTCAGCAGGAGATCCATGTCGGTCGACACTGTGGCACTTGAGAAGTGCCGAGATCTCGTTACTTACACGGAATCCCTTCATTGGAATGGTCTAAACCATGAACACTAGGCACACGTTTTAGACCATTCCAATGAAGGGATTCCGTGTAAGTAACGAGATCCCGGCACTTCTCAAGCGCCAGCATGGCGACCGACACAGATCTCCTGCTGACATCTTTACAGCTGTCAGTAGGAGAAATCAAACTTTAAACGCCCGTATCTCTTAAACCATAGCGGTTTGAGAGATACGTTTTTTTGCATTTAGATCAGCTTTTTAAGCTCTTCTAAATGCAAAAAAGTTTTTTTCAGACATTACTAACACTTTAAATTCGGACGAATAATTCGGACTATTGACAAATTTTGTCTGACTCGAACAGGTCCGGTCCGAAATTCGGATCCTCCGAAAGAGAAAAAAAAATTAGTCTGAAATTGAATTTTACTGAAAATTTTTGCCGTGCACAAGTCTACAGTAAACCATTACATAAGATCAGCTGATTATTACAGGAGACTAGCATGGCAATATAACCAGTCTGCTTCACTAGACCTGAATCAGACGTGATGTGAGACAAGGAAAAGAGTCTGTTCACACACCCTCAGTCTCCTTCAGAATAAGCTACAGTCTTGGTCCCTACTCATCTGAATAAGGCAGGGGAACGGATGCGCCAGGTCACTATTTACTGTGTGAGTCTTGGTCCCTACTCATCTGAACAAGGCAGGGGAATGGCTCCGGCAGGTTACTACTTATTGTGTGAGTCTTGGTCCCTACTCATCTGAACAAGACAGAGAAACGGTTGCAGCAACTTACTACTTACTGTGTGAGTCTTGGTCCCTAGTCATCTGAACAAGACAGGGGAACGGCTGCAGCGGGTTACTACTTACTGCGTGAGTCTTGGTCCCTACTCATCTGAACAAGGCAGGTGAACGGCTGCAGCGGGTTACTACTTACTGCGTGAGTCTTGGTCCCTACTCATCTGAACAAGACAGGGGAATGGCTGCATTAGGTGACTGCTTACTGTGTGAGTCTTGGTCCCTGCTCATCTGAACAAGGCAGGGGAACGGCTGCAGCAGGTTACTACTTACTGTGTGAGTCTTGGTCCCTACTCATCTGAACAAGGCAGGGGAACGGATGCGTCAGGTTACTACTTACTGTGTGAGTCTTGGTCCCTACTCATCTGAACAAGGCAGGGGAACGGATGCGTCAGGTTACTACTTACTGTGTGAGTCCTGGTCCCTACTCATCTGAACAAGACAGGGGAACGGCTGCGGCAGGTTACTACTTACTGTGTGAGTCTTGGTCCCTACTCATCTGAACAAGACAGGGGAACGGATGCGTCAGGTTACTACTTACTGTGTGAGTCTTGGTCCCTACTCATCTGAACAAGGCAGGGGAACGGATGTGTCAGGTTACTACTTACTGTGTGAGTCCTGGTCCCTACTCATCTGAACAAGACAGGGGAACGGCTGCGGCAGGTTACTACTTACTGTGTGAGTCTTGGTCCCTACTCATCTGAACAAGGCAGGGGAACGGATGCGTCAGGTTACTACTTACTGTGTGAGTCTTGGTCCCTACTCATCTGAACAAGACAGGGGAATGGCTGTGGCGGGTTACTACTTACTGTGTGAGTCTTGGTCCCTACTCATCTGAACAAGGCAGGGGAACGGCTATGGTAGGTTACTACTTGCTGTGTAAGTCTTGGTCCCTACTCATCTGAACAAGACAGAGAAACGGTTGCAGCAACTTACTACTTACTGTGTGAGTCTTGGTCCCTACTCATCTGAACAAGACAGAGAAACGGTTGCAGCAACTTACTACTTACTGTGTGAGTCTTGGTCCCTATTCCTCTGAACAAGGCAGGGGAATGACTGCAGCGGGTTACTGCTAACTGTGTGAGTCTTTGTCCCTACTCATCTGAACAAGACAGGGGAACGGGTGTGGCAGGTCACTACTTACATCCCAGGCTCCCCTAGGCAAGGCACTCTGGACTGGATTTACATCCCAGGATTTACATCCCAGGCTCCCATAGGCAAGGCACTCTGGGCTCCTGTAGCTCCACCCATGGTCACACCCACACTTTTCACATGACCCTACCCCCAGCCCTTTAACTGCTTCCTGGCACAGGAAATACACTTGTCTATAACAAGTAAGAACAAAAAAAAAGTTTTAACCCCTTAGTAGCTAGAGCATCGAGATCACTCTGTCCCAGTGGCGTAACTATAGGGGTTGCAAGGGTCGCACCTGCGACCAGGCCCGTCACTCCAGGGCTCCCCTTGCGACCCCCTCGCCTGACGCCTGCAATTAAGTAATGCTGGAGATCAGTATTCCCTTTGGCAGACCGGCACTCTCGTAATGCAGAGCACTGGGAGATGACATCATCTTCCAGCGCTCTGCATTACTAAAGAGGACCGTGTGGGAGAAGAGGTCTGTGCAGAAAGAGGCACAGACCTGTCCTCTGCCACTGGACCACCAGGGAGGTAGGAGATTTAGGGGCAATGTGGAGATGGGGGCAATGTGGAAGGGGCAATGTGGAGATTGAGGAGTATTGTGGAAGGGGCGATGTGGACATTGATGGGCATTGTGGAAGGGGTAATGTGGAGACTGAGGGGCAAAGTGGAGATGGGGGGCAATGTGGAAGTGGTAGGGAGGCCCACGGCAATTCTTGCACCAGGGCCCCTGTGTCTTCTAGTTACGCTTCTGCTCTCTCCACTCCCAAAATGCTGAATGTGGGTGTAGCCAGCACAGTTTAAATGCCCCTCAAAATTTGGAGCTCTCGGCAGCTGCCTACCCTCCCTATTAGGAAATCAGACCCTGTTTGGCCCCCATGATGCAGATGGTTCACTCTGATAATACACCTAGAAATCTGGGGAATGTGGCCCTATATACTAGTTGAAGGTCCTGGGTACACGGGCCACAGTACCACCCAGCAACGGCCGTGGTTCAGTCATACACACTAGAGGCTGCACGCACAGTGGCTGATACAGACCGGGGTGCTCCGAATTCAGACTATAAGCGCAGAGAGGACTACGGTCTGAATTCAGAGTGCCCTGCTCCTTTATCAGCTGCAGAGCAGGCAACCTGTAGTGCGCATGACTGCAGCGCATACACCTGTCTTTACTGCACATGACGGCTTCTGACAAACACACATTTAGCGAATCATTATATAGGAAATATTCTATCCCGCACTCATGGCTCTGGGAAGAGGCTCAAAGACACACTGTGGAGAGGTAGATCCTGGTGAGAGGAGCAAACACTTCATTGTGAGAGTGAAAACACATCTCGTGAGTCTCTATTAATAATTAATCAGATCTGACGTTATTTGCAGTAATTTCCTAAGTGGAAAAATAAATATTTTGTGATGAGGGAGAGGTGTGGA
This sequence comes from Rhinophrynus dorsalis, assembly GCA_037306005.1. NCBI lineage: Eukaryota > Metazoa > Chordata > Amphibia > Anura > Rhinophrynidae > Rhinophrynus > Rhinophrynus dorsalis. The sequence continues at coordinate 116,853,432 of CM074728.1, read as the reverse complement.
GAGGTGAGCGGAGATGGATTTAACTCTCAGGTTCCCATAAGCAGGATACCCAAAGCTCACTGGCATCTTCCATAATCGTACATCCCACTCAATAGCTGACTCCTCCCCCAAAACCACCTAATGAGTTGCCCTGGACGAATTTAATGCATTATCAGTGAACTTTATATGCATATTGCAGCATTACTAGTAAGTTGATTAGCACCATTACATGCCCCGATGTGACAAGACCCTGGGCTTTAAACATGGTACCTACCAATGACTCTCTATCTACTGTTTCCTGACACAGAAAATACCTATAGCCTGTAATATACAAACAAAAAATGATACTAAATAAACTTGGGTATGCCAACTGGTAAATACACAATCCAAACTGGTACAGAAACTGGACATTACAACTGTATCTATAAACTAAATCTGTATGTAAACTGGACATTACAGCAGTATTAAAACTGGTAAATGAACTGGCCAAATTAGTACATAAAGTGGACATTATAGCAGTATTAAAACTGGTAAATGAACTGGCCAATTTATTAGATAATCTGGACATTACAGCAGTATATAAACTGGTAAATAAACTGGCCAAATTAGTATATAAAATGGACATTACAGCAATCTATAAACCAGTAAATAAACTGGCCAAGTCAATCTATATATTGCTTTAATGACAGATTATAAACTGGAGACAAAAACTGGCCAAATTTACATATAAATTGGACATTATAACTAGATATAAACTACTAAATAAACTGGCCAAATTCTTATATAAACTCTACTAAATAAACTGTACACTACAGTAATAAACTAATAAACTGTACACTACAGTATTAAACTAATAAACTGGACACTACAGTAATAAACTAATAAACCGTACACTACAGTAATAAATAAACTACTAAATAAACTGGACACTACAGTAATAAATAAACTGTACACTACAGTAATAAATAAACTACTAAATAAACTGGACACTACAGTAATAAATAAACTAGTAAATAAACTGCACATTACAGTAACAAATAAACTGTACAGTACAGTAATAAATAAACTAGTAAATAAACTGTGTACTACAGTAATAAATAAACTATACACTACAGTAATAAACTGTACACTACAGTATTAAACTAATAAACTGGACACTACAGTAATAAACTAATAAACTGTACACTACAGTAATAAATAAACTACTAAATAAACTGTACACTACAGTAATAAATAAACTACTAAATAAACTGGACACTACAGTAATAAATAAAATGGTAAATAAACTGCGCACTACAGTAATAAATAAACTATATACTACAGTAATAAATAAACTGGACACTACAGTAATAAATAAACTGGTAAATAAACTGCACACTACAGTAATAAATAAACTATACACTACAGTAATAAATAAACTGGACACTACAGTAATAAATAAACTGGTAAATAAACTGCGCACTACAGTAATAAATAAACTAGTAAATAAACTGTACATCACAGTAATAAATAAACTATACACTACATTAATAAATAAACTAGTAAATAAACAGTGCACTACAGTAGTAAATAAACTATACACTACAGTAATAAATAAACTGGACACTACAGTAATAAATAAACTAGTAAATAAACTGTGCACTACAGTAATAAATAAACTGGACACTACAGTAATAAATAAACTAGTAAATAAACTGTGCACTACAGTAATAAATAAACTGGACACTACAGTAATAAATAAACTAGTAAATAAACTGTGCACTACAGTAATAAATAAACTGTATACTACAGTAATAAATAAACTAGTAAATAAACTGTGTACTACAGTAATAAATAAACTGTACACTACAGTAATAAATAAACTAGTAAATAAACTGTGTACTACAGTAATAAATAAACTGGACACTACCGTAATAATTAAACTAGTAAATAAACTGTGTACTACAGTAATAAATAAACTGTACACTACAGTAATAAACTGTACACTACAGTAATAAATAAACTAGTAAATAAACTGTGCACTACAGTAATAAATAAACTGGACACTACAGTAATAAATAAACTAGTAAATAAACTGTGCACTACAGTAATAAATAAACTGGACACTACAGTAATAAATAAACTAGTAAATAAACAGTGCACTACAGTAGTAAATAAACTGTACACTACAGTAATAAATAAACTGGATACTACAGTAATAAATAAACTAGTAAATAAACTGTGCACTACAGTAATAAATAAACTGTACACTACAGTAATAAATAAACTAGTAAATAAACTGTGTACTACAGTAATAAATAAACTGGACACTACAGTAATAATTAAACTAGTAAATGAACTGTACACTACAGTAATAAATAAACTGCGCACTACAGTAATAAATAAACTACACACTACAGTAATAAATAAACTAGTAAATAAACGGTGCACTACAGTAATAAATAAACTGTACACTACAGTAATAAATAAACTGGACACTACAGTAATAAATAAACTAGTAAATAAACTACACACTACAGTAATAAATAAACTAGTAAATAAACTGTGCACTACAGTAATAAATAAACTATACACTACAGTAATAAATAAACTAGTAAATAAACTACACACTACAGTAATAAATAAACTATACACTACAGTAATAAATAAACTAGTAAATAAACAGTGCACTACAGTAATAAATAAACTGGTATCTCTATATTATCACCTCTTTATCACACCTTAGTGCATAACTCCCAGGTTCAGTGGCATACCTACCGTGGTGGGGTGGGGGGTCACAACTGTGACTGGGCTGGTCACTCCAGGGGCCTAGCCACTCCCTGCTGAGACCATGCATGCACTGGCCAACAGCAAAAACCTTGGGAAGCTGAGGTCTGTTTCTTCCTCGGCACAGACCCCTATTAGCAGCTCCTTCGCTGTCTTCAGCAGTCTAGTAATGCACTGCAGAACACTGGGATATGACATAATCTCCCAGCGCTCTGCATTACTGGAAAGAGGACCTCGCAGGAGCTGCCAATAGAGATCTGTGCAGAAGGTGGCACAGACCTCTCCTTCCACACCGCATGCTGCTGGACCACCAGGGATGAGCCAGCAAAGGTAGGCATGTAGGAGGTGGACTATGGGGGGGGCAATGTGGAGGTGGACAATGGGGCATTGTGGATGTGGATAATGGGGGCATTGTGGTGGTGGACAATGGAGGACAATGTGGGGGTGGTCAGTGGGGGCAATGTGGAGGTGGATATTAGGGGCAATGTGGAGGTGGCTAATGTGGAGGTAGCCAATGGGAAATTGTGGAGGTGGACAATGGGGCAATGTGGAGGTGGACAATGGGGGCAATGTGGATGTGGCTAATGTGGAGATGGACAATGGGGGCAAGATGGAGTTGGACAATGGTGCCAATGTGGAGGTGGACAATGGGGGCAATGTGGATGTGGCTAATGTGGAGATGGACAATGGGCGCAAGATGGAGTTGGACAATGGGGCCAGTGTGGAGGTGGACAATGGGGGCAATGTGGAGGTGGCTAATATTGAGATGGACAATGGGGGCAAGATGGAGTTGAACAATGGGGCCAATATGGAGGTGGACAGTGGAGGCAATTTGGAGGTGGACAATGGGGTAAATGTGGAGGTGGACACCAGAGGCAATATGGAGGTGGTCAATGTGGAGGTAGTCAATGGAGAATTGTTGAGGTGGACAATGGGGGCAATGTGGAGGTGGCTAATGTGGAGATGGACAATGGGGGCAAGATGGAGGTGGACAATGGGGCCAATGTGGAGGTGGACAGTGGAGGCAATGAGGAGATGGACAATGTGGACAATGTGGGGGTGGACAATGGGGTAAATGTGGAGGTGGACACCAGAGGCAATATGGAGGTGGTCAATGTAGAGGTGGACAATGGGGGCAATGTGGAGGTAGACAATGGGGTAAATGTGGAGGTAGACAGTGTGGAGGTGGACAATGGGGCAATGTGGAGGTGGACAATGGGGTAAATGTGGAGAAAACAGTGTGGAGGTGGATAATGGGGCAATGTGGAGGTGGACAGTGTAGAGGTGGACAATGGGGCAATGTGGAGGTGGACAGTGTAGAGGTGGACAATGGGGCAATGTGGAGGTGGACAGTGTAGAGGTGGACAATGGGGCAATGTGGTCGGGTGGCCCCATGGCACACACCAGGGCCCGCTCGTTTCTAGTTATACCTCTGGCCAGGTTTATGTAACTGGAAGGTATTCCTGTTTAGTGCATGATAGTGCTGTGTGTGCCAGTGTTTCATTTCCTGAACATTACACTGTGTGACTTCACATCCACGCCAGGACGGAGGTCCCGGTAACACATTCCCTGTAAATTGCTCTATAAGTTGCCAGCCGAGTGCTGCTGCTTCTACAGGTGAGAGGTAGGAAATACAGCACGTGACTTCCGCAGTTCACACCAGGGCATCGTATCCGCAGTGCAAACAATGGAAGTAAATACAAAGGCCGGTGAACCAGGAGATCAAATAAACCACAGACGCGGGGTTCCCTCCGAAGTGAGCAAGAGTGCGTGACCCAGCACTGAAAGTGTTAATATAGCAATTAAAAACTAGGCAGGACTTCACGGTACATAGGTTATTCCAATGCATCCTTGCACATACACAACTTTTTTTTTTACCCTTTGAGTGCCAGAGGGGTATGCCACGCATTGCTTTGAAATGCGTTGCATACCCCTCTGGCACTCGAAGGGTGAAATCTGTCAGGTGTGGGCTGCTCTGTGCGCACACTTCAGAAGGAACACTACACAGAGGACGAAGAAGCATTCCTTTTGGTTTTAAATGAGGATTTCAACCCCCTGAATGCTAGTGAGAGGTCTCCAACACATTGCTTCGTAATGCATTGTAGACCTCTCTAGCATCCAAGGGGTTAAATCATAACTAGCTTGGATCCTTTAACCCAACTCATATATTCCTTTCCAGATTTAAAAGCGAAATATACACTGCCTTCACGTCACCTCTTTGCCATCCTGCAAGCTAAGCACTATGTTCAATCTCATTTTGGAACTGGACTTCCCTTTTTAGGTGGGATTAGTCTAATATGTATGTGGAAATTTCTTCTCTGTAATGGCACTAGAGAGCTAAAACGTGATGCTTCTGGGTGGTGACTAGCCGTAGAACAGGCTGTTGTGCTGTTGTTCATTCCCAGAAGCCTCTCATGTTCTGTATGTTTATTTTGAATACACTAAGGGGGTCTCCCTAAGTGTGAAGGGAAATCCAGACGTGGACCCCTTGCTTTCAGTGCTAGTGACTCCAACTGTACTTTCCTGTCAAAGCCCAGTTAGCACAAAATGTATGTTGTTGGAGGTTAGCTGGTGTTTCTGTCGGTCATTTTGGATCGGGATCTCCCTTTTGGGTGGGAGTAGTCTAGTATGTATGTGGAAATTTCTTCTCTGTAATGGCACTACAGAGCTAAAATGTTTTGCTTCTGGGCGGTGACTAGCCATATAACAGGCCATTGTGCTGTTGTTCATTCCCAGAAGCCTCTCACATTCTGTCTGTTTAGTTTGAATACTCTTAGTGGCTCTCTCTAAGAGTTAAGGGTAATCCAGACATGGACCCCATGCTCTCAGTCCCTAGGGAATCTAACTACACTATCCTGATAAGGCCCAACTAGGCTGAAACGTACTTCCAGGGTTAGCTGGTGTTACTGTGTGGGGGGACTTGCCTATCATTTTGAAACTAGACCTCCCCTTTGGGGTGGGATTAGTCTAATATGTATGTGGAAATTTCTTCTCTGTAATGGCACTAGAGAGCTAAAACTTGATGCTTCTGGGCGGTGACTAGCCGTAGAACAGACCATTGTGCTGTTGTTTATTCCCAGAAGCCTCTCATGTTCTGTATGTTTGTTTTGAATACACTTAAGGGGTCTCCCTAAGTGTGAAGGGTAATCCAGGCGTGGACCTCTTGCTCTCAGTGCTTAGAGACTTCATCTGCACTTTTTTTTGCCGAGGCCAACTAGACCAAAAAAATATATCAGGGATGAATTGATATTCCCATTAAGCGGAGGACTTGCATGTCATTTTCCATCTGGAGCTCCCTTTTGGGTGGGATTAGTCAAATATGCATGTGGAAATTTTCCTTCTGTAATAGCATAGAGAGCTAAAATGTGATGCTTCTGAGCCGTGACTAGCTGTAGAACAGGCCATTGTGCTGGTGTTTATTCCCAGAAGCCTCTCACATTCTGGATGTTTATTCTGAATACACTTAGGGTGTCTCCCTAAGTGTGAAGGGTAATCCAAACATGGACCCCTTGGTCTCAGTGCCTAGGGAATCCATCTGCACTCTCCTGACGAGGCCAACTAGGCCAAAATGTATGTTGGGGGTTAGCTGGTGTTCCAGTGCAGGGGGGACTTGCCTGTAGGGTGACCATGGGTCCCGGAATGTCCGGGACTGTCCCTTATTTGAAGTCTATGTCCCGCGTCCCGGGTCATCTCCCACCGGGACAATGAAGTGTCCCGGAATGAAGCCAAGCCACCCACACAGCAGCACAAACAGTCACTCTCTCAGTGGCGTCGCCAGGGATTTTCTTCACCTCCCAGTGTTTGTTGTGTGTTTTTTTTTTTTTATATATATATATGCCGCCCTGGATATCAGCCTGCAAGTGGTGTGTCACATCATGGATGCCACGAGGGAGCGTTTGGTAGCATAAATCAGAGCTCCCTCACGGCGTCCATGATGTGACACACCGTTTGCAGGCTGACATCCAGGGCGGCAATCTAGCTGATCTCCTGGAGGCAAGCGCTCTAGTAATACAGAGCGCTGGGAGATGACATCATCTTCCAGCGCTCTGCATTACTGAGCACAGTGCACGGGAGCTTCAGCTCTGTGCCGGAGGAGGCACAGAGCACTTTCCACACCGCTAGACTACCAGGGACTCAAGGTAGGGCATTAAGGGGCAATGTGGAGATGAAGAGGCTTTATGGTAGGGTGACCACATGTCCCGGAATGGCAGAACGGAAATGTGGTCACCCTACTTGCCTGTCATTTTGGAACTGGACCTCTATTTTTGGCTGTATTATTTTAATATGTATGTGGTAATTTCTCATTTGTAATGGCACTAGAGAGCTGAAACATGTTGCTTCTGGGCGGTGACTAGCCGTAGAACAGGCCATTGTGCTGTTGTTCATTCCCAGAAGCCTCTCACATTCTGTATGTTTATTTTGAATACACTTAGGGGGTCTCCCTAAGTATGAAGGGTAATCCAGACATGGACCCCTTGCTCTCAGTGTCCAGTGAATTTAGCTACATCTGCCTGATGAGGCCCTACTAAGCGGAAATATATGTCAAGGGTTAGCTGGTGTTCCTGTGTGGGGGGGGGACTTGCCTGTCATTTTGGAACTGGACCTCCCTTTTGGGGTGCTGGGGTTAGTCTAATATGTATGTGTAAATTTCTACTCTGCAATGGCACTAGAGAGCTAAAATGTGATTCTTCTGGGCAGTGACTAGCTGTAGAACAGGCCATTGTGCTGTTGTTCATTCCCAGAAGCCTCTCACATTCTGTATGTTTATTTTGAATACACTTAGGGGGGTCTCCCTAAGTGTGAAGGGTAATCCAGATGTGGACACCTTGCTCTCAGTGCCTACGGAATCCAGTTGCACCCTCCTGACGAGGCCCAAGTATGCCGAAACATAGGTTGGTGGTTAGCTGGTGTTCCCGTGCAGGGGGGGACTTGCCTGTCATTTTGGAACCGGACCTCACTTTTGGGCAGGATTAGTTTACTATGTATGTGGAAATTTCTCCTCTGTAATGGCACTAGAGAGCTAAAACGTGATGCTTCTGGACGGTGACTAGCCGTAGAACAGGCCATTGTGCTGTTGTTCATTCCCAGAATCCTCTCAAATCCTGTATGTTTATTTCTCCTAAAGAGGGACACTTGGGAAGTATGTACCCCTAATAACTCCTAAATATGGACACTTGGGAGGTATGAACCCCTAATAACTCATAAATAACTCCTAATATGGACACTTGGGAGGTATGAACCCCTAATATCCCCTAAAGAGGGACACTTGGGAGGTATGAACCCCTAATATCCCCTAAAGAGGGACACTTGGGAGGTATGGGCCCCTAATATCTCCTAAAGAGGTACACTTTGGCGGTATGGAGCCCTAATATCTCCTAAAGAGGGACACTTGGGAGATATGGACCCCGAATATCCCCTAAAGAGGGACACTTGGGAGGTATGGACCCCTAATATCTCCTAAAGACGTACACTTGGGAGGTATGGACCCTTAATATCACCTAAAGAGGGACACGTGGGAGGTATGAGATTGGTGCATACTCACAACTACTTATACACACTACTAAGCACTTACCCCTAAAGTCAATTTGGAAAATATTCAGACTGAACTTATTGCCGAGACAGATACATTGTTGCACAAGTGTTGCCTCCGCAGCACGTCAGATGTGAGGATTCCTGGTCTTCCCGGAACGCTGTATCTCCAAAAACAAATGGATCTACAACCGGTGAACAACAGGTGCAAGTACAGAATAACAGAAGAACTTCCATAGGTAGAGAGTGTCTCTACTATAAGAGGATTTGTATAGATTTGGAGTGGCTATAGACTGTGACTACAATGGCCTTGCCTAATAATATGTGGAGAGCAGTGAATGGTATACAGTGTCAATGAAGATATAAGGGACAAAGCAGACTGAGATGATAAAAGTGAAGGTTAAAATGCAGGTTTGTCTCTGTTGTCTGTAAGTGCAATTCTTATGAGTGCAGGTATTTATGGAATAACTGCAGCGAAACAAAGAGAAGGAGGGCAGAAACCAGGGGGCGCTCTAGTGCTATTTTCACCACCACCACCACCACTTCACCACAGTGAGTGACACTCACAAAAGATGCTGCTGCAAACCCATACCTCCCAAGTGTCCCTCTTTTAGACCCAAATCCCTCTGTCCCCCTTTCCCACCTTGATGTCCCTCTTTTTAGGAGATCAGATTGTGTGGTGTGTATATAAGTGTATCACACTGCTCTACAGCAATAAAACTCACATTATTGTTTGTTAAAACATCCGTATATGTAAATAAAATACTTTGGTCTTGTTATAAGTCATTTATTAGGTTATACAAGGAGGTGTCAATAGGTCATGAAATAGCTTACAAATTCTCAGTAATGCCCCACCTACCAGCCACGCCTCCAGCAACACCCCCTAAAACACAAGTGTCCCTCTTTGGCAATTTGAAATGTTGGGAGGTATGCATACCACTTATGTGGGAAAAAGCAATCAGGCTTCTTGGGAATATAAAGCTGTCCCAATTCAGCAAACTGAAGATGGAATCACCACTGCAGGATGGGCAGCTTCTACACTCCTCAGTCTCCCAGTAACACAAGCCTCATAGATGTCTCTCCTCTAATGTAAACAAATTCCGTTTGGCTAGTCTCTCTTTATAACTCACATCATCCAATCCCTTTATCATTTTTTTTGCACGTCTCTGCACTCTATCCAGTTAAATAATGTATTTTTTAAGAACTGGTGCTCAGAATTGTACTCTATATTCTAGATGAGGCCTAACCAAGGATTTATACAGAGGTAGGATAATATTAGCATCCCTTGCTTCGACACCTCTTTTTATGCAGGCTAGTACTCTATTTGCTCTTGCAGCAGCTGAGTGACTCTACACACTGCCGTGAAGTCTATTGTCTATCAGTACACCTAAATCTTTCTCTAATGAGGATTCCCCAACTTGTTTCCCATTTAGTGTATATGCATACCGCCTAACATTTCAAATTGCCGAAGTGGGACACTTGTGCTTTAGGGGGTGTTGCTGGGGGTGTGGCCGGTGGGCGGGGCATTAACGAGAATTTTCAGGCTGTTTCATGACCTATTGACACCTCCTTGAGTTACCTAATAAATGACTTATAACAAGACCAAAGTATTTTATTTAAGCACACTAATTTACAAACACATATACTGACGTTTAGAGAAACAGTAATGTGAGTTTTATTGCTGTGGAGCAATGTGATACACTTATATACACACCACACAGTCTGATCTCCTAAACACAGGGACACCAGGGTGATACACTTCTATACACACCACACAGTCTGATCTCCTAAACACAGGGACACCAGGGTGATACACTTATATACACACCACACAGTCTGATCTCCTAAACCCAGGGACACCAGGGAGATACACTTATATACACACACCACACAGTCTGATCTCCTAAACACAGGAACACCACGGTGACACACTTATATACACACCACACAGTCTGATCTCCTAAACACAGGGACACCAGGGTGATACACTTCTATACACCCCACACAGTCTGATCATCTAAACACAGGGACACCAGGGTGATACACTAATATATACACACCACACAGTCTGGTCTCCTAAAAAGAGGGACAACAGGGTGGGAAAGAGGGACAGTGGGATTTGGGTCTAAAAGAGGGACTATCCCTCCTAAAGAGGGACTCTTGGGAGGTATGTATATGTACCATGTTTATTTCTAAAGCCCAAATGCATAACCTTACATTTATCTACATTAAATGTCATCTGCCACTTTTCTGCCCAGTCACTCAGTTTATCTAAAAAATAATCCAGCTCTGCACGTATTTTCTTACATAGCTTAGTGTCATCAGCAAAGATTGAGATGCTACTTTCAATTCCCACTTCTGGATCATTAATAAACAAATTAAAAAGCATTGGACCCAGGAATGAACCCTGCGGCACCCCACTTACAACTTTAGACCAATTTGAAAAAGTTTCATTTAGAGCAACTCTCTGCCATCTATCATTTAACCATTTCTCAATCCACGTACAGATAACACCGCCCATACTGAAGCCTTTTAATTCATGCAGTAACCTGTATTGAGGCACTGTACTGTGAGAAAGTTTCCAATCAGCAGATAAGAACCTGGAACTCCAGCAAGGCCCCTCATATTGACTTTTCCCTCCTGAATGCAAACACCAAGGAATTCGGGGAAAATTAGTTCTGGTAAATGAGATATGTTAATCTCTAGCAATTAGTGATTACATTTTCTTTTTCTTTGCTTCACAAATGTATACCTACTCAATGGCCTGTATTTACTAAGCGTCCTTAAAGGGATAGTAATACCTAAAATGTAAAAAAAAATATGTTGTAGGGTTTATCCCCCTGAGTAAAACAAGAGTACTCCCACCGCTGAAAGGTGTTTCATTCAAAAGTTATTAATTTTCAAAGTTGAATTTTTTAGGTGCAATATCACAGTGGCCTGAAATTGTACAGTGGCGCTGTTGCTACACCACCCTATGGAGATTTATGGTCCTGAGACCAGAGCTGTCCATAGCATCGTGTAGCAACAGCGCCACTGTACAATTTCAGGCCACTGTGATATTGCACCTAAAAAACTCAACTTTGAAAATTAATAACTTTTGAATGAAACACCTTTCAGCAGTGGGAGTACTCTTGTTTTACTCAGGGGGGATAAACCCTGCAACATATTTTTTTTACATTTTAGGTATTACTATCCCTTTAACCCATTGACTGCCAGTGCATTGCACAACCTTCTGGTCCTTAAGCAGAGGCGTAACTAGAAGCCTCCGGGCTCTGGTGCAAGAAGTGCCACGGGCCCCACCACCACCACCACATTGGCCCCCCTCAACCACACTGACACCCTCTACAATGCCCCTCAATCTTCACAATACCCCCATCTCCTACCTGGAGCTCCCACTTGGTCCTCTTAGTAATGCAGAGCGCTGGCAGATGATGTCATCTCCCTGCATTACTAGATGATGTCATCTCCCTGCATTACTAGATGATGTCATCTCCCTGCATTACTAGATGATGTCATCTCCCTGCATTACCAGATGATGTCATCTCCCTGCATTACTAGATGATGTCATCTCCCAGCGCTCTGCATTACTAGAAGGCCGGAGGGAGATTGCAGGCGCCAGGCAGAGGGGTCGCAGGGGGCGGCCAGGCCCCTGGAGTAACGGGCCCGGTCGCAGGCATGACCCCTATAGTTACACCACTGTACTTAAGGGGTTAATGTGCAATATTTTTAATTGTTATTATCATACCTGGGAACTCTGAAGTGTTGTCTTCCCGGAGGGGAGTCCTGTGGTGCCGACATGTCAAAAAGGGGTGGGGCTTAACTGCGAGGGGGCTTAACAGGGGTGAAAAAAATAGTAAAAAAAAAGGCTGGGGAAGGAGGAACATAATGGGAAAGAGCAGAATTTCTGTAGAAACTCCCCACATCCAGAGACTATATGATTATCATTATTTTTTGTTGGGATTCTGCTCCCAAACTAATTTAATTGCTGGGGAGTTGCTAAGTTTCCCAAAAATACAGACCGTGGGCATCCCAATGCATAGTGCACCATGCAGCCCACCTGAACAACATCTTGTAGGGACATTAGCAACATTACATGCCCCAACCTGGCAACAGGACTCATCGCTTTAAAGCGGAACTACCACCCTATACCAAGTCGCCCCCCAATTATTAGGCAAATGGCGACTAGCTTCTTAATAGTGCTATTATCTCACACACGTACCGCGTTCTGAAGTAATCATTTTTATTCTGAGACTGACGGCAGGCTTCTTGCTTTAGAGCCATCTGTGCTACTGCGCCATCAGTCCCTTCCAGCGCCTTAAGGCACAGTGCAGCGCCTCCTAGAGGAGACCGGGAGGGACAGTGGAGACGTCTCTAAGACAAGATGTCTGCACTAATGTCTTGATTCTGATCTCGGAAGAGTAAGGATTACTTCAGAACTGGCTACTTGTGTGAGATAATAGCACTATTAACCCCTAAGGACCAGCGCACGCACGTGCGGCCAGGACTTGAGGACCACAGAGCTTTTTTTTTTTTTTTTTTTTTTAATTCCGGTTCATGGCTTCGGGAGTGGCGTGCAGCCGCGCCAGAAGCCCTGAACTCCATGCCGTGCCAGGACCATCACTGGTCCTCAAGTGCCGGACCGCCTTGACGGTTCTGGCACATCAATGGTCCTTAAGGGGTTAAGAAGCTAGTCACCATATGCCTAATAATTGGGGGGCAAATTTATATAGGGTGGTAGTTCCTCTTTAAAGGGCAACTGCACTCTGGATAGTTTCCTAACGAAAGATCCGTTCTTTTGGGAGCAGAATTGCCAATTAACACTTAACTGCATTCAGAGCCTATGCACACCTACAGGGTAGGAGAGCAGGTGTCTATAAGGAGACACTACAGTGCTCTCACAACGCATTGAAATACCTGGATATTCCCCAAATCTGCCCCGGAGACCCTGCATTTTAGACTTAGAGTCTCCTGAGAAAGAGGCTTTGGGAAGTATCTCAGGGTAACTCCTCCTACTTCCCACCCACTACTGCCCACTTCTCTCCCTGTCCCACCCACTTCCCTCCTATTCCACAGCTCCGCCTTTCCTCTTCTCAATCCTGGCCTTCCAGTTTATGACACAATTTGCATCATTTAGACGTGCCCAGTCCCAGCCTATGAGCTCTCTCTGGAAGATAGTTCCCAGGTATGTGCCTTGATACAACGTAATAAAAACAAGTAATGATTTAGAAGCCCCATTTACATCACCATGAATTATGGGAGTATTGATTTGTCCTCTATCATGCAGTTTGCTTGTCCCAAATTTAGATTTATGTCTCTTTATATCTGCAAGGACTGTCCTAAAACCTCAGATTTACTAGTGATCATATGCAGGCAATATGCTGTAGTATGTACAGATAAATGGGAGGAACACCTCCTAATAATTACCCCCCAATTATCTTTAGCATCTATAAATTCTGTCCACGTGCCTTTGTTCAAGCCAGTGTTTCTCAACCAGTGTGCCCCTGACATTCACTTGGGTTGCCCCATTTTATCTATAAAGACTGAAAAAAACATGAAGGTAGAGTTACCGTTGTATATTTATGTAAATTATTATGCACAATACATTTATTTTAGTTGTGAGATCTATGAATAACTGTATATTTATGTTTTTGAAACCTTCATTACAACATTGACAAATGACATATAATGATAGAGGAGCCCTGAAAATTCCAAACTGTGTGTTAGGGGTGCCTCGAGCAAAAGAGGTTGTGAACCACTGGTTCAAGCGATAACATCTACATTTAGTTCTGATTGTCATGTAAATGGAGGCGGACATGACATCGGCTGATTTTTTTTCAAAACTGAAGCAGGAAATTGCATAAGACTACTTAAAAGGATAGTAATGTTTCACAAAAACAGCAGCTCCAATTAATCCGGACTGTCCGGATGGATCACAGAGAGGCATGGGCAGATTGTCCTAATGGGGGATCGGGCATCACCCGGTGGGCCGCTAGATCATGGGCCGGTGGGGGAGATCAGAGGATCTCACCTCACCGTCCCACGATATTTTGAAGGAGAGGTCTGTGTTACCACCAGCACAGGCACTCTCTGTGACAGCCTTCGAGTTCCTTGTTAATGCAGAGTGACAGGATATGACATAATATCCTGGCGCCTGCTCTCCCATGCCGCACAGGGACCACAAGGGGACGCCGATAGGGACGTCGATAGGGACGTCTGTGCAGCTAGTGGGCTGTTTAAAAAAAAATTCCCAGGCTTGTATTCCCCTACAATCTGCTCCTGCAGAGAGGGACAATCTTCAGTGATCATAAGGGAAAACCTGAAAATCCTGTCAAGGGGGCAGGGTTTTCCTTATGATCACAGTAAGAAGATTGTCCCTTGTTGTGATCTGTCCGGTCAAGTGACCAGATTCCACATCTGAGGGGAGGTGACTGACACTAGGTAAAAGGGGTGGGAGGGGGGTACTTTATCTGCTGGAGCTGCTTTTATTATGAAACATTACTATCCATTTAAGAAAAACTCATTAGGTCCCACCTCCCCATCCAGCTGCCACCCTGTGTCACTCTTGCCCTTTGCCTCTAAACTCCTTGAGTGCCTAGCCTACTCTTGTCTACTATCCTTTCACAACTCCCATAATGCTCTGGACCAGCTGCAGTCTGACTTTCGGCCAGCTTTCTCTGCAGAAACTGCCCTTATGAAGTAACAAATGATCTTCATATTGCAAAATCCAATGGCCATTTGTCTCTTCTTATCCTCCTAGACCTGTCAGCTGCATTCATCACAGCTGACCATACCCTTCTCTCCCAGGTTCTCCATTCTTTTGGCATCTGTGCCTGGCACATTCCTGCAGGCCCGGACTGGACATCGGGCATACCGGACATTTGCCTGGTGGGCCGGTCCGGGAGTTTAAAAAAAAATTAATCATTAAACGAGTTTGGGCCGTCTTTCACTTTCTGAAAGATAGCCATCTTGTTAAAAGTTTCCTGGTGGGCGGGTAATCAACGTGTGGCCGTGCGGCGCACTGCACGTAATTATAAGCTCCGACCACGATCAACGTCGGCCGACAGCCCAACCCTGAGACAGTCAGTGTCAGTGAAGGCCGTCCCCCCATGGGCTGCTCAAAAAATAAAAATGGGCTGCTCAGCCTTAAATGTTCGGGCCTATTTTTTTGTCCCAGTCCAGTCCTGCATTCCTGGTTTCTATCCTGTTTGTCTCAACAGTCTTTCACTGGGTCATACACTATCACCTGTGGTCTCCCTCTCAGCAGGCATACCCCAAGGCCCTCTTCTAGTCCCCCTTCTCTTCTCTCCAGAGTTGGCGCCACCTATGGACGAGGTAGGCAGCATTCTATGGTGTACAGCTAATGGGGGCACAGTCAGAGCAGAGCTGCACGCACCTCAGCCGCTGCTGTGAAGAAGGAGAGAGAGAGGGTCTGAACTCTTAAAAGAGTGAGTGTCATGGGGAGCGGAGATCAGTGACAGGAGGGAGACAGTGAGCGGTGAACGGTACATAGGGCATACTGAACCATGCCGTAGTGGCACGATGCTTAAACTGATTATCCCGCCATGGTGTCCGTGCATCCCCCTCCTCCCGCGCTGTGCTTGGTGTTGCTAGTGAAAAGTCAGAGATGCCAGGTGACCCTGGAAACTGAGTGGGAGCTGCTGTCCTGGGCAGAACTGAGGCTCTGGCTGGCAAGAACAGAAGCAGGGCTGGTGAGTGAAACTCAGGGGAGTGAAATGTATTGTTGTGGTCCATAAATATAAATATGTATTTGCATTGATAAGCACATGAAGGGATGCAGAAACATGGAATATGGTGGGCAAATATATTGAAACATGGAGGAGGAGCACTCAAGTATGATCTATAACTCGACGTTTTAACCATGCAAGATCAGGATATCGCTCTTTTCATGCGAGAAACAATCTGATCTTTCCCTTTTGAATCTGGCAATATTTTGAGATGTGCTTTTTTGTATGTCGCTCAATAAAAGATGACATTTCAATAGTGAGGGAAAGTGCAGGAGGGAAGTATATTTCAAAGGAGTAAAAACGTTAGGACAAGAGGCTGTAGTTAAAAACTAGAGGGACACAGGTTTAGATGTAATGTAAGAAAGTTTTACTTCACTGAGAGGGTAGTAGATAAGTGGAATAGCGACCAGCAGAAGTGGTAGAAGTTAATACAGTGACAGAATTTAAGCATGCACGGGATAGGCATATGGTTGTCCTTAACTTAAGAAAAGAGCAAGGCCCAAAAAAGGTTTGAGGTTTTTACAGTAGGAAAATGGGCGACTAGATGGGCCAAATGGTTCTTATCTGCCATCAAATTCTATGTTTCTATGAGCCTGCCGCCCCTATGCCCCCCAACCAGAATTATGCTCATTATGATGAAGACTGCACAATGACAGCCATGAAGGAACAGCCAGCAATGAGCAGGATCACCAAATAACATTAGTTTGTTGATGGCTTTTGCATTTTGTGCCCCCCAGGGGAAATCCTCTTGACAGGAGTAGGCCCCGTTCTATTACTTTATCCCGTTGCCTGCCGGGGCGTCTTCTCTTATTGTCACTTGGAGTTTTCTCTTCCATCACCTTGTGGGGCTAAGAATGTGTATATAGCAGCTTTGTGGATTCATAATATTCCTGGACACATATAGGGAACACACACAGTGTCACATACACATATAGGAAGCACTAACATTAATACACTTATATACATATAGAGAACACACACACACACACATTGTCACTTATACACATATAGGGAACACACACAGTGACACATACACATATAGGAAGCACTCACATTAATACACTTATATACATATAGAGAACACACACAGTGACACATACACATATAGGAAGCATTCACATTAACACACTTATATACATACAGAGAACACACACACACATTGTCACTTATACACATATAGGGAACACACATTAACACATACAAATATAGGGAACACACATTGACACTTATAAAAGTATAGGGAACACACACATTGACACTTATACACATATAGGGAATACACATTAACACATACAAATATAGGGAACACACATTGACACTTATAAAAGTATAGGGAACACACACATTGACACTTATACACCTATAGGGAACACACAAACACACTGGTACTTATCCACATACAGGTAACACACATATATTGACACTTATACACATACAAGGGACACACACATTAACACTTATAAAAACACTTATACACACAGGGCATAAAGGGGCAGGATACAATGGACAGGGCCAAGGAGGGGGCGGCAAAATGAGCTTTTGCCTATGGTTGCAAAAACCCTTGCATCAGCCCTGCTTCTCTCTGTATACTCTTTGTCTTGGACAACTGACAAAAAATCCTTTGGCTTTAGCTATGATGTCTATGCAGATAATACACAAATCTATCGCTCTGCTCCTTCACTATCATCTTAAATACAGCAGTGGGTCCTAGGTTGACCACACGTCCCTTATTGGGGGTCTGTGTCCCGCTTCCCGGGTCACCCCCACCGGGACAGCAAAGAGTCCTGGAATTGAGCAACACGCGCCAGTCCAGCCAGCCAATGAAATGTACTTGCTATATGGTCCTCATTGGCTGGCTGAGCCAGCCAATGAAATGTATTTGCTATATGGTCCTCATTGGCTGGCTGGACTGGTACGTGCGAGACAGCTGGAATGGAGCAGGTATGCTGGTGCTGCAAGTGAGACCTGTGGCTGAGGCTCCCGCCGGCGCTGACCATCTTACTCTGTGTCAGCCTCAGAACCACATGTCCCGGAATGGCAGAATGGAAATGTGGTCACCCTAGAGGGTCCCAGGATGCCGTACTCCTTACAGCTGTCTCTTCCTGGATGGCTCATCGTTACATAAAACTTAATATGTCTAAGACTGAGCTCCTTATCTTTACTCCTAAATCCTGCATAATACCTCCATTTTTTTTTTTTTAATTTTCCTTTATTTTATTTATAAACAAATAGTACATATAATGGAAAAAAAAAACACCATTGAGGATTCCTGCCCTAGAGTTTACAGGCTAAAACGGGGTTATGAAACAGATAGAATACATGAGGGTATGTAGAAAATACAAGCATAAATGTAAATCCTGGCATAACACGCATATGGATTCATTCATCAAGGTAAAGTTGCGCATTTCCAAAGTAAACCAACTGTCACTGGTTTAGATGGGGCTTTTTATTGCACGTAATACAATTGCATCCTCACAGTAAAACTTATTCAAGGAAACAAGGTCTAGTAGAAAGCGAGAGGAGGCAGTCTGTGCTAGCACCCCGTCGCTAACGAAATGAGAAAGAGGTGAACTGTGTCTGAAGGTAGCATAGTCCGACACTGATTTTCGTAATTCTAAGTGACTTTCAGAACAAGGTTTAGTACAGTGAGAAAGAAGAAGGTAGAGGAAAACAAGAGTGGGGAGCATAGCATAAAGGAAGAAGAGAACCAATAGACAGAAGAAGGAGACGAGAAGAGGAGAGTGGGAAAGGAAAGAAGGGGAGGGGGGGCTGAGCAGGCCGCAGGACCACCATTGATCATATACTAAGCTTAGGGTCGGGGGAGAACGGAACCCAAGAAACAGGCAGGAGCAGACACGTAGGACCGATACAGCTGCCACGGACACACATCAGCAAATCCCTCATCTCTGGTCATCTCGCTGCAAACAATATCGCCTCCAATGGGTCCAAGTTTCCCTAAAGGACTGCATCTTATGGGTATTATAGGCATGTAGTCTCTCCATTGTACAGAATTTATCCATGCGAGCATACCACGTAGCTAAGGGAGGAACTGTGGCTAGCTTCCAATGTGTGGCCACAGTCAATCTCGCGGCCATCAAGAGGAAGTGTAGAAGTGGAAAGGCTTTAGGTGGAAACAGGGTACTGTGAGAGAGTAGGAGAAGGGAAGGGTCACTCTGGACGGGGTGTCCCAAGACTAATGACATTTCAGTGGTGATCCGTGACCTGTACTCCTCGATAATACAGCACTCCCACCATATGTGGATCAAAGTGCCACCGCGTGCACCACATCTCCAACACATGTCTGGGGTTGAGGGATCAAATTTGGACATTCGGCTTGGGGTCAGATACCACCTAGAGAGCAGCTTGTAGTAGTTTTCTTGAGAAGGGGTATCCCTTGGGAGGAATCTACTATTACGAAATATGGTCAACCAAGTTTCGTCGTCTGGCATATCGGGTTTGCCCAGATCCGAACACCACGCCTCAGTGAATGTCGGGAAAGGAAGAGAATATCTCGATTTTCTATAACTGTCAAGGACTCCCCACTTTACCCTGTGGACAAGGCAGACTGTTTCTGGGTAAAATTTGTCCACTTCTTTTTCCTTCCATACCCACATTAATGAAGTAACTAAAACTTGTGGCTTCTTACTTCAATATTTAGCAAAAATCTGCCCATTTCTTTCTCACGCTACAACAGAAACTTTAATGCATACTCTTATCCTTTCCCTCCAGGATTACTGCAACTATTTACTGATTGATCTGCCTGCTAGTCATATCATTCCTCTCCAGTAAATTCTTAATTCAGCCACCAGAATACTCTTCCACTCCTCCAGAACAGTACTCACCACTACACTTTCAAAATCATTGTCATGACTTCCCATAAAGCAGCATATTACATTTAAAATCCTCCTCCTTATCTTCAAAGTTCTCCAACATTTGGATATATTTATATTTCATCTTTGATATCCCGCCATATCCCTACACGTCTTCTAAGAGCCATGTATGGTGGACAACTCTCTGCTCCTTTAACCACTATTGCTGTACCCAGGGCTGCTGCAAGGATTTTTGCCACCCTAGGCAAAACTTAATTTTGCCACCCCTTGGCTCCGCCCCTTGTGCCCCACCCCTTTATACCCTGCCTGCTTATATCCCACCTCTTTTCTTGCCCCATCAGCTCCAACTTGCCCCCACCAGCTCTACTTTGCCCCCCATCAACTCCAACTTGCTCCCACCAGCTCCACTTTGGCCCCTATCAGCTCCACTTTGCCCCCACCAGCTCCAACTTGCCCCCACCAGCTCCACTTTGAACCACCAGCTCCAACTTGCCCCGACTAGATCCACTTTGCCTCCTATCAGCTCCAACTTGCCCCCACCAGCTCCACTTTATCCCCCACCAGCTCCGACTTGCCCCACCAGCTCCACTTTACCCCCTCAGCTCCAACTTGCCCCCCATCAGCCCCAACTTGCCCCCTATCAGCCCCAACTTGCCCCCCATCACAGACCTTTAGCTGCTGGAGCTCTTGCGCGGTCTTCTCTTAAGTAATGCAGAGCGCGCTGGGAAATGTTGACTCCCAGCGCGCTCTGCATTACTAAAGAGCCGACGGCGACGAGGGAGCGAAGTAGCTACACAGACCTGACTGTGTTGCAGTGCCCGGTGGAGGGATACTGCTAGTGGGAACGGCTGGCCCTGGGCGCAGCTCTTCCCTGCTGCATGCCTGCTCCCCCAGTACATGCGCACCCTAGGCCGGCGCCTACCTCGCCTATAGGTGGCGCCGGCCCTGGCTGTACCACGATTGAAGGCTTTCTCCCTAGCCGCTTCCTACCTCTGAACCACCCTACCACCCAGCATTCGTCAAGCCTCAACCTTCAACAACTTCAAAGCCAATCTAAAAGAGCACCTCTTAAATGTACATTGCACATTGTACAAGTATGTGAGAGGTCAATACAAGGATCTCTGCGGTGAGCTATTTATTCCAAGGCCTGATCAGGTAACCAGGGGACACCCCGTGAGATTAGAGGAAAGGAGGTTTAAACATCAGCAGAGGAAGGGTTTTTTTACAGTAAGGTCTGTCAAATTGTGGAATTCATTGCCCAGGGAGGTAGTTATGGCAGATACAATGGATAAATTTAAGAGAAGATTAGATACATTTCTTTCAAAACGGAACATACAGAGTTATACTGCTTATCAGTAGGCATATCATGAAGGTCTGATAAACAGTAATTTAATTGGTAGCAGGAAAGCTATAAAATTCTCAGTTACTGAGGTATGAGGCAAAGGTTGAACTTGATGGACTTGTATCTTTTTTCAACCTAATTTACTATGTTACTATGTAGCACTACTGTAATAGGGAAACATTATCTCATATGTCAAAATCTGCACTTCCTCCTCTACCAGCTCGTATCTGTATGTCACACATCCTATACTTAGATTGTAAGCTTTATAGGACAGGAACCTCCTTTTCTATGTGTGCACACCTGGTGTTCCTCTTATGATTGTCTATATAAGCACTTAATTACTGCACTTATTGTACCCCACTATTCAAAGTGTAAACTGTAAATACTAAGTACACCTGTTGGCACAATATAAATACAAATATACATACATACATAATGGATGATCTGGCTCAGATTCCAAGCATAACTGCAGGACTCAAACATTCTGTTCTGCTCAGTTTTAACAAATGACACTTCCTACCAAGAAGTATTAGCTCAGCTGTCTGTACCGACAAATAAAAAAAGCTAAGTACCTCAAGCAGAACTTTCATTAAAATTAAAGGCCCCCCAAATCATTATTCACATAGCGATATTCATATCGATACTTGTATTATCCTGAATAAGTCAGGCGTTATTGAGAAATCCAACTTCTTCAGCAGGCATCAGCGCAGACATCTTGCCGAAGAGGCATCTGTAAGTCTGCACTGACCATACAGGTCTCCTCCAGGATTGGTGAGGTGGAGTTGTATTGTACCTTAAGGTACAGGAAGTGACTGATGGCGCAGACGCACCTATGTCTCTACAGCAAGTTACCTGCTGGTGAGTCTCTGAACAAGTTGGATTCTTCAATAATGCCGGACTTCTTCAGGATAATACAAGTATTGATATGTGTATCTCTATGTGAATAATTATTTGGGGGGCACTTTAAAGGGATAGTAATACTTAAATATTACTAATCCCCATATTCTAGGCATGTTAAAAAGAATTGAATTGTCCACAGTGTCATCTCTCAAACCTTTATGGTTTGAGAGATAACCGCCTGCAAAGTCCCCCCCTCCCTCCCCCTTTCCTGAAGTTAGCATTGTAGCTGACTGCAGGGAAAGCCTGTTGTATGACAGTCAGGTGGCTCTGCAGCAGAGCCGAGATTGCTTTAGTAAAAAAATAATTATTTCACTGAAAAGGTCTTCTACGTGTGCTTGGTTTGTGCTTGTTTTGTGCTTGGTTTGCAAGCACACGAAGAAGACCTTTTCAGTGAAATAATTCTTTTTTTACTAACGCGATCTTGGCTCTGCTGCAGAGCTGCCTGATGCAAGTAAGACCGGATATCCCTGAAGTCAGCTACAACGCAGACTTCAGGGAAAGGGGAGGGAGGAGGGAACTTTGCAGGCGGTTATCTCTCAAACCATAAAGTTTTGAGAGATGACACTGGGGACAATTCAGTTCTTTTTAACATGCCTACAGTATGGGGATTAGTAATATTTAAGTATTACTATCCCTTTAAGTAGAATGAAAGTTCTGTTTTAAAAATGACATATAAATATGGGTAATTTTGACGTTCTTTTCAAAATCAACCATTTTTTACAAACTGAAAGTTACGCTTTAATGTTTGTGTGACAAAAAACTAAGGCAATGTGATAATATCAGCAAACATATACTGAGTAAAGAACTTGTATGAAGGAATTGTTATTTTAGTGAAGGAAGTGTAATTTCTTATTATGTTGATATACTGATTAACAAGGCTAAATATTCCCATAGTGTATCATAGCAGCAGCACACAAAGTAAATATTGTGCACATTTCCTCATCACAGACACATGTCTAGCTCCCAAGCAAGGAGGGTAACACCAATGAACTAGAACCCCAAACACAACATGCAAGTGCGATATGACTGTAGATAGTCAATATAAAAGGAAAGTGAGACAAACCAGTGCAGCGTAGCCAATCGGAGTGCTGTGCAGCCAGATCAGCCTGCAGGAAGAGCGGGTGATTTCCACAAAGCACTGGGGGAAGGGGATACATGTAGGTAGTGTCATGGCGGATCGACACTGGGGACTTGTTTGCCTCCCCTGGTACGGTTCGGAAGCGGCCATGGAGAGGGACCAGAAGTGGGGAGGCAATGATTGCCTGAAAGGTCTTGCCCTTTACTTACCATGGCCGCAAGCACTGTGAGGGCATGGCCGAAGCTATTAGGGGCCCTAGGAATGCCACGTAGTAAGGGCATACCTAGGAGCTTTTTCTTCTGGCCTCCCTTTTCTTACCTTTAAAAAATAGCATATATTCTAAAGAAATCCTTGCCGTTTGACACACACATACACAAACACATATCTGCAGGCACACACATACATATGTACACACACACACACAGTCATACACATATGCGTTGACACGCACATACATATGCGCACACACAGTCATATACACATGCGTTGACACATACAGTCATACACTCCTGTGTTGACACACACATATGTGCAGGCACACACATATATATGCACACACACACACACACCTCATACACACGTGTTGGCACACACATAATGCATACACAGTCATACACGCCTGTATCAACACACAAATACATACACACATATGTGCAGGCACACACATACATATGCACACACACACAGTCATACACACGTGCGTTGACACACAGTCATACACTCCTGTGTTGAAACACACACACACACACATATGTGCAGGCACACACATACATATGCACACACACACACACACAGTCATACACACGTGCGTTGACACACAGTCATACACTCCTGTGTTGACACACACACACATACTCACACATATGTACAGACACACACATACATATGCACACACACAGTCATACACTCCTGTGTTGACACACACATACACACACACATATATGCAGGCACACACATACATATGCATACACACACACACACAGTCATACACACATGTTCCGACATACACAGACACATGCAAAGAGACACATACAAATACACCCGTATACACACATTTAAAGACAGTCACACGCACACATGAATATTTGCAGACACACATACACAAACATACATATGGGCACACACACAGTCATACACACGCACGTGCCAACACACAGACACAAGCACATACAAAGACACATACATACACACACACGCTCATTCTCACAAATGCACAGACACGTATACACATAAACACAGACATAAACATACATGCACAAACATACACAGACAAACACATACAAAATTTACAGACACATACACAAAAGCACAGAACCACACACAGACGCACAAATAGACACACAGATACATATACACACACACTCACACACACATACACAGGCACACAAGCGTGATTAGGGAAATCTCTTATGCCAAATGTTTTGACATCAGTGATCCCGGATCCAGTGTAACATGAACAGTTAAACCTTTTTATTGTGTTCTTGGAAGCCCGGCCAGAGGCTGCTGATGAATCAGAGGGTATTACAAGACGGGTAAACACTGAACGAAGCACAAATGTTCAGCAAACATTCCACCATGTGTGCTCCTGCTGGGCAACCCGCTATGACGCCATCTCTACGCCAACAAGTGTCAGCACCAAAGGAATGTGACAGAAAATAGGAAGAGCTGGGCCTGTTTAATATGAACTCTTCCAGTCCTGGGATAACCCTATGAGTGCCAGACTGGTGTGCAGACCATTGCAGGGTACATTACCAGAGTATTTTTGGTTGGGTTCACTCTGCTATTAGAACCCTCCATGGGCATGGTCTCTACCCACAGTGGATGGTAACGTGGGGCCCAGCATTGAAACAGATTAGCATATTTTGCTGCTCATTACCATACAATGCTGTAATACTCTGCTGGTCTCATGTAATACTCTCCTAGCCTCATGTAATGGTGTATTACTCTTCTTGTATAATGTAATAATGTGCTAGTCTCATGTAGTGGTGTATCGCCCTGTTGGTCTTGTGTAATACTCTACTAGCCTCATGATGTAATGGAGCATTGACCTTCTGATCTCATATAATACTCTGCTGTTCTCGTGTAATGGTGTATTGCTATTATAGTTTCATGTAATAATCTGCTGGTCTATGCAAAGATGTACTGTCCTACTGGTTTCGTGTAATACTCTGTTGCTCTCGTGTAACGTTGTATTGCACTGCTGGTTTAGTGTAATACTCTGCTGTTCTCATGTAATGGTGTATTGCACTGCTGGTTTAGTGTAATACTCTGTTGCTCTTGTGTAATGTTGTATTGCACTGCTAGTCTCCCCTACACTCAAAACTTTGCCCCCCAGCTTGCTCAGTATATTCCACCTCCCCTCCTTGTTCAGTACACTGTGCCCCCCCATTCTGTACTGTGCACCCCCCTACCCGTGTACAGTACATTTCCTCCCCTCTGTGCCTAGTATCCCCTCGCACATATACCATACCTCACAACATTTCAGATGGCCAAAGAGGGACACTTTTGTCTAGGTGTTTTTGCTGAGGGCATGTCTAGTGGGAGTGGTTTTATCAAGAATGTTTTGGTTATTTCATGACCTACTGACACCTCTTTGTGTAAATGAATAAATGATTTAGAACAAGACCAAAGTATTTTATTTACACAGACTAATTTATAAACACATATACTGAAGTTTATACACACACTGATGTGAGTATTATTACTGTGGAGCAATGTGATACACTTATATATACACCACACAGTCTGATCTCCTAAACACAGGGACATCAGGGTGATACACTTATATACACACCACACAGTCTGATCTCCTAAACACAGTGACACCAGGGTGATACACTTCTATACAAACCACACAGTCTGATCTCCTAAACACAGGGACACCAGGGTGATACACTTCTATACACTCCTCACAGTCTGATCCCCTAAACACAGGGACACCAGGGTGATACACTTCTATACACACCACACAGTCTGATCTCCTAAACACAGGGACACCAGGGTGATGCACTTATATACACACCACACAGTCTGATCTCCTAAACACAGTGACACCAGGGTGATACACTTATATACACATCACACAGTCTGATCTCCTAAACACAGGGACACCAGGGTGATACACTTATATATACACCACACAGTCTGATCTCCTAAACACAGGGACACCAGGGTGATACACTTATATATACACCACACAGTCTGATCTCCTAAACACAGGGACACCAGGGTGATGCACTTATATACACACCACACAGTCTGATCTCCTAAACACAGGGACACCAGGGTGATACACTTATATATACACCACACAGTCTGATCTCCTAAACACAGGGACACCAGGGTGATACACTTATATATACACCACACAGTCTGATCTCCTAAACACAGGGACACCAGGGTGATACACTTCTATACACACCACACAGTCTGATCTCCTAAACACAGGGACACCAGGGTGATACACTTATATACACACCACACAGTCTGATCTCCTAAACACAGGAACACCAGGGTGATACACTTATATACACACCACACAGTCTGATCTCCTAAACACAGGGACACCGAGGTGATATACTTATATACACACCACACAGTCTGATCTCCTACACACAGGGACACCAGGGTGATACACTTATAGACACACCACACAGTATGATCTCCTAAACACAGGGACACCGAGGTGATATACTTATATACACACCACACAGTCTGATCTCCTAAACACAGGGACACTAGGGTGATACACTTATATACACAACACACAGTCTGATCTCCTAAACACAGTGACACCAGGGTGATACACTTATATACACACCACACAGTGTGATCTCCTAAACACAGGGACACCGGGGTGATACACTTCTATACACACCACACAGTCTGATCTCCTAAACACAGGGACACTAGGGTGATACACTTATATACACAACACACAGTCTGATCGCCTAAACGCAGTGATACCAGGGTGATACACTTATATACACACACCACACAGTCTGATTGCCTTAAAACAGGGACACCAGGGTGATACACTTATATACACACCACACAGTCTGTTCTCCTAAACACAGGGACACCAGGGTGATACACTTATATACACACCACACAGTCTGATCTCCTAAACCCAGTGACACCAGGGAGATACACTTATATACACACCACACAGTCTGATCTCCTAAACACAGGGACACCAGGGTGATACACTTATATACACACCACACAGTCTGATCTCCTAAACACAGGGACACCAGGGTGATACACTTATATACACACCACACAGTCTGATCTCCTAAACACAGGGACACCAGGGTGATACACTTATATACACACCACACAGTCTGATCTCCTAAACACAGGGACACCAGGGTGATACACTTCTATACACACCCAGTCTGATCTCCTAAACACAGGAACACCAGGGTGATACACTTATATACACACCACACAGTCTGATCTCCTAAACACAGGGACATCAGGGAGATACACTTATATACACACCACACAGTCTGATCTCCTAAACACAGGAACATCAGGGTGATACACTTATATACACACCACACAGTGTGATCGCCTAAACACAGGGACACCAGGGTGATACACTTATATACACACCACACAGTCTGATCTCCTAAACACAGGAACGTCAGGGTGGGAAAGAGGGACAGAGGGATTTGGGTCTGAAAGAAGGACTGTCCCTCCTAAAGAGGAACACTTGGGAGGTATGGACCCCTAATATATTCTAAAGAGGGACAATTGGGAGTTAAGGAACCCAAATATCACTGAAGAGGGGCAGTTGGGAGGTAGGGACCCTAATATCTGTTAAAGAGGGACACTTGGGAGGTATGGACCCCTAATATCTATTGAAGAGGGACCCTTGGGAGGTATGGACCCCTAATATCTCTTAAAGAGGGACACTTGGGAGGTTCAGACCCCTAATATCTCCTAAAGAGGGACACTTGGGAGGTATGAAACCCTAATATCTCCTAAAGAGGGAGACTTGGGAAGTATGGACCCCTAATATCTCCTAAAGACGGACACTTGGGAGATATGGACCCCTAATATCTCCTAAAGAGGGACATTTGGGAGGTATGGACCCCTAATATCTCCTAAAGAGGGACATTTGGGAGGTTCAGACCCCTGATATGTCCTATAGAGTATAACTGCTTTCCTATTGGCCACATTCGGAAAAAGAACAGGTAACTTTGTAACTAACCAATTGCGCCATAGAGCACAAGTAAAATGCTCAGATGCCCACTGAATTAAAAGGGGATTTAACCCTTTTGAACACTAGGGAAATATTGTCTGTGTTTAGAAACAATTTGTTGGAGACCTCACTGGTATTCAGGGTGCACATATTTGTCCCCAATGGTGCAACTGGCTTGCTCCAGAATTGCACCAATTCTCCTTGACCCTTTGAGTGCCATAGAGGTACCCAAGTCATTGCATTGTAATACATTGACTACCTATCTGGCACTCAAAAGGTTAATACATCAGCCTCATTGTGTGTACATATCTACTGGTGCAGGCAGTATACAGTAGCGGAGTTCAGATCTTCATGCACTGATTATAAGCAACACAAATGTGACATAGAGCTGTTTAGTACCCACAACTGTATAATGTCTTAGGATCCTAACCACCCTTCTACACAATGATGAATACAACTGGATCTAGAAGCAGCTTGTTCCTCTAGCACCACCCTGTGGTACGCATGGATTCCTACAGGGAAAAAACGCAAGATGTCCGGAGAGGGTGGTTTCCAATAATTAAGTATGGGTAAAGAGTGGTACCGTGTTAACCATGGAAAAAGCAGGCGACTGCTAGAGTGAATACGATACCTTTATTGACTGAATGTCTCTAGGATGCAAGGTTTCAAGACAACTAGGGCTCATCTTCAGGCCTAATATATAAAATAAAGTTATCATTATTACTTTAGAAGAATTATAGCAGAGCTACCACTGATATAAAAGTACCCCCCAATACATTTTTACTATAGCAATAAGCATATAATTCCTTTTATAGTCCCTATTAAGTCCGGCATTAGTCTGGCAGAATTTGCATTCCGCCCCAAATGTGGATTTTTTTTTTGCCCCAGAATTTGTATTCTTTATCATCCTGAACGTAGCTCTTTGTTAGCTTTGTATAAACTTAACACCTTTTAGCTAGTCCCTGTGTTACCTCTTGCAGTAGGGCTCCCCCTGCTGGCTCACTTCGGAGATTGTGAATGGCACAACCTTATGGAAAGAAGCCAGGACTGAATGTAGCACCAAATCTAATGTCTTCCACAAACAGAAACTCGATCGTAGTCTTAAAGGGACAGTAATACTTAAAATGTAAAAAAAAATATGTTGTGGGGTTTATCCCCCTGAGTAAAATAAGAGTACTCCCACTGCTGAAAGGTGTTTCATTCAAAAGTAATTAATTTTCATAGTTGAATTTTTTAGGTGCAATATCACAGTGGACTGAAATTGTACAGTGGCGCTGTTGCTACACGATCCTATGGAGATTTATGGTCCCGGGACCAGAGCTGTCCATAGGATCATGTAGCAACAGCGCCACTGTACAATTTCAGGCCACTGTGATATTGCAGGAGGGCAGGATTTTCCTTTTGCTTACTGAAGATTGTCCCTCACCGCTCTCCATCTGGAACGGATTTATAATAAGGAAGAGTAGGCATCTGCCTAGAGATGCACCCCACAGAGGGGCGCCTGTCATTGGGATCGTTCTTTTTTTTTTTTTTTTTAATCACCCAGCCTTATGATGCATGGCTAGCACAGATTTTGCATCTTCTGCCCTCATCCTAGCAGTGGAGTAACTAGAATTCACCGGGCCCTGGTGCAAAAATTGCCATGGGCCCGGTGCCCCCTTCCACATATTCACATTGCCCCATGTCCATCTCCTTCCTCCATCACCCGCTCCCACACGGTTCTCAGTAATGCAGAGCGCTGGGAGATGATGTCATCTCCCAGCGCTCTGCATTACTAGAGTGCTGGGAGATCAAGGTGCTGCGGGCACAGGCGAGTGGCGATGGGTTCACAGGGGGCGCCGGGCCCCTGGAGTGATGGGCCCGGACGCAGGTGCGACCCCTGTGACCCCTATTGTTACGCCACTGAACCCTAGTCTATCTGTGTGACTGTGTTGCTCACGTGGTGTCTGACAGACAGGAAAACGTCAGACTTCAGTAGCGCGCTGCGCTTGGGGATTCCTGGGAAAGATAGCGGCTAGTGTGTGCACCAGCAGCCAGCTCAGGTGAGTGCACCAGCAGCCAGCCCAGGTGAGTGCACCAGCAGCCAGCCCAGGTGAGTGCACCAGCAGCCAGCCCAGGTGAGTTCACCAGCAGCTAGCTCAGGTGTGTGCACCAGCAGCCAGCCCAGGTGAGTGCACCAGCAGCCAGCCCAGGTGAGTGCACCAGCAGCCAGCCCAGGTGAGTGCACCAGCAGCCAGCCCAGGTGAGTTCACCAGCAGCCAGCCCAGGTGTGTGCACCAGCAGCCAGCCTAGGTGAGTGCACCAGCAGCCAGCTCAGGTGAGTGCACCAGCAGCCAGCTCAGGTGAGTGCACCAGCAGCCAGCCCAGGTGAGTGCACCAGCAGCCAGCCCAGGTGAGTTCACCAGCAGCTAGCTCAGGTGTGTGCACCAGCAGCCAGCCCAGGTGAGTGCACCAGCAGCCAGCCCAGGTGAGTGCACCAGCAGCCAGCCCAGGTGAGTGCACCAGCAGCCAGCCCAGGTGAGTGCACCAGCAGCCAGCCCAGGTGAGTTCACCAGCAGCCAGCCCAGGTGTGTGCACCAGCAGCCAGCCCAGGTGAGTTCACCAGCAGCCAGCCTAGGTGTGTGCACCAGCAGCCAGCCCAGGTGAGTTCACCAGCAGCCAGCCTAGGTGTGTGCACCAGCAGCCAGCCCAGGTGAGTTCACCAGCAGCCAGCTCAGGTGTGTGCACCAGCAGCCAGCCCAGGTGTGTGTACCAGCAGCCAGCCCAGGTGAGTTCACCAGCAGCCAGCCCAGGTGAGTTCACCAGCAGCCAGCCCAGGTGAGTTCACCAGCAGCTAGCTCAGGTGTGTGCACCAGCAGCCAGCTCAGGTGAGTGCACCAGCAGCTAGCTCAGGTGTGTGCACCAGCAGCCAGCCCAGGTGCGTGCACCAGCAGCCAGCCCAGGTGAGTGCACCAGCAGCCAGCCCAGGTGAGTGCACCAGCAGCCAGCCCAGGTGAGTGCACCAGCAGCCAGCCCAGGTGAGTTCACCAGCAGCCAGCCCAGGTGTGTGCACCAGCAGCCAGCCCAGGTGAGTTCACCAGCAGCCAGCCTAGGTGTGTGCACCAGCAGCCAGCCCAGGTGAGTTCACCAGCAGCCAGCCTAGGTGTGTGCACCAGCAGCCAGCCCAGGTGAGTTCACCAGCAGCCAGCTCAGGTGTGTGCACCAGCAGCCAGCCCAGGTGTGTGTACCAGCAGCCAGCCCAGGTGAGTTCACCAGCAGCCAGCCCAGGTGAGTTCACCAGCAGCCAGCCCAGGTGAGTTCACCAGCAGCCAGCCCAGGTGTGTGCACCAGCAGCCAGCCCAGGTGAGTTCACCAGCAGCCAGCTCAGGTGTGTGCACCAGCAGCCAGCCCAGGTGAGTGCACCAGCAGCCAGCCCAGGTGAGTGCACCAGCAGCCAGCCCAGGTGAGTGCACCAGCAGCCAGCCCAGGTGTGTGCTCCAGCAGCCAGCCCAGGTGAGTGCACCAGCAGCCAGCCCAGGTGAGTTCACCAGCAGCCAGCCCAGTTGAGTTCACCAGCAGCCAGCTCAGGTGTGTGAACCAGCAGCCAGCTCAGGTGAGTGCACCAGCAGCCAGCTCAGGTGCGTGCACCAGCAGCCAGCTCAGGTGGGTGCACCAGCAGCCAGCCCAGGTGCGTGCACCAGCAGCCAGCCCAGGTGAGTGCACCAGCAGCCAGCCCAGGTGAGTGCACCAGCAGCCAGCCCAGGTGAGTTCACCAGCAGCCAGCCCAGGTGTGTGCACCAGCAGCCAGCCCAGGTGAGTTCACCAGCAGCCAGCCCAGGTGTGTGCACCAGCAGCCAGCCCAGGTGAGTTCACCAGCAGCCAGCTCAGGTGTGTGCACCAGCAGCCAGCCCAGGAGCTTGCACCAGCAGCCAGCTCAGGTGAGTGCACCAGCAGCCAGCTCAGGTGAGTGCACCAGCAGCCAGCCCAGGTGAGTGCACCAGCAACCAGCTCAGGTGAGTGCACCAGCAGCCAGCTCAGGTGTGTGCACCAGCAGCCAGCTCAGGTGAGTGCACCAGCAGCCAGCCCAGGTGTGTGCACCAGCAGCCAGCCCAGGTGAGTGCACCAGCAGCCAGCCCAGGTGAGTGCACCAGCAGCCAGCCCAGGTGAGTGCACCAGCAGCCAGCCCAGGTGAGTGCACCAGCAGCCAGCCCAGGTGAGTTCACCAGCAGCCAGTCCAAGCGAGTGCACCAGCAGCCAGCCCAGGTGAGTGCACCAGCAGCCAGCCCAGGTGAGTGCACCAGCAGCTAGCCCAGGTGCGTGCACCAGCAGCCAGCCCAGGTGAGTGCACCAGCAGCCAGCCCAGGTGAGTTCACCAGCAGCCAGCCCAGGTGAGTTCACCAGCAGCCAGCCCAGGTGTGTGCACCAGCAGCCAGCCCAGGTGAGTTCACCAGCAGCCAGCCCAGGTGTGTGCACCAGCAGCCAGCCCAGGTGAGTTCACCAGCAGCCAGCTCAGGTGTGTGCACCAGCAGCCAGCCCAGGAGCTTGCACCAGCAGCCAGCTCAGGTGAGTGCACCAGCAGCCAGCTCAGGTGAGTGCACCAGCAGCCAGCTCAGGTGTGTGCACCAGCAGCCAGCTCAGGTGAGTGCACCAGCAGCCAGCCCAGGTGTGTGCACCAGCAGCCAGCCCAGGTGAGTGCACCAGCAGCCAGCCCAGGTGAGTGCACCAGCAGCCAGCCCAGGTGAGTGCACCAGCAGCCAGCCCAGGTGAGTGCACCAGCAGCCAGCCCAGGTGAGTTCACCAGCAGCCAGTCCAAGCGAGTGCACCAGCAGCCAGCCCAGGTGAGTGCACCAGCAGCCAGCCCAGGTGAGTGCACCAGCAGCTAGCCCAGCTGAGTGCACCAGCAGCTAGCCCAGGTGAGTGCACCAGCAGCCAGCCCAGGTGAGTGAAGATGAAATCTGAGGAAGGACGAGGTTCTGTCTCTATGTGCTGAGTGCTCCCACTGCCCGGGTAGATGGCTGCTAGTGTCGTCGTGCGGTGCTCTCTTTTTGCAGAAATTGCAGCTGTACTGGCTGGCACCTACCTGGTAGCCTGGTGCGGCAGTCACAAATTCACCCCCTCTGGCACTCAAAGGGTTGTAGTCCTGGACAACTGGACGCTGCTCCGATCTGCACCCCTCTGTAGATGTCTCTCAAACAGATCTGCCCCCCATTCATTTTGGATGCATATTGTCTTTTCTGTGCACTGGTATTTCTTGCTGACAGAGTTATATACAGAGATGAACCGATAAAGAGGGATTTAGGTCTCGGGGGGGGGGGGATGCTTCAGATTTCTGTGCCTACAGGCTCCTGAGCTGTGAATCCGGCCCAGGGCGGGAGGGACATCCTTTCATATCTTTTGCGCTACAACTCTGTAAGTAACTATGTATACACATTAAGAAAAATGTAAATAATACTCGGAGTTAAAGTTTAACTGAGGTATTATTATATTATTATTACTATCTCTTTAACTCGTTCTGTGCCAGAGCGATTAGTAACCCATGGCTACGCATCCTCTCCGGCACTCAGAGAGCGTTAAAAGAGTGCTAATACCTCCTAATAATATCCCCTTACATTATCATGATCAGAAAATCCTAATGGCCCCTGTGAATTTTGCCCTGATCCTCAGTTTGCGAGATAACATTGTCAGTTAGTCCTGGATGGCACGCCCACGTTGGCGGACATGACAGTTGCTTGCAGGACCACAGACTCCGCTCCATGAACATGATCATTTTAACTATTTAGGTACCAGGGGGGTGTGCAATAAATTCAATTAACCCTTTGAGTGCCAGAGAGAGGTATCCAAAGCATTGTAACGCAATACGTTGGATACATCTATGAATGAATGAATGAATATGTTTATATAGCGCCACAAGTGTACGCAGCACTTTACAATTTAAAGGGGAACTTTCACCTCCTCATTATCCTTATTGTATCCCTTCCTTTGTGTCCCCTCTGTACAGTGCGGTCTTTCTTTTTGCCTACAAATCTGTTTAAATGAAGACAAAAGATACTTGAATTGTGTACCTGATGATGTTAGCAGCCGCACAGCCGCGCACCGTACGGTGCAGAAGACACTCCCACAGCCTCAGCTCCTTTCACTTGCCCCAGCATCCTCCGATGACGGAGGCGTTCTGTTAGTAAGCTGGAGAGATCTCATTGGCTAGATATCGATATCTAGCCAATGAGATCTCTCTCCAGCTTACTAACAGAACGCCTCCGTCATCGGAGGATGCTGGGGCAAGTGAAAGGAGCTGAGGCTGTGCTGGATGGACGATTCACTGCCAAGCCCTGTGGGAGTGTCTTCTGCACCATACGGTGCGCGGCTGTGCGGCTGCTAACGTCATCAGGTACACAATTCAATTATCTTTTTTCTTCATTTAAACAGATTTGTAGGCAAAAAGACCGCACTGTACAGAGGGGACACAAAGGAAGGGATAAAATAAGGATAATGAGGAGGTGAAAGTTCCCCTTTAAGGGTTTAGACAATACAGGTTACAGGTGCTTTGTAGAGTGAAACATTGGGTGTGAGGTCTCTGCTCGTAAGCTTACAATCTAAAGTGGTAATGGGAGACATACAGAGTACATAAGGGTCAAGTGCTGAATACAGTGTTAGTACTGATGGTGATAGAGGACATCAGTAAAGTAAATAATTTATAAGAGTGTTCATTGTACAACATC
The DNA here is from genome assembly GCA_037306005.1 of Rhinophrynus dorsalis. NCBI lineage: Eukaryota > Metazoa > Chordata > Amphibia > Anura > Rhinophrynidae > Rhinophrynus > Rhinophrynus dorsalis. The sequence continues at coordinate 116,818,359 of CM074728.1, read as the reverse complement.
AATGCCTTCTAGCATGTTGAGATTTTATCCATGAGGTGCATTTTCAAGTAAGATTTGAAGGTCATCAGCGAGGTGCAGTGGCGCAGGTTGGATGGTAGAACATTCCATAGATACGGAGCAATGAGAGAAAAAGGTTTGATACGTGACAGGGCTGTAGACACAAAAGGAGCTGAGAGAAGACAGTCAGTGGCTGAATGTAAGTTGTGGGATGGGGTATAACGGGAGATAAGAGTGGAAATGTAAGAAGGAGTAGAGGAGAGAAGTGTCTTGAATGAGAGAAGTAAGATTTTGTAAGATATCCGGAGTTTGATAGGCAGCCATTGGAGAGTTTGGAGGAGGAGGGGATCAGGGACAAACCTAGGTGACAGAAGAGTAATTCGTGCCGCAGCATTCTGTATAGTGATGACCCTTATGTTCATATGTGAAGGAATAAGATCCGCTGGATATTGAAGAGACTATATTTAGAGATTATTTGATCTTTTTTATTACTGACTGAAGCATCCGAGAACTAATTTATCTCCTTGTCTGCGCTTCAGATATTTTCAAAATTGTTTTGATGATGAGATATAGATGGCGGCATCTGGTTGGGGGGTTATATGTGTTGTTTTTAATACAATGTTGTACTTTTATGGTAACTGGGAAAATACTTATTATGAGAGGCAAATGTAAATGGGTTGGTGGGCTTTTTTGGCTCCTAAGAATGAGTCCATTATGTTTTGGTATAACTAAAAGTTTATATTTTTGATACTGACATTGTTGGTTATTATTATTATTAATACTTTTGATATTTACGAGGAGTTGAGTGCCTGTAGGTAATCCACTGTTTGGTCTTTATGTGTTTTTATAATATTTCTTGGATTCAATGGCACCCTGTATTAGTTTAACCCCTTCATGTCCGGTGATGTACCCGGACCATCACGCTGGTCCGGCACTTAAGGACCAGTGACGATCCTGGTATGTCACGTACTATTACTCACCGCGCTCCTGCACTGACAGGTTTTTCAGCTCACCCGCGCTGAAAAACCTGTCAAGGGGGGCAGGGCTTTCATTGTTCTCACAGTAAGAATATTGTCCCCTTCTGTTATCTGTCTGGTCAAGCAACCAGATTCCACATCTGAGGGGAGGTGGCTTACACTAGGTAAAAGGGGCAGGACGGGATACTTTATCATTCAATTACTCTTGTACTACAACTCTGACAGCATTGAAATAACACTCTCTATGGCTCGAATACTATGACGATTAATTGGAGCTGCTGTTTTTGGGAAACATTTGTATCCCTTTAATTAGCACAATGCACCTATAAGAACATAACTTTTGTATAGAGTGACATCTAGTGGAAAAAAAATAAAATGCACCTTAAATGAGCCTTACAGCACAGGTTTTCTGTATTCCGTGTAATCTCTTGATTCCCTGAAAAAGAAGGAGGAGTTGCACAGAGAAAAGGCAATTAATGGAGGACAGGGGAACCATGATGGGGGTGGAGGATAGTTGGAAGAATGCACCAAAATAAAAGAGGTGCGTATCTACTGCTAACCAGCTCATCATAGGAGTAGAAATTCCCCACAATCCTCATTTATTTCAATGGGCATTTAACCTCAGGCATTCTAGAGATTAAAAGACCCCCTGCACCATAGGAGGAGAAATAAAAACTCACTACATTCTCATTGAGGTTCCCAATGCATTTAAGGGGTGAGAGGCCCCATTTAACTCAGTGGGGGAACTGACCACACATCAACATTTCTTAGGAACAGATAACACCGATCAGGGATTGCCACTCATCTAGAATCATTTCATCTAACTGTTCATAGACAGGAAAAAATGCAGCACCCTGTTTTGCTCTTTTAAACAGATTTTTGGCTGCCTCAGTCTGTGGACTGGATTCATACACCTGTATTACTTCTTAATGGATGTAATCAGGGTTCAGTTCTGGAAAGAATGTCTGATATAGACAGAGAGGGATCACTGATATAACCATGAGAGTTCTCGTCTTCAGAAAGTGCCGGGTCAGAGAGAACAGGGGGGAGATGCACTAAGAGGTGATAAAGTGGAGATGGTATCATTTCTCCAGTTTCTATGTTATTCTATGGAGCGTATACACTAGGATTTCTCAAGTGGGAGAGATCATAGTGCATTGGTACCATAGATTAATATAGGAATTGAATAAGTGACATCACCGGAGAAGTTATCTCACTTTATCACCTCTTTATCACACCTCTGTTCAGGGCTGTCCAGGGTCAGTCATCAAGCACCATCAACAGGCCGGGATGTAAGGATTTCCCTGATTACAGACAGGTGAGATAATCAGTGGATCATTCATTATGACTGACTCGCCTGTGTGTAATCAGTGGATCATTCATTGTGACTGACTCACCTGTTTATAATCAGTGGATCATTCATTGTGACTGACTCACCTGTGTATAATCAGTGGATCATTCATTGTGACTGACTCACCTGTGATTAATCAGTGGATCATTTATTGTGACTGACTCACCTGTGTATAATCAGTGGATCATTCATTGTGACTGACTCACCTGTGTATAATCAGTGGATCATTCATTGTGACTGACTCACCTGTGATTAATCAGTGATCATTCATTGTGACTGACTCACCTGCGTATAATCAGTGGATCATTCATTGTGACTGACTCACCTGTGATTAATCAGTGGATCATTCATTGTGACTGACTCACCTGTGTATAATCAGTGGATCATTCATTGTGACTGACTCACCTGTGATTAATCAGTGGATCATTCATTGTGACTGACTCACCTGTGTATAATCAGTGGATCATTCATTGTGACTGACTCACCTGTGTATAATCAGTGGATCATTCATTATGACTGACTCACCTGTGTATAATCAGTGGATCATTCACTGTGACTGACTCACCTGTGTGTAATCAGTGGATCATTCATTGTGACTGACTCACCTGTGTGTAATCAGTGGATCATTCATTGTGACTGACTCACCTGTGTATAATCAGTGGATCATTCATTGTGACTGACTCACCTGTGTATAATCAGTGGATCATTCATTGTGACTGACTCACCTGTGTATAATCAGTGGATCATTCATTGTGACTGACTCACCTGTGTGTAATCAGTGGATCATTCACTGTGACTGACTCACCTGTGTATAATCAGTGGATCATTCATTGTGACTGACTCACCTGTGATTAATCAGTGGATCATTCATTGTGACTGACTCACCTGTGATTAATCAGTGATCATTCATTGTGACTGACTCACCTGTGTATAATCAGTGATCTTTCATTGTGACTGACTCACCTGTGTATAATCAGTGGATCATTCATTGTGACTGACCCACCTGTGATTAATCAGGGAAATCCTTACATCCCGGCCTGTTGATGATCCCAGAGGACTGAACTTGGACAGACCTGGCTTAGTGCATCCCCACCCTGAGGCCTGAATACCCAGGGGTGTGGCAGCCATTTACTGATAACTGTATCCAAAGAGTTTGCATTGACAGCTGGAGGAACTTTGGCCCACTCAGGTTCTGGAACGGGGGGTGGGGACAATATTCTGAGAAAAAAAAGGTTCAAGCTCTTGCAGATGGTTTATTGCAGATAGTACAGCAAATATGATGTAGTTTATATGATCCATAATTGCTTCTCTTTTCTTTTGTGCATAAAACCCTGGACATTATGTGTTCTGATACATCTCTCTTCTAATAAGCAGTATATAACCTAGAACAGGGCTGGACAACCTAAGACCATCCAGCTGTTCAGAATTACAATTCTCATCATTGGCTGGCTGGGGATGATGGGAATTATAGTCCTGAACAGCTGGAAGGCCTCAGGTTACCCACCAAAGACAAGACAATACAGAAAGAAGTAGAAATTATCATAATCTGTACACTTGTGATATGTGAAAAATATGTCTGCACTGGTGAGTGTGATTCCTCAGTCCAAAGCAGCTATAATCATCCAATCTCACAGAAGTAAAGAAACAATGTAATATATGATAATTGTGCCACAGGTTAAAAATACAAGCAACGTTCTTTTAAAATATTTATTAAACCTTGAAATATGTATATATATATAGTACTGTGCAGAAGTCTTAGGCAGGTGTGAAAAATGCTGAAAGGTAAGAATGCTTTCAAAAATAGACATGTTAATAGGTTATATTTATCAATTAACAAAAGGCACAGTGAGTGAACAGAATAAAAATCTAAATCAAATCAATATTTTGGGTGACCACCCTTTGCCTTCAATACAGCATCAGTTCTTCTAGGTACACTTGAAAAAGTTAAAGATTTTGTAGGCCTATAGTCAGGTGTATCATTAAACAATTATACCAAACAGTTGCTAATGATCATCAATTTAATATGTGGGTTGAAACACAATCATTAACTGAAACAGTTGTGCAGGAGGAATAAAACTGGGTGAGGAACAGCCAAACTCAGAAAACAAGGTGAGGTTGCTGAAAACAGTTTGATATCAAAAGTCATACATGATGGGAAGATTGAGCAAACCAACAAGACACAAGGTAGTTATACTACATCAACAAGGTCTCTCCCATGCCGAAATTTCAAAGCAGATAGGGGTTCCCAGATGTGTTGTCCAAGCTCTTTGAAGAAGCACAAAGAAACAGTCAACATTGGGGACCGTAGATGCAGTGGTTGGCCAAGGAATCTTAGTGCAGCAGATGAAAGACACATCATCTTACTTGCCTTCACAATCAGAAGATGCCCAGCAGTGCCATCAGCTCAGAATGGGCAAAATTCTATTGTCCGGAGAAGTCTGGTCAGATGTGCTCTTCACGGACGACTTGCTGCCAAAAAACCATACCTCCGATGTGGAAACAAGGCCAAGCAACTCAACTATGCATGAAAACACAGGAACTGAGGTACAGAAAAATGTCAGCAGGTGCTCTGGACTGACGAGTCAAAATTTGAAATATTTGGCTGTATCAGAAGGCAGTTTGCTCACTGAAGGGCTGGAGAGAGGTACAAGAATGATTGTATGCAGGCAGCAGTGAAGAATGGTGGAGGTTCTTTACAAGTCTGGGGCTGCATTTTTGCAAATGTGGTTGGGGATTTGATCAGAATTAATTGTCTCCTCAATACTGAGAAGTACAGGCAGATACTTATCTATCATGCAGTACCATCGGGGAAGCATCTGGCTGGACCCAAATTTATTCTGCAGCATGACAACAACCCAAAATATACAGCCAAAGTCATTAAGAACTATCTTCAGCGTAAAGAAGAACGAGGATTCATGGATGTGATGGTATGGCCCCCACAGAGCCCTGATCTCAACATTGCCAAGTCTTTCAGGGATTACATGAAGAGAGAGAAGCAACTGAGGGGCCTAAATCCACAGAAGAACTGTGGTTAATTCTCCAAGATGTTTGGAACAGCCTACCTGCTGAGTTCCTTACCAAACTGTGTACAAGTGCACCTAGAAGAACTGATGCTGTTTTGAAGGCATGGTCACACCAAATATTGATTTGATTTAGATTTTTCTTCTGACCACCCACTATCATTTTGTTAATGGATAAAGATAAACTATTAACATGTCTTATGCATGGAGCAAAGTCACAAGTAAAGACACAGACACATAATATGGGTTAACTCAGGCCACAGCTTTATTGAAATTACAATACACAACCATTTTAATCTCCTTACTTTAAGCCCTTGCCAATTCCTACCTTGGTAGACATCCACCTGCCTACCCCTTTTCCTGAGCCTTCAGCTCACCCCACTTTTAGATTCCACCTTACCGCACCCCATTAGCTGGTCACTGCAGCTCAATGGGGCCGTTGAGTAAAACCCACAACCACAGTCCTGGTGTCCTTGTCTCAAGGCCGCTGGCCTCCTTATCACCCAATTACTGACCATTCTACCATTGGCAAGGGCCCAAAGCGCCCAAAATCTGTGACAAACATAACATAACTCCACCACAGAATCCCCGTAACCAGAACAAAAACTACTGAGGGAGGGAGGGACTCTGTTCGAATTTTTGTAAGAGGAAGTTCCCACAATCTCCCCATCTAATTTATACCCCTCTCTACCCTCTCCCCCTGACTTCCTGTCTCCCCCCCCTTTTTTTTACTTTATTTGTCTGCCCCCGCTCAGACATGACTCCCTTTCTAACTTGCAGGGAGTTCTTGTCTTTTTTTTAAGCATTCTACCTGTTACTGCTACCAACTAGCAACAAATATATAAGATATTTAAATACCAACTGGTAAAAAGTGAACATTCTAAAGCACTGGATACCTCTTTGGAACTCAATGGGTTAAAAATAATCCCCATTTAAATCAATGGGAATGTTTATTTATTTATTGTCTATGGTGTAGCTGATTTTTACCTATAATTTCCATACATCCCTGAGGGAGCTCCACAATAAGAAAATATTGCTTATTGGTCTCCAGTGTAGACAAGAAGCCCCCTGACTTATACCAGAAGATTAAAATAATGATTTGGCCTAGCAAAATAATCAACTATGTTACTCTGATTATTTCCTGTTTAAAGGGGAACTATCACCCCTATACAAATTACCTTATTGTAATCCTCATCTGGCGATGAGCTTTAATCGTTGGTTATTTTTGAAGAGGACAAAATAATAAACTACTTGTCACTATGGTTTGAGAGATATTTGCACTGAAAGTTCCACCCTCCCTCCCCTTCCCCTGACGCCAGCGCTGTGCTGACAGCAGGAGATCTCGGTCCGGGGACCAGCCGGCGGCTCTGCAGTAGAGCCGAAATTGCTTTATTTCAAAATAATTAATTTCACTGGAAAGGTCTACAAAGTGTGCCTGGTTTGCAAGCACATTCTGTAAACTGTTCCAATGAAGTAATTGTTTTTTAAATAACACAATTCCAGCTCTGCTGAAGAGCCTCCTCGAGTTGCACAACTCAAATCTCCTGCTGTCAGCTTTACAGCGGACACAGTGGTGTATATAGGGGACGCAGGGGTCGCAACCCTCACTCCAGGGGCCCGGCTGCCCCCTGCGACCCCCTCCTCCTGGCGCAGCAAGCTCCCTCCCGTGCTCTAGTAATGCAGAGCGCTGGGAGATGACATCATCTCCCAGCACTCTGCATTACAGAAGAGGACAACGCGGGACCATGTCACACCAGCCCCATCTCTCCTGCCACCCACTGGACCACCAGGGATTGGGAGGTAGGAAATGGAGGCGTTGTGGAGGGCCCGGGGGCCAATGTGTTCGGGGGTTGGGGGGGGGCCCATGGCACTTCTTGCACCAGGACCCAGACCGTTCTAGTTATGCCTCTGAGCTGACATCAGGAGAATGGAGGAGGGGGGAACTTTCAATGTGAATATCTCTCAAACCATAGCGGTTTGAGAGATGGGATTTGTAGCACGTAGTTTATTATTTTAACCTCTGCAAAACTAGAACACATTTTTATGGGATATTACTGTCCCTTTAAAGTGGAACTTTTACTTTGTATAAAGTCGCCCTCCAATAATTAAGCATATGGCGACTAGCTTCATAATACTTCTATTACCTTTCAGAAGTACCAAATTTTAAAGTAATCTTTAATTTTCAAAGACCGGAAGCCAGGCATCAGCACAGACATCTTGTCCTAGAGATGTCTTGCGCGCCTGCACTGTCAAACACAGTCTCCTCTAGGAGGCGTTGCACTGTGCCATAAGGCGCCGGAAGGGACTGATGGTGCAGGCGCGCAGATTGCACTAACCTGGCCTTCAGTCTCTGAAGATTAAAGGGATAGTAATGTTTCATAATAAAAGCAACTCTAATTAATCATCATAGTATTTGGACTTTGGAGAGTGTTATTTCAATACTGTCAGAGTTGTAGTACAAGAGTAATTGAATAATAAAGTATCCCCCTCCCGGCCCTTTTACTGATGTAACACTGCTCAGCCAGATCAGAAGGGAGGTGTCCAGGTAGACTGCAGAGAGGGACAATCTTCAATTAAGATAAGGGAAAAACCTGAAAAACCTGTCAAGGGGGGCAGGGCTTTCATTGTTCTCACAGTAAGAAGATTGCCCCCTTCTGTTATCTGTCTGGTCTATGGACTGGATTCCACATCTGAGAGGAGGTGTCTTACACTAGGTAAGAGGGGCGGGGAGGGGAAATTTTAGCATTCAATTACTCTTGAACTACAACGCTCACAGTAATGAAATAACACACTCTATGGCCTAAATACTATGAAGATTAATTGGAGCTGCTGTTTTTGTGAAACATTACTATCCCTTTAAGGATTTCTTTAGAATCTGGCACTTCTGAGAGGCAGTAGAAGTATTATGAAGGTAGTCGTCATATGCTTAATTATTGGGGGGAGACTTTATACTAAGTGTAAGTTCCGCTTTAAAAAAAAGCATGGCGTAGTGAAATTTATATTATTAAAGGGATTGTAATGTCCCACAAAAAGTATCTTCTAAATGGTAGCTGCAATAAAAAACATTTAATGCGCTTAATCCTTTCTCTCAGACTGTTATGGTTTGAGAGATGTAACAAAATAAAGACCTCTGCTCCCTCCCCCTTCTCATGTGTCTGCTGTACAGCGGACGTCATGAGATCCTGCTTCCGGGACCAGACGGCGGCTCTTCAGGAGCGCTGTCATCGAGATGTCTAAGTACAATTACTTCATCGGAATGATCTACAACGTGTGCTTGCAAACCAGACACACGTTGTAGACCATACCGATGAAGTAATTATAGTAAGATATCCCGATGACAGCGATCCTGAAGAGCCGCCTACAGTCGGGCGACCGGATTCTGCCTCTGACAGCTTTACAGCTCGTCAGGCAGAAAGGGGAGGGAGCGGAGACCTTTATTTTATTATATCTCTCTAACCATAACGGTTTGAGAGAAAGGATTAAGCGCATTAAGTGTTTTTTTTATTGCAGCTACCATTTACAGGATACTTTTTTTTGGGACTTTACTATCCCTTTAAAAATGAGCCTGCTCCTTACTTCCGGACACGTTACAGCTCTGCACCACAGCCTGTCAATCATCTTCTGTCCCTCCCCAGCTATTGTCTCCTTCCAATCAGCTCACATGGAGAAATCCTCCGTCATTGGAGGAGGTTGGAACGCGACAATACTTGAGGAGGGAACAAAAGAAGATTGACAGACTGCGGCGCAGAGCCGTACCCGCAGGCTGACCGGAAGCAAGGCCACGGATCATATTTAATAATGTAAATTTCACCTCAGCATGTGTTTTTTAACAAAAATAACCAACGATTAAAGCTTATCGCTAGATGAGGATTACAATAAGGTAAACTTGTATAGGGGTGATAGTTCCCCTTTAAAAGAAGGGTAAACTTATATATTGACTTTACATATTCTGAAAACGATATGTAAAGTCAAATTGCCTAGACGTTTTAGTATTATTTTTTTAATCGGCACCTTTTTTTTTTCAGTTTTATGTCTGTGACAGTGAGGTTAGTGAATTTCTGAATTTCTGAAAATAGGGATATTTATACAGTACTGCAGTCTCACTGGAGCGCTGATTGATCTGTATGCTGTAGAGGTGGCTTTTTTACATTGTTTCACTGTCTTATTTTTACATTGTATTTTTTTTTTTTTACATTGTTGCACTCCCTCTGCTTTCACAGCCCCACACAGAATGTTGTCCTAAAAATAAATCAGATAACTGTTTGTCAGGGACATAAACACGTGAAAAAAAAAAAATAATAGGTGAAGATGAAAAAAAAAATAATAAAAATCTAGGTACAGGGCTGGATTTATGTCTGAGGTACCCCTAGGCAAAAGCACCCTTAGCTCTGTCAATGGCCACACCCCTCTACTAAGACCTCACCCCCTGGCCTAAGCCACTATGAGCAGCATACCTGGGAACCTTCCATTGATGTCTACCAGGAGGGGAGTCCTCTGGTGCAGAAGGGGCTGAGAATAATGACGCGAATCACGTCAAAAAGGGGAGGGACTTGACGCATGTGGGGGTGGAGGGCTTAAAGGTGTGAGACAGTTCTCAAAACAAGGCTGTGGAAGGAGTTACAACGGGGGAAACAGTAGGAGTGGATAGAGTTTCAATAGAAACTCACCACATCCGGAGGAATCAGCCTCTGCCCCAGAGACCCGGTAAAGCAGTGTCAAAATTGGAGTCTCCGGGGCAAATCCGGAGAGTTCCCAGGTATGGTGACCAGTCACAGTAAACACTATTACGCTGTAACATACAAGCAAAAGAAATCTCTTAACCCCTTGGTTGCTAGAGAGGTCGCTAACGCATTGTGAGAACTGTCCAGCATCCAAGGGGTTAAATAATGGCCAGTAAAGGGGAAAAACAAATTGGCCTCCATGAACCAGGAGCACTGGGATAGTTCTGGCCACACCCACAACTCAGAATGTGGGTGTGGCCAGCACAGCTGAGGAATCCCTTCTAACTTGGAGCTTTAGACATTTGTCTACTTTGCCTAATGAGGAAAATACAAAAAGAAATATTGGGTCAAATATATATATATATATATATAATATCTGTATCTGTCCAGATATTATATATCTTATATTCTAGACTAAAGGAATACACTGTCCTGGATGAAAAAAGCCCAACTCTTTACTGTCTCATCTATCTGTATACAGTCACCCGACTTTTTGTGTTTTCTGTCTGTTGCAGTGGACACATTGTATGGACATGACGATGGAAGTATAAAGAGATGATATTTAGGATCTATGGTCTGAGCATGTCATATTGTATCTCCTTTATTGGTGTGTTCTATCCTATATAATAATTCGCTAAATCATGTGTAACGCCGCGACATGTGCAGTAGACACTGCTGCGCGTGTGGCAGTCATGCGCAGTAGAGACTGCCCGCGCCGCGGCTGATACAGAGCTGGGTGCTCCGAAGGAGCGTCCAGCTCTGTATCAGCCGTGGCGCGGGCAGTCTCTACTGCACGTGACTGCCCCGCGACCGGGTGCCAGTGGCACTGTGACCCGTGTAACGGGCTGTTCAACTAGTTAGACATATATCCTTATTAACAATACAGACCTTGCAGTCTGGTATATAGGGGTATAGTACCAAAATTGGTATATATTGTCATAGTGATTTTTTATGATAGTGTTAAAAATCAGCTCTTTTATACAAGTGTTCATACAATACCCAATGGGGGTAATACAAAGACATACTGGGGGGAATCAATAGTGTCTGGCTGCAATACACATCTAAACAATGGAATATAAACAGTAGAACAAAAGGCACAATGGGGCTGTACACAAAGACAGGCATTCTACATAATGTAATCTTACCGCTCTGAATCCTGACCAATCCTGGCCGAGTGAGTCACCAGATGCCTGGACAGGGTGGACCAATCCCCAGGCTGCCTACCTGTCCCCTGCAAAACCTATGCCAAACCCTTGCATACATTACACGGGTGGTGGCCAATCAGCAGCCTGCCTACTTTCACCTGCAAAGTCTATGGGCTCTGTAACCATGGAGTTCAGTCTCTGTTCTCTTTGTGAAGCCCAGTCTTTTTAACTTGAAAGTCAGTTCTTCAGGGAGTTTCTCAGGAGGCCTGACAAGGCCTCCATGTAACGGCCTAGAGATCAGTTACAAGTGTCTATTCAAATTTCCCTCATTATGGCTCTGACAACGGCCTGAGGGGTAACAAAGTGTGTGTGTGGGGGGGGGGGGGGTTCTTGATCTTTTTTCTTGCCTCCGCCAGCAGAAGCAGAAAAGACACTGAAGAATTATATTTATTGGGGGGCACCATGAACATATGTCTTTAAAAATATATTGCGCATCATGGAAATATTTGTATATTACTTTGGGACATCGTGGAATGACATTTTGAATTTTACAGTGATACATGGTTGATTTCAACCTTTTTATTTTTATTATAGTACTAGAGGATTGGAGTAGAAAGAAGATGAGAAGACAGATGATAAAGATGAAGTAGACAGAAGAAGAATGAAGATTACACAGGCAGATTAAGAGTGGATGACATGTAAGTTATCACGGTGCCCGTGATTGCTTGTTTTTCCTGTCAGTTCGCAATGGGTGCTTCCCATTTGTTGCCTGTGGTTAGCCCGCCCAGTATTGCCTATACAGACTGGGCTCCTGCACCCTTTCACTGCCCTTTCGTGGTGTTTCTATGCCAGTGCAATGCCTGTCTGTGGATTCCAGTGTACTTCCTTGGCCTGCCTGACTTCTCTCCTGTTCCTGCGCCTGTGTACCGACCCAGATAGCCTGACTACTCTCCTGTATTGTTCCTGTGTACCGTTCCGGCCTGGCTGATGTTCCTGCTCCCGTATCCGACCCGGTTTGGCTGACGTTCCTGCTCCGGTATCCTGACCCGGCCTGGCTGACGTTCCTGTTCCTGGATCCTGACTTGGCTGTGTTCCGCTTTGACTCTGGTCGCCTCGGCGACATTCTGACTTCCGGTGCCTTCCTGGTTTGGCACCGCTGCCCACAGGCTTGTCTTGCCTCCGTGATTACACTGGTATTCAGTAGTTGGTTTGCTCCCCTCAGTTACCGGTTGCTAGTGCTGCCTCCGTTATAGTACCAGTAGGGCCTTCGTGTTTGTCCAGTACGTGGTACTGGTTCACTCCACTCTGTCCTTCCAGTCGCAAGTGTTGCCTCCGTGATTGCGCTGGTATACCGTAGTTGGTTTGCTCCACTCTGACACCGGTTGCTAGTGCTGCCTCCATTAAAGCACCGGTAGGGCCTCTGTATTTGTCCAATACGTGGTACTGGTTCGCTCCACTCTGTCCTTCCAGTCGCAAGTGTTGCCTCCATGATTGCACTGGTATACAGTAATTGGTCTGCTCCACTCTAACACCGGTTGCTAGTGCTGCCTCCGTTATAGCACCGGTAGGGCCTCCGTGTTGCTCAGTTTATGGCACTGGTTCGCTCCACTCTGAACCTCCAGTCGCATGTGTTGCCTCAGTGAATGCGCTGGTATACAGTAGTTGGTTGCTCTACTCCATCTAACCGGCTGCTTTGCTACCTCCGTTATAGCACCGGTAGAACCTCCACTACACTGTGTCTCACCAGTCATAGTCTGCCTTACCCGGTATTTTGGTAAGGCTGGTAGAGCCTCCTCAGTTCCTTGCTGCACCAGTTTAGGCTGCCTTGCCCGGTATATTGGTAAGGCCGGTAGAGCCTCCTTTGTCCTATTGCACCATCTTCTAGGCTGCCTTACCCGGTATTTTGGTGAGGCCGGTAGAGCCTATATATGTGTACATTGTATGCTATATTACTTGAACCTGTCGTGTGTCTGTAACATATGTGTGATGTTCAGGACCTGTGAGGGTTCTTTATTATTTTTTCAATAAAGCGGTGTTTTTATCTTAACTCTGTGTCTGTGAGTCAAACAAACCGTGACAACCTGCTTGAGAATTATTACTGCATTCTTAGAAATGAATGGAAAAACAGAGGAGATAAAAGGTAAGTTTACTGTTACAGTTTGGGTCTGGGACGTGGTGGCTCTGTAACGTGCACCCCACTCATCTCACACACAATAAAACGCCGACTGCTCCTTTTAATTGCGTGCTCTGTTTGCTCCTCTTAACACTTTGAGTGCCAGAGAACTATTCAATGCATTGTATCTTTCTGGCACTGATAGGGTAATTTCTCGCAGCTCTCAGATGCTGCCTTCCACCCCCTCATAGTTTCCCAATTTTGGCAAAAATGGAAGCGAGATTTCCGAATTTAAGAGGGAGCAGAGTCTAGATTGCAGAATCTGAGCATGGTGAGAAGGTTAAGAGGAGCATCCGTAGCAAGCTTTCTGCCTTCTTTCTCTTTGCCTTCTTCTGTTTTTACATGCCAGTGGGTGGCAGGGGAAAACACTGAGAAAAGACTAGGGACAGGCTTATAGTGGAGTTACAACGCTGCCAATCATTCTCAACATACTCAAGATGGCAGCACTCTCCCTCCAGCTACCTAAGTGGAAAGGTAGCGTTTTTCATCATTGTGTGTAGCATTATTAGGAAAAACTGAAGAATAGGTGTCTATCATTTTTTTATTCTATTTTATGAACATTTGTGACAATAATACTGGCATGGAGAAATAATACAGAAAAAAGCTGGGGTACCCTGCTCTCAGGTTCGATGCAGATTAGAAAAACAAAAAGGACTTCAGACATCTACATGTTGCTGTCATCCTGAGTGTGGCTCTCACCAGTCTTCCTCAGTCACTGTATCCATCTACTGACTGAGTCCTGCCTGCTCCAGTGTTCTGCAGTTCTGGCTACATCTCCAGTGTTGCTGCTGTCATCCTGAGTGTGGCTCGCACCAGTCGGTTCCCTTTTGAAACGTTGTCGTATTACAGTGGAACTACCACCTCTTACAAACATGGATCCAAATAATTACCCATCTGGCGACTAGCTGCTCAGTAGAGTTAGTAGCCAGAATTATTACCGCATTCATGAAAATTATACACTGCTCCCGGACTGACAGGCAGGAAACCGCGCAGACATATTTCCATAGTGACATCTGCATGCCTGCGCTGTCAGTCGCTTTTGGAGCCAAACGGCTCCTAGCAACGCCTCCTAGAGCAGGCTGGGACTGACAGAGCAGGTGCGCAGATGTCACTATGGAAAGATGTCTGCGCGGTTTCCTGCCTGTCAGTCCAGGAGCAGTGTATAATTATCATTATCGCGGTAATAATTCTGTCGAAAAGCGCTTCTGAACAGCTAGTCGTCAGATGGGTAATTATTTGGGGTTGTGTTTGTAAGAGGTGGTAGTTCTGCTTTAAAGAGAGCTGGGCAACACAAGGTAAGGATGCTGGGAGTTGTGGCCAGTACATAGGGATGTTTAATCATGCGACATGACAACCTAGCGTTTTATGCAGCACAAGGTTTTCATGTCTCTATTTTAAACACTGCAACATGGTTAAATCAGCTTCTAGCCGCACAATATTTTTCTTTTTGATATTTCGAAAGGATACCGCACCAGTCATTCTCACTTTTCCTTCTTCCTTCTAATTTAGCTACATCCATTATGTATATAACACCTCTGCTACATATAGTAAATGACACATGCTACGTATTGTGTAATGTATTACCTTTGCTACAGATGATAAATGACAGATGTTCATGTTATATTGTATTTCACCTCTACAACAGAAATGGCACATGCAACAGACAATATTAAAAAAAATGTGGAATAATTTGTCTGAATATTTTTTTTCAGAGTGACACATCAGCCAGTGTGACAGTTGTATAGGCATACGGGGTGCCTTATTGCCACCACAAGGAGAGTCACCTGTGTCCCTGTCTAAAATATTAAAAATGTAAGTCATTTGTTTGAAT
The DNA here is from genome assembly GCA_037306005.1 of Rhinophrynus dorsalis. Lineage (NCBI taxonomy): Eukaryota > Metazoa > Chordata > Amphibia > Anura > Rhinophrynidae > Rhinophrynus > Rhinophrynus dorsalis. The sequence goes on along the minus strand of CM074728.1, from coordinate 116,803,144 downwards.
AATTTTCAACGCTGCTAAGTAGTGGCAGTATTGGGAACTTCAAAGGAGAAAAAGCTAACGATCGGTGCCTGACATACTGTCAAGTGCTGATCGTTAACTAATCAGTGTTACACTTACCTGTCATCCACTGTCTGTCTCCTTCTGTCTTCTCTACTGTCTTGTAGCTTCTATCTTCTTGCTGTAAAAACTACCCAGAAAAGTATAAGTCCAATGCAATATCCGGCACACTAATACATAGTTTAACCCATTGAATGACAGAGGGTTACACAACACATTGCAAAGCAATGTGTTGCATACCTCTCTGGGGCTCAGTAATGTTAAACTATGTATTAGTGTGCCGGATATTCATGCATTGTACTTATTATTTTCTGGGGGGGGGGGTTTACAGTAAGAGGAAAGAAGACAGAAGAGAAGAAAGAGGAGAAGATAGAAGAGAAGGAAGAAGGACAGAAGAGGACCGGTATACTGAGGACTCTGCTGGACATCAGGATTAATGGTAAGTGTCTCCACATTGCCCTTCCAATCTCCATATTGCCCTCAGTCTCTACATTGCCCCTCATTCTCCACATTGTCCCCCCAATCTCCAAATTGTCCCCCCAATCTCCACATTACACTCAGTCCCCACATTGCCCCCCCAATCTCCACATTGCCCCCATCTTCATATTGCCCTCAGATTACACATTGGCCCTCAGTCTCCACATTGCCCCCCCAATCTCCACATTGCCCCCCATCTCCATATTGCCCACAGCCTACACATTGCCCCTCAATCTCCACATTGCCCCCCCAATCTCCACATTGCCCCCCATCTCCATATTGCCCTCAGTCTCCACATTGCCCCTCAGCCTCTGCATTGCCCCCATCTCCACATTGCCCCATATCTACACATTGCCACAATCTCCACATTGTCCCCCAATCTCCATATTGCCCTCAGTCTCCACATTGCACCCACAGTCTCCACATTGCCCCCCGTGGCCATCTCCTACCTCCCTGGTGGTCCAGCGGTGTGGCAGGAGAGGTCTGTACCTCCTATTGCACAGGACTCTGTACTGCAAGAGCTCCCTTGCGGTCTTCTCCTCAGTAATGCAGAGTGCTGGGACATGATGTCATGGAGATGATGTCATCTCCCAGCGCTCGACATTACTAAATATCAGATGAGGAAGCTCTGCTGCTACAGGTCTGTGCTGAAGAAGGCCCTTCAAATCTCCCGGCCGCAGTCCTGTCACCTTGTGGCCGCGGCCAGCACTCCTGCAATCAAGAAGCATTCCGCGGCTGCAAGGTGACAGGACCGTGGCCGCGGATTGCTTCTTGATTTTGAAGAAGCCCCAGGGAAGCCCAGTGCAGGCGGCCTACCAGGAATTTTCCCTGTATCCCGGTAGGCCAGTCTGGCCCTGCCTTTGAGTGCCAGAAAGGTGAGCAAAGCATTGCTTAGCAATGCGCTGCTGCTCACCCCTGTGGCAATGCAATACTTATATAAACTAGATATGGCTAAAGCAAGCTGGGTCTGCTAATACACATATGGAACAATTTAACATGACTAAAAACATGTTCGTACATGAGGGAGACATCTTAAAAACAACTTACCAGCAGCCACTTCTTCCTCCACGCTGGCAAGAGCAGTGGCAGTGACCGGCTGCAGATAGCAGGGGAGAGCTGACCAGGGGGACAGGGAGGCAATTGCCCCCTGGGCTGGTCATATGTCTAGGCTAGTGGGCCACTGTCTCAGCCAATCTCCTGCTTGCTGATATAAATGAAGCTACACTACAGGTAGTGATGCCACAGACCTTACAATTACAATGGAGCTCACTAGTGATACCACAGAGCTACATTCTAAATGGGGCCACGCTGGATGTATAACCCATTTCCCTTGTAAGCTCTGTAGTATCAGTAGTGTAGCCCCATTTCATCTATAAGCTACGTGGTATCACTTGCCTTACTTCACAACATTATTGCAGATTTTAAAATTAATAAAAGGGTGTGGGTTGCGACAGTGTGCTTAAACAATATCAGAAATGGGCCACAAGTTCAGGCACTGGGCATTGTAGATTAAGACCTGACAGCATAGACCACCAAGCCGTCCATATACCAGAGATCAACATCATTAACCATCACGACGCTGTAACAATGCTGTTAACCATCAAGCTTCCTAAGATCCTGTAATAATGAATAAAGAAAATCTACTCATCTTCATGACTCTGTCCATCTCTGTCAATCAAATAATTTAACCCTTCAGATGCAGTGAAACACATAAAATAAAGTAAACCTCGTAATATTACCATTTGAGTGCCAGAGAGGTATCTCTATCTGGCATTCAAAGGGTTAATGAGCAATATGCCCAGTATCAAGATTCCTGCTCACCGCAGGCAGACTGAGGCAGTCCCTTTTGAAAGCAGGGGAACCACACCAAAACACACTGACTGCATTACAGAACGCTATGTAGGTTTGTCTTCTTCCTCCTTTAACCCAATGCGTGCCAAAGGGGTATGCAACGCATTGCTTAGGAATGCATTGCGTACCACTCTGACACGCAAAGGGTTAAGGAAGAGATCTGCAGTGTTTGGTGACCGTGGCATGCACAGGGTGAACTGTATTGCTGGGAGGGAGACTGTGCTGCAAGCGCATACATTAACCATCTCCAGAATGATTCTTAGAACTACATCTCCCATCATTCTCTAACAGACACTCCTCCTAACTTCCACCCTCTCTATGCTGCAGTAAGACACACAGGTAAATAGACAGTGAGAATTTGAGTGATTATGTTTATGTATCTCTTTTTCCCTTCCTTCTCATAAGCATGCCTCCCTGCATTCCATGAGAGTTTTATTGCTATAGAGCAATGTGATACACTTCTATACACACCACACAGTCTGATCTCCTAAACACAGGGACACCAGGGTGATACACTTATATACACACCACACAGTGTGATCTCCTAAACACAGGGACACCAGGGTGATACACTTCTATACACACCACACAGTCTGATCTCCTACACACAGGGGCACCAGGGTGATACACTTCTATACACACACCACACAGTCTGATCTCCTAAACACAGGGACACCAGGGTGATACACTTCTATACACACCACACAGTCTGATCTCCTAAATACAGGAACACCAGGGTGATACACTTCTATACACATCACACAGTATGATCTCCTAAATACAGGGACACCAGGGTGATACACTTATATACACACCACACAGCCTGATCTCCTAAACACAGGGACACCAGGGTGATACACTTCTATACACACCACACAGTCTGATCTCCTAAACACAGGACACCAGGGTGATAAACTTATACACACACCACACAGTCTGATCTCCTAAATACAGGGACACCAGGGTGATACACTTATACACACACCACACAGTCTGATCTCCTAAACACAGGGACACCAGGGTGATACACTTATACACACACCACACAGTCTGATCTCCTAAATACAGGGACACCAGGGTGATACACTTATACACACACCACACAGTCTGATCTCCTAAATACAGGGACACCAGGGTGATATACTTATATACACACCACACAGTCTGATCTCCTAAACACAGGGACACCAGGGTGATACACTAATATACACACCACACAGTCTGATCTCCTAAACACAGGGACACCAGGGTGATACACTAATATACACACCACACAGTCTGATCTCCTAAACACAGGGACATCAGGGTGATACACTTATATACACCACACAGTCTGATCTCCTAAACACAGGGACACCAGGGTGATACACTTATATACACACCACACAGTCTGATCTCCTAAACACAGGGACACCAGGGTGATACACTAATATACACACGACACAGTCTGATCTCCTAAACACAGGGACACCAGGGTGATACACTTATATACACACCACACAGTCTGATCTCCTAAACACAGGGACACCAGGGTGATACACTAATATACACACCACACAGTCTGATCTCCTAAACACAGGGACACCAGGGTGATACACTTATATACACACCACACAGTCTGATCTCCTAAACACAGGGACACCGGGGTGATACACTAATATACACACCACACAGTCTGATCTCCTAAACACAGGGACACCAGGGTGATACACTTCTATACACACAACACAGGCTGATCTCCTAAACACAGGGACACCGGGGTGATACACTTATATACACACCACACAGTCTGATCTCCTAAACACAGGGACACCAGGGTGATACACTTATATACACACCACACAGTCTGATCTCCTAAACACAGGAACACCAGGGTGATACACTTATATACACACCATACAGTCTGATCTCCTAAACACAGGGACACCAGGGTGATACATGTATATACACACCACACAGTCTGATCTCCTAAACACAGGGACACCAGGGTGATACACTTATATACACACAACACAGGCTGATCTCCTAAACACAGGGACATCAGGGTGATACATGTATATACACACCACACAGTCTGATCTCCTAAACACAGGGACACCAGGGTGATACACTTATATACACACCACACAGTTTGATCCCCTAAACACAGGGACACCAGGGTGATACACTTATATACACACACCACACAGTCTGATCACTTGAAAAGAGGGATACCAGGGTGGGAAAGAGGGTCTCAAAGAGGGACTGTCCCTTCTTAAAGTGGGACACTTGGGAGGTATACATATGCATACTTCGGAACTTTCAAAATGTACTGACCCTGAGATTCTTGAAATATTAACCTGCAAAGTTCTTGCGACATAGATTCTAAGTGATATGGCTCTTCTTGGTCTAACCCATTGGTGTTTAGCTTTAACATACTATAACATAGATATAACACTGTCTGGACACACACAAGACAAGCATAGCCTTTCCCTCTTCCTTCTTGGTACAAAAGACACCAATTTATAAACTAAACAAGCAGATAATTGTTCTGTTTATACATTAGGAAACACTGAAGTCTCTCATACTGAGAACTGGGACCTTCATCCTGAGACCCTGATATTTGGCTTAAAACCCTGAGTCTCAGAGTCAAACCCTAAGGGCGACATGTTCAGAAAGTGGCGCTAACTGAAATTGTCTGTAATCAGAATTAAAAAGTTCTTACACCAAGATCCATCAATTCTCAGACATTTCCATCATTTTTTGCATCCAATTCCGCCATCTCCGTCAAAGAGAAAAAGCCGTCGGAAAAGTGGGTGTGGTTTAATCTTCCGTCATCATGCAAGGTATTTTTTTTTTTTTTGTCTGATTAACATCATTTTTTCCCGACATAATAAAAAAGGTCTGATCTTGGAGAAGAAAAATTAAAGTACTGAGAAGCAATTTTTCGTTTCAAAGAAAAAAAAAAAAGTCTTTGTTTCTTTGAAAAGTTTCGTTTTAAAGATGAAAAAATGTCTTTGTTTCTTTGAAAATTTTCATTTCAAAGACAATTTGTAAGATCAGAATTTTTAACAGCAATGTTCATCAAGATCTTATTGTCATTTTTAATTCTTTAGATGAATTTTCCAATGTGACGGATTTACTTCTGAAAATATCATCCTTCTTTTACCACCAACTCCTGATCCAACAAGTTTTTCATTATGACGACTTTTTGAACATCTCGCCCTAAGAGTACCCAGGTAAGTACATAGGGTTTAGGTCAGGTGGTTATCAACCACAAAGTACCTCCCTGTCCAGTACTCCATTTATTGGGGGGTGGGGTTGTGTTTGCAACCCTTTCAGTGCCAAAGAGGTATCCAATGCATTGTATAGTTCAGTGTCAATGAAAGGGTTAACTCACTGTCCTTTCACTGCCACAGATCTATTCACTGCATTGGATGCCTCTTTGCCAGTGAAAGAGTTCATCTTTTCAGTGACAAATAGGTATTTAATCTATTGGTTACCTCACTGCCAGTTTTAGGGTTAACCCTTTCACTGGCAGTTTACTGACACACACCTATCCAATGCATTTCATACCACTTTGCCAATGACAGGTCAGTCACAATGTTACCCTATAGCTCTCTCAGTAGAACTCCCTTTATGTGTGTGTGTGTGTGTGTGTGTGTGTGTGTGTGTGTGTGTGTTTGTCTGTTTTATGGTTCTAACCATTTCAGTAACACACTTATCAATGCATTGACTAGGTCTTTGTTAGTGAAAGGGTTAATCATTTCAGTGGCAAAGTATCAAATGCACTGGATAGCTCAGTGTCACTGAAAGGGTTAACCATTGCATTGCCCTAGTGTGCTGTCCATATATTATATTGGAGGCACCACTAAGATGGTTTTGCCCATGGAGCAGCCACTGTGACATCAGTTCCAAACTGCCATCTCTGTCCTTTCAAATTGCAACCGCCGTTTACTTCTTAGTATCTCCTGGATCACATCATATGAACACCAGGTCATGTGACTTCTGGCTGTCAGGTGGTACAGATGGCACAGGTAGGTAGGAAAGGAAGGGGTGCAATGTGTTATTAACCCTTTGCGTGCCGGTGAGTTATGCAACACATTGCAAAGCAACTTACTAATGATGAATGAGTAGATAAAAGTTAGTCGATGGAACACACCCAGATTTGATGTGGATTCTGGGAGTTGTTCCCCAGTGTGGATATCGATTTTCATTCATTTTATTTTTCTATCTGCTATTTCAGTTCGGCAAATGTGACTGAAACAGGTAGAATACTTGAAAGTCTCACTACTTGTTGTTGTATATAATATAGATATACACATAGACTGTGATATATATATTATTTTTTCTCATATTTATTTCCTTTATTTATATGATCACTAATATTATGTGGTGTTATATGGGAGATAAAAGTGATAGTTATATGTGGGTTTGTGGCTCTGATGTCTGGTTGCCTAATTTTCGGGGGTATTTTGCTGGTTGGTTGCCCCCCAAGTTGGTGGACAGCGAGTTATCTGTTCCACAAACAATGCATTTGTATTTTAAGTATTGTGCCTCCTTTCATTAACAGTGTGTCTGCTGTTTTACATTGTTGGGACTATATGTGCCGTCCGGGAAGCGATTTAGCATTTTATAATAGAATCTGATCCACATATAGGGAATAGGGGTTTATATACTAGCAGTGTGGGACGGCGTTACCTGTCCTTTATTTTCTTTTTTTTAATATATATATTTTTGTATTTAGTTATGTAAAGTGTAAGGTATCCAATACATTGGATAGGTGTGTGGCAGTGAAAGGGTTAACCCTGTTTGTGGCAGTGAGTTAACCAATGCATTAAATACCTATTTGGCACTGAAATGGTTAACTTTTTCACTGCCACAGATCTATCCAATATATTGGATACCTAGTTGCCAGTGAAATAGTTAACCCCTTTAGGTGCCAAATAGGTATTTAATGCATCGGTTACCTTACTGCCACTGATAGGGTTAACCCTTTCATTGGCATTCCACTGCCACACTCCAATCCAATGCATTCCATACCCTCTTTTCCACAGGTCAGTCACAATGTTAACCTGTAGCTCCCTCAGCACAACTCCCTTTAATTGTGTGTGTGTGTGTGTGTGTGTGTGTGTGTGTGTGTGTGTGTGTGTGTGTGTGTGTTTCTAACCATTCCAGTAACAAACCTATCTAATGCATTGAATAGCTCTTTGTTGGTGAAAGGGTTAATCATGTCAGTGGCAAAGTATCAAATGCACTGGATAGCCCAGTGTCACTGAAAGGGTTAACCATTGCATTGCCCTAGTGTGCTGTCCATATATTATATTGGAGGCACCACTAAGATCGTTTTGCCCATGGAGCAGCCCTTGTGACATCAGTTCCAAACTGCCATCTCTGTCCTTTCAAATTGCAACCGCTGTTTACTTCTTAGTATCTCCTGGATCACATCATATGAACACCAGGTCATGTGACGTCTGGCTGGCAGGTGGTACAGATGGCACGGGTAGGTAGGAAAGGAAGGGGTGTAATGTGTTATTAACCCTTTGAGTGCGGTGACTTACGCAACACATTGCAAAGCAACTTAATAATGATGAATGAGTAGATAAAAGTTAGTAGATGTAACACACCCAGATTTGATGTGGATTCTGGGAGTTGTTCCCCAGTGTGGATATCGATTTTCATTCATTTTTATTTATCTATCTGCTATTTCAGTTCGGCATATTTGACTGAAACAGGTAGAATACTTGAAAGTCTCACTATTGGTTGTTGTATATAATACAGATACACACATAGATTGTGATATATATATATTATTTTTTTCTCATATTTATTGCCTTTATTTCTATGATCACTAGAGTTGGCACCCAGCCGGTATTTTACTGGCAGGCCGATAAAAAATTGGCTTCTGTCCAATGTTAATTCTATGGAGGGAATGCCATGGCCGGTATTATTTTTAAGAAAAGGTGGCAACCCTAATGATCACTAATATTATGTGGTGTTATATAGGAGATAAAAGTGATAGTTATATGTGGGTTTGTGGTTCTGATGTCTGGTTGCCTAATTATAGGGGGTATTTTGCTGGCTGGTTGCCCCCCAGGTTGGTGGACAGCGGGTTATCTGTTCCACAAACAATGCGTTTATATTTTAAGTATTGTGCCTCCTTTCATTAATAGTGTGTCTGCTGTTTTACATTGCTGGGACTATACGTGCCGTCCGGGAAGCGATTTAGCATTTTATAATAGAATCTGATCCACATATAGGGAATAGGGTTTTATATACTAGCAGTGTGGGACGGCGTTACCGGTCCTTTTATTTTATTTTTTTAATATATATAGTTTTGTATTTAGTTATGTAAAGTGTAAGGTATCCAATACATTGGATAGGTGTGTGGCAGTGAAAGGGTTAACCCTGTTTGTGGCAGTGAGTTAACCAATGCATTAGATACATATTTGGCACTGAATGGGTTAATTCTTTCACTGTCCTTTCACTGCCACAGATCTATCAAATGCATTGGATACCTGGTTGCCAGTGAAATAGTTAACCCTTTCAGTGACAAATAGGTATTTATTGCTTCGGTTACCTTACTGCCACTGATAGGGTTAACCCTTTCATTGGCATTCCACTGCCACACTCCAATGCATTCCATACCCTCTTTTCCACAGGTCAGTCACAATGTTAACCTGTAGCTCCATCAGTACAACTCCCTTTATGTGTGTGTGTGTTTCTAACCATTTCACTAACATACATATCCAATGCATTGAATAGGTCTTTGTTGGTGAAAGGGTTAATCATTTCAGTGGCAAAGTATCCAATGCACTGGATAGCTCAGTGTCACTGAAAGGGTTAACCATTGCATTGCCCTAGTGTGCTGTCCATATATTATATTGGAGGCACCACTAAGATGGTTTTGCCCATGGAGCAGCCACTGTGACATCAGTTCCAAACTGCCATCTCTGTCCTTTCAAATTGCAACCGCTGTTTACTTCTTAGTATCTCCTGGATCACATCATATGAACACCAGGTCATGTGACGTCTGGCTGTCAGGTGGTACAGATGGCAAGGGTAGGTAGGAAAGGAAGGGGTGTAATGTATTATTAACCCTTTGCGTGCCGGTGAGTTACACAACACATTGCAGAGCAACTTACTAATGATGAATGAGTAGATAAAAGTTAGTAGATGTAACACACCCAGATTTGATGTGGATTCTGGGAGTTGTTCCCCAGCGTGGATATCGATTTTCATTCATTTTTATTTATCTATCTGCTATTTCAGTTCAGCAAATGTGACTGAAACAGGTAGAATACTTGAAAGTCTCACTACTGGTTGTTGTATATAATATAGATATACACATAGACTGTGATATATATATATTATTTTTTCTCATATTTATTGTCTTTAGTTATATGATCACTAGAGTTGCCACCCAGCTGGTATTTTACTGGCAGGCCGGTAAAAAAATTGGCTTCTGTCCAATGTTAAGTCTATGGAGGGAATGCCATGGCCGGTATTATTTTTATGCAAAGGCGGCAACCCTAATCATCACTAATATTATGTGGTGTTATATAGGAGATAAAAGTGATAGTTATATGTGGGTTTGTGGTTCTGATGTCTGGTTGCCTAATTATAGGGGGTATTTTGCTGGTTGGTTGCCCCCCAGGTTGGTGGACAGCGGGTTATCTGTTCCACAAACAATGCGTTTATATTTTAAGTATTGTGTCTCCTTTCATTAATAGTGTGTCTGCTGTTTTACATTGCTGGGACTATACGTGCCGTCCGGGAAGCGATTTAGCATTTTATAATAGAATCTGATCCACATATAGCGGATAGGGTTTTATATACTAGCAGTGTGGGACGCCGTTACCGGTCCTTTTATTTTGTATTATTGTATTTAGTTATGTCAAGTGTAAGGCATCCAATGCATTGGATAGGTGTGTGGCAGTGGAATGCCAATGAAATGGTTAATTCTATCACTGGCAGTGAGGTAACCAATGCATTAAATACTTATTTGGCACTGAAAGGGTTAACTTTTTCACTGCCACAGATCTATCCAATACATTGGATACCTGGTTGCCAGTGAAATAGTTAACCCTTTCAGTGCCAAATAGGTATTTAATGCATCGGTTACCTTACTGCCACTGATAGGGTTAACCCTTTCATTGGCATTCCACTGCCACACTCCAATCCAATGCATTCCATACCCTCTTTTCCACAGGTCAGTCACAATGTTAACCTGTAGCTCCCTCAGCACAACTCCCTTTACGTGTGTGTGTGTGTGTTTTATGTTTCTAACCATTTCATTAACATACATATCCAATGCATTGAATAGGTCTTTGTTGGTGAAAGGGTTAATCATTTCAGTGGCAAAGTATCAAATGCACTGGATAGCTCAGTGTCACTGAAAGGGTTAACCATTGCATTGCCCTAGTGTGCTGTCCATATATTATATTGGAGGCACCACTAAGATGGTTTTGCCCATGGAGCAGCCACTGTGACATCAGTTCCAAACTGCCATCTCTGGCCTTTCAAATTGCAACCGCTGTTTACTTCTTAGTATCTCCTGGATCACATGACATGAACACCAGGTCATGTGATGTCTGGCTGTCAGGTGGTACAGATGGCAAGGGTAGGTAGGAAAGGAAGGGGTGTAATGTGTTATTAACCCTTTGCGTGCCGGTGAGTTATGCAACACATTGCAGAGCAACTTAATAATGATGAATGAGTAGATAAAAGTTAGTAGATGTAACACACCCAGATTTGATGTGGATTCTGGGAGTTGTTCCCCAGTGTGGATATCGATTTTCATTCATTTTATTTATCTATCTGCTATTTCAGTTCGGCATATTTGACTGAAACAGGTAGAATATTTGAAAGTCTCACTATTGGTTGTTGTATATAATACAGATACACACATAGACTGTGATATATATATATTTTTTTTTTCTCAGATTTATTTCCTTTCTTTATATGATCACTAATATTATGTAGTGTTATATAGGAGTTAAAAGTGATAGTTATATGTGGGTTTGTGGTTCTGATGTCTGGTTGCCTAATTATCGGGGGTATTTTGCTGGTTGGTTGCCCCCAGGTTGGTGGACAGCGGGTTATCTGCTCCACAAACAATGCATTTATATTTTAAGTATTGTGCCTCCTTTCATTAATAGTGTGTCTGCTGTTTTACATTGCTGGGACTATACGTGCCGTCCGGGAAGCGATTTAGCATTTTATAATAGAATCTGATCCACATATAGGGAATAGGGTTTTATATACTAGCAGTGTGGGACGGCGTTACCTGTCCTGTTGTTTTATTTTTTTTAATATATATATTTTTGTATTTAGTTATATAAAGTGTAAGGTATCCATTACATTGGATAGGTGTGTGGCAGTGGAAGGGTTAACCCTGTTTGTGGCAGGGAGTTAACCATTGCATTAAATACCTATTTGGCACTGAATGGGTTAATTCTTTCACTGTCCTTTCACTGCCACGGATCTATCCAATGCATTGGATACCTCGTTGCCAGTGAAATAGTTAACCCTTTCAGTGCCAAATAGATATTTAATACTTTGGTTACCTTACTGTCACTGATAGGGTTAACCCTTTCATTGGCATTCCACTGCCACACACCTATCCAACGCATTTCATACCACTTTGCCAATGACAGGTCAGTCACAATGTTAACCTGTAGCTGCCTCAGTACAACTCCCTTTATGTGTGTGTGTGTGTGTGTGTGTTCCTAACCATTTCAGTAACACACCTATCTAATGCATTGAATAGGTCTTTGTTAGTGAAAGGGTTAATCATTTCATTGGAAAAGAATCAAATGCACTGGATAGCTCAGTGTCACTAAAAGGGTTAACCATTGCATTGCCCTAGTGTGCTGTCCATATATTATATTGGAGGCACCACTAAGATGGTTTTGCCCATGGAACAGCCCTTGTGACATCAGTTCCAAACTGCCATCTCTGTCCTTTCAAATTGCAACCGCTGTTTACTTCTTAGTATCTCCTGGATCACATCATATGAACACCAGGTCATGTGACGTCTGGCTGGCAGGTGGTACAGATGGCACGGGTAGGTAGGAAAGGAAGGGGTGTAATGTGTTATTAACCCTTTGAGTGCGGTGACTTACGCAACACATTGCAAAGCAACTTAATAATGATGAATGAGTAGATAAAAGTTAGTAGATGTAACACACCCAGATTTGATGTGGATTCTGGGAGTTGTTCCCCAGTGTGGATATCGATTTTCATTCATTTTTATTTATCTATCTGCTATTTCAGTTCGGCAAATGTGACTGAAACAGGTAGAATATTTGAAAGTCTCACTATTGGTTATTGTAAATACTATAGATATACACATTCATTGTAATATTTTTTCTTTTTTTTTCTTTCTATGTTCACTAATATTATGCATTGTTTACCCCTCTGGCACTCAAAGGGTTAAGGAACATGTGTGTACGGACACAGGGCTGGGTATCATATATTGTATATACATGGAGGGGGTTTGCACTGCCACAATTTAACCCTTTGAATGCCAGAGTGGTACGCAAGGCATTGCAATGCGTTGCATAACGCTCTGGCACTCAAAGGGTTAAGTGATCGATTACAGGACACTATTATTGTCCCAGTCCCAGAATCCCCATCACATTTGGGTGCTACATCTACTAACATTCATCTACTGACGCATCATTATTAAGTTGGATAATAAGTTTTATGGGGATAATATAGATAAACACATATATTGTAATATATATATATTTTTTCTCATATTATTTACTTTCTTTATATGATCACTAATATTATGTGGTGTTATATAGGAGATAAAAGTGATAGTTATATGTGGGTTTGTGTCTCTGATGTCTGGTTGCCTAATTATAGGGGGTATTTTGCTGGTTGGTTGCCCCCAGGTTGGTGGACAGCGGGCTATCTGTTCCACAAACAATGCGTTTATATTTTAAGTATTGTGTCTCCTTTCATTAATAGTGTGTCTGCTGTTTTACATTGCTGGGACTATACGTGCCGTCCGGGAAGCGATTTAGCATTTTATAATAGAATCTGATCCACATATAGGGGAATAGGGTTTTATATACTAGCAGTGTGGGACGGCGTTACCTGTCCTTTTATTTTGTATTATTGTATTTAGTGATGTCAAGTGTAAGGCATCCAATGCATTGGATAGGTGTGTGGCAGTGGAATGCCAATGAAAGGGTTAATTCTATCAGTGGCAGTGAGGTAACCAATGCATTAAATACCTATTTGGCCCTGAAAGGGTTAACTTTTTCACTGCCACAGATCTATCCAATACATTGGATACCTGGTTGCCAGTGAAATAGTTAACCCTTTCAGTGCCAAATAGGTATTTAATGCATCGGTTTCCTTACTGCCACTGATAGGGTTAACCCTTTCATTGGCATTCCACTGCCCTCTTTTCCACAGGTCAGTCACAATGTTAACCTGTAGCTCCATCAGCACAACTCCCTTTATATGTGTGTCTGTTTTATGTTTCTAACCACTTCACTAACATACATATCCAATGCATTGAATAGGTCTTTGTTGGTGAAAGGGTTAATCATTTCAGTGGCAAAGTATCAAATGCATTGGATAGCTCAGTGTCACTGAAAGGGTTAACCATTGCATTGCCCTAGTGTGCTGTCCATATATTATATTGGAGGCACCACTAAGATAGTTTTGCCCATGGAACAGCCCTTGTGACATCAGTTCCAAACTGCCATCTCTGTCCTTTAAAATTGCAACCGCCGTTTACTTGTTAGTATCTCCTGGATCACATGACATGAACACCACGTCATGTGACTTCTGGGTGTCAGGTGGTACAGATGGCAAAGGTAGGTAGGAATGGAAGGGGTGTAATGTGTTATTAACCCTTTGCGTGCCGGTGAGTTATGCAACACATTGCAGAGCAACTTACTAATGATGAATGAGTAGATAAAAGTTAGTAGATGGAACACACCCAGATTTGATGTGGATTCTGGGAGTTGTTCCCCAGTGTGGATATCGATTTTCATTCATTTTATTTATCTATCTGCTATTTCAGTTCGGCATATTTGACTGAAACAGGTAGAATATTTAGAAGTCTCACTACTGGTTGTTGTATATAATACAGATACACACATAGACTGTGATATATATATATTATTTTTTCTCACATTTATTTCCTTTCTTTATATGATCACTAATATTATGTGGTGTTATATAGGAGATAAAAGTGATAGTTATATGTGGGTTTGTGGCTCTGATGTCTGGTTGCCTAATTATAGGGGGTATTTTGCTGGCTGGTTGCCCCCCAGGTTGGTGGACAGCGAGTTATCTGTTCCACAAACAATTTGTTTATATTTTAAGTATTGTGCCTCCTTTCATTAATAGTGTGTCTGCTGTTTTACATTGCTGGGACTATACGTGCCGTCCGGGAAGCGATTTAGCATTTTATAATAGAATCTGATCCACATATAGGGAATAGGGTTTTATATACTAGCAGTGTGGGACGGCGTTACCTGTCCTTTTATTTTATTTTTTTAATATATATATATATTTATATTTAGTTATGTAAAGTGTAAGGTATCCATTACATTGGATAGGTGTGTGGCAGTGAAAGGGTTAACCCTGTTTGTGGCAGGGAGTTTACCAATGCATTAAATATCTATTTGGCACTGAATGGGTTAATTATTTCACTGTCCAATGCATTGGATACCTCATTGCCTGTGAAATAGTTAACCCTTTCAGTGCCAAATAGATATTTAATACCTTGGTTACCTTACTGCCACTGATAGGGTTAACCCTTTCATTGGCATTCCACTGTCACACACCTATCCAATGCATTCCATACCACTTTGCCAATGACAGGTCAGTCACAATGTTAACCTGTAGCTGCCTCAGTACAACTCCCTTTATGTGTGTGTGTGTGTGTGTGTGTTCCTAACCATTTCAGTAACACACCTATCTAATGCATTGAATAGGTCTTTGTTAGTGAAAGGGTTAATCATTTCATTGGAAAAGAATCAAATGCACTGGATAGCTCAGTGTCACTAAAAGGGTTAACCATTGCATTGCCCTAGTGTGCTGTCCATATATTATATTGGAGGCACCACTAAGATGGTTTTGCCCATGGAGCAGCCACTGTGACATCAGTTCCAAACTGCCATCTCTGTCCTTTCAAATTGCATCCACTGTTTACTTCTTAGTATCTCCAGGATCACATCATATGAACACCAGGTCATGTGATGACTGGCTGTCAGGTGGTACAGATGGCACGGGCAGGTAGGAAAGGAAGGGGTATAATGTGTTATTAACCCTTTGAGTGCCAGTGAGGTATAATTTGATTCTTGGGACTTGATGGAAAGCTAAATCAATCATCATCTGGAGGGCCAGAGGTTGCCAGATCACATTAATAAGGTATGTCATTTTACACTGGAGTATCAGATTTACAGGATAAGTCATTGGGAAGTCATGTCTCCTTGCTTTACTTGTACTGAACCAGTGGTTCCCCAGCCTTTCCTCAAGAGCACGTAACAAGATTCACTAAGTGGTGATAAAGAGGTGATAAAGAGGAGATAACTTCTCCAGTTTATCACTTCTCCATTTCCTATGTTATTCTATGGAGCCTATGCACTAAGATTTCTTCAGCTTTGGAGATCTTAGTGAATAGGCTCCATAGAATAACATAGGAACTGGAGAAGTGATAAACTGGAGAAGTCAGTTGTTAATTATATATTTAGCTTTGTGCAAATCTGGCAGGTACTTCCACATTGCTCCCCATCCCAACTGCCGCTTCCTACCAAGATGCACGAGATCAGTTGCATAAACTGACAAAGCTAAATATCTCGTAAGCTATTGATTGAAATAAAAATGGATAACAAAATGACCCGTCTGTTACAAAGTGACAGTTAAACTTTAATCCGAGGTTCAGTCACTTAATTAACTCCCATGCCCAAGCGAGGAAATCGTAAAGATATGGCCAGTTAGGGGTCTCTTTTCATACAGTTGGGAACCTCTGCGCCAGGGTATAGGCTGCCTGATTAATTTTTGTTAATGTAAAATGTTTTATTTGACTTGGTCCTTGGATCATGTTTTTTATGGTGAAGCGATTTGTCTTTGATCAGTTGTGCTGACTGCAGACTTTAAGGCAGTGATTCTCACCCAGGGTGCCCTGGCACTTTAGTGTGCCACAGCCATCATCTTAGGGTGCCCCATGTTTTCTATGAAGACTAACAAAAATGGACTTTTAAATAAAGATTTATAGAAATTGTTATGCACATTGTGTTTATTGTAGTTGTTATGATTGTATTACCTAATAATAACTGTATATTTATGCATTGTACCTTCATTATGTCCTTGATAAAGTACATTTAATATGTTAGGGGTGCCCCAAATGTTCTATATTACATGTTAGGGGTGCCCTGAACAAAAAAAGATTGAGAACCACTAATTTAACCCCTTAGCGTCCAGTGACGTACCCGGACCGTCACGCTGGTCCGGCACTTAAGGACCACTGACGGTCCTGGTACGTCACTTACTATTACTGCTCCTGCAGGAGCGCGGTGAGTAATACCGGGGACTGAATTTGATCGCTCCAAGACCGAAGCGATCTCTTTCAGTCCCTCAGTTCGGCGTGCCGCCCCATGTGATCAGTCACGTGGGGCGACACGCCGAAATTCTCTATCGGGTCCTTAAAGGACCACACACCCCGCGACCGCTGGTCGTTAAGGGGTTAAGGAGATTAATCTGCTCTGGTACTGTATATGGCTGGAGTGAGCATAGTAACATAGTAACATAGTAGATAAGGCTGAAAAAAGACATGCGTCCATCAAGTCCAGCCCTTGACAAAAACACCCCTGTTGATCCAGAGGAAGACAAAAAAAAAGCCCTCTGGAGCCATTTCCAATCTTGTCCCAAATGTGTGGGGGGAATTATTCCTTCCTGACTCCAACTGGTAGTCAAATAGTTCCCCGGATCAATATCCTATTTGCTTTGAAGCCATCTGTCATAATTGTCAATACTGTTCTGTGCTAGATAGTCATCCATTGCTTTTTTGAATGCAGTTGCATTATCTGCAAGCACAACATCCCGAGGCAAAGCATTCCATAGCCTTACCGTCCTTACTGTAAAGAATCCCTGCCTTTGTTTTAGTCTAAAGCGCATTTCCTCTAGTCTTAATGGATGACCTCTTGTTCTTGGCTCAGCTCTTTGCATAAATAATTCATTGGATATTTCTTTGTATTGACCTTGAATGTATGTGTAAATGGTAATCATATCACCCCTTAGACGTCTCTTCTCTAATGAGCAATCTGAGGCCCTCCAGTTGTTGTAGTCCATCCACATCTGGAGGACCTCAGGGGAGATTCAGTAAGAGATGGTAAAGAGGTGATAGAGTGGAGATAACTTCTCCATTGATATCACTTCTCCAGTTCCTATGTTATTCTATGGTTCCTATGCCCTAAGATCTCCAAAATGTAAGAAATCTTAGTGCATTGGCTCCATAGAATAATACAGGAATTGGAGAAGTGATATCACTGGAGGAGTCATCTCCACTTTATCACCTCTTTACCACATCTTAGTGAATGACCCCCATTGTGTCCCAAGGGGACTTGTTTTTAGCACATATATGATGTGTTTGTAGTGCATAAACATGTTTTAGTGTCTGAGTCTGATGTACTGAGGAAGTGGTGATATTCTGGGGTAAACGCACTGCACCGTAATGAACAAATACACATTCCCGTTGTTTTAAATTTGGCTTTTAACACCTTCAGTACTAGCAAGCTCTTCGGTACACTGATTTGCAATGCACTGGAGACCTCACTAGTGTACAAGAGTTTAACCCTTTGAGTGCCAGAGTGGTATCCAATGTATTGCGCCGAATACCTCTTTGGCACTCAAATATTTAAAAGCCCCATGTAAACTAATGGAATTTTCTGACATTTTTATATGTTTCCCATGGTGCAATGGTTAAAACCAGAATTGCACCAATTTTCCTTAGTTCATCAGTTGGATTCTTCTCTGACACTCAAAGGGTTAAGTGCCCCCATTTAAATTAATAGGAGTTTTTGTGTTCCCTAAGGTGTTATGGTTTAACTCTTTGAGTGCCAGTGGTCAGTTTAAAGGGATAGTAATGTTTAAACTTCCAAAACACTGCAGTTCTTTCTTATGTTGCATACAACAGATCTGTTATGTTAGTAAAGCTGCATTTGGTATATATAAATTGTGAAATAATATTATGAATTTTCCCCCTCACAACCCTTATACTTATGCCATCTTTCGAGCCTCGGAGCTGCAAGCGGGTGGCAATGTGGGACAATCTTCTTTCAGTATACGGACTGCCCTCCTTCGTCACGAGTGGGACAGGGTATTCTGTATACTGAATGGAGGAAGTCTGTGCCTCTTAGCTCTCTGTTTGGTCAAGCGACCAGACTTCAGAAATATTTGGGAGGTGGCCTGGATTCTTGAAAAGGAGCATGAGGGGGATAATTCTTAATATCATTTCACAAGTTTTATAGCGAATGCAGTGTTACTAACATAACATATCGCTTGTATGAACAATAAGAAAGAATTGCAGCTTTCTGGAAATTTAAACATTCAAAAAGTCTGATCATTCCTGTTACAGGAGTGGTAGGGGAAAGTGAGATGCAAAATTTTATTATTAGGTAGCTATGTAATTGAATTAACCCTTTAAGGACCAGAGGAGTGAGCAATGCATTGGTTCACACCCCTATAGCCATTAAAGGGTTAACCCTTTGCGTGCTCTGCAATGCGTTGTGAACCCTTTAGGCAAAACAACTGTATTTTAACTGAAATGTTTAACCCTATGAACAGTGTTCCTGCTAAGTTGAACAATGAAAGAGTTAAAGAATGTGGTTGATGCAAACAACATAT